>CM056836.1:13517651-14170151 GCA_029853015.1 Chelidonichthys spinosus | reverse complement strand
ATGCTGTGTGTTAAACACTGAAGAAGCAACGTGTGTTGACAGTAGAAGAAGGGCTGAGAGGGGATTAGGAGAAAAACAGATTTATTTTTAAGCACTTGTAACATTTAACTAATTAATTCTCTGCTGACTCTTTTGGGTGGCCAGAATCTCTCTGGAGTCCCTTTGATGCTGGGGAGATGAAATGGACATTGGCCTAAGCACCCAAACAGCAGCATCAAACTAAAATGGACAACATTAACAGGAAGAGGAAACACATTGGGTGAAATGGTTAACACTGCACCAGAGAACACCCTCTGGCTTCTGCTGAGAAGTGTATAGTTTGTGTTGCTGCCTTCCAGTTGCCGTTTCAATCCTTGAAGTAGAACATGTATGACATGTGGCTGCATTGTAAATAGTGATGGGTGTTTTTATAAACCAAGTTTCACACAGCCTCACAGCTCAGTTTGTTGCTAGCATTTCACTGGTCCAACCCTCAGCAAAGCGTTTTTTTTACTGACCAACATGGAAAGTAGCAACACAGACGCATAGTTTGAGGGTACAGTGGAATGTTATGGGTTTTATTCGGAATAACTTCTTTTTTTTCCTGCAAAAAGTAAAATAATTTTTGTTGTAATGAAATCTATACACTGGTACTAGACTCAATTCATAGTATGATAAAGTGACTGAACATATAACACAAGGACGAACAAAGGATCCAGTTAAGGTGACTCCAGCCCCTCTGGACTGGAAAAGTGTGTATCTAAGATACATCACGATGCAGCGATTCTACATCTATTAAGCGACAGAACACAATCCAGGAGCTTGTTTTCAATTCAGCTCAGTGCGAGTCTTTTACTCCATTTTGCTGTCATTTACAGTCACACTTGTTTCTCTCCTCTCTCATGATCGTGCATCAGTTGGCGGAGCTTCCACACACTGAGAGACGACACTCTGCAGCTTGCTGGGTTGTTGCTCTCGCAACCAATATTTGCTGCTGAATTTCAACCGTGGTGTTGTTCCGAGAGATTTGGTGACCAAATAAGACTCGAAAAGGTATCAGTAAGGGAAAGTCCACTACCCATGAGGCTTATGCATGCAGTGTGAAATGATATAAGCATTGAGGAAGTGCCCTATCTTAGAGCTGCTATTAGGGAAGTTAATAATTAAAGGTTTAACTGTTGACAGACAATAACAGTTGACTTATTATTGCTATCAGCTAAAGTTATAAGCAATATTGCAAATTAAAAAATAAAAAGGTGACACAAGCTCAGTGACTGGCTGGTCACCGTAAGGAGAACAGCTCTGGTCCACCTGAAAAGGTCAGCCGATCATTTAAGATTTCCACAACTACTGGACTAGCCTGCTGGGATTGTGCCACCTGGATAATCAGCAGGAAATGGATGGATGGAAGATCTTTGGATGAAACATTCACTATATAAAACATTGTAGCTTGCCACTCACCGTCCAAGCCCTGCCACACAGTGCACGGCGATGCAGCAGCCAGGTTCCTCTCGAAATTTGGTGTTGAGTAGCTTGAGCCAGTCATCCACGATCTGGGTGGGAGGAGGGGCACCATCATCGAAGGGCCAGTCCTAGAGGAGGTAAAAGGGGAGAGTGCGAGTTTGTAAGTTAAGAAGGATAAACATTCAACTAGAAAAGGTACCACAAATGTGTGCACGTGTCAATTCTTACCAGGACCTGAATCCCCTCCTTCTCTACTGGAGTCTTATCATAGGTGGCATCACAAACTCTCACCAGTGTGTTCACGTCACACTTTTTCAGGTCCTGGCAGACATCAAAAGAAAGGATTTTAGACACCGCAAATGCAAACAAATGCACAGATACAAACACAGACATATGTGGGCATACCTCAGTGAACTTGTTGAGCGTGGCGTTGGTGGGGTTGTGGGTGATGAGGAACCTCATGCACTCGTAGGTAATCTCGACTGCAGCGGGGCGGTTCATGTTGGCGAGACGGCTTAAAAAACAATTACAATACAATACTCTTACAAAACAAAAGCGACTTTTGGCTCAGAAGTCAGCAAAGACTGCTAGGAGATTTATCTGTTCAGAAAAGGGGAGAATAAATAAAAATGACAACACGTTGTGAAGGATGGGTCAGGAGGACAACAGGTGTTCAAATATGGGATGATGCACACAGAAAAGGGTAACAAAAAGGATCAACTAGTCCACAGTACTCCGGGATGTAAAAAAAAATGAATTAATACAAAACCAAAAAATGTAAAAGAATAAAAAAAAAAGAAAAAAGATGAAGAGACTATCCAGGAGTCATCCAATCAGTTTACCCCATTCAGGAGAGCTGTTTGTGATTGGCTGTTCAAGGAGAAGGTGGAGAGCAAAGATTTGTCGTATTGGTTGGGACAGGGCCGGGCAGTCAGGCCAAGGACTACGCAGTATCCCAGGGGGCCTTTGGATGAGTCAGCAGTTCCTAGTATGCTGGCAGTCAGGGGGGTTTCTGGGTAGCGTAGTCCCTCGGGGGGCGGCCGATTCACTTCTCCACGGAGGTGAGGTGCTGTGCCTGGCAGAATTCTCCGCTCACACACGCCATATAGGTACGGCTAAAGTCAACACAGAAAGCCTGCCAAGACAGAAGACAGACAAGAGTGAGGTTACATGACAGTGACACACCCCTATGGTGACTGAGCTGTGTCATCTTGCTGTAGAAAAAAGCAGACCTCTGTACTTCTGAAATGTAACCTGCGTGCCCATGTAATCTAAATCCATAAAATAAAATAAAAAGTATTGAGTACAGTATTTAGATTCCAGCCCGAGTAATGACTTTGCTGCGAACCGACTACACCTTTGGATTACCTCACCCTGTCATTTAACCACCTGTCACTTACACCGAAACTAATAACACATTCAGTATGGAGCTCGCATACGTTTCACAAGAGTGCGGTTTGACAGAACAGGTAATGTCTGGTTTGTAACAAGTCAGGGATCAGTCAGTCAAACTGTGCTAAGACCTTGGCAGTCTAAATCCAGCCGCCACAAACTGGCTGGAACTGTTTCAGAGCAACATAGGAGGGAGGTAAGAAGGGAGGGAAACGGGGGAGGGGGGTGGGGGTAGAGGGAAAGTGAATGACGACAACTGGTGGGCGGGAAACTGAGCGAAAGGGCTTGGACTTCAGCACCGTGTCACTGGCAGTAGTCACAAGGTGAGGATTGCAGGGTGGGCAAAGCTTCAAACAGCCCCAGCATTTTAGTCCCACGCTCCCTCATTTCACCTCCTTGAGACTGACACAAGACTGTTCTCTTTCTGACTCTCTCGCTCTGTCTCTCTCTCTACATTCCCATTTACTCAGGAAAGAAACTCAACTGTAATATATCATTTTATATCGAGTTCCTTAATCCCACCAGTTTGATTTCTACAACAGTTTTAAGACTTTTTGCAAACCAAAGCCACTCTTCAAAACCACACCAACTCTCTCTCCTCTTTTTTTCTCATGCTCCCACCTCCTGCCTCAGTGTCACTTGTCCCCTCAGTTAACTGACAACCACAGAGCCACTGTAAAGGATGCATCAACCCACTCTCCTCCATAAATGTCTTTCCTCCCCCCTGTCTTTTAAAATTGGCAACAGCCACAAGGGCACTCAAAACAGCCATTTTTTCTTCTTCCGTGATGGCCAAGATCCTCCGTGACGCCTTTAATTACCACCTCTGAGCAACGCTGAACACAATGTGGCATCGTTGCATGAGGACAACTCAAGCTCAGAGAAAGGATAACGAGACTTTAAAGGCTTGTTGGCTTCTAATCCTCCAGACAGGAAACGGGATGGACATATGGCAAGACAAGAGTTAACTTGTGCGTTACCTGTGACTGTGGAGAGCAGGATAACACAAGCTTATAAAACAACAACAAGAAAAACTGAAACATGGGGAAAACATAAGAACAAAAGAGCCAAGAGAAACAGCAAGGACCTCACAATGACAGCTTATGCTAAAAGATGAAAAGCAACTGGTTTGTGGATGGTTGCTCAGATGCCCAAAGTGACTTCATATAGTCTGCATTTTAAATCGAATAGACTGGTGCACCAACTGAAGAACATCTGTGCTAGGTGAAAGTAGTCATTAAGTATCTAATGCACTGCATGCAGTGTGAATCGGACCAACAACAACACTATCTATATTGGTTGTGATTCTCACACCATGCTAAAATCCAATAAACTTCACCTGCATTGCTGCGATGGAGAGAGTAGAAACAATACGTACGCTAATGAGCATGTTAAGCTAACTAGTCGACTGTTCATAACTACATATAAGCTGCTAGGAAAATAAAAACTGTAGACAACTGAACCCTGAGCTTCAGTCTTGACTGAGCTTGTCAATAGAGAAGTGAGTAATCTGTGGTAACATCAGGCCTGCGCTGCTGGGAACGCATGCAAATCAGTCAGAAATTTGCAAACTGGTTCTGCAGTTACACACTGCACAGATGTAGGAAGCAGGAAGGACAAAACAAACACATACACCCAATCTGTTTGTAGAAGCAAAACCATGTTTAACCACACAGGAAACAAGAAGCAGTGTGTATAAAAGCGTTAAAACTGTAGACTGAGTGACTTTAAGCTTAGGTAAACACAATTAATGTGCTGTTACATTGGCGTTTTAACTAAAAACGCAAAATGTATATCAAATCTGAGTAATTTCTATATTCAAGCAGGGTATCATATCAAAGTCATAAATTTGGAATTGTGACACCACCGCTCCATAGGTGGAAGATAGTCAGTTTACTGTAACAGAAGACGCAGAAACCAAGCAGACATTCACATGAGAGATACTGAATCCACAACATGATTTGGCTTTAAATATGACCAAAATATGACCATTATTCAACTAATCATTTCAGCTCTACTGTCATTGCATTGATTATCTTGGCAAAGCTAAACAAAGCAGCGTCTCAAAATTCAATAACCAATGCCTCTCCCAGAAATCTGTTCCAGTGACTAAGGACAGAGAACAGAGGGAGAGGGTAAGATGGGAATTGAGAGAGAGAAGTACTTGCTGATAAGGACCACAGTATCTCAGAACAGAAAAGGACACACAAACCTAAACAGGTGATAAAAGTTACAAAAGAATGGGAATTGGGGCATGGGGATCCTGCAACTGCCAACTCATCACTTCAGGATGATTCACCAGTATATCTGGCAAAGTATAAAGCCATGTCAGATTTAATAGCAAATTGATTGAAAAATGTATTGAATCATGGAGTTGTTGTCAGATGAGGCAGCTGTGTGATTGTGATTATACGGTAGTATAATATAATCATTATATAATTTATTTGTTTCCATTGACAAAGCAAATAATATCAGCAGTAGATTGGAACTCTGCCTGTGGAAGTTTTAAAGTTATCGGAGCTAAAGTGCATGAAGACAACTGCTGCAATTTCCTAGTTCAAAGCCTTCCACACAGAATTGCACAGACGGCTGTGTGCAGCTCTTGCCTCACCACTCCTGCACCACCTCCGCTGTATACATAAACTATGTACACCATGTACATATTGCAGATAGTCATACGCTCCTGGGGTAATACATTTGCCACAAGGGCGAGGTGAATGTTCTAAAATTAGAAAGAAACACACACAAACCCTAACGTCTGGTATGATGGCAAAGCGTCAAGACTTTCACACAAAATGTGGAATGTCTGAGTCCATCTGAGTCCTTCTTCTCCCACCCCTTGTGAAAGATGTTAATATTACACGCAACCCTGTCTGGTGGTCTGAGGTTGTCCCCGAGTCTTGCTGGTGTTTTGTCTGGAGCCAGACTGAGCATGACCAGACTGTAATGCTTTGAAGCACCTGAAGGGCTACTTTGCTGTGTGGGAGTCGAGTCAAGGAGCAGGGGGAGCCCGTCATCCAAAGCAGGACGGACGGAGATGGAAGGAGGGAGCAAGCCCTGCTGTTTTAGGGGGTGAGAGCAACATGTACTACAGATTAAATCAAAGGTGACAAATATCAGTCTAACTGAGAAGGAAGGAAGGAAGGAAGGAAGGAAGGAAGGAAGGAAGGAAGGAAGGAAGGAAGGCAGACTCCATTGAAGATTAAATTCCAAAGAAAACAGTCAATTTCCACACATGTATCACCTCTGCATCGATATATTTATAAGGAGTCGACACTTCATCACAAGGACCTTTCTCAAGGCATTGTGCGCACACACACACCTGCTTGCTACACTCCGCTTCTCCTTTCGATGTCTCATTGAGACCATTTACTCACACTACACACTTCCAGAGACACAAATATCCACATGCATAAAAACAAGGTTACAGGGGTAGTATTGCACTCTCCTTTCAACCGCCCATTATAGCAAGCACGTATTTGAAACGCAGCAGGAGAATCAGAGGGAAATTGATCGTCACAATCAACTCATAAATAAGTGGGAATAGAAATGTAGCTGAATGTCACAAATGCCTTCATTCCTGTGGCCCATGTGAATGCCAAATAAAAGATAACAGATATACTTGGAAATGTCAAGGTGGACAGGGACAAAGGAGTAGTAACATAAAGAAAGCTGGAAGAGATGTGAAGAAAAACCATCAAGAGGACATAACAATGGATAGGCCAAATTCAACAAGTGAGGAAGAAAGCAAAAAACGTTAAGGGAAGCAACAACAACAAAAAAAAAAAGTCACGTCAAGAACTTGGCAGTGACTATGGCTGAGATAATATCGAGGATCACACCTGCCCAGTGGTCCAGCTGGGTCCTTGTAGTGACGTCAATGCTGTTGATAGGCTCAGTGGGTGGATCTCAACTCATATTGGAGCTGTTCTCAGCCTAACTATGTGCTCACACCCGCCATGCCAACAAGAGATGAAGAGAAGAAACCACTATTCTGTAACTTCAAATGAGTGCTGGGACATGTGAAGATAAAACAGCTGATCTCTATACAGGTTTACTGATAGGCACATGCCATCTTTAGGGGCATTTTTCCAGTCCTGCCATTAACATGCATCTTGGGCGACTCCACAACCAGCGGACAGCTCTGAGTACATATGCACCAAGATGCATTGATCATGCATTGAGATGCGATCTCGCATTCAGTAGTGGTCTGTGCTGCAAATGGTCACATCCTTTTAGTAGCATGTATGCAACCCTAACCCTGGGCTAACATATTGATAACATTTGTATTTAAATGAATAATTCTAAAACAAAATAATACATCCACAGAGCTTTTAGAAAAAATGTGCAGAATCAAAGTATCACTTCTCGTGAAAAAAAATGTTGATTGTGAATTAATCATTTAAATTTTTTTTTTTTTACAGATTAATGGCAATGATCACCGCAATGAGATTTTCAGTATGATATCACGCATCTAGATCACGAGTCGACCCAGCCATCTTCAACTTAACCTAGAGTCAACGTGCCACACACAAACTGTTTGTATGTCAGCTGGAAGCAGGTAAAATGAAAAGCATCTTAAGTTGTCAATGTTTACAACTCTGACATAGCCAGCATACTTTCATTGCCGTGAATACCTGTTGCGCAATCAATCCACAGGTTAGTACTCTTGCGTGTGAAAGCATACCTTCAGCTAAATGTTTTGGTTTTAACCAAAACTTAAAAGTATTTGGGTCTGAGAAGTCTGAAAGAAGCTCTTAATGTAACACTAAAAGCCCTCAGTGGGAGAGGACCTTCATGCTCAATAAAGTCAAAAGCATGCTTTGGACTCTCGGGACACAGTCCACTACTGAAGGGGCCTGTTGATGTGGGGTATGGTGACAGGTCACCACACCATTCAGCAAACAATACCCATAAAGAAAATAGTGTGCACAGCTCTCCCATGCCATAAGTCATGCTCAAAAACAAAGACAAAGACAGGCAAGAAAGTAAGCGCGCACACACATACAACTACAATAAGCTACACTAGTTAAGCTTCTAATCCGTTCTCTGAGCCTCACCAGTTTATCTAGTGTAACAAGCAAGAATGAAATCTCCAGGCAGGCCAGGACAAGATGACATTGAGAGATTCTGGCTTGTATGCAAAACTCCAACAGCGATCCGAAAATGTTGCTGTGCCTCCCATGAGCTGCACACTCATGGGGTTTGCAAACAGGAGCCTCAGGCTGAAAGTGATACTTCAAGTCAAGTAGATTATGTGTGGCCTCGTGCTTTGTTGACTTCTGATAACTTGCCCACCCATGGATTTCTGAGAATATCATAATGGAGCAGGGAACTCATGCACAAAACTTAATTGACAACAGCACCTTTACTTCAAGGGTAAGGTGTGTGTGCGTGTGTGTTTATTAATTGTTTGTTTATTTAATTATTTAAGTATATGGGTTGGTGGGGTGAATCAATTCATGCAAGAAAATCAAATAACATGCTGGTTTAACAGTATTTTGCCTACAATATATTTTTGAAATTGGCAATATTCTGAGAAATAAAAAGGCAAACTGCTGGCTTGGACTACAAACTTTATACAGGCTTATGTAAGTTGCACTGTTTGTTGCCTTTTATATAATGTTATTATTATACATTATACCATTGTTGCAAATCAGTGGATATAAGACAACCTTTGCAAATCTAGGGTTAATGATATTAGATTACCCAACAATCAATATTCTCCTGCTAATTTCGGCCAAATGCTGATTACATTTACAATTAGGTCATTTAGCAGACGCTTTTGTCCAAAGCGACTTACAATAAGTACATTTGTCAAAAGAAGGAAACAAAGAAACCACAACGTATCATTGCCGATAAAGTAAGAGCTAAAAATAGAAGTGTTAGGTCCTCATCTGAGTAACGTAGTACGTTAAGAGTAGTACAGTGCTATGATCAGAGTGCTATGTAGACTCGAGGTGAAGTCTGAACAGGTGAGTCTTGAGCCTTTTTCGGAAGATGGCAAATGACTCTGCTGTCCTGACATTGGTCGGGAGTTCGTTCCACCACTGAGGCGCCAGAACAGAGAAGAGTCTGGACTTTGCTGAGCAACATTTGTTTGATTTCAGCAATGGTGGTACCAGCGGCCAGCTGAGTGCTGATGCACTATTTTTTCCACCTAATTGGAGCGATCATCAAGTCTCATGTTATCATAATTAGAAAACTAAACTGTGATGAGTTGGTGTGATTGATAATGTTCAAACTGAAAATGCATCAATAATCACGATTTTGATAAAAACACACAACCTTTGTCTTTGGGGCTGCTAACTGCACTCATAAAGTCAAAATATTGTCTTGTCATAATGATGCCCGTCTACCACCAAGTGTTGCAAGGGTAAATGGCCGATTCCTATGCCACAGCCACCGAGTTCCTCCCGCTCAGACCCTGCAGACCTGTGCACACAGCGTATGGAGTAGATCCTAAAATATTTAATTGACAATTTCTTTTTTTAATTAAAAAAAAAAATAAGAGGGCTACTTGCCCTTTGGACAAAGCTACCTAATCATAGCCTTATAATTGGGAAATGAGTCACAACTGGTCTAGTCTGGGTTTACCTGGATCAAGGCAGAACCAGACAAAAACAGTCTGACTCAGCTTGATGCTCATCTCAGGTTGAAATATAATAGCCCTGTTTTCGTTTTCATAGGGTGACTACCACAATGACCCCAAAGATATACAGGCTCATGACTTTTGGCAGTAGTCTTTCAAAAAGGGACTCGAATGAAAAGCAGTCACTCATTCCAAAATACAAATTTGGTAAAGGGTCACAAATATTTAACAGTGAGCTGGAGAAATACCTTTAAAAACCGGTAACCAAAAGATTTGTTGTCAGATTACGACAATTAGTCAAACATCTTATTGTGAAACTCATCTCCTGTTAAAGCTTGTGTTTGGGTGGACTGTGTTTGATCAAGCCTAGGTTGGGGGGGGGGGGGGGGGGGGGACCCTCCAGGAAAGCAAGACTCTAAAGGCCTGATTATGCTTCCGCGTAGTGATCACGCAACGGCAACGCAACGGCAACGCAGTTGCTTGGAGACCGTGATGGTTCTGCGTTGGGTTTACGCGTCGAAATGCAATTCAATGCCACACCGGTAAAGGGCGCTATGTTTTTTGTAAAGACTGACCGACCGACCGAGACTCTTGACGTATATCGTCGTTAGCCTCGTTATAGCGTATTTGTTTACTTTCCGGCTTTAAACATCCACTATTTTTCAGAACTTGGTGTTTTATTTCTTTGTGCAAAAGCGACAAGGTGCAAAC
Source organism: Chelidonichthys spinosus (assembly GCA_029853015.1). Lineage (NCBI taxonomy): Eukaryota > Metazoa > Chordata > Actinopteri > Perciformes > Triglidae > Chelidonichthys > Chelidonichthys spinosus. The sequence continues at coordinate 14,160,013 of CM056836.1, read as the reverse complement.
AATAAAATGAGGTGAAAACAATAAAAGTAGCCTTTTAAAAGTTTAAATGGCGGTGTTTATGAATGGAAACCGGATAGCAGTCTCCAGCGGATGTAGTTAGCGGACCAATCACAGCAGATGCCGCTGCGTTGGTGTTGCGTTGGCGTTGCGTCGCCTCGACGCGCGTCGAGGATTTTTGGGAGGCACACGTCAGGCCCTTGCGTTGACGCAAGGGGGGTCCGCAAGGACGTAAGGGGTCCGCAAGCTCCCTTGCGTTGTGTCGACGCGGAAGCATAATCCAGCCTTAATCCAACAGAAGTGTAGACTGCAATTCTCCAGCCATGACAGACACCTCACCTATACTCTTGTTCACATGCTTTTAATCCGTTCAAAACAACAGTGAAAGACCATAAAGAGGGCAAACACTGAAGGAAAGAAGCATCAAAGCAAAATGTACTGACAACATTGCACGAGTGTGGCCACAAACACACAAGGAATGCTTTACTGGGGTGTGTTAAATTAGAATGCTGCTGTAAGGGGAAATCTATGGTATATTCACCCTGTTAATTAGTGGTCTATTTTCAGTTGCAGTGAAAACTGAAGAAAGCGAAAGAAAGGGCAACTTCTCAAATAAAAAGGTTAATATTAACCAAATGGCTGAAAATAAAAACAGTACGGCCTATGATATAACATAACATCCTCACGAGAATAACTTTGTCTCTGAAGCACTAATGGAGAGCTTTTAGGTTGACATTAACAAGATTGAAATGTTGATATGGAAACCATTTGGTCATGCATAGACAGTGCTTTGCAGAGAGCACAGTATGTTGACAGAGACTCTCTCTGTTAGCTTGTTGTTAGCTTAAGTTAATATTCGTTAAGTTTAACAAATTTCATTTGAACATGCTACAGCAGACTATTAACAAGCAACAGCTTTCATTTTAAACAGAGAAACGGTTAAAAACGACACCTGTATCTATTCAACAAATATATGTTTTTGCGATATCCTACTCCCTCATGAATGCATAGGTCACACAGTTTATGTCAAAATCCAGCATTATTAGTATAACTCCGGTAACATTTTTGCAACATTTCATTTATGTCTTGAAACTTCTGCACATTATACAAAGCCCTGTTCTCTGCTTTGTCAGAACAGAGACAGCAAATATGCATCTTCAAGACAAAGGCTGTGAAAGTTGGCTATGATGGCTACTTCTTTTTGATTAGAGCTACTTATACTTTACTGTATTCTTCATCCGCACCTAAAGGCACCTAAAGGCTGTGTATCATATCCGTTGTGTTATTTGCTTGTGATGTTGCGCCAAGCCTACATGTATTGATCAATTGTGGTCTATGATTCTATAAATGTACAACTGAGAAAAAGGCAAATTATTTCACCGAAAAGGTCACAATATTAGCATTTCATCATAAGATTGATGAAAAAGATGATATTGCAGCCCTCTGTAACGTACAGAGAGAGTGTGAGTGAGTGAGTGAGAGAATGAAGTCAGTAGTAACATTACAGCTGTGGATAGCGCAGTGAAGTGTGTGTACAGTTTGTAGTAAATGCTACAACTCCTCAAGACCCCTGAGGGCTCCAAAACTAAGTTCCCATGTCCTGCTCTTGAGCCAGCTGCTGATTAAAGTGAAAGGGGTTTGCCCAGTGGTTAGCAACGGCTCAGGCGCACTTAAGTTGACATTTAAGGTGGACCGGTGGATTCTCCTTTAGGTGGGCTGCCGCACTTCTGAGTTTTGCTTAGCTTTTTATTTTTAATATTTCTTTTAAATGCTTAACTAGTTAATTATTGGTGCATACCTATTCCCTGTGCTCCATGGGGAAAGGAGCTAATGTTCCAGCAGAAGTACTTGTTGTCCTGCCTTCTTGGGTCCATGTACACAAGGGTGAAGAAGGGAGGTGAGAGAATATGCAACCCTCCTATTTCCATGAACAGACGACTACCACGCGCACATGTACTCGCACATGGCAAAGCCCACTTATCACACTGCTTTGCAGCCTCTGAGTGAGCACAGATAAACAGTGTGACGATCAAAGGCCTCTGATAGCGCTTAGGGGGAGGGCGAGGGGGGGCAAGGACTGATCGGTCTCTGGAAAGGACTGAAAGAGCCCAGGGCTTAGTACCTTAGAAATGGGAATGAAAAGAGGAAAACATATCCAAACAAAGGCCTGTTCTGTCCTCGCTGTGGCCTAGTTGAACTTTTAATCACACTTTTCAGCAAATTAAACACCTGCATGATAGACAGTGATGACAATTATGCAATAAATTAAAGAGGGTGAGTTTTTGTTGTACCATATGGAAGAAGTCATTCATTTCATGCTAAGAATTGATCTAGTATGAAACTGTTTATTCACATTATTATCAAAAAAGTTGACTACATTGAAATATCCCTAGTTGGAGCTCAAATGATTGAAACATTAACCTCATTCATTTGAACATTTCCTTCTGTTTTAATGGATCACTAAATGTATATTTAAAGTAATCCATTCAGAACAACCAAGGATATGATGTCGCAATGAAGTTTAACATAAGTAGCAGAAGGGAAGAAGCTACCCCTTGTGAAGTATCACATTTCACCACCCAACAAGTGTTTGAAATAACCATCTGTACTTTTACAATTTCATCTTAATGTGCAAATAACATATCTGTCCATATTAGTGTGCATCACGATTATCGACTTAATGATTTAAAACACCACTGCATCCTCCCCAGACAGGGTAGTCAAGATCTCTTTTTTCATCTGGAATAGGGATCGAGGGAATAGGAATATGATATGATTTATATATATTTTTTTTTATCCAGCCATCTCTGAGCTCCTTTGATAAATAATAATCTCACGTCACAATCCTCAAATCGGTTACAAGATGACATCATCCAGCCGAGACATACAGATACATTCATCACAGCAGCGAGCCACACCTCTACCCGTTTTCCAGTTCATACCAAAACTGAACTCACAAGAAATTAGCAGGTGGAGCAAACATCTGCACACCTACAGCGCTGATTAGTCCATCACAATACAGGGTGTTCCTTCTATATGCCAGTTCACAATACTTCCATTCTGACAAATAACTGACCTCCACTTCCTGTGGAATAAAACAGTGTATTTAGATGTAAGAAATATATACTGGAGTAAATGTAGGACTACTAGGATTACTATGACTGAAATCCCATAAATCTTCTAATTAGGGATGCAACGACTATTCGGCCACCGTTAATTTTTGGCCAAAATCACTGAAACAACACAGCTGAAACAGAAAGTTGTGATGACACACAAAAACCGCTGCCAACGCACGCTTGTCTGGATAAGCGCCAACATGTCTGCGGTGTGGACGTTTCGCTGAGATCTAGTCGGATCCTCGGGACTGTGCTTGATCCGCGTTATAAAGACCATTACTTGGATGTGGGATTAAAGCAGCGCGCACGAGAAATGATCCAGGCGCGATGGATGCGGAGACCTCGCTTGGAGACGGAGGAGCACACAGCGAGGAGAGCAGAGCGCAGAAAAACTCGTCTCCCTGCACCAGATGAGGGGCATGCACCCTCGTTGTCTGATATGTTTGATGAGACATTAAACATTTTATTTTGATTTTTATTATATACTGTGCATTGTTGTAATGTCAGTGCTAAATAAATAAAGACTTTTGTAATTGATTTATTCTTTTAATTGCAATGCCTTGACTTTAGTGAGGTTAGTACACAGTCATAGCCATAAATGCAATGGTACTAATAATTGGAATATTCATTTCTTTAGGTGTTTCAGTTTTCGGCCTTTGTTTCCTCATTTTTGGTTTTCGGTTTCGGCCAAGGATTGTCATTTCGGTGCATCCCTAGATGTAATCCAGAATATAAATAAATGTCAACACTCGGCAACAGACAGACCCAGACGGGAGAATAATGTCTGTTCACATTTTTGCAGGGAGGTGCAGCATCCCACTGTGACATCAATTCTTCTGACATTTGGAAACTAAGTTGGCCTTCTGACAGCAGCATCAGGGGATGCCTGTTGCCATACCAACCATTATCTCAGTAGTAGCAACAAGTGCTCCTGTAGGGAATCTCGGTGTCCCTTGTGAATAGATCAGAGAAGAGCAATGTTGATCTGTTTAAACATTCAAAGAGCAAAGCTGAAAACGCAGTTGGGGGTAAAGCACTGAGGAGGGTCACGGTTATGGCTGCCCATATACACTAATCTAGGAAGTTAACCGATGAAATCCAACTTCCTTATCAGTGGACTCAAATATAGGACCATCATATCATGTGATCTTGAATCTTAAAAACAAGTAGAAAATCCATCTTTTTCAGTTTATGGCCTCAATGAATTAGTTTGAGGTCATGTTGTGAGAGGTAGTTACACATGTGATGCGTTTAATAAAGAAACGAAGAAAAGCCATGCTCCAGTGAAAAGCAAAACAGTGCCTAGGCAGTAGGACAACACAGTAAGCTTGTTTATGTGCAATAACCCAGCATGTTCTAAACCATAGCTGCAAAAGTATAACACTTTCTGGATCAGTAAAGGTAAACAGCTACATGCGGCTACAAACAACAGCTCTAATAACAATAACAACACGCTTTACTATAGCATGTTTTGGCAAGGGACAGTGTTTTCCCCAACTAACTGCAGCTCTGGTAGCTGTAGCCAGACAAGGTAACTGTAAACACAAATAACAAAAGAAGATCCTATTCCTACCTGTTGCTATAGTTTCGGCGGGCAAGCTTGCAGCAACATCTAGAAGAGGTGTCAATCTGTCAGATACTGCCAGTATAACAGAGTCTTTGCTTTATCCCAGCGCTGTGGCAACAACAGTAAACGAACGCTGTGCCGACCTGGGCACGGTTCATTAACCAACACACAAGGTGCCCATGGCTACCAATGCATAATTATATGTGGCTTTTGACAAAAAGTCTACAAATGAGAAGAAAAAAAATGTACCAGTTAATCCTTGCTTTCCACTTTTGGCTGATTTCAACACAGCATCATTTCTCTGGAGCAAGGGATTTTTGCAAACTAACAAATAGAAAAGTAAAGCTTGAGTTCCAGTCTCACCACAGAAAGACAACCGGGGTCAAAACTATTTTATATTGGCCAAATCTGTCAAGCCAGTCACTGTGGAAGGGACCTCTTCAACCCTCCCTTTCATCACTTACAGCCATCCTGTGGCTAGATGGGCTGAATGCCAGCCGGCTACAACATAGGTGTTCTTCTCCCCCAGTAACCTCCCTGGTAAGTTGGTGTCATGTTACTGTACACTGGGATCACCTTTCTGTGTTATGGTAACCAAGGCTGAGAACTTCCCCACTTGTCAATGTCATTTTTATGCCACCTATAGAGAGAGGAACCACCCTTCTGTAGTAAAATGTCATGCAGGCACCCAGTTAGACTTAGGCCTACTACAACACACTTCAATCTCAACATATACCAAATAATTTTAAAGCGCAATAAGGCAATGCAAAATTAAGATCAGTTTCATCCAAGTTGAACAACAATGCAGCAGACGAAGGCTATGATTAACCTTGCAGTTACATAATTTACTGACATGCACAAAAAAAAAAGGTAATGGGAGTCAAACTTGAAGTGTGGCATCTACAGAATGAGGGCTTTCCACTGTATACGGCCTGACTTCAGCTGCAGGCTGTGCTCTAAGTGGACTGAGGGGAGCTATGCTATTTCTACATTGGGCTGTCAATTAGCCATAACATAAAGCAGGTCACCAGTATGATTGACCTACTTCCACAATAAAATGTGAATAGAGCATCAAGGCTCAGTGTGCTATTCTGCAAGACCAATAGAACCCAAGTCTTTGTTTATGGGTCATTTTGGTAGCAGTAAACAAAATCATACAATTGATTCGAGTACAAAGATAAGAATTATAACAGGAACATCTCGCTACTTCCACTATACATAGCCGTGCCTTCTGTTTTGATAACTGATTGCATTAAAACACACCTCATCTTCTATACTCCTAGCAGGGAAATTAGGTCACCTTGCAGTGACTCATGAGCAGGAATGTAATAAGCTTACCTGTTACACCAGTTACTCATTGAACCACCAACCCATGTTGGTAGGAGTGTTCAAAGCTATTCATTTGTATTAGCCACTGACTAGAATGTATTACAGAGAGGGGGACTGAAACCATAGGAAGGTCATAAATTGAAAACTGAGAGGCATGGGAATGTGCCGCGGCCTTTAGTGTCACAGCTGCTCTAGTCAACTTCCTCCCCAAGTGCATTTCCTCATTTCACTTCATCCAACATGGCCAAATGGATGGGTGCTTACTCTTCTAAGAAACCAGACAAGGCTAAATTATAGACCCACATAACCTCAGTGCTAGCTACATTTTCACATGAAAGGCTGACGAATTTACGGAGTTGAACTGGCTAGTTAACAATTAAAAGAGCAGTTTCACAATAGAAGCGGGTCACCCAACAGTAATAACAACAGACGGGTAACATCGGGTTGTGGACCACTTCGTTTTGTAGGGGTTGGCATGTGGCTTCAAATAAAATAGGTCAACCATGCTCTGGTCAAGATTTGTCACAAAGGGCGGAAGGCAGTTAGCACAGTCGCCATCTATACCTCTGGCTCAACACAACTATCAACGTCTGCCGAGTCCACCGCTAAACACCCACAGAATCAGAACATACAGAACATCGAAGAGTTTGTTATATTTTGAACGTCTACACAGTGCTGATGTTTTAAACACCAAGACAACAACGAACACGTTAACCGACGCACAGTTAACGTAAAGCTAGATGCTGTCCAATGCTAACAGTTACCTTTACCGATTCACCAAGACCTCATTGTACTGCTACGGGCAACATTAGCTCTTATTTTATGAAATTGCGGACGACGTTCAGTGTGGACAATAACAATGCGTAATACAATATCCAATGTGACGTGTTACAAAATAAACATGAAACGCTGTGGGCCCCCTACTGATACTGGCAGTTGTAACGCTAAAATATGTTTATTATTCTTCTTCTAGAAAATAGCAAGCTAACGTAGCTAAATTAGCTAGCAGGCTAGCTCAGCTTCGTCACTTTGCTTTTCCCCACCAACGTTTGGCAACCACTCCAGAGATACGCCAAGGCTCGCTAACGTTATATTAAGTCAAGAGTTAAATAACTTGAGGGTGGGTGACACATATTGTAACAATATGGGGTGATATTAATGCACGTTAATACGAATTTCTACAGTGTAACGTTGCGTAGTCAATATTCTAACGTTAGCCTTTCGTCCTGTTAGCTAACGTTAACGTGGCTACACATTGGTTCGTCTACTCAGACAGACACCCGTGAAATTTACTTTAGCTCTCTTGTGTTGTGCTAATCATCTGACAATATGCAGACCAACTTTTAATCAGGCTCTCGAGGATCTGTGTTGTTGCAATCGTATGCGATCATACTACAGAGACGCTCAAAGGGGGATCGGTTATAGTTAGGTTATTAGGTAGAGTTACTTACAAAGAGCAGGCTGAACATTGAAATCCCGTGACTACCCCGGAGAAAGTGGAGGGAGTGTAGAAACCGCTGCCAGGTCGCCTTTTTGTTCCTCTTCAATGTGGCAGCTTGAATTCTCGTCGGAGGTCGGGAACTGTTGTTGGGGAGGAGCCTCCTCGGTTTGTTCGCACCTTCAGGGACTGTCGGAAATATGACGAACGAGGCAGACCAAGTTCACGGCACTTCAACACAGTGGGAAAGAACAGGTGGGATCTGTTACTTTCCACGGCACACGAGCGTGTACGTGTGTTTTGCAACTTGATGTGCACACTAGTGAGCAGACGCAATGCAATTCTATCAGAGAAAAAACAAATGAATAAAAGCAGACGTTTTCGACTACATTATTTCACCAGAGTCTGAGTTTGTTTTAAATCGTTTGGGCAATACGCATATGTTGGAGAAGAGTCGTGAGATGTTTTTGTTGTTGTTTTGTTGTTCATTCAGAGGGGGAGCATAACGCTGAGATCGTTTTTAAAGTGACATAGACCAACTTGGCTACATTTGCATCCCATTTGTTTGATGCGCGCTTCTTTCTTTGCTTCCCTACTTCAGCGCAAGGTGGCTCACTATCACTTACTTTATTTATTATAACGATAGGCACATTCGAAGTAAAAGCTGTTGCTCTCGACCTGAGCACGGGCAAGTAAGTATTTTCCAAGAACGAATATTAGATGTACGACTTTTCTGTTATCACCCAAATGCAGCATGGGGGTCTGGCGTCAGTGCGACGTAAGAAGAATCCGGGTGCACGATGACAGCTCACTGGTGACGACAGTTCCAGAAAAGAAACGCACAATTAGGCCCGCGCTCATGTTTTTTTTTGCAACATGACTTTTATTGAATATCTTTATCAAATCGGATGTCATGTCGGTATGCACACTCTAGGCCATTGTTAAGTCTATAAGGACTACATCACGGTGGGTCTTCTGTACTTGTTTTATCAAATGTATTTATCATTTGTCCAATGATGTCTTCCTTTATTTGTTCACTCAAGCACATGTATGTTTAGACCATATATTAGATGGATACCAGTGTCACTGCATGTTAAATTAAGACACTTGGTGATTTGATGCTTGTAGTGTGCTTCTCTTAAGGCATTGTTTATATATAGTATATTTATTTTAAGTGGACTCTTCTTGTGTTATCTGCAATGAATATGTATTCCAAATGACTAACACTCAGTTGTTATCCAGGTGATTTAGATAAACCAGCAAAGGCCTATGAATGGAGCTCCAAGCTTAATGGCAGATCAGACAAGGATCTTTCAAATATCAAGGCCTGAAATACTGTTTTTATTATATTGTATATCTCCCTCTAGTGTTCATTATTTTTTGCAAGACATTTTTTATGCCATATGTGCCATGTAGATATTTTGACCTAGAAATGAAAATTGCTTATACTACAACTATGACTAATAACACTACTAATGTATGGGTTCCTGTGATTTTTCCAGTGAATTAAAACAGATACAGTAGACAGAAAGACAGGGCCGGACAACAATATACACGAAGGTTTTTATTGATGTGGTATCAATACAATCAAGTACTGTAGATTTTGTATAAGCAGACAAACATTTTCAATCAAAAAGAGTGCATTTTATACCCAAATTGTATTGCATAGAGTGCACACAATAGCCTTGTATGACAAAAATCCTATAAATTGATACATTGTACATTACTCAAATAGAAAATAAAAGCCAACAAATAATCCTTCACAAACAACTCTAGAAAGCTAACTACATGTTGTAAATGCTCTTAACTCATCAATGCTGTTAAATACCATTTATACGTTCTAGGCTTCGGTGGTCGGTTTTGGCATCCCTATTAAATTATCATAAATGTATAAATACATCTTCATTAATTTCATGTGCAAATGGGAATGGCCGTTTGTATTTATTGAAACTAAAACAAACAAATATCCCTTAAGAACCGAAGCAAGGCTTTTTTTTTCGTAAAAAAAAAAATTTTTTTGTTTTGTTTTTTTACAGAAAAACAGGAAACACGGCAAAGCGTTTTGTGATTGAAACGGTACATGGATCTTATTTGACACTTGTTAAATGATTCGCACACAGGGCAAATTCTGCAAGCAAGTGACGTGTGTATGAAAACATAAGGACAGAAAGTTATAGCCACATGTAACTCACATCACCATGTCATATGTTCAAAAAAGGCAACATACAGTACACAACGAGCCCCGGACTGTCTTGTAGACTCACATAACAATAACCACACGTTGTAGTTGGGTCTTTTCATGTTACGAGACGGAAAAGGGCAAGAGCAAGTGCATTGTTTGCATTAAGTAGACTTTAAAATACTGATGAGGCCTCATCCTCCCACTGCTTTTTCAGAAGAGTTACTGTTTATGTGGAGTGACAAAGCACTGTAGATGATTTATAGAGACTACTGTAAATCAGTCAATAGCATACATTCATTCTGATTGCAAAGCTCAATATTTGGCACAATCCTCCTTTTACATTGACATTTCTCCATCAAGGCGTAAGGTCCTAAATTCAGTGTAATGATAGCATGTTTGGGCGGCATAAGTAAAGACAAGGGGTGTGTTATATAAGCTGCTTTTCACAATTTTGCCCAAACCTCCTCTCTTCTCTAAGTGCGACCATTCATGAAAGATCTTGTTCGCTTCAACAGAATTTCATTTTTTTTTTCTTCATGACTGTACAACCTAAATATTATTGCACACCATCACGCCACTCATGGGACCAATATGCAAAAATATTCTAAAGTGTTCAGTGTAATTTATGTTTAGTAATTGGTGTCTTCTTATCTCAAAATGTCGATTTGGTCTCCCACAATCTGCTCATTGCATTCCCCTATTTTATACCTTGTTCCCTTATTTGCAAAGGCAACGTTGGAGTGTGTGAATTCTTCTTAAAAAAAACAAAACAGGATGAACAATTTCAAAGTCAGAATACTTGTGGAACATTAACAGGAACGTAAGCTCTTCCTTAGGTTTTGTAACTTCATTCAAGTTGGTTATTATCCTCGCTGAAGTGTTCCATGACCTGAATGCCAGGGGGGGACAATGTGATACACACACACACACACACACACACACACACACACGTATGTTGACACAGTTACAGACAGAGCGGTACACCCACTAGAACATACAAGCACATGCATACACACACACAGCATGTATCTTTAATGCCTCATCCAACAGAAATGAGTAAATACACCACTCTCACCTCTGGCCCACCACCTCTCCCAGAAATCTGGCAGGAGGTTGTTAAATGTTACGCAACCTGTATTTCGCAACCTGTGGGCCTCAGTCAGTCCCTTTACTTATTCGTGGGGTGAACGCAGATTGATTCTCATTCCCGGCTCTAGACTTTTGATATTATTCAGTTTTGAAAACATCTCTTCTTCGTGGCTACAGATGTTCCATTAAGCTTAACAATATATAATTCTACTCTTTTAGACACAATGGTTTGGGAATTTATCAAAACTATTTAATCCACAGATGATTCAGAATTGCTCTCATTTAGCCGGCGACAAGTCGCATAGAAACTGGTGCGAAAAAAAAAGAAATGGATCTAGTTTGTTTATCAACCATTTGCGTCGTTAATTTTCCTAAACAGTCATAGTATCTTAGCAGATGATGCAATGTGTGGTCAGAATGGGGCTTTTATTGTATGCCAGTATAGATCGCTGACTTGGAATGTTAATGTGATACTGATTTATTAATAGGCAGTATACCATTAGAAAGCGGTGATGTCATGGTCAGAGCATCTGGAGAGGATGCCTGTGACACTGTGATGGGATTTGCAGTGCAAATGTGAAAAAATCAGATCAATACATGGAAACGGACCATCAAACCATCATCCATTTAGCAGATGCTCTCAGTATCTATTCCACGACACGTAAACATTGACTGTATCGTCCTTGGTTAATATTGTCCTGAAAGTTGTGTTATCCTCTTGAAAAGGGCCGTTAAGATTGAATCATTCTAATACTGTGAGGTTATATTTACTCGTGGATTGTATCACTTGGATCGCATTTTCTGGACAGTTCAATAAATTATAAGCAAGATAAAGGTAATTTTAAATGTTCGCCTACTAAATTCAGAAAGAAGCAGAAAAACAGGCACCCTACAGATGCCGACTAATTGTAAAAAATATATATCTCACTCTTAAAACCAAGATTCAATCCCATTAATAATTTTGACGTTTAAGCAGTTGTTTAGAGTACCAAAAAGGCCAAACAAAAGAAACGTGAAAAGTAATGGTAATACAGCACAAAATGCCTTGTTTTGCTATTGTTTGTCTATATTTTCTGTGTTGTATCGTTGCTCCGTATGTCAGTATTGCCATTCACGGTTTAAATAAGAACACAAGGGGGACACGACTGCAGCCAGAGGAGCCAATCACCCCCCAGGGTCTGGTGATGTCAGAGCATGTGGGCAGGATGTGCAGTCACATGGGAGGATCTGTCACTAGCACATTACAAAGTAAGGCACTTAATAGTCTGAATCCGATAAACAACAACAAAGATGACAAGGACCATATAATAACAATAAAATTATGACAATATAATAATTAAAATAATATAAGCTAAAAAACACCAACATAAAATACAACCCAAAACACACATTTGAAGGACATTGAAACAAAGAACACAGTATGAAATTCCTTCCCCTGCCTTTTAAAACTTTCCATATTTCATTCACAAAGTTTTTTTTTTTTTATTTCGCCCGATGTTGCTGAAGGTGAGACGGGTAAAGATGATGGCAATAATATTGAGAATCCTATGGATTTTGTGGTGCTGTTATGACTGCAGGTATTTTAGGTTTAGGGGGCGCTGATACAGGAACATGAATGGAAGGACAGGGTTATGTGGGACAGAGCAGGAATCCTGAGAAGGAGGAGTGGATGTACTCGGTAGAATAGAGGCCATTTGCCTGATCCGAGGGCATCTGGACCCATACCTGGTCACCCTCCTTCAGCTCTAGGACAGCACTGCCGGACGCCTGGTCCATGTAGCCTTTCTTGTATTCATCGTAGGTGTAAGTGGCTGGCACATTGTTCTTGTACAGCGCCACCCACAGGCTAGTTCCCTTTACATGCATGTGGTACGCAAAGTAGTAGACGCCAGATAGAGGAGCGGTGAACATGCCAGTTGCAGCGCTGTAGGCATTTTGTCCGTTGTAAAGAGTCCTGTCAAATTTGATTGGCATGGCGGAGGGAGGGAACGGTGTGGTGAGGATGGCTGTGAAGGCCGGTGCCACAGTGGCAGAGAGTGGGACTTGGCTGTATGCGGGCCCTTTTCTGTCCCCTGGTACTTCATCCCCTTCCAACTGTGAATCTGTTGGCCCAGCAACAACTGTTTGGCCATTTCCTGGAGGGCCGGGGGGCCCTGGAGGACCCGGCACACCGGCGTTACCATTAAGACCTGCTGGGCCTGGTTTCCCTGGAGGGCCCTGGGGACCAATAGTTCCCTTCTCTCCTAACTTACCCACTCCTGGAGGCCCTGGATGTCCAGCGTCCCCCTTCGGGCCAGGGCCACCCTGTGGCCCCATTGGACCCATGGGCCCCTGTAGACCAGGAATGCCTGACTGGCCCCTGGGGCCTGGAGTTCCTATAAACCCTGTCTCACCTTTAGGCCCGGAAACACCTGTCAGCCCTGGATTGCCAGGTAGGCCAATATGCCCTGATTCACCTTTGGGTCCAGGTTTTCCAATAGGACCATTATGTCCAGGGATGCCTTTCTCCCCAGGGATACCAGGTTTACCAAAGGATCCACTTGGGCCTTGGTCACCTCTGAAGCCAGGCAGTCCTGGAGGGCCCTGGGGCCCCAGCTCTCCCTTCTGTCCTGGTATTCCATGTTTTCCAGGGAGTCCCATTGGGCCTTGAAGTCCTGGTGGTCCTGATTGTCCATCAAGGCCTGGTTCCCCAATTGGGCCCAGCATACCTGGCTCTCCTTTGTCCCCTGGGAGACCAGGCAAACCACCATAGCCCTTTTCTCCTTTTGGCCCACTCACACCAGGTTTTCCATAACCAGGATTCCCAGGAAATCCAGGAGGACCCCTGGTCCCTGGTTCACCTTTTGGACCGTGTGGACCAAGTCCTCCAGGAAGTCCATCTAACCCAGGCTTTCCTAACCCAATTGGTCCCGGCTGACCTTGTAGACCTGGAGCCCCAGCCTCTCCTGGTTCTCCTGCTTCCCCTGGGAGTCCTTGATCACCTTTAAGACCAGGCACTCCAGGCAAACCGTTTAGGCCTGCTTTGCCTGTACCTGGAAGACCAGGTAGTCCTGAATTGCCTTTCAGCCCAGGAGGACCCCTTGCACCTGAAATCCCTGGCTTCCCATTTCCATTCTCACCCTTAAACCCACGTTCACCTGGTGGGCCGGAAAGACCTGTTACTCCTGGTTCACCCCGAGCTCCAGCGGGTCCCCTCATGCCTGGAAGTCCTGGTTTCCCATTTAGAGAGAGGCCAGCTGGGCCAGGGAGGCCGGGCTGCCCTGGAGAACCTCTGGAACCTGGTTCACCACGAGGGCCAACCTCGCCATTAAGCCCTGACATCCCCTTTGGTCCAATTTTTCCCGGGAGACCTTGAAGTCCAGGCTTACCAATTCCTGGAAAACCAGGAGGCCCCTGAGGGCCTGGCTGTCCATTGAGACCCGGCTTTCCCAGTCCAGGTTTTCCTGGAAGGCCTGATGGGCCAGAGGGGCCTCTCGGGCCAGGTTTCCCTTGGGGGCCTGGTTCCCCTTTCACTTCCATCATGGGTGGCATATCTAGAAAAAGAGAATGTCAGGTTGTTAATAATATATTTCAACACAAAAAAGAAGAAGAGTAGGATCAGTAAGATTAAACATGAAAACATATAAATATCTTTGTGTGTAAATAACAAAACAAAAGGTGCAGCCTCGGGTTTGATGGCTCACTTAAGCACGTTGGCGTGCGGACAGGAGAAGACAGGGATTGATGTGACCAACTTTGTGATTAAAGGATGATCCGTTCTTCCGTAGTGTACTGAATGCATTTTGATTTTTTTTCAAACCGCTGTGTCACGTTTTTAAAAGAATACCAAAATATAAAGACAATTGATCAACCTTACACATGTTGTAGAAAACCACCAATCCTTTAAATCCTGCACTAAATTACACTATAATGCCATGAGATTGTAAAAAAACAAGTTGATTATAAGATATAGGAAAACAATGATGCAGGTCAGACAGAATGAACCATGAATGAAGTTGCTACACAGATGAAACATCTGACATCACAACATCATATCTCAATCATGTTGGAAAGAGTCATCTGACTTTTCCCATCCATCAAAAAGAATGGTCGTCTTTCTGACTCTTCAGGGCATTAATCAATTTTTTGAATTGCTTGTTCATTGTGATGAAGAGCAAAAGCCCATCCCAGCTCAGATTGAGCAGAAGGCAGGGTACATGCTGCATCGGTCTCCAGTCCATTTATAAAACAGTACTATATATACTTAAAGAATTCACTTTTATTTTTTCCCCCTGGGGTTGAGAGTCTTTTAAATGCAAATGTTGTTTTTCAGTGTGTAACAAAGAGGAGATTAGACTGAAGGAGGATGTCATGTGTCATAAACTGTCTCATTATTCTTTTCGAGCAGAGTGAAGCAGAACATGGCAACACCACACGGAGCAGAAACACAAGCTTGGTCTGCAGAACAATCCAATCAAAACATTTCACTTGGTTGGCTGCTCTACTTCCTCATCTCAGCAGCACCTCGCCTGCAGGTGAGATGGCCAGAGGGCAGCTCACCTTTTCATTAGAAAGCATAAATGACCTATGAAGTGTGTTTGAAACTGCATGTTTGGATCTGTTTGGACCAACCGCTGCTTAAGCCAGCCTACCCTACTGTACGCAAAGATTTAGGTGTGAAGACAATCCAGTTTATTTCTATAGTAACGTCAACAATTTCTCTTAATTTAACCATATACCAAGAAAGCATTATGTGACACAATCCTCCTTAAAACCTGTGATCTGTCAATACACCTGCAACCAAACAGCAATGAATTAGATACTCTTTCCACTTATTTGTAACAAGCTTGTGAAATTAACACAAGTTGCACGTCCCATTACATCCTCTAATGCAACCACAGACCACTGCTTCCCCCCACTGGCACTTAATGAGAATGCAGCCTGTTCAAGTTTAGTATTTGTTTTGTTTTTATTTTGTGGTTATGGTCATTATTGCTTTTATTTATGCAAACATTTAAATTTTATAAGTCAATCATAATTCATTTGAATAAGTATTATATTTAATATGGATAAAAAATTGGAGTGCATTGGAAATGTGATGATTTTGCTTTTTGTCTGACTTCCAGGTTTAAATTTGACCTATTTATCACAATGCACACGTGTTGTACATTAGTGTGATTAAAGGTGTGCTTGCATAAGGTTCTACCCCCAAATAAATGGTATGCAATATATCTAGACTTGGGGTTTCTCTACATCAGCGAGGGTACCACCCGAAACACATTGTTCAGGTTTTTAATGAGCATTTTCGCCTGAGCTTCATTTGATTGGATACAGCTCCACGGTAGACCACCTTCATATATCACCCAGAGAGAGAGAGAGGAAATAAGGGGCTTCACACTTCAGAGGATATAATGGCTTCTTCATTATGTGTCGCAATGCCAGCAGTCGATGTCTGAAGTTGTGCTTTCAAATAAATTTCAACTGTCCATAGCTATTACTGAACTCTGATCTGAGCAAATCTACAGGAGGAACCAAACAAGCTTGAGGGAAGTACTGACTTCTGTCCAGCTAAGAATGCTACATAAATCACAAATTATGAATATCTGTCAATGCAAAAAAATACCTACAGTACATGCACAACTGGTAGCCTCTTTCTGAATCTCTAAATGTCTTGCATTGAAACAAGCTTGTTAATTTAACTTATTGTTAATCACATATCCTCCTCACTGAGGACTCTTCAAGCACATGCTTTATACCTTTGTATATTATGACATCAAGGGAATTATTTTATACATTTCCAGTTAGTTAACCTACTTGCCAATTATTATACTACATCTGATACAGTAGATTTTGTGGCAATCATGTATAATCATTAATAATTGATCAATTGTTCCAATGGTGATGCAGTGTGGACATGTGGCCACCGGGCGGCAGTAGAGACATTGCATTGACGCGAGCCACAGGGAGCATTAGTTTCACTCCTCCAAATCTAAATCTTGTTTCTACCGCATGTCGAAATCCCATTTACAGAAAGCATAACTTCTTGAAGCGAAGCTTTGATGTTCCTGTGAGGGATTCAAATGCAACACATCGACACCAAATTTGCCCTGAATGCGACTTCTGGAGTCTGTCTTTGTCGAACACCACATCATGGCACTGCAAATGTGCCCCCTCGTTTGCTTTGAAATTTGCTTTGAAGAAGGGGCCTCTGTTAACACGAGCTATGTCTCATACGATCCAGAACTTGTATTTGTAGTTAGAGTCAAATTTGATAATGACGGCAATGACAGCATGGACATTTTTTCAGGATGATTATCGCCCCCCTCCCTTTCCCCAATTCCCCATGCCTGAGCCTTTTATATAATCTATTTTTATTTCCTTCACACTCTCTCCTTCATCCCCCAGCTGAAGAATATGTGATAAACAGTGGGGTAACAGCATCCAGATGGCAGGAGGAACAACTGGCCCTGTGGAGCTCAGCAAACAGTGGGCAATCAGGCCTCCATTAGGCCCCAACTGAGGGGCTGCCAAATGCTGCAGGACCCGCAGGGCAGCGACACACACACACACACACACACACACACACACACACGCATGCACTGCAGTGAGCCCTTTAACCGCCCGAAGACAGCCACTAAGCCAGTGGCTTTAGTGCACATGTGTCTGTCCTGGGAGGGTCTCCACATCAGACACATCTTAACTGTGATGTTGGAGACTGCTTTTGTTATGTCTGTGATCTTTACTTTGTAGTTCTGGACTTGTGCATACGAGCCGCATCGTGATCACTTTGGTTCAGATAGTTGGAACAGGAGGTGCACTGTCTGCAGAAAAATCACTTTAATTTGAAACAACTGAACAACTTTACTACAGTTTGAGTGTTTGTGTACGCTCGAATTAACATTTGAGGCTTGTCAAAAAGTCTTTCATGTTGCCCGTTTGCAGTTTCTCATTTCTGAAAATGGACTTATGGAGGAGCATTTTCCGATGAATCAGAATCAGTTCAAAGTGGACCGTTGCTGAGTGAACGTATGCAGAGCAGAATGAGACATAAAAGAGACCCATGCATGCTACACCCACAGGGATTACTCACCAACGTAATGCCCCTTGCCTTCTCTGAATGGGGGTCCAATAGGCCCCTTCATCATGGGCTGCATGTACTTCATGTGGGGCATCGGGGGATAGCCTCCAGCAAGAGCCCGCGATCCCAGCATCAGCAGCACACAGGCAGGAGCCAACAGCATGGTCACCAGCATCTCAGGCTTCAGACGTCACACACAAAAACAACTGGAGGAATAAACAGAAGAGGGAAGAGGACATTTGTTATGATGGATTGGCGTTCACGAGGAGAATTCCAGGAGAAATAGCAGTGTGATAATATTTAACCTTTTGAACCAGAGTTTGAGCAGAAGTTGAATTCACCCATCGTGATTATGAGTTTGACATCTTTTCATTATGCTTTAGTGCCTCTCAGTCAAGTTACTCGCACCGCACAATACCACATAGTGGAAAAACACTTTAAGACACGCATTTACTGGCCATAGGCTGAAATAATACACTGATATTAAATATGTTTTGCTCGGAAGATTAGTTTCTACTTCATTTCATATTTACTGTGCATATCAGCTGCTAGCCCTGTATGCGGTTAGTATTTGGTTGGGTTCATATTTGGCCTCGATGGTTTTCAGAACCTGTGGAAGGCAGATCTGTTGACTTTAATTTACTTCAAGAAGCAATGACCACATCTCCCCCTCTGCCAAATATTTTCACAACCGTGGTCAGGTGCGAACAGGAAACCACCAGAGGATGGTGACTGTGTTTTTGGATCCTAAGTGAGCGACTGCCGCTGCCCTCTGGTAAAATGATGTGAGAAAACTTGAATTTTTCGTCAGCTTTCTGGAATAATGACTAGGATGATGATGCAAAATGTGAATCTCAGTTTCAGCGTGCTCCTCTTTGAATGTCATGCTTATATCAAGCATGGACATTGTGTGAGGATGAGAGAAGGATCTGCTAGGAATCTTCTGATTCAACTGATATACAGTATTATAGACTAACAGGACTTTGCGGCAAAGTCACACCAGTTCCAGGCATTTGTTAAACCAAACAAGACCCACGGGAGACTCACTTCATCACTCTGGCAAATTTAATTTCTGATTATCACCTCTTACTTATTTGGCCTCATTAATAAAAAGTGCAACGCTTCAGTGCTAAAGAGATGGAGGAGGTCTCTAGTTTCTCATCTCTCTCCTCCTTTATTTCCCCCGTTTCTGTGTGTGTGTGTGTGTGTGTGTGTGTGTGTGTGTGTGTGTGTGTGTGACAGCCTGCTAGCCTCTGCAGCTACGGACTCGGTTTGGATTGTTTCGCTCCCGAAAGTTTACAAGGAGGAACAGTCGTTACTGAAATATGACTTGACATATTCTCATTTGAAAACTATCAGACATTTTCTAATTCGAAAATTGCATCGAATTATACACGGCAGTTAATTGGAAGCAGGGGCTGCGAGTAATCTGGGAGTTCACAGCAGACTTCAACTCACACGTACTTAAAAACGGTGCGTTCGCTGCCGCAATGTGTGTGCAGAGATTACGTGTGTTTTACAGCATCGCTTTCACAGACGTCTGTGATTGTTTAGCGACCACATCGCTAGGTAGTCACATTCCTGTTTTCCAGACATTCACCAAAGTGCTTCTTTGGGTTTTTGAGCAAGTTTTCGGTCATTAGTCATACATTTGTGTCTGCGGTGTTTGTTTATTATGGTGCCGTGAGACAAAGACCACCTCTTAAATGATCACACCAAAGGTTAATCTATCCCAAATGAAGAAAACAAAGACAAAGATGATAAAGAAATAAACAGGAGGGAGAGAGAGAGAGAGAGAGAGAGAGAGAGGGGGAAGTATTGGTAGGGCAATGTTTGGTCGTTGGCCGACTTGCTGGCGGGCTGGCAGGGAACCTTGTCTGGTATGGGGGTCTGTGGTTTTGGAGGAGATGTAATTTAACAGGCAGCTCTGGATGCCCACTATTCTGCAGGCGTCGACGTCTCTCATGAACCTGAGCGACAAACACTCAAACCCAGAAGCCGTGCAGGAACAGGGATCAGACACAGACAGGCGGCTCACAAACCTCCACAATCTGTTCATCGAATGTTTTCGTCCAAAAAGCTCTGCAGACTGCTGTTAAAAAATCTCACGCAATCCTCTCTGGCTGGCCACCGTGAGCCACTGCTGGACCGAGAGTCCTACATGCTCTCTCGCACACAAGAACACCCACATAACACAACACACACTGTCGGTATGCATGAGAACGCAATATCGCTTTGGTGAGCGGTTACGCTGGTGTCTCGAAAATGCTCAAACTCGTTAACTTTCCCCCATTTTCACATAAAAAACGGGTCCATTCAAAACAAACCAAAACAAAACCGGAGAGGAGAGCTAATGGTGAATCAAAGTCTGCCTCAGTCAGTCATTAAACACGAGCTGCATCCAGGGTTACAGCGAAAAAGCCTCGTCTGGCAGGCCGAGCGACACTTTATATAAAACAGATTGAGCTGAAAAAAGAAATCGCCGCACACGTTACGATATAAGAGATCCAAAAATACACGAAGAAAGTAAGAGCAGGAGAGAAAAGTAGCATTAATGAGGAAATAAGGGAGAGTCTGACACCTGGGTGTAAAAAGAGTACCCGCACCGCCAAGCCGAAGTCATCACTTCGCTGTTTCCACTTCCAGACAGCTGTTAAATAACTGTGCCATGTCTGACATCCACATCTATGGTTCGTTCCCTTGACCAAGACATGTTAAAGGCCCACACTGACCCAACATAAGTCACCCAGGCTGTGTAGTTGTTTTGTGTCCCTCTGGTTGCTTTGCATCACTTTGAAGTCATTTCCTGTCTCTTTGTAGTTGTTTTGTGTCCCTCTGGTTGCTTTGCATCGCTTTGTAGTCATTTCCTGTCTCTTTGTAGTTGTTTTGTGTCTCTCTGGTTGCTTTGCATCACTTTGTAGTCATTTACTGTCTCTTTGTAGTTGTTTTGTGTCTATCTCTGGTTGCTTTGCATCACTTTGTAGTCATTTACTGTCTCTTTGTAGTTGTTTTGTGTCTCTCTGGTTGCTTTGCATCACTTTGTAGTCATTTACTGTCTCTTTGTAGTTGTTTTGTGTCTCTCTGGTTGCTTTGCATCACTGTGTAGTCATTTACTGTCTCTTTGTAGTTGTTTTGTGTCTATCTCTGGTTGCTTTGCATCACTTTGTAGTCATTTACTGTCTCTTTGTAGTTGTTTTGTGTCTATCTCTGGTTGCTTTGCATCACTGTGTAGTCATTTACTGTCTCTTTGTAGTTGTTTTGTGTCTCTCTGGTTGCTTTGCATCACTTTGTAGTCATTTACTGCCATTTGTAGTTGTTTTGCATCTATTTGGATTGTTTTGCATCGCTTTGTAGTCACGTAATGTCTCTTTGTAGTTGTTTTGGATCTTTTTGCGGGATGTTTTGCATCACTTTGTGATCATTTAGTGTCTCTTTGTAGTTGTTTTATAACCTTTTTTGGTCCTTTTGTGTGTCTTTGTTATTGTTTTGCAATAGCTCACAAACTGCACCTGCACATCATTCAACAAAACTTGGACTATATTTGGTTTGTTCACACAGGATATGAAGAGAGGCTGTCTGACTCCTGTCCAATGCATCCTGGCACAGCAGATCCACAACGACACTCTCCTGGACGGATATTAAACTAAACGGTACAGCACACGATACACCATATTATAGGAAATCATCAGATACAGTATCAGATGCCTGAGGTAGTATTGCACTTCTGTTCTTCTGAAAAATGATTTCAATTGCTCGACTAATGTTACTGCATTTTAATGAAATGTGACCGTAGCCTCAGTATGCTGTCCAGCTGTAAAATGAAGGAAAAAAGAAACCAAAACAAACATTTGGACTGTGTTTGGTTTGCAGATATGCAATATTAAAATACTGATAAAGATCAGAAGGAAAAAAAAAAGCCCACCGGGTCCGTTCAGAAATCCATCCATACCCACATCAAACGCAAAGACACATGTCGGCAAGTGTACATAATGAACATCGACAACGTCCCAGCTTTTCCACGTCCAGTACACATCACAGATCTCTCTCCAAACCACCTGGTGATCTGAATCACCGAGACAAACCATACCCAAAGCAGTCTCTCTCTCAAACATGTGTTGGACGCCGTTTTAACAGAGGCGAAACGCTAATCTGCGAAGGCTTCGGCTCGCCAAAGTAGACTCAACAGCCTCCAAACCCAAACTCAGCAGCATCTCATGTGGCCCGCTCAGACAGGCAAAAGAGACACAGACACCGCGGCTGAGTGGAAGCCAAACACACACTTCCCAAACTGCTCCGTCTACCCAGCTAATGAAATCAACAGCGCCGGGGAGGTGAGGTTGAAGGTGCTTTCCCTCCACTTCCCTCTAAGCGGTGCATGTGTGGATCCAGACTGCCAGGCATTTCCTTAACCACGTGCCACAGAGAGATTATAGGTACACAACCAGTGAGGATTCTGTGTGATGGAGGGAAGAGGAGGCAGTTGTTTTTGTGGTTGAACATTCGAGCCGCTCCTCGAGTGGAGGGAATCGTCACCTGGACAATCATGCACCCGTTTTTACAAAAACACCAAATGGTTCAACAACAGCCGAGGTCCGTGATTGTTGGATGGTTTGGTTACGACCACAGGTCTCGCTGAGAGCTGCACTTAAAGCCCCACCACATATTTTAGCTGATTCATCCAATTCCGACAAACCGTTGCCACAACCATGACCATAACCTCCCCCGACTGTTGTTCAACCACAGCCATCTTCCTTCACCAAACCCTCTTTCTTGTAAATTCAGCAAAGCAAATGTTGGAAGCTTCCCTTTTTACAGCGAGAATGCATTTCCAGCGCTGCAGAGGAAAACAAGCACACTAGAAGCTAATTACATTTATACATCATTATTCAATCTGCAGTGTAGACGTATTAACAGTATTAACAGATTTCACTGGTTTGCAGTCAAAGCACCTGCAAACATTAGGCAAACTCTTAAAACATGCATTGGCCAAAACATTGCTAAGGTATCACTTCCAGACAACACAGAGCTCCATTGACCATTGATCTGTGTGAACGCCTTTTTTTTTTAACCACATAAGAGATTGAGGGAAACACAGAGGGGGGAGAAAGTGACGACAGGAGTGACTCAACATGAGCCACGCAGTGTGTGTGTGTGTGTGTGTGTGTGTGTGTGTGTGCATGTGTGTGTGTGTGTGTGTGAGGCGAGGGGGGGGATTTATTTAGAGAATCACCTTCTTTTCAATGAGGTCATCCCTCCTTTCAGCCTGAGTGGCACTCGGTCCGTTACACCTTTCCGGTGTTCACTGTGTAATATTTGAGTAGTGGTCACAGATTTGGGTGGCTTTGAACGCACCCCCGTATTACTCAACGCTGCGTAAATAAGCGCTGGTGAGTATGTCCATGTGTTTGTATAAAAGTGGCCACAAAGCAGATGCATATATGATGAGGCATCTGTTGCCACAAGTGTGCGTGTCGAAGGTTTCGTTTGGTTGCTTCTCTGGAAAATATCGCGGTGCCATAATAAAAGCTCCTGTGTTCACAGCAACTGCACTGAATCATTAGCAAATTATAGAACATTCATGATGTGAATCATTATGTTCAGGTGGAGACATGATGTAAACCGTTTACTGTGACATGCTTATGCATGTTTGTGAACAAACATTTACTCACATACAAACATGCTAACCAAATATTAGCTCCTTGCTATAACTAATTTAATTGATTGTTTGGTCAATGTGAAAACTGAAATGAATCAAAGGAGAGACAGAAGACGATGGAGAGAGATCTCCTGATTAGGGAAGCAATAAAATGGGAATATGACAGAGAAAAATGTACCACAGGTGAACTGAAGACAGGATTTCTCTGTGGAGAAAAAACCCTCCATAAAACAATAAGAGAGTCTCATCAATTCAGGAAATTGTGCCTGTGAAGCAGGGGGGGTGTTTTCCTAACATCCCTGGAGGTCAAGGCGGGCGAGAAAAGGGCTGAGAGACTGTCGGAGAGGGTTGAGTTCATGCTGATGGAGTGGGTTAAGAGGGAACGAGACATATTGTGGAGAAAACATGGGGAAGGGAAATGAGTGAAGAGGTCAGACAGAGGGTTTCCATTTTGGTGATGACTTCATTGAGAAGAACACGTTTAATACCCCCTGGGCACTTATCTAAGTGCAGAAGCAGACGTGCTAATCACATAGGATGGAGGTTGTGTATCATGCATATGAATTCGTATGTGTGTGAACTCAGGGGAAAAGGGGAAAGTACTAGAGCAAATTGAGGCTAATTAGTCACAGAATTATTAACCCGTACGACCTCACACATTTATAGTTGCATGGGAGTTTTAAAAGGGTTGCTTATTCGCTCTTCAGCCCCTCGCAGGGCCGGTTTCAGACCAGTGAAAGGGCATTAATTACAGTATATTAGCCAGTCTGGCTCCCCTGCTGTTTTACCGATTCATGCTCTATCACCTCATCTTTCGGTGAAGCATTTCAGATCAAGATACAGCCAAGGGAGATGGGTTGGAAGTCTGCAAAACATCCAGACTAACCCCTGACCTGCCAAGAAGCCAGATACAGTATGGGGGAGCTGAGAAAGTGAGAGTCTGTCAGCAGACAGACACAGCTATACCTTTCCGGCTGACCCGTCGGTGCACCTAAACTCAATATGAGCGGCTGATTAGGTAATCGTAAGGAAAGAGTAAAAAAAATAATCCCATGAAAAAAAATCCACTTCCACCTTTTCCACAGCAATAAATGTTCAGCGAGACAGGTCACTGAAAGCCCACATCACCACGTTCAACGTTACTGGCTTTGTATCATTTGCTCATTATCTGAAAAATTAAAACAAAAATAAATAAGATAGAGATTTATGGATTGGAAAATACAACCATAAAGGGAATTGTGTGTGAGAGGGCACTGTGGAGATGACCTCACCTCAGAAGGAAAACTTTGAGGACACCCAGTAATAGAATATCCTGCGAATCAGAATGATCTCTCAGCCTCTCCGTGCCTCGACTGGCAACCTCCGCTCTTCTCTCTCCCTCTCCTGTTGCTCTAATTCTCTCCATCCTTAAAGCGCCCGCTCTCGACACAACGCTCAACGCTGGTGTGAATACTTTTATTGTGCGCTGCCAAGGCATAGCCAAGCAAGGCGTTGCTTTTTTCCCCTTTAAGTCCACTGGTACCGACATACACTCAAGTCTCTGTTATGCTTAATTAACATAACAGTGAACGTCTATGGAACGGAAAAGGGAAACTGGGAGAAAGAGAGTGAGCAGGGATGGAGAAGGCAACGGGATGTCAAACTGCTATTCTGGCTTCATTATAGCAGAATACATATAGGCTGAACCAAAATTAACACGGCATACTCCATCTCACATAGGAATTATGAAAAAGCAGCTTTGATGTGGATTCTGTCAGCTTAGGCTATATGAGGACGAGGCATCATCATACGGAAGTGTAGCGCTATCTAACTCAAGTACAAAACAAAAAGAGAGGACAGCGTCTCTATCGTTACTTGAAACTAGCATATTCTGAATATTCTGGCTCCCAAATATAATAATAAATCTGCGTCCTGAGAAAAAATGTTTCATTAGTTAGCTAATGCTGTTAACCAACTGTAGTAAGCTAGTTAGCTTGGCATGCTAACTTTTAAAGCTAATGCTGTAGCAAATAAACACATTCCTTATACTTTGTTGGACATGCAGTAGACTTGTATTTTTGATTTGAAACAGCTAAAAATAAGACACCATCCTCCCAACTCTTTTCATATTGGTCTAATTTGAGCCCGCTGCATTTTGTTGCCTTTGTAGATTTGACATTTCCAAATTGACGGATGTGCCTAGATACAACTGAAAAACGATGAGAGTTGGTAATCAGTTGTTCAGTAGCTGGGTAGTGTTGTGCAGGATCAGGGATTGGATGCTGGACTCTGTAGGGCTCTAATGTGCTGGTCTGGGCCTGGTCTGTATTATGTCTTGGGTTTCTTTGCCATGTCTCCAAGTAGCTGTTACCTTCTCCCGTCACCGGGTGGGTGGCTTGGCTTCTGCCAGAATGGGGCCTCTGAAATGTGCAGTAGACACACGGGCCAGAGAACACACAGAAAACTGACAAAAGTGAGACAAAGAAAAGAGCTCATGACAAGCCATCGCGCTAAATGAGTCACGATTTTTCCTCATAACGAGGTGTTTTCTTTTTCTTCGCAACAAAGCCTGGTTATTTCCTGACTGTGTGTCAAAAATATTCACGGTGGCAGTTCATCCAAAAGGCAGAGCTTTTGCTTTTTCGCTTTTGCTCCTCACTGTGGCGAGGAGTCAAGACCATGTGGAGAGTTTGTGCGCGGGTATATTTACGATTCTGTGCTCCGAAGGTGAGAAATATTCTGGGGCGCTCGAATAAGACGACCTAAACCCGGGAACAATCGCACACCATCAATTGTTCCATTCTTTTTTCTTTTTTTTTATGTTAAGACTGGAAAAAATCCCAAGCTGCACGTAGCCGGGGCTCAATTCCAGGAGGGAAAAGCCCAGAAAAGTCTCCTCGTAGTCATTTTCTATGAAAGGATTCCACAGTTTGACACTCCATGAAAACGCTAAACTAATACAGATCACATTGTCGGAGCTGCCGCTGATGGCGTTTGAGGAAGATGGAAACTTGCGTCAAGGGACAAGTGACAAGAGGAAGAAAAAAAAAGAGGAAAAGCCTCATTGACCGTGAACGAAATGGAAGCAACAGAAGGGAAGGAGAAAGCAAGAAGCCATGGAGGAGACGTGAGGTCATTACGACGGACAAAAAAAAAAAGATAGCGGGGAGATGGAGCAGAAAAATGAAAGGGGAGCAGAAAGTAAAAGCTTTAGCTCTTGATCCTCCTGTTGACCCACTTCAGATGCGTGCCCTGCCAATCATCTCATACACTTCTTCCGCTGGCAGCCGAGAGAGCTTCACACGTACATGTGCACGCACAAACACACACATCAGTTGGCAGCGAAACAGAGAGGGAGGCCTATTTTCTCTGCCCGAAACGGAGAAAAGGGGAGAAAGAGGTAGAAGGGAGATTATAATTTAATAAGAGGCAGGAAATCTTGGTCAAATCCCCCTGAAGGAGCTGAAATGCCTCCGTGCTGGAGGCTACTGGCTACTACTATAGACTGACTGGGCTCCATCTGAATGGGCTTCTCTGGCGCAGGCAGCAGGGCAGACGACAGAAAGGCAGACAACAGACCAGGAAGAGAGAAATCCCACTATACCATGGTTTGGAGCCATATTCCTATATAAAATATTGAGCCAGTAATTTGTAAATCCATAGTTTCAGCTGCATGGCTTCTACTGGATCCAGGCTGATGAATTTTGCGGTTAGCATTTAATGAATAAGGCACAATGCCCAAATGTAAAATAAAAAATGTCTTCTAAATATCAGTTTTTCTTCTCCTTATTGCAGATTTATGTAACAGAATTCTTCTTATGTGTTGTCCAGGGTTGTGTTTAGAAATATTTCTAAATGGAAGTAATTCTGACAATCAATAAGTTAGCCAAAAATAAAATATTACATAATACTATAATACTATAATGTACATACATATGTATTATATTGGCAAAATAATGACTTAAATAAAGAGATATCTGTATTTGAAGCTAGCGTTCAGAACTTTTTCGATACACACATTTTGAACAAAGACGCAATGAGTTTTTAAAAATATAAAACTAATAATCATTTAAAAAAAGGGTTGTTATAATATCCACCATAACTGAAGAAAGCAGCACACAAAAGAGAAATGACATCACAACACTGGCCCATTGTTGGCATGACTACTAAAGGAGCTGTATTGACCACCAAGGACACAACCAGTGGCTTTCCAATTAAAAAGTGAGACTTCTGTTGAAATGCTAAGACGATATCAGCAAACTGATTCGGTCATGTCAGTAATACAGTACATACAGTAAAATAAACAAGAAAAAGATTTAATTAACTGCAATTACTCATCCCAATATATGAAGCCTGCGATGTGGGCTTTTATAAAACGACGAGGAAATGAGATCGTCAGTGAAGTGTTGTTGCCTGAGGACTCAGACAGCGTGGCGCAAGGCCATCAGAGGATGAGGGACGGGATGACATAAAGCAATGGCGTGAGTTCTTGGACAATGTGATGATGCCGCTGCCTTTCAATTCTTCCAGTGGCGTGTGAAGGGGAGGGGTTATTGTGTTAAATGTATCTGCATGAGTCTTTATATAACACCTGACATGGATGAGGATATCAGGTCACACGGACAGAGCTCCCTCTTCCTTCACTCCTCTACCTCGCTTTGCTCTCGAGGGTATTTTTTCTGAGATCACTTGTCCACCCCTCCGCCTCGCACTAGTTTGAAATGGAAATTCATTGGAAGGTTTGAATCCCAGTTGAGGACCATTAACTGTTCAGCAGCCGCTTGTTTGATTGATCACTCAGCCCACGAAGCACCTCAAACACACACACACGCATGCATATTACACAAGACCACCAGCATACAGTGCATACCCCCCTCTGACTCCTCGCTGAAACCCACCCCACCCATCAGGATCACTGTGGGTCTTTATTAGCTCCTGGCTAAGAGCGCTGGCTGTGTAAAATGACCCTGCCAGTTCTGGCCTCACACCTCCCAAAATCCACGCTGAGCTGTATAAACATGGCTCTGTGACTCTGCGTGTGTGTGTGTGTGTGTGTGTGTAAAATTCAGCCTTTATAGTTGTAAAGATGGTGTTAGGTTGTAAGATTTAGGCAAACAAAATCAGGGGTGAATAATCAGCTGTTGCTTGCTTGTTGATTGCTGTACGGGACAGGAAACACATGATCGATGCCCAGTAATCCCTCAAATATGATTTCTAGTCGTGTTGCTGCAATGTGCGGTGTCAGCGGAGTAAGGATGTGATAAGTAGGACTTTTACGGAGGCCACATCTGTGCAGTCATAATCATTCAGCCTTTCTAGTATGAAACACACAAAAGAAGCTATTTGGCTGCTGACGTGTGCTCACGGGGCCACGTAAAAACCGTAAGGAAACCAGGTGAGTACGTCCCGACGGAGTGCTACACAGCGGGCTCCCGCCAGGCCTTAAGAGCCACAGGAGAGCAGCACAGGTCAGTCCAGACAGCATTAGGAGCTCTGGGAAGTGTCAGACACTCGGGAGGGGAAGATGACAAGTGGAGGGCTGGGATTATGCCCAGTCCTATTTCAAACTACTGCATGTTAGTGGATGTCTGTATCACTCTGGGATTTGTCTGCCTGCAGGTCGTACATATATACTGCACTGCACATAAAACAACACATGCAAGCAGACATTCCCTATATATGATAAATGGAACATGTGATCAGATGTAACGCACATACTGTAAGTAGCTGTGTATGTAGTAGTAGGGTTTAGCCTTGCTGCATCAATACGTCGTTCCTACTGTATTGAAAATACATAAATGCAATCATTACAATGCATTTAAATAATGAAAGCCTAATCTACCCTTTAACACCCACCACAGGACGCCGCATGTGGTATTTGACTCCAAATAAACTTGACACGCATGCAGTGATAAATACAGTCTTTAAAGGATAAGAAATACTAACCAAGCTAAGGCTCTGGAGGTTCCTGACTCATGCTATAACCCCTGTACATTAACAATGCTGTGAGTACCTCGCAGAAGTAAGAGAGATTTCCTTGTGGAAGTACAACATGTTCTCCAGGTCAGTCAATTAGAAACAGGCCGACATGTAAACTTGGCAATAATCCTTCCAGGGTAAAAGAGGAGGGGAAAAAAGGCGAGCAACAGCCAACGCATTCATTA
This sequence comes from Chelidonichthys spinosus, assembly GCA_029853015.1. NCBI lineage: Eukaryota > Metazoa > Chordata > Actinopteri > Perciformes > Triglidae > Chelidonichthys > Chelidonichthys spinosus. Next base: position 14,130,439 of record CM056836.1, on the reverse strand, counting down.
ACATACCTGAAAACATGTTTGGATTATTTATAGTAATTAGCTGAGATATTCCTGATTGTAGACAGAAGACATATTGAGCGTGCTGTTTGCTAATTTGCTTGTGATCTATTGCAGCTCCACAGGCATTGTTAAATATCAAGGAAGGAAAAGGAGACAGAAACATGTTGGTTTGCCAAAAGCACTGCGTCTTGTTTCAATAATCACACTTTATACAGTGAGGAGGGGAAAAAAAGTGGCTGAATGAGATGCTGCAGATCTACAGCCGGGGCCAAGGCAACACAGAGACCACCGCCAACATAATGGACTCACTGTTTTCGAAAATAAAGACAGCAATACAACTCGTTTTGGCGAACACAGGCCATAATAAGTTCGCTTGATCGTTTTCACCACAGAATCTGTAAATGTATGAATAGCTGATACCCCTCTCGTCTCATCTGTCATGTCCTGTGCATTATCTGGTTAGTTGAACACAAACCCAGGCGAGTGAGAGGCGAGTGTGGGAGGTGAGACGGAGAAAGACTAGAGGAATAAATCAGTCCAAGCTTGGAGCGGGACAGGGGAAGCGTGCATCGTAGATACAGGGGTTAACACTATATTTCCTCCCTGAAAAAAAAGAAAAACGTATCTCACTCTCTGACACCGCATCTCCCTGTGACCTTCCCTCCCGTCCTGTCAACACCCCATCCGCTCTCTTGACACTAATCGTGATCAGGGTGACTCCCTGCTCGGTTCCCCTGTGTGTGATTGATTTCATCGGGGCTCCTTTTTATATTAAAACCAGATCTCTTCGTTCCCCCGTCTCTTATCGCCGTGGCGCAGTCATCAGGAGGTGATCAGAGACACACGAAGGAATGCTCCGGTTGCTACGAGACAAGATAGAACGACGATGGGCGATCAAAGGCGGCGGGACTTGACGTGGTCAGCCGGGGAGAGTTTAGGGGGAAACAAAAAGCTGGCTCCTAAACTACATCATTTGGATATGACTTTGAGAGCCCTATGAAAATGTCTGCATGCTAAATATGAGACTGTATACCCCAAGTATGATTCAATTTAGTGAAAAGGAATTATTTGCACATGTGTTCCTGCTGTAAACACCAAGAAATCAGGACAAATTTATGGTTAATGGGCTGTAAAAGTGTCTGGTCTGCTCCCCAGAATGTCTAGTTTGAGCGCTGTTTGTCAGGAAGGAGGGGAAAAGGAGCCTTTAATGACAACAAACATCCAGATAATTGTGTAGTGTTGAATGAACTCCATTTCCTTGTTCACCTGCCTCATGGAATTCCTGCGGTGCTGCCAAGAGCCAATAAAACAGCACATTCAACCTTTGCGAGGCTAGACGCAATAATAACCTTCTCAGTATGCATTATGTGGCAAATGGCTGAAATCAAGAGGAAATGAATAAACGCTGAAAACAGTTCTTTCCCCCCTGTTTTAAAAAGTCGGGATCGGTGCTCGGTGCTTAACTCTGCTCATATCAATCGAGCTAGCATGACGGAGCAGCAGTTATGGGGAGGTTATGATAAGGCTGAGTGAAGCTACATCGGTCCGCATGCATCTAATGGTTCATTAAAGGCTGATTCTCAAGATCTGATACGTGTTTATCTCTGACCTGGCAGCCAGTAGATGGGGACATTCTTGGGAGTCTGGAGTTAGTTTAGATTGATGGGCCCTCGCTTAGATAATCACCAGACCAAAGGAGGGCTGAAGCAGCTTCTTTGTCTCCACTTGGCAGCCGAAAGGGCAGGGAAAGGATTGGTGGGAGGAATATGAGAGTTAGAGAGGAATAAAACTTACACCACAGACATAAGAATGAGACACATCCTTGGACACCAGAGGAGCTTTGGGGGAGGAGGGGGCGACGCCGAGAGGGGGGCGGAGGCCAGACTCCTTAAACTAGAGCCTATCCAGAGCAAATAAATCAAAACCGACAAGCAGAGTGGTGCTGTTGTCTTTACAGGCACAAGGTGCACAAGTTCTTAAAAAAAAAAAAAATAGGTTAGACCTGAAACATCTGGCTGATGCAGCTGTTGTTCTGAACTTTACAAATAGACCTTATTTTTATACCAATAATAGATCACAGTACAGTAGGCAGCTTAACATGCTACCTGTACACTCCCTGCTCAGCATCAAACAGCAGACCAGGCGAAGCTAAAAGAAGAGTGAATATCGGAATTGAATCCACCAGGTGGCCAGAAACACAACTCCAAATGAATGCTCCTGTTCCTGCGCTTTTCCCCTGGCCCTGCCACAAAGTGCGCCGGATCCGCATCCAAGCAGGTTGGGATGACGTCCGACCGATGCCGACCCCCGTGATGCCCCCATTCTTCCTGAATATCTATGGTTTCAACTTTAATTCCTCTCCTGTGTCCCACTGTCTACTTTTCATATTAACTTTCAGATGTACAGGATTCATGTTAAGTTACTGCTGATAAAGAAATGTCCATTTCCAGAGTTTTGCGGGGGACTTTCATTATGAAGAATTTATTGGAAATTAAGTGTTCATCACTGTTGTACAAGCGCTCCTTTGATCAATAGTGACATTCATAGATCCGCCTGTTGCCTACACAAGACAACCATCAGTTAAAGACACAGGTAGCACTGCTGTAATGGAGATGGAACTAGTTTCTGCACATGGAAAAGGGGCTTTGATTTAAAAGTGACGTAAAATGTCAGTGTGGCGTGTACGGCATGTTTCTGTTGCCCCCAGATGGCCAAAAAAAACTGTTATTACAGGTTTATGAAGTCACAAAGAGCGTAATTACTCTACATTCATTCTAGCACAAGCAAACTTCTGTGCAGTATGACACATAAAGGGTCTAATATGGAAAATTAATAAAGAGGGAAAGGTATACCTCCATGAAGTCATATTCAGTCCTTCCAGCAAACTCTTCAAGGGTGGGAGTCTCCGCTGTGTTATTACTCCAAACAAACCTAAAGGACCGACCCGCCAAAATGAGGAATGACAGGGATGAAGAGGGGATTTGAGGGAGAAGTGTGTGTTGAGCGACCTCTCTCACCCAGTTTGTTTACAAGTTGTCAGTTGGAAAACCGGGACAAAGCGGAGCGAAGGAGGGGCGCCGAGCCAAGCGTGGTCGGGACGCTGCGAGTCGCCAACACTGACCCGGATCAGGGTCGACTACGTGATCTCGCCCCCAGGCAGATGCCTCTAGTCAACGTGCTAATGTGCGAGTGAGATCACCGATGAGAAAATGTGTCGTTTGCTCTGGGATACACCCCTGTTAATGATCTGTCACATTTTACACACAGCAGATATTATGTTCTGTTAAACACCTGATACTTTAACAGCTACAGCATACTACTAAACCAGTACGTCTGTGATTTATCTGAGGCTTTCCCCGAGGCGGTCTTCAGATTTTAATTCTGAAATAAAAGGTACAGACCTACAGGGCGGACAGGTTTAACGGCGTGCCATTTTAACCGTCACAGAAAGATCTCATCTGCAGATCTGGTTATGGGACTGGAGCGACTTCCACTTGAACGGCTTCCACCGAGCCCGGGCGAAGTCCAGACTGACTTTCAGCAACTGGCGCATCAAGAGTGGGAGAGGCGGTCGAGGGAAAGAAGGAAAAGAGAGGTAGACGGAGAGAGGCAAAGCCGAGTTCCTTGGGTGACACAGAGCAGGCCGCTGCGGGAAACCTCAGCTCCTTCATTCACTGTGGTCTGAGAACATAAAAAGCACCACGCCGTTTGATCTCCAGACTTGAATATGTCCCTCAGCTTCATAAAAAAATATCACCGCTTTGGAAACCATATTCCCCAATTACCCCCCCACCTATTTTACCTCCCTCCCTCCCCCGTCCATTCCTCCCACATTAGCGATTCGGTCTCTGATATCAAAGTGGGATGAAGATTAAAGTCTGGCTGAGGTGAAGAGTTGCGTGGTATGGGGCAGCTCGGCACTTTGCCACAGCTTTAGATGGAGCTTGATCCACGGAGTTATTCGCCCTCTGTCTGCCCACCGTTCGCTCCGTTCTGGTGACCGACGACGGCTGAGAACTGAAGGAAGGCTTTTGTTTGCTTTCATCCAAGCTGACATACTCAACACGTTTACAGCATACTCTGCTGTCCAGTCACACCTAAGGCTTGAACGTCGCCAGAAGGATTTAAAAGTCGGTGTCTGGGAAGAATGTGACCCTAAAGCAGCGTAAAAGTAAGCAGTGGCTAAGTTTCCCTTTGAGCGTCCAGCCTGCTCTGCATTTTGAGATTCATTCAACGGGCATCTGCTCCACAGCTAAGCAGCTGTCAGTCAAAACACACCGGGCCAGTATCGCCTCCTCGCTTCCACCTGAGAATGCACCGTGACCCCCCCGTGACCTGGGAAATATCACCATATTATGAAGCGGTCCCATTCAGGGATCATATTTGTTACCATTGTTACTCTATGCAGCTTCTATACCAGAGACTGGTATTTACATTAGGCTCTGTCTGCCTAGAGTATTACATAATTTGGAGTAAGTGTAATACAAGTGCAGTAGCAATGAACAAATCATCATCATTCATGTTTGTTGAGTCTCTTCAGGTTGTTAGAATGTTTGTTTGCTTTTTAATAAAAGGTACTTTTGGCCTTCTTTCTCCCTAATATGATTTGAAGATGCCCGTCACCAAAAAAAAAAACTTATGTAAACAGCATTCCCATTTCCATTTATGGTCTGTTTTCAGTGGCTGTACTCTAGTTTTGGAGGAACATTTTATAAGCAGGCTAATTAACATACCACCACTCCTTAAAGCTGACACCCAGAAAATACACTAACATGCCCTAATGGTGTTCATTATGGTAGAAAATCTGTTTTATATATTCACACAGTAAGCAAATGTTGCGTTTTGTTCCCTTTTATTCCCTTTTTTTACGGTTGTTTTCCTAAATGACAGGGTTGGAGGATGCAAAAGTAGTTCCAGAAAACCCATACAAATAAATAAAGGGTCCACAACTGTGAAACTTTAGAGGCTAATTTTCCATGCGTAAAAAAAAAAAAACCCAATAAGAATTCTATTAAATTTCTGTTCAGAATTTGGTGAAGAAACACCAAATTATAACCATAAAGAAGGATGATTACTCAAAACAAGTATGTGTTCACTTGGACCAGACTACAAGAATCTACAAGCAGATGATGTTGGAGCTAGATAGACAGAAGGATCCCCAAAGTTATTACAGTTCATTCTGAGGGGAACATGAATGTGTGTAAAGACATCAAAGGTCGACACCACAAAAAGTGAATCTGATGTTGGTGCTTGAGGGAAAAGTCAGCAGATCACCAGTCACAAGTTAGGATACATCATCTGGGAAACATCCTATTGTTGAGCTTTTTTCCGAGTCCAAACCAAAGTGGCGGACAGATCTACCGACTAACATTGTCATCCCTCCAGCCATGTCGCTAGCGTTGCTTAAAAGGCACATTTTCAAGCACCACTGGGTTCAATAAAATGATGTGTGATCCAAGAATTTTCTTCAAAAAACAAGTAGATTTGCACATGAGAAATATCTCACCCCACTGGCAGATATTTAGAAAAATAAGAAACTAATAAATCGCATGTGTATTTTGCACTCTAAAAGACTCTTTCCCAGGGTAACCACTAATGTCACTCCTCTGTTGAAAAGAAAGACACTAGGGAACATCATCATTTGTGATAACTACTGCCATCAATGACTTCAAAGACAGAAGGAGAGCAACGAGGGGAGTGTTTGCATCAATGGAAACCCTCAACCGATCCTCTAATGCTACCAGGACCATTCCCATACCGCATTCTGGCTTCTCATCCTCACTGACCTCATAAAACCTTTGTAAGCACATCACAGTTGTCGGCTAAAAACAAAAAAAAAAAGAAGAAAGAAATGTTTTGAGCTTGCAAGCCATGCATTTTCATAAGAAATTTAATTGGCTATAAAGAGGGTTTCACACATCCCGAGGATGCATATTGCTCAACCGAGTTCTTTGAACCTAAAATATGCAAATTTTCATTGGAATATTGACATTTATGTCCAACGGTGACAATATGCTCATAAAGTGGCCACACTAGTGCCGTGGTTTTGCACAAACACACATATATAGTAAGAATGACAGCATGTAAACAACTTCAAAACAGCAACAGCATGCCTACACACTGTGTTCTTTTTTTTTTTTTCTTTCTGTGCAGCACATGGGCCAGAGAGCGTCTATTCAGAAACAGGGCTCGAGAAGGAGATGGGGCTCAGGCCTGCAGACTCTGCTAGAGCAATTATCTTGTTCCTCAAACCTGCCGTTTAATGGAAACCCTAGGCGTTAGCCAAACTACACGCCTGCCTTTAGGTATGAACCCTCCGACGGCTCCACGCCCCGTTCTCCTGCTCTCTCATTCCACCAAATATTTTCATAGGACATCTGACTTCAGTGGCTGGCTATTAGTTCCACAGGTGTGGAGAGACAAACTCCATTAAAACACCCCGGGACATTCCACCACTTGCCATGGACCCAATACATGTCATACTTTCTCTCCTTCTGTCTCATCGCTCAGCTCATAATTTCCAATACCTGTCCATTCGGCCGTTTCCCCCCCCTGAATGCGATCACTCACCGGATTTCACAATGATATCAACGCGATAGCTAATCACTTAGGCTTCTCCGTGTGTGAACATGTGTGTGAGTGTGTTTATTGCTACAGTAGCTCGAAATATACAACCAGCCTTCCTCGACTATACGAGCTGTTGTTGTTTTAAGCCCCTTGGAGGTCTCTGTATCACTCCCACTCAAACTGGCACGGGATACAAACTGCAACCAGATGGAGGACTTCTGCCATTGTTTTCAAATTGAGCAGCACCACGCTGGCAGGCAAGGCGGAGTGGAGGGAGGTGGGTGAGAGCACCATCGACCAAAATCTGTAATCCAAGGGTATGCATTACATAATAGACAAGGATTGTACGTCTAGCCTTTCGGTCTATTGTCTCCCATCTTCTCTCACCTTGCCAATGAAAAGGCCTTTCTCTCCTTCTGCCCAGTGAAGTGTGAGATAATGCTAGGACGTCGCTGAAAGAACATGTGTGAATGAAGGTCATCACACGGAGATATGATGGTCCGCTCAGAGCCAAGTCTGCCTGCAGCCCGCAAACGACCCTGAAACAACTCAAAGTCCCACGTATGTAAATTACCCACAAAACCTCTCTCTCCTTTCAAATCACTCATGCGATGCTGAGAAAGCATAACCCCGGGCCCCATCTGACGCATCTCTTTAGCGCGATGCTGTATGGTTTGGAAGCCAGCGTGTTTACTTAGGTTTTGGAGAGGTAGGAGTGAAAACCCCAACACTTTTTTTTTTTTTTTTTACCAAGCGAAACAAAACGAGATGGGGACAGGAGCCATCAACCCATGCTCAAACCTTGAGTTTATAAAAACTTTACACGTGTTGGAGGTGGAGGTGGTGCGTGTTGAGAGTGAGGTTTTGTGGTAGGCGCGTATGAAGGGGAGCAAGCTAATATGTGCCCAGTAAATCAGAGGTAATGGCTTTTGAATGGTCTGTAATAATGTTCTGAGGTCTGAGCCAGAACATGTGTCAGGGTGTGTGTGTGTGTGCATATATATATATATATATATATATATATATATATATATACATACATACATACAGGTATGCGTTAAGCAGATCTACAGAGAACTTGAGATGCAAGTGAGAAAAATCCATTCCGTCTGTAGAATTTTATCCTGTATTTATGACTTAAGAACAGGTGAAAAAAAGGCTTTGTCAGGATATTTCTATGTTCCTTACATTTTTTTCTATGTGTAAAACAGGTGAAAAAAAACACACTTTTGCCAGGTGTTGGAAACCTTTTGTCAGGATCCTTGTGTTTGTTTTCCTAATACTCTAATCGGCCACAAGAGGCTAACGTGCACCACTAACTGCATGTCTGAAATAGGACTTACAGTCTTAATGTTTTCTTCCAGGTGACTTGTAATTTCTCCACACACTAAACACAAGGTGCATCATGTAAATAGAAACTCACCTGGTAGAATACATGAATGTGGCAGAATGTGGCAGTGGTGCACTTCAGCCTGTTGTGGCTGAAATGAAACTTACAACGACAAACACAAGTATCCTTTTTATGTAACCTGGCAAAAATGTGTGTTTTCATGTGTTTTCATGGATCAATAAAATGAAGGAACTTAAGAAATAGCCAAAAATGTGTTTCATCTGTTCTTATTTCATAACAAGAGAAAGCGATTTAGATCAGACTCAGATCTTCTTTTTTTTTCTCTCTCTCTCTCTCAATTGGATCTCAGGGTTTCCTTTAGAGGAAGGATGGATCTAGGTGGTGGGCAAAACTGTTGCTATATGGCACAACAAGCATAGAATGGTCTGTTGTAGTACAATATAATATCAACAGGGCATGGCTGTTTAAAAGCATTATATTAGAGAGGAGGCACACATGTTAGAGATGGATAAAAACCAAAACTAAGGAAGAAAATGTCATTTGTAATTTGTGTGAAGAGGAAGGATGATTTGCATGCTTCGTAGGCTGAGAGAAAATAAAACGGAACAAGATATTTCAAAAAACAGAAAGACACAAGCCACAACGTTGGGGAGCGCTGGTTGTGTGGCATCTCCGTTCCCTGCTGCATATTCTCTCTCGCTCTGCTATGCTGACACTGGCTAGCATCGCGTGGTATGAGAGAGCTGTGTTTAGACGGCTTTTCACAGCTCTTCAGTTGAGAACAGTGCAAATAGACATAATGCCAAAATAACAGTTGTCGGAATGCAACGCTGCATATGCAGTTGTTGGCCTTGGATGGAGATTTAAGGTCATGAGGCAGACAGAACCCCCCCCCCTCCCTCCCACTTTCCTGTTACACGCTGGTCTGGTCTGTCACGTTTTCATTGGAGGTTGTTATCTGAGGTTAGTCCAGGGTCACAAAGGAAGCGAGACAACAGTAGCATATAGGTGATGGGTGACACATGAGGTCGGTATTAGCACTAGCAAAAGGTGGCAAGGCGGGTCATACATCCCATGAAATGTTTCCTGGCAACAAGTTGACAACATGGGGTGTATATTTGGGACCTGTGGACATTGCTGGCTTCACGCCTTTACCGAACTGCACCGGTGGGAAATATCACAAGTTTAGCTGAGCTGATTCCTGATAAGGCTGGCTGAATATAAACCCTTTGCACCTTCCTGCTGTCACTAAATCATTTCCCCAGACTGCTGAAATTACCTCCTTCTCACAGAGAAACGCCGGGAGGGAGAATGACATGAAAAAGATCGCAGACTTAAAAACAAACTTTGTCTGACTTACTTTTCCTGCATTTTCTCTCCCCTTCGCCTTACCGTGACTCTGCCCGTGCCATAACTTTCCTTTCCCCCCTCTGTCTCCCCTGGACAGCATATTATAACGGCTACAGTTTTTATTGGAATGACTTAAATGGATCTTAAAATGCCGTTTGAATGATGGGTGCTGGTGTCTGTCCTCTGTGTGTGTGTGTGTGTGTGTGTGTGTGTGTGTGTGTGTTTGTTTATGCGTCGGCTCCAGACTCCGTTTCCATCGGCCGTGCCAAATTTCTTTCACCCACCCGACCAACCCTCCCCTCGCAGCCCTCCACCTCCACCCCCAAACTTCTTGATGTTCACCACATCTCCCACAGTGGTCACACTCATTTTTGCTTGTGTGCGCGTTTCCCCCCCTCCTCCACCCCCTTCTCCATCTCCACCACGGGGAAAAACACAATTGCACTCTCACACTCATAAGGTAATGACTACAATTTGCTTATCACAGAGGCACAGATGTGAAAATAAATGAGTCTAGACTGACAGTGGAGCAAAAAACCCTTTCATCTGGGTTTAAACGTGGGTTTCCCAAAGCATCATAACTAGTCAACAGAACAAAGAGTCACAAAAAGTCACTTTTGAGGAAAAAAACTGTCCAATCCTGTCTTAATTTCTGTATCTGCAGATCAGATGATTTTCTCAGCCAACAAACGTCACCATCCATTACTTGGTCTGACTGTCTGCATCTCTGCATACGCTCCCACCCACCAGACACGTTGTTTCACTGTCTGAGATCCCTTCTTGTTGCAGAAAAATGCAGCGAATGTGATTACAGACACATTCCAGACGCCCTCGATGGAGTGATGATGGACCAGTGGAGAGAACATAGAGAGAAGATGCAGGGAGGACATAGGATGAAGTGCAGCTGAGGTTACAGATGAGGCATTGCAGCGCTCCTCCCTCCCTGAAGCTTTGAGTATCGATAGAAGTTTCAGCTTCCATGTGCTTTGCAGGCGGAGGATAACAGCGCTGCCATGCCGTCTCTTGACAATAGACAGAAAAGACATGTAGGCAGTATCTTAGCAAAGTGCCAAAACCGCGAAAAGGACACGACAGAAGACGGGATCAAAATGTGCCAGACAGAACTGAATGCACACACAGGCCAATACTGTGAATATGCTGTTGTGTCTGGCAAGGCCGAGAACCATTTGGACAGTTTTGAATCCTGGCAGCAATGCAGCTTACACTTTTCTTCCCCCCCCCCCCTCCTCTTTCAATAATCATATTGAGAGCAGTGGAACAGGCCGGGACGGAGTGGGATGAGCGTCACGTGGAGGAGATTTGCAGATGAATCAGTGCAGACTCATTGCTGTGCGTTCCTTTCACGTTCACCTATTTGTTGGATTTTGAATTTCTGATCCAGCAGTGAGAAACCTCACAGCTCAGCTACTGTTTGTCCCTAATGTTCCTCTGCACAGTAGTTCATTTACAACCAGTGTATTTAACTGTATCTATGGGTATATACCCAGACATGAACCTCAATACATTTCAATGGTGAAATGTATCTCCCTTACCATCAGGAGGAACTGGAACACAGTGGTACGATGTTGTGCAACAGGAGCATTATCCTCCTTTTGGAAGAGCTCCGGGTTAAGGCTATCTGACTATCATCACTTTGTGCTCACTGGGAGATGCCTTTCGACAAGCAAAGCCCTGGAGGAAACGGCAAGACACTTAATTATGCATGGGAACAGAAAGAGATACAAGATGGAGGGAATATGTCAGCGAACCTGGTTTTTGGATCACATGAATGCCTTTCCCCCGGTGGGCTGTGTACGGGACACAGCCCACCGGGGGGGGAAAGCCAGCAATTCATTAGGGCGCTGTTAGTGTGTACTGTGCTGACTCAGAGGGGGTCTCCGCACATTCCCCACAAGTGTTGATGGGGTCTGGATTTGTCATTGTCTCCGCATGAGAGTGGAGGGCTGCTTGTGTGTTTCCCTGCTGCGATCCGCCTGGCTCGTCTGAGCGGGCCTTCGCCAGCTCCCTCAAGATGAGATGTCCTGGCTGATCCACTCCCAGAGAGGGATTAAGCACACAGATCTATGGGTCTCCTTATGTTTCTGATATTTTAACCCACACAAAGCAGATGTTTTCATACTGCTAAGACAAGGCTCAAAGTTTGAAATTGAATTTATACACATCTGCCTGCCTTCCTGCTCACAGAACCCGCCATAGGAGATCATTAAAGAAATAATTCCTTCTCAATCAGCGTATGTCTTTTTGTGATTTTCCAATGCAAATCAAACTATGTTAGGATGTTTTGAGAGTCCAGATTTGTATGTTTGTTTACAGTGGCAAATTGTTATTGATCACATTTGTCTAAGTCAAATTGATCACTAAATCAGATGATTTCTATTACCGTTTTTTTCTTCTTCTACATTTTTCATGCAGGTGAACATCTAATTGACATTTCTATCTCCACTAGCAGCCATGACTACAGCATGTGCATGCAGCACCAGCGATAGGCAGCCAGCCGGGGGCAGATGAGTTACTGTGGGGTAAAGTATTATGGGAGCAAATAAGTGATTTTAAAATATACAATATTATTAAAGAGATTCTCCTGTGATTTGAGTTGGGAGACTTGCACATTGTAAAAACAAGAAGAGTGAAAATAAATAAAGATTTTTAGTTCCTGGTATGGCTTAAGCTCAAAATATGCTGGGTCCTACATTTCCCATTAGCATAGAGCCATTTGACTCATTGCTAATGTTAAAAAAAAAAAGTTTTCCTGATACTCCTAAAGCCCCTTTTGTAGAAGGACATTGTTTGCAGTCTAACCATGGACCAGCCTCTAACCCTGCTGCCTTTTCACTGCCAACATGAGGTTTGAATCAGCAGGCTGTCATATGGCAGGGACACAGCATTCAGGACACATCCTCTCACTGTAACGATCTGGCGGCCATGTCTGCAACCTCGTCTTCTTCCTCTGCTTCCTTGTTATCCCTCCCTCTTCCTTCCAGACTACCAGAGATACAGAACATGCCTCGTCCCCATGATGGAAGACAGCGGCTGCAGTCGAAAGAATGCTTTGCAGGACTAAATGAAACATGACGTTACTGAATAAATTACAGAATATAAAGGCAGCACTGTTTGACTCCAATGTATCTTTTAAATCTTCAAAACTACCCAGGCCCCCCCCTCCCCTGGAGATTAACGACATTGAAAGTTTAGCTGATTGCAGGAGTTCTGGGGTATTACTGAGCTTGTTGCTCAACTTGAGGAATGGGCCGGGTGTTCCCGACAGGGTAAACAAACAATGGAGTAGTAAAGAGGTTGCAGCGAACTGAAGCACGGTAATTCATGGAGGAATGATCTGTGTCTGGGAGCAAACAGACGGGCCCTGCATGTTTCTGTTGACACCGGTTCAAATCCTCGGCCAGATCAAAGACACCACATGGCTGCTACAAACTGAGTGCACCGAGCTTTCTTTTCTCTTTTCTGCTTCTTCTACCTTCAAATCTTCTCCCGCTCTTTCACCTCTCCATGCCTCCTTGCCGCAAACACCACCCCTTCCACTTCCGCCCATCCCCATTTCCATCGTGTCCTACTTCGATTTTGCGTTCCGCCTGTAAATGGATCCATCGCCATGCCTCCTTGCTAACCCTTCCCGATGTTTCCCATATCCCTATCACACTTTTACCACATGTCAGGAAGGCTTGGGGTTGTGTGGTTTCTGCCCTGCTTTGGGAGCAGTCCAGCTCAGGCTCCACTGGGCTGGTTGTCGGTTCGGCTTGCGGAGTAAACCGGGGCTCACTGTTAGGAAATGACCACTTCTCTGGTTCAAATTAGCAATGAGGCAACACAGCAGGCCTTTTTTTTTTTTTTTTGCTGGCGGCTCACAGAGGAAAGAGGAGGAAACGTGGAGAGAGAGAGAGAGCGCGTAGCCATCTGCGAACCACATGAAAGTGAGCGGTAATTTATTCAAAGCCCTCCCTAATTAAGTATTTTGTTAGTTGGCCAAAGAACATCCTCCCAGAAGTGGTTGTACTTCTGTAGCTTCTCGCTGTCCAAACAAGCGCAGCCTCGCGTGGTTAACGTGAGGTCGAAGGTGTTTCATTCAGGTCAGATTATTCTGCAAACTAACATGGAGGTTCCAACTCAGGTCATGCAATTCTTTTGACCTTCTACCGTTTTTAATAAGAGGGTTCACGTTTGTGTTGCTTTTGCAACTACAGCTGTGTTCCTACAGCCAAAAGCAACTCCATAATCTGTCCCATCTTGTTCTCGTACATGGAAAAGGGTGAATATTGTATCTAATGCAGGGATATACTTCACGTATACACACACATATATATGTCTCCTGCTGGAACATGTGTGCTGAAATGCCAGCTTTTATTAACCTACAGACAAAACCGAGTAAATGCTGTACTAGAGCGGAAACAGTGAGGCTGTCATCCAATTAGTCTTGTGTTTGTTTATCTCAGTCTTCACTGAACAGCATCTCAAATGTTCCCCATGAAACTCTACTCCGCTTGTATCCTTCTTAAATTGTCAGGCGAAGCAACAAGACTTCCTGTATTGTGAGCATGAAATAATTCTCCAACAGCTTCTTTAAGCACTCCGGAACGCTGCCAAACTGCATTGCCTCTCCTGTCCAACTCCAGGAAGTATTACATATATTGCAGGGATAAACAGAACAAGAGAACCGTGGTTGGAACCACGTAGACGCACTCAGTGGAGAACGCGCTTGGTAAGGCGACACTCGCGTGGCGTTCACCTCAAACGAGCTGGAATGAGCACAAAGTCGGGTTTTTTTTTTCTTTTCTTTTTTCATTTTTTATCGTTTCACTGCTTTGCTGCTGATTACGAAAATGAAAAGCTTTGAAGGGCTGGTTGTGTTGTTCTCTGCCTAATGCCTCTGAGCGGTGCATTATGAAACACATGTTGCTCAATGGGCTCAGAGTCTGTTCAGAAAGGATTAGGTCTCTAAGCCAGAGCCATTTAAACATAAAGTCTGAGAGAACAGGCACCCTGCATCCAACGATAACGGGATAGTGTAACAGGGCAAGCAAATACTCTCTCTTTTGTATTTGTTATTATATATATTGTATATTATCAATGTACATGAAGATTGTAGAACCACTGGAGACATTTTTGCTTTTAAGATGCATAACACAAGTTAAATCCATCCCTTTGAGTGACACTGAAACAGAATTTAAATGTTTAAGGCTGAAGAGCTAATCACAAACGTTAATAGTCTTTCATATTATGTTCAGTAGCATTTGATGTGAAAACAACAGTCTTTTACAATATTTTGGTTGTTTCATAGCCTCTCAATGATAACTCTGAAAGCATATGTTGGATTAAGTTCTTATGTTGTCAGTATATGCAACTGTTTGCTAAGACCTTTTCTCATTCAACTTTATAAGGTGATAATATGTCACCTGTTTACAGCTTGTTCTGATGCCCCCAAGTGGCCAAAAAGATGAATGCTGCTATACATTTCTAAAAACAAAAAATACCATAATTAAAAATGCTTTTGCAGTCTGTTAATATTGACCATTTTCCTCAAGACAATCAAATTAGTATAAAAATTAAACATGTTGAAAGAGTTTTAGAAGGATTTGTTGTACAGTCGACATTTTGGGAAATATGCTAATTTGGTTTCTTTCAAAGATATGAGAGATATGAGATATGATATGAATATTAGGAATATGAAGCTACAGATTAGAACACACATACTGGAAACAGCTGTGGCTCTGTCTAAAAGTAAAACACCAAAAAACAAAACAAAACAATCCATCTACCAGCACATTTAAAGCCCACTAACTGTCACATAAGAACTTGTTTGTTTAATAAGTACAACATTTTAAGTGGAAAAGCTTCATTTTAAAAATGTGTCGTACCATTTCTTGTATATTAGTTGGGTTAGGAGATGAAAGTAGGCTGGAATAGATTTCAACATACTTTATTCCTTTAACAGTTGCAAGTTACAAATCAAAGGTAATTGGTGGAACAGAACCTATTGATAGATGGTAGATATTAAGTTGCTGTCTATGACTGAAGATAATACACTGCCACTAAGGAAGCATCCACTTCCTACTCCAGATAAGCTGGCCCTGTGAAATAAAATGCTTTATTATTATCCTGACCTGAGGGAACTAAAACACCAGTCTCTTTTCTCTTTTTACAAACACCTACGCACATGTCTAAATCAGGCTCAGACTGAACAACAACAAAGTCTGTAGCTTTTCAGACGGTCTCAGAAGACCTGTTTCCAATCCCTTATTCAATATTGACCCATCAGAGAGAAATATATCCATCCTGCATCTGAAGCAAAATAATAAAAAATAAACAGTTGGCCTGGGAAAAACATCTGTCAAAAAGATGAAAAGAGGTATGATGTGAGTTTTATACTGAGGAGTTGACCCCTGTTAATAGTTGGCCCTAACGTCCTGCTTTTGGAACCTCGAAACACAATTCTTGCCAGACGGTGAACTACGGGGCAATGAATTAGGGGGAGAAAGAAAAACAACTGGCAAATAAACTGACCCGCATGTACTGTACACTCATTTGTACAGCTACCTGAACCAACCAAACATCAAACAATCTTCGCTTGGCTTCGCACCGTTTTACGGAATGAACTTTTTTTCCCTCCGAAACTAAGGCTGGTAAGTGGGGTCATACACATCCTCAGGCGACACATGGGAAACTCTTGCTTCCTTGTCTCCAGCATCGAAGGAGGGGAAAACTCAGCCTCAGCGGCAGAACTGGAGATGTCACATCCCATTAACTAGGAACAGCACTGTTGCTGGATGAGCACCGAGGCTCTCATTCCTGTTTGTTCCTGTTGGATTTTTTTTTTAAACACGAGCCGCTGTCCCCCCACAAAAAAAAAGTTCCGGCACACGATTGGAAAAATATAGATTTGACTCCAGGAAGCATTGCTCAATACATGTTTTGTCCGTGACTTGATTGCTGCCTTGTTCGGGCCTCAGTGACTGAAAGCAATGTGTGACGTCAGAGAACAAGGTTGCTTTACCGCAGGGTTTTTTGATCCCAGTGAAGAGTCGGGGTTTGAAAAGAGGATTTGTAGTCCATACCATTAAAAAATGATGGAAAGGATAAAAAAAATAATAAGTGGGACAAATTGGGGCAACTAGAACAAAGCAACGCAGGGATGAAAGTGCTTCTGACTCCCGAAGCGTGCCTGTGATGAGTTCCCAGATAGCTGAAGGGGGCATGTTGTCGAGCCCCTCTGAGCTCCGAGGCCCTGCTGAGACTGAGCCACTGCTGACAGAGTCAATGGGAGGCGGGGGAGAAATAACAAGGGGCGTCTGCCAAGCCTCCCCACTGCTTGCTCTCCCTGTCTCTCTTTCCCTGTCCCCCTGTTGCTGCCAGCCCAGTGGAAAAATTCCCTCTAGTCCAGACACAACGTTGAGCAAATAAAAGTGAAGTGGGAGACAGATAAACAGATAAAGGGAGACAGACACATGAATTAGAGGGGGAGATAGGGAGAAAAACAAACAGGCTAAACTGGCAAAAATGTGAAAACAGAATTAGTTTTCTACTTTTTCTTTTGTTTCCCTCCTCCTACTGCTGTTTCTTCATCATACAGCGCTGAGAGCCAAAACGGTGTCCTTCGATGCTAGGGCCTGATTAATAATGTGCTGCGCCATCTACTCTGGAGGGCTGTACGTTTGTGCAGATTCATTGTCCGCCATATAGCCGACTGACTTCCACATATATCAGCCGCGTGTCCGGGCCAAGGCGGCTACTGGTGATGTGCAAGCTCCGAGAGTATAAACACGCGAGGTAAAAAGGAAGTAACGGGAGACAAGATGCAAATCTTCCTGCATCTGCACGCAGCAATATGTCTTTTTCCTTCTTCCCCATTTAGCTGAAAACCAAATCCAGCCTATTAATCTTGAATGTTATGGTCCAGGCTCTGATTAAGACCAGGGCCTGTATTGTATTCTGTTTCCACCGCCCTTCACTGCAATTCTTCATTCCGTATATCGGCAGCATCAGTTAGCTTGCCTTAAAATATGCGCCTGAGCGCGTGGGCACCTACTGTATGTGTGTGTGTGTGTGTGTGGCTGCATTTTCAGACAAGGTCTCCTGGCTGAGAAGAAAAAGCATTCTTTGTTGGTGAAGCCATTAAAGGAGTGCCCTGTTTTCACACTCTTTCCTCTTCATGCCAAAGCACCTATGAAACAAAAGGGTAAATGTGTGTGTGAAAAGTGTCTGCATGTGTGTGTGTGTGTGTGTGTGTGTGTTCCTGAAGGTGTTTGGGTTCCAGGCAAGTAAAGGTGGGCGTTGACTTTTCCTTGAGAATGAGTGGCATTCTCCCTCATTTCCTGCTAGCATGGGCATCAGACTAATAGAAGCACACATGCAATCTAAAATACACACACACACACACACACACACACACACACACATAAAAGCAAACAAACATGCAGTAAAAAGACTATATGGGAGTACAATTCAGGGAAGTATCCCACACATGCAAGGGACAGATGAATGTTTTGAGACATTTTTGAAAAGGGATTTGGCTTTATGACGGAGGATTAATGATCCAGAGATCTTTGGCTAAGATCGTAGATTCTGCATCTGAAAGTCATATTGGTCAAAAGTTGAAAAGAGGAATAAGAAACTACCTTGAATAGTATCGGTGTTATGAGATATTTCATTGAAGGAGACTCAAAATGATTCAATAATCAGAAATACAGGTTTTCTCTTCAGTGTCAAGATGCCATGTGTTTGTGCCTGTGTGTCCACCAGTGAACCGCCTGGTATTCTGCCCCCCTGTGGCAACACAGTGTAGACTAATTTACAAGCCAAAGAGGGGCGAGCAACAGAGAAGGCATATAACTTCAATTCACTTGTCCTACTTTCCCTTTTGCTCTCTGCTCTTAGAAAATCCTTGAACATCCCCAATGAGAGTATAAATCCACTCAAACTGTGTCTATTTGATGAAACAAGAGTGAGAGATTTTCAAGCAAAGATGGACCTGAGAATCAGATTAGACTGTCTCTCTACCATGCGGCTCTAATGGGGATGAACTCTTACATAAAAAAAAAAGCTTATAGATCTACAGAGAACTTGTCCTTCCACCTTGACATCACAGAAACAATTATCCTCAAAGACTTTCCCTCAAAGGCAAAGCTGATGTTGAGATTTGAGTCTTAAATGTCCCGAATTCAACACGTTCTGGCCTATAAAGATGCTACAGCGGGGCGCGAGAGTCTCAGCTCTATATGAGCAGGCAGTTTGGCAGCAGGCAGCGGGAGAGCATGCTCATCTGTTTGAAACGTGCGCATGTGTGCGAGGAGTGTTAAATCCATGTAAGTGTTTGCATTGCACGGGGGGGATAAAGTGTGCTGCGTGTGCCGCCGCGTGTGCTGCCGTGCATTCAGCGTGACCGTTGTTTGTGTATGGTTGGTCACGCTCCGGCACTTTGTATCAAAAGCCCTGAAGGGGCGGCTGGTTGGAGGCTGTTCGCTGTGGTTAAACAGTATACCGCACACAAACAA
Source organism: Chelidonichthys spinosus (assembly GCA_029853015.1). Lineage (NCBI taxonomy): Eukaryota > Metazoa > Chordata > Actinopteri > Perciformes > Triglidae > Chelidonichthys > Chelidonichthys spinosus. The sequence continues at coordinate 14,111,650 of CM056836.1, read as the reverse complement.
ACACGCTTGAGCCACCGGTGACAAAGAAAGTGACCGGTTGCTGCCCGCTGGAGAACAGAGGGTCCCAGTCAGAGGCACGGGGTTGCTATGGTCACAGCACAATGTTGCCATCATGCATGTGCCAGGCATGGAAAAGCATGCCAAGAAAAAGGCTAGTGATGCCGAGAGGGGCATAAATCTCCTGACCTATAGGGCCTGTGGCAAGAGAGGGTGGGAAGCTGACTGCAAAACAATACGTCTATATGAGAGGCCCGAACCTTATGAGCAAATGCAAGTTTGCACAGTAAAGCAGACGCCGTTGCTGCTGCACCAGCAGCTCTGCAGACCGGAGAACTCCTGTTGTACTTCGCTGCCAGGGGGAGAGTTCATGCTTTAGTGTGTATCCATTCACCCACTCCCCTCGAAGGATTGTGTAACACATTTTGATACTCACAAAGATTTGGTCACCTAGGAGCATGCATGTGTGGCTGCACGTGCACCAACACACGCACACACACACACACACAGGTACATATCCAGTGGACTTTTCTTGCCATAAGCCAGCAAAATAGACAGATGCTGCCAAATGTTTTTGGATTTGAGAACTGCAGCACACTGTCTTTTCCAGACTATTTCCCCCCTCTCTCTTTCTCTTACTCTCACTCTACACCTCACTCTCTCCGTCTCCCTCCTTCCTTGACTAAAAAAGCCTGCTGTTGGTGCACTGAAACACATGTGATCGAAAAATGTATCATCTCAGCAAAGCATGCATTTTTGCACGTGTTCACTCCTCTGTTCCTCTCGGTCTTTTTCCCTTTCGCTCAGCTCTTTCTATCCCTCTGTTAGTTTGTCATGCCGGATACCCGGGGACTCAGAGTCACGGCTATCTGTCCTCTTTCTGTTTGTGACGGAGGGATGTCGTTACAGTGGAATGCAGTGTCGCTTGCCAGAGGCGTCACAGTGGATGGACAGAGTAAAGAAACAGGGGGACAAGGAGAGGAGAAGAGGAAAATATGATTGGAGCATGTGTCTATTTGCAGTAAGTCCTTCACATTAATGCATTCCACTCACAATACGAAACTTCAAAAAACTTTTTCGGACATCATTACCAAAAGTAGCAGCAAGTCCGTGCCGACAGAACGTGGGATATGAGTAGCAGTTACGTTCACATACACAAACACAAGATCCACCCACATGGAGGAGACTCCTCTTTAGGCGATAATCTGAGTTAATGAGCCAAACCCACTGTACATATCCCACTGCCACACCCCTATACACACCACACCCACTCTATTATCATCAGCAAGTCCCATATGTATGCAGGTATGTATGCATCAACGATGTCTTGGCCCGAAAACCTGAATCAATAACCAATCAGGGCAGAAAGACACAGAAAATGCCTACAATGACTACAGAGGAAGTCAGGGGCAGATACATAGAGAGTGCACAGTTCCACCTTAAATATAACCAGACTCTAAGTTGTATTATTCAACACAACTTGATTATTAACTGGTTGAACAAACTGAACTGGGTCTTTTTAATCTGCAAGCCATTGCACTGTGCTCTAGCTTAGGTCTGTGGAGAATTATGTAAGTCCCGTGACTAATATTTTGCATTGTCTGTTTTTTGTTTTTTATTTTTTCGCCTTTCCTGTTTTCTCCTTCTGTTTTCTTTGGCCTCGGCCACTGGAGCCACATGTGATAAAAGTGAAAAGGCAAAAGATGCCGGGACACGAGGATGCTGGCAGAGCCCTAGAGAGGGGAAAAGTGAGGGCAGGTAGGGCTTACCTTTCTCTCCTCAGAGCGTTGAGGGGCAGGGGGAGCACTGGGTAAGGGCAGCGGTAGGTGTGAGCTTCAGGTGGGTCTCTCTTCTACCTCCCTCCTTGCTTCAGCCACGCGTGTCTCCCATGGGATGCAATGGCATCAGATATTCAATGAACATGCAGCCAAAAAAGAGGAATGGTGTCCTCCTGGGCAGAGAGAGCTTGCACCCTGAATTGGTCCAGACCTGCAAGTGCAGGGAAGGAAAAAAAACAACCAAAAAGTTAAAAAAAAATATATTTTCAACTGCAGGTGGAGCAAACTGTCTGTTTAACTATTATATTTCTGCCTCCGGCAAAAAGCAAAAAAGTCCATCCATGTGCTGTTTGGCAGAGGTGGAGAAATTGAGCTCGAGGATGAAAGAGCAAGTGAGAGAAGAGTGAAAAATCCTCTCTGTGCTTTCTTCGAGCTGTCCAGACACAGGTCTGAGGAGCACCTTCCCAATCTGTGCGTTCTCGCTCTCCAGGGTGGAAAGTAGGAGGGAAGGAGCGAGGGAGCGGGACAGGAGAGGGAGAGAGAGTGAGCAACAGTGGAGTGAGACTGAGTCAGTCAGTCAAGTCAGTCAGGCAGTCAGGCAGGCAGTGTATATTGAGCTAAAAGGCTGTGGGTCCTAGCAGCAGTCCCAGGACTTATAACCAGGGGCTGTGCACCTCGCTGCTCCAATCTCCCTGGCTTACTCGGCGATCCCTCTCCCACTGGCTTATTTTGGGAAAGACAGACAGGATTGTTCATTGGGTTAAACCCCTTCATACAAAAAGCAAGTGTCTGTGGCTGGCTGCACCGACGGAGGAGGGGAGTGAGCAGGATGGGGTGGGGTGGCAGCCTCGCGGAGAGGGGTGGGGTGGGATGAAGAGGAGGGGAAGGGAAGGGAAAGAGACGAGAAGTGGGGAATTCGGAGGCGTCTCCTGCTCATGTTCTCCCTCCCTCTCAATCTTACCTTCCAAGAAATCACCCTGCTATTCAAACACACAAATCAAATCATCAAATCAAACCCGACACGGAGATATTGGCAATAATGACCCCAGAGATTTGAATCTTAAAAGCCTCCCGTGAAAGAAAACAAACATCTCTTTGCTTGCCTCGTCACTCTGACGGCCAATTAATAATCTCCATGCGAGACATAACACTGGATAAGTGTAACACATAGAGGGGCATTGTGTCGTCGCCTAAAAACCCAACGCTGTTTCTGTACAATCGCTACATGATAGCGCTCTCTTGGGGTTAATCACCAAAGCACAGCAGTAAATGACATCACATTCCGCACAACCACAGCGCGGCTATTCATTGCTACAAGATGTACTACAAGTATCAAACAGACGTTACATTTAAAAGGAGCCAAGCTTTTGCAGGCAGAAAAAGCACAAACTCTCATCAGCATGGGTAATTGGAAAACATGGTTTGGATGTTAGCTAACTACCTGATACCTTATCATTCACCAGGTGACGTCCAACAGAGTACAGGCTTGGCATTCAGTGTTTAATTGGCACCGTGTTAGCCGGCCCTGTGCTAAGGTAGTGGAGCTTGAAGAGAAACCCACACTGTGCTTGTGATTGGACGAGCCAGAGAACGGCTGGCCTGCCTTTTCCTGAAAGACCTGTTGGGACTAAGTAATTGGCAGTTAGAAATCAGATCTAGAGTGTGATTCTACGTTGATCTTGAAACGATACAGCGTAAGAAGAGAGAGAGAGAGAGAATCAAGAAAAGGCTGTTTCCAAAAATTTGTCCACGATTTATTTGTGTGGTTTTATTCATCACAGTGTTGGGATTGATTTATCAAAAAGGCCTGTCATTTCAGCAGCATCCACTCGTTCATTCCATCAATCCCTGTTTGAATTCCATCTCTTTACCAAAAGCTGGCAGTCTTGCTGCATTTCTCTCATTCATGCTTCGCTCATGAAGAGTAATAAACATCTCCAGACTGTGTAATCTTCTAGCCATTACACCCAGAGTCAGGCTGAACAAGCCGCTCCTCGCATGAGAACCATAGGCATCGTCTCAACAAGGGCATTTTTGGATAATGTCTGTTATATTAAACGAGACCCGCTGTTTGAAAAGTGTCATTATGGTATACATTTACGATGCAGATGGGGGTTTTATGTGCTTCTTTTGCTCTCTTTAGGCAAACTCCATCAATATCAAAATAGCAATGAAACATGCGCCGGAGGAATTGATTTCGATGTGTCTGTACTGTACTGACCGAAGGGCATAAACTGGCCAATTGTTGATTGTGCTGATTTTGTTCATGACCGGAGCCAGCTAAATTGAATAATCTCTAGAAAATAAGCAATAGGCGTCATGTCTGTGAAAGAGCCATGGTGCAGTCGAAGCCGACTGAATGGCTCTCTGAAACATGGAAAGGGTGGAGCAGTGACCAGATGCTCAGCAATGATGTCATCAATAGGAGCCCTGTGTGGTAGTCAGGGCCTGCCATTCATTCATCCTCTAGGTGTGTGTGTGCGTGAATATGCGTGTGTTGTTAATCACGCCCCGGCCACAAAAGCTTTCTCAATGAGGCAAAAAAAAAAAAAATAGGTCGCAGGAGGCTCACATACAAACGCCAGAAAGCCTCATCGAGTCACGGCTGTGCTACAGTTCTCACACAACATTCATTCTCACTCATACAATATTGTGAGCACACAAACCTTGAAAAATCCCCGAACCATTCACTTCAGCACGGCACACTAGTCCCCTCCCACTCGCTTGCTTTTACAAGGTGAAACATTCCCAAGAAGAGGGAAAAAACACCTGGTCGTCATACGTTTTCTCTTTTTTTTTTTTTCACTCCACTTTTCCCCCTTCGCTCCATTCCATTAGTAAGAGCAAAAACAAACAGCGGCTGTTAAGTGACTGGAAAACCATCGCATTGCATCACACAGACCTGCTTTGCCCTTGATGTTCGCCAAAAGCCCCAAAAATAAGCCCGTGAAGGGCAGGCGGGCGTCACTGATTCACTCCACCCTGCGCCACACCCAGCGTGGCCAAACATAAACCCCACTATGTGTCAACGTATGGGGGTCTGTTCTAGTCAAAGGTGGCGTGTTTAGGGCGGGGTGAGTTCATTGAGCATGTATGTTCCTTGAGTGGTTTGTGTGAATGGTCGGAGTGTGTTGAAGGGTGGAGTTGTTTGTGTTTGTGAGCTCGATTGGAATTAACTTGAGGGTTGCAATGCGACCTTATGTAGTCGAGACGGCAGTCGCCCCTCAGTAAAGTATTGTATGGTGGTAATTGAGTTGATAGCATGAGCTAATATGGTTTTGACAGTGTTTAATCTCATTACCCCGAGGCACAGAAAGCCTTTAAAAGCTTCCCACTTCGATACTGGACTGAAGGTTTTGCACGTTCCTTCCTTCAGTTAAGCCCCTGTTATTCAAACAAGGCTTGGATATCGAGTAACAAAGGTCAGAGTTGAAGGTTCGCGTGAGGACAGCAGAGGACAGGTGTTCCTCTCTTCCGTCTCTTGCTTTTCTCCTCTGCTTTTATAGTCCCTCTTTTCTTCGCTGTCAGCCTCTCTTTCCCTCGGGCGACAATTCAAAAGGCCCGTTTTATCTCAGGTGATGTGGTCCACCTTTGTCTGTTCTAACCTTACAAAGGAATGCCTGGCATTCACCAGGCTCAACCTACGCAGGGCTGTTAAGGAGAGCGAAAGAAGAAAAAAAAAAACAGTTTGTGAGGGAAACAGGTAAATGAGAGGGGAAAAGGAAAGGGAATTTAAAGAAATAGATAGTTGAGGAGAGGGACAAAAGTGAAGAAAACGGGGAAGGCTGTGGAGAGGACAGTCAGAGAAATGGAATGGAAAGTGAATGCTAGAGGGAGAGAGTTTCAGACTTTTCACACACCGTGGATAAAACCTGAGGCTTCTGAACTTGATATAAATTTCAACAGGGAAATTCCTCCGAGATGGGCTTGGGGCTCAGCCACCGGGCTCGGCTGGCAGGGGGGTGGAGAGTGTGGGTGGAGTGATGGGAGGGTATGAAGGGAGGGGAGTTAGATGGACGGCTGGATGGATGAAGCAGGTAGAGGAGGAGATGATTTTGGCCGGCTGACTTGTCACATATTGTTTGCCGAGCTCAGTTTCCCCTCGGGTAATCATTTGACACTGATAAAAAGGGGGAAGGGGGGACAGCGGAGAGAAAAAGGATGGCAGTGTTTCCACCCTGGGAAAAAGCTCTCTGGAGAGATTAGAGGACAGCCGGGGTAATTCTTCCGTCTGTTACACCGGGGGAAGACAAGATTGGGGGAAAGGGAAAAGGAAGAAATGTAGAAAATGAAGGAGGAGGGACAACAGGAGTGCACTTGTACATTTTTGAAAAGTGTTAGCGCAGTAATTCCCTCCACTTTCTTCACACACATGCGCAAATGATTGAAGACAGGAGGAGAGGGGTGCACATTTTTTAAGTGTTTCCACAGTAACTAGTCCACCTTTTGTTGCTCTGGCGCACATACACACACACACACACACACACACACACATGCAAGTCTCTGCAGCATGTGTAAATAGATGAGTGGCGACTGAACGGTATTTTACTGCTTCTGTATTTGTGGCAGGTTATTTTGACCCTGGGTGGTCCCCGATGAAAGACTTCTACGGTCATTAATCATCAGTCGGGAGTCAGATGTCAGGTGTGTGTGAGAGAAAGAAAAGAGGGTTGGTCGGTTACCAAAGAGGGAGCGAGAGCACCTACTTTACTGTACAGTGAATGTGCACAAGTGTGTGTGTGTGTGTGTGTGTGTGTGTGTGTGTGTGTGTGTGTGTGTGAGCGTGTTTGAGGTTAGCCTTGCGTACCAGTGGATATCCTAATCAGCTGAGCTGGTGGTTGGATGAAAGAATGTGAAGATTATTGCCCCGTAATTGTTTCCAGAGTGCAACGGGGCTGCTATATCTCAAACAGAAGATCTTTCATTGCAGTCGGTGTGTACGAGAATAACGCATCTATGCGCTTGCGTCGCGAGTCAAGGCTTTAGGCTACGTGCAGGAGCAGGAATCCAACAAAGAGCGTTGAGTTAAAGCCAGATTACGAGACCAGAAATCAACTCCATTATTCCTCTTCGTCTTTCATTCAGCATCTGAAAAAGGTGCAAAGTCAGAGTAACAACCTCTGCAACCCGCAATTTCCCTAATTAATATCCTGCCAATCTTCCATGCTCGTACAGCAAAAACAACACACCCAGCGATCTGCACTCAAGCGATAAGCGCATCACTCTTCCAGCTATTCAACGATCCCGATTCTGTTTTTCTTCCCCTTCTCGTTGACAGACCTCGCCTTGGCTATCGCCGGCCCTGACGGGGGAGATGAGAGCTGCGAAATCTTTTGCAAACACAGAGAAACGTTTAGGTTTGTTTTGTTATCGTTTTTAAAAAACATTTTCCGTTTCAGAACCAGCGGGCAAGAGAGCAATATCCTTCACAGCAGGAGCAACAGAATACCCAAACCCAAACAATCAGGTTAGAATAAATAAAGTCAACTGCCGGAGTTTGGAGATCTAAGCGGCACATCCAAAAACTCCACCCCAGTTAGATATGAGGAGCTGGCTTTGTGGTCCAAGGATGGGCAGACATAGTTCATTCATGGGTGTCTTAACCCTCAAGAATGATTGTTAAGATTTGACAGAAATGTCTGGGCATTCTCAGTAGAGCACAGTAGGGTAAATATTGAACATCCAACGTTTTGAAGCCCGAAGCAACAATGGCTGTGTTTAGGACTTTTATTTCAAGATCAAATCTTAATTACCTCATTGGTTCTTGACATAACAAACAGTTTTCTCATAATCACTGCCTATTTATCTGATCATCTTGATAAGAGATAGCAATGTTGTGATGCCAATAGTTACATTTTAAGCCCATAAGGGATAAGATTGGAATCATTTTGTTAATGAGATGTCAAACATGTTGACAAGATGTTTTCTTATGATGCTTGGCATAATTCATTGTGACTTCAGTATTTTAACATTATAAAACAGAGACAGAGACAAACACAAAGTCAAAGTCTAGACACAATGTCATGTCTACTGATGTTTAAATACATCTGTTCATTATGGGCTCCCAGTGAGAGTGTCAATTCTGTCAGTCTGATGGATGGACTTCAATAAAGATATTGAGAAATAGGAATAATAAAAAATGAACAGAAATATGTGAAAATAATTAGATATGCAAGCCATAACCACAAGGAAATAGAGTTTGGTAGGATAACTGGCAGCACATCTGTTATCCCTACATTATTAGATGTGAAACAATTTTGACACACAAAACATGCTGAGCAACAATCTAAGCAAAAGCTTGGCCTGTCACTACTTACATAATAGAGAACATACAGAATAAAAAGTGTCAGATGCTATAAACTTGAGTTCATTCATGTAAATGTTGGAAGCTTATGGTGTGCAAAATCCATTGTCCATCCATTGTCTACGGCTTATCCTGTATTCAGGGTCGCAGGGGGGCTGGAGCCGATCCCAGCTCTCATTGGGCGAAGGCAGGGTACACCCTGGACAGGTCGCCAGTCTATCACAGGGCCGACATGTAGAGACAGACAACCATTCATGCTCACATTCACACCTACGGGCAATTTAGAGTCATCAATCAACCTATCCCCGGTGTGCAAAATGATTCCTCATATCTTACCACACTTATTTCCACGTCATAGCGACGGTTGTTGAGCATCAACCTTAGAAGTAGAAAGCTCATTTGAATGAATCCCTTTCTGTTATTTGCTTGACTTAGTTCAAAGCTACAAGTTTCCCAGCATCATGACGTATTGCTCTCCAGGCATGACATCGACCCTGGTTGTGACCTCTTGAGTGGCAGCAAACCTCTCCCTGACCTTTGCCCTCACGCTAAGTAGCTTTTGTGTTCGCACTGCAAATGCCTCGCTGTGGTCCTCTCAAACCTGCTGTTGTAAGTTTAGTCCTATTAAAACAAACTCATTGACTCACTTGACCCCTTGCTGACCCTTTACTGACCCTGGAGAACGTTCTAGCAATGCTTGTTTTGTTTCACAGCCAACAGTGTATCTCTTCCCTGTGAAGTTGTCGGTAGGGCTGTCTGTAGAAATAAAAAAAAAAGGCACGTGCACATACACACATGCATCCTGCTAGATGTGCACATTTATATGCAGTATATTGGTCTCCTGTCCCAACGGGCTTCCTGTCTAGCTTTGTGAATGTGTCCTGACCTTGATGCTCACAGGAACCTCCTCCCTAAACAGCTGTTTCCACGTGTCCCACCACCCACCGTCCCCCCAAAGACAAGGAAACCATCTCACCATCTCAGGTCTCGGCTCGCACACAATCTGTGATAGCACATCGTGGATTTCAAATTCTGAATGGGTAAAACATCCTGATAAATGCATCTGGGAAAACAGTTTGAATCACACAAAATTGGCTCTCAGCGAGACATTTAGAAATATTAACTGTAGGAAGGGATCGTTTTCCCCTTTGATCATTCTGGGAGTATAAATAGGGAACAATATGACCTTGTTCAGAGTGGGGGGAATTAACCATAAAGCGCTGGTGAGTGAGTGACTGTTTGATCCGTAACACACCCTTTGGGGAAACACTGTTTTCTCATACAAAATTCATTAAGTTGACTTATTCCTGTGAAACCGAGAAGACAGGGCGACGCGAGGATGGAAATATGTGTGTGTATATTACACAAAACAAGCTGTCAAAATGGAGTATAAATAATGAGGCTGTCAGCGTGTGTGCCAGGCCTTTGCCAACAAACCACAGTTTATGTCAGAGGAGCGGCGCTAACACCAACTCACACATACACCTACAGGGAGAAAGTGGCAACTGAAGGCAGAGTGTTGGTGTTTCTCTGCCTGCCTGCGTCCCCGCCCTCCTTCTGGTTTTCCTGCTTTTTGCCCGGTTTTTCTCTCTTCGAAAGCCTGCAGATGTGTAGCTGTGCGAAAGAAAACAGGCAGCAGGCCTCCAGCTTTGGTTAGCATGGAGAGACATACCGAAAAAACAAAGTCCTCTGCACTGTACAAACACCACAGCAGACAAACTGGAGCAAGGACCACCCATGGAGGTGGCGAATGACCAACCGAGACCAAAAAAACAGCTCGTTGGATCGGTGTGCTGCAGAGTATAAAGAGAACAGCATGCATGGATGGATGAGGACTCAGACACAGATGAGCCACATGAACAGCTATATGAGAGTCAATGGAGTGTTGCCATGTCTTGATGCTGCTCAGTGTGAATCATGTTCAGCTACATCCAATACTAATGTTAGAAGCGTGGTAGAAGGGGGCCCTTGATGTAACGAGCCCTATACTCCCACTTTTCTAGTTTAAAGTATGCTTGCTCACCGAAACTAGTTGCCAGATATCGCATCATCTCATCACATGATCAGATGGAGACATTATAAATTGTTGTTGACTATTAAAAAAGAAAAGAAAATCATGACTGAGATGTTTCTGCCTGGCACCAGTTTTAACTTAACATGAGTTTACACAGGTTTAATGAGGTGTCAAAGACCTGTTCTCTGTCTTTCATATTGTTGTAGGCTCTCTCTATGGGTTCCAGTCTATATTTGGCCCCCTTGAGGGTGTGGAGGTTTAGGCATTGGATGGGTGCCTCTAACCCTTGTTGCAGGCGACAATAGTTCACATCCTGTCGGAAACCTGCAATTATTGTTTGCTTGTTTTAATTGTAACCACAATCTTTCCCTAAACTACATGTTTTAGTTGATTAACTTAAAACAATACCTTGAGCAACGTTTGTTTGCCATACCAACAATCTTTGCCTAACCTTAGCCACAACGCGGCTGCCATGTGAAGAAATTTGCCGAAAGAAAGCGCTACTAAAACATTGGCTTTTCCTTGAATGTAATCCCGGGTTTTGCAGAACGGTCCAACATCAACATTTTTGCCTGGTCATAGGGTTGCATATTGAAGCCGAGACCTGGCAAAGGTCTCCATCCTCGACAGTCATCTTCAGTAACATGCCTCCAAATCCTGCACAGCGGCCCAGCGACTCGCCAACACTTTACCAATTAGCGTCTTCCTTAATTATAGATTCCTGCTGCAGGCCCGGGGGAACAGCCTGTCTCCCTGCATGCACGTGTCTGTTTGCACACTTGTGGGTGTTTATGTGTGCGAGATGTAAGCTCGGACATGTGCAGGACATCTACATTTTCGCTCACAGATTTCCTGCTTTGACTAGCTGGTAGCGGACGCTCTTTTCTTTCCTGAGACAGACGAATAAACATTATTGTTGGAGCTCCGGCCGGTGGCTTGTATAGGACAAGGTTGTGACTTCTGTCAGTGTGTGTGTGTGTGTGTGTGTGTGTGTTCAGGAAAGACACACATTAGGTGGGCTGTCTAAATGCATGGAATAAGAGAAAAAAGACACATTAGAAAACTAGATGTTATAAGAGTTACATCTGAGTCTGCGCATTTGCTTTTTAAAGCACACAATTGTTCTTTTTTTCCTTCCTGCTGCCTTTCCTTTCATAGCATGCTCCGAGACCGAAACCGATCCGGACAAAAAACACTGTTATCATTTTGTTGCACGTGGCCAAAATCACCAGGAGAGTAATCCGGTCCAGTTAAAATTCCAGGACAAACAAACGTTCACACTTTGCATCCAACACCGTGCTACTCACGGGCTGTAAAATACAAAAAAAAATGGGCTCTCTCCAGGGCCAATTTCTCGTGGGAAGAGAAGCAGAATGTGAATTGCAGAGCGGGAACGCTTTGAAAAGCATATTAATGACTTGTTAGTGTTGCAATTACAGTCCAATTGCGTAAAATTGTCACAAATGCAGTCGGTGGAATTATGAAGTCTCAGCTTGAAATAGAGCTTAATGTCTGAGTATATTTAATGTCTAGATGTCAATATGATAGGTGGCCATAGCAATGAAAAGTCAAACAAAATAACTGTGTAGCGTAACGTTTAGACATGTTTTATATAGATGCTGCAGATGATTTCATCCATAAAAAGCCAACATGTTTTGTAGGAATATGCTGTTTTTTTTTCTTGGGGCTAATCTCTCCTTCCCTTCTACTTTTGCCTTATAAAGCTAAAGTCATGCAATCCTGTAAAAGATATTAGTCTGTGTTTTTTTTTTTTTATGAAACCCAAACCCACATCACTAACTTTATCTGAATCCCCACCACCACTTAATATCATGTAACTCTGTGTTCAATGTTAATTTATGTCCACAGCGGCTGCAGTGGATGGTAGCTTGGGGGGAAAAAACTAGGGACAAAGAAGTGCACATGTACATTCACTTTTCTGACCTTTTGTTCATCATCTTATTCCCCTGATTTTCTTGTTCTCCCTCCTCTCCAGCCTCTTGCCCTCCATCCTCGCATTTCTCCCTTGGTGTGTTTTAAAAGGCTGAGCCCTCAACCCAACCAGTGGGCTGTGGTTCCCTCCTAAACCATTCACATGGAACTGGTTAGGAAGACATTCCTTCCATGGAGGGAATGTCTGGCACCAAGCGCCTGTAATACAGAAATCATAAACGGGAGGTCCAGCCTAATCACATCCCGTGGCACTCTCACCCTCTCTGAGCTCCCTCTTCCTCCTTCCTCTTCCTCCCGTCCTCTCTAAGGAGCTATTAAGAAGGGGATGGGGGAGACCGAGAGCATTAGCTGATCCTATCTTTTCCTTTCCTGTGTAAAATATGGGTGTAAATCACTTGTGGAAATCGAACGGATCAGATTCTGGTGGTTGGCAAATATTCTTGCTTAACTTATCCTATGAATCCAATCCCTAAGCGTGTTTTATTTTCATGAATAAATAAAGACGTACAATTTTCGTGGATTTACTTCCTTAGAAGGGCTGTTGTGATGTTTTGCAGTTGCTATAACAAAGACCCAAAGATTTTCTCAACAACTTGGTTGTAATGATACATTCAACAGGCTATGGTTAAAGTTGGATTAATGAAAGTTAGCCGGCTGTCTGCAATACATTACATATGGGAGTGAAATATGTTTCTGACATATTGTTCTGAACAGAGAAATTAAATGGAAACACACCATCCTTTGAAGCAAGAGAACATGTGATATTTCTCTTCAGGTGCTGGAAATATCCCCATGCATGTTTTTTGTTATCATGATAATGTCAAGCATGCAATGTATTTTAATATATAGGAATTCAAAGGATTTAGTCAAAATTAAAAACTTCACTAATTCATATTTTTATATTCCGTTGCCCCCAGCTTTATGGAGCATTTTAGCTTCTGTTAGCTCTTTGTTTTGGTTCTATAGCCCGCAACTTTACTGTTTTGGTTATCAACTTTTTTCCAGTTGCACCAGGTAGTTGTGACCTGGGCAAAGTGATGATGTCAGCGTTGTGTATTGTTTCATTGTCCCGAAAGTGCCTAAAAAACAATTAATACGTAAGTTGTTAAAGGTCCCATATTATGCAGATTTTTATCAATTTCACACAGCTGTCAGAGGTTCAACAACACTGTCTTCGATATTCATTGCCCTAAACCCATCCGTGGTCCTGAATTTCAGCTGTCTAAAAGTTGATCAAATAAGTTGTCCTAAACAGCCTGTTTCTGTGCCTGCACCTTTAAATGCTATGAGCTCCGTCTGTCATCGCCTACTTGGAGTACGACGGAGAGGATGCCGTTTACGCTAGCGGCAGCATGCGCCAATGTTTACGGTGGATGTATCTCTATGGCTCCTATGTGTCTCAGGTGAAGTTGCTGGGTCCGGTATGGTTGGGACAGATCCTTTTACAAGGGTCAGTGTCGAGGCAAAGCCAGCTTTGTACTGACCCTCATTACTGAAGCAGTCCGATGTGAAGTGGTTAGCACACACATACAAACTAACACGGACCGTAGCTGGCACATTGTCATTAAAAATTAAACGCAACCACTGTCTCTTCTGTAGCTGGGACCGAATATAAGCACTTATGTTGATTTGTACAACCAACAACAGAGCAATCTGCGTGTCTAACTGAGCGGCGACATTGTGAAACACCGCTATCTCACTCCTGTCTCACCGCAAGACACACGAACTTCACCTCGCTGATGAATGCCCCCTCTTGGATATCTCCTATCATCACGCAGAGGACTTCGGCCGATGCAAATGACTCCCTTCGTTACGTAACGACGGGAGCTGAATATGAACAGCCCGTAGGAGCGCCGTTGTACCAGAGGGTGGGCTGCAGAGACCATGCAGGAGTCACTTGTTTTCCTCATCCTGGGACTTGACAAGCTTTAGGGAGGACCATTTTTTAGGTGTAGAGACCAGAGAAAACGTGTTTTTCATAATATGGGACCTTTAAGTCAAGATTGGAGGCTCTTGATGGAACGCTATGACATACAAAAGGGTCAAGTAACTGTCATAGGTAGCTGTGGAAAAGCTAGTGCTAGTGAGTTATATACTATGGTTTCCAATCTTAATTATGTTATGTTTTATTTTGATGTACTGCAAAGGCAGTTGAGATACCATTATTCTATATTAAATTAACTCATCTCATCTAATTCCCAGCAAGACAAAAATGCTGCAGTATTCCCTTTAAGCCAGGCTGTAATTTGTGTTATTGACTTTGGTTTTGCAGACTAGGGGGCAAAAATAGCTTAAATTAACTTGCACTAAAAACTACATGGTGTCACACAGAACACATGCATTCATGCCGTCAACACTTGTATGAATGACCTATGTCGAAAGACAACTGATAATTGTTTTTATTTAAAAGTGTTTACCTTTGCTGCCTCCCCCTCCCTCTCCCGTCTTTCTGTTTCCAGGTTTTGCTGAAACACTATAAGTGGCACCTCCACATCTCTCCTGGTTAGGGTTTCTAAAGGAAACACTCCATCATTGGACACCTGAAAACCTGGCCGAGGCAAACAATGGCGCCCTTGAATTTCTCCTGCTCATTTTGCATGTAACGATATCTAGATTAAACACAATATTATTGTTGGCCCATGCAACCCAATCACGATTTTCTCTCACCCATGCATCAGAGTATGGTGCATGTGGAAATAGTCCTTATTTCAAAACACTGATGGTAGTTTTTGGGAAGCGGGGTGAGGAGGAGGGAGAGGGTAACCACAGTTTAGGGAGGAAAGGAATACTGAAGCGGCAAGGAAACAAAAAAAGGCATTTCAAAAATCAACTGTTGTACTGCAGAAGGAAATAAAAAACCCAAGAGTTTATATTGTTTCATTCTGGCATCAATGTCTGCATTTCGAGTTTGGGCATCAACAGTGACTTTGATGTCAGAGGCACAGTTTGTGGTGAAAGGCGGAGTTTTGCATTTTAGGAAGGATAGTTATAAGCTTTTTTTGCAAAGAGTTTAACGAGAAGATCGGTGTTTGGGTGTTTACAGTGGCAGGAGGCGAATATCTTAATTAAGTATAAAGACTGGAAGGAGTGGGAAACAGCTAGTCTGACAGTTTTACACAGAGTTACATGCTGTAACAGAGTAATTAGTGAGGCTACTAGGCAGAAGTGTTTTCACTTTGAAGCTAATAGCGCCCCAACTCTGGCACCATGCTAAATGCACACACAACAAAGTGGTATCAAGCGTTTCTTATAGCGCTTACTGATGAACAATAATGATGCAATAACTGTTTTCAGGTTTTAACCATTTAAACAGTGCTTGCAACAGCCTGTGATAAACTGAACTGAAATGATTTGACTGGGCAATGTGATTCCCATCTCGTTGTTAGCAGCTCCATTACAACAGAATTTTGGAATCCAGCAGAATCAGCCGCAGTACAAAAAGAAGAGGCGGCACAACAGCATCATCCCCAGACAAACCGTTCCAATACAATAAAGGTTCACTCTCCCTGGCTACCAACATTCTTCCCCTTCGTTTCTCCCCTCCTATCTATGTCTTCACCTCGGCCCTCTGAATAACAGGAGCACACAGGAACGTGGGGTAATCTGTCTGGGCCAGTGTGCTGGGCTATGCGTGGGCTCATGTTGAGGCCAGCCTAATCACCTTTCGGATCAGCATGGAGAACAGAGGAGGCTGTACCTTTTATCCCAAACCAAAGTCAACAAGGCAGGATTCCTGGGAAGCATTGCAGACATTCTTGAAAGCAGAAAAGAGGGGTAAAAAAACAGCCATTGACCTCTCTCTCTCCCAAATTTAAGAAGAGTAGAAAGTGAAGAAGGAGAGAGTGAAAAAGAAATGCCTTGGTGTGTGTGATGGTTCTCCAAATGCTTCAATGAATGGTTTACAACATGCTTTATTAAATTAGTAAAATAACTCAATAAGGTTGAATAATTCCACAGCATAGAAGTCAATATGTTGCGGCTGCTATTTCCTTACCTCGCTAACCTCAGCCCTGCTTCTTTAACATCACCTCTCTTCCTTTCTGCACTCCTATGACGCCCCAAAAGTTTGGCCAGTGACCCGGGGTAATTAATAACTCCCCAAACTAGGTGCTGTTTGCACAGATGGACCACCTCCTTCAGAACTGGCTACTCTTTTCGTCAATGCTATTTCCTCCCTCGCGTCAGCCTGAGCCATCACGTGCTGTGTAAACACCGACGCTTGCCGAACATGCCAAGCACAGCAGCGCTCCTGTTAGAGTCTCAAGGCAAAAGTCCATGTTGCCCATGTCGGATTTGTGCCCCTTACATTCTCCATTTGTGTGTCTCATACCCTTGTTAACCGTTCTCTCAAAGTCATAACAACAACAAACCACATTTAAGAAGAGAAAATAAGAGAAATATAGGGAAAAAAGAACCAAAAGAGAAAAGATGAGGGTTAGTGGTAGGGAGAAAGTCAAGAATGGTGGCAGTGGGAGAATGGGATTGGAGACATTTTGGCCAGGGATGTCAGAGAGGAATCAGTGAATAACTTGGCTTGCTTCTTTGTGGTGAGAACAGCATGAGTTGGATGCTTGAGCCAGAGCCCACAATGTCTAGCCTGGAAGGTTCTCTCATTAGAGAGATTGGAGCACGCAACCTCCTGGGAACAGCAGCGCCAGAGTGCAGCACTCATCGGAGCCCTGGGAACGCTCACTCTCAAGGCTATCTCAGGTATAGAGTTATGGAGACTGGACATTTGAGTGTTTTAATTTTCCTTGTAATGGCTCGTCACCCTCGTCTTTTGTCTCCATGCTCCATGTGTCTTAAGTTTGTGGTGGAGCTTGGAATTGCCCCGCGAAACATCCCACCCCTCTGTGTTTGTCAATTGAGAATGTGTCTGAGAATATACAATGAGACATAAGCGCAGTCTCTGTACTGTCTCCAATGCCAGAAAAGTCCCCTTTGAAGGAGCGCAAAGGCATGCCAGTGTTTTTTGTTAAAACACTAGTTTTATGGCTTTCAGGGGGGAAAAGCTTTGCTGGTTGGCAGGAGGAATGACAAAATACAGAGAAGGAGCAAACGGAGGGAAGAGGGAGAAAAAAAGGCAACGAGTACAAATATTCCAGCGAGGGCTCCTCGGCATACAGATCAGAGCAGCGAGGCCTCGGAGGCGGCCTTTAATGTTCCCCCTTAAACGAAGAGAAAAAAATATTTGAACCTGTGTACTCAGCCGGAAACCATAAATGGTCAGGAGTCTTAACAAGAACCATGCACATATAATTATAACAATCAAAAAGTCATAAGGAGACACATGTAGAAGTGTGCTCTCCCCTAAATTACCACTGGCATTTGGATCCAATAGCAGGCCGTAAATTACATGTATATTTGACTTAAAAAAATTCTCATTTAACTTTTTGTTTTTTTGCTGCAGGGATGCCCATTTGCTTTAGGGAGAATACTTTGTAAAGGTCATTATTGAGTTAGCTATTGAGTGTATCTTATGGAAAGCTGTGTGAGTGAGAGAGTAAGTGTGTGTTTGCCTGAATGACTGACTGCCTGACACCATGATTTCTGTGAGACCCTCTGTCTGGGTTTCTCTTATGCTTACCATAAGCATGTGTGGCTTGTCAGTGGCTATATTCAGAAATCTGTTCAGGATTAATTTATATGAGTGGTGTATGACTATGACCTCAACTAAAGAGCTGTTCCACTGTACATATCATACATGTCATACATGTGGCTATTAAAAGTCCTCAAATTGAACTGACAACAATCTGGCAAAAGGACAAGAGAAACTTTCCCAACTGACAGGGTTCAAACCGATGAAGACGTGTAGAGTAACCAATGTGTACAGAAGTCAGACAACTCTATTGTCCATAATCTACAATGGCAAGTACACCACTGATCCGTCCGTATTCTAGTCCTTATCCTGTGCATGGCTGCAGTGGGCTCCTGACTATCCTAATACACATTTTATAAGTTTATCCATAATGTTGATTGATCAGCTGTGTGACATACAGGAGGCTCCACATTAACTTCACCAACACACTGGATTAGCCAACGTACTATGTGTATGTATGATGTACTTTTGATGAGTTTACACTACCATGATGTGCTATCTCTGTTTGTCCATCAACTATGACAGAAGTTCTACAACATTAGGTATTGTTCTCAACATCGCCAATTTAATCTGCATGAATAATGAAAAAGAGTCTAGAATTGATTGATACAACTTGACATTTCAACATGAGATCTTTCTGTTTTACACATAAATAAAAGAATTATATTCGGTGCTTTAGTTTTTCTTCCCAGCCAGTCCAGCCACTAAAAGGTGCAAAAAATCCCCATTTAAGTGCGCCCTGCAAGGCCTCAGTGGAGTACTCTCTCCTGAAAGCCGCAGGTGTTTCAGGACTGGCTCCTGAAACAAAAACAGCAGGCAGCTACACATCTGGGGCTTTTAAAGCAGGTTCACTCTTTATTTTAACAAACCTTTGTGGCTTACTGTGTGCTTTCAGACATGCGAACAGCTGGTTGTGATTGAGTGAAAGTGCTGGGTTTGGGACCTGGGTACCACAGGTGAATGACGGATTTTCTACAGTTTCAGCCACCTCGAAGCCATGACTCAGCAGTCTTACTCCTACATGGTTTTCACTCTGGAGGCAGAAAAACAAGACTGACCATGATGAAACTGTCGAGTGGGGTATGTGCTCAACAGTCAAAATCGACATTAAGAGCGAACACAAGCAAATTTTGTCACCACTTATGACTCTCTACTCAAGCCACTTCTCCCTAATGTTTCTGTTTTTCAAAATAGCAGCTCGGCACAGTTGCTACGCTCATCATTTTCTTCTACGTCAATCCTCAAAGGTTAAGAGCTTGCTCTCTCCCAAAATACCCTGCCAGAACCCTTTCGACATTTACCTTATGACTTGTATGAAGGAAAAGGCTTCCTGTATGGAAAACTTGGTGATTAATTTTGCCCCCAGCATCATAACTGCGTTGATTATATTCGCCCTGCAGGGACACATATCGGAGTTGGTCCAGGTCTAAATGAATGGTTTGACATTCCGACTGCAAAGAGAGCTTTCTGAAAACTGACATGCCCTCCTCACAATACTGAAAGCACTTCTCTTTGATTAAATGGTTTTGAAGGAGAGGCCGGGTGCTATACTCGGGTCATATGCTAAATTGGGGTCCCCGTATCCTTTGGTTGCACATGGTAGTTCACTAACATTGCTTTTTCAAGATAAAACAAAGACCTACTTAAATATCCAATTCACAACCTCTCTATTCGATTCATGGAAACTCTCGCTGCCACAGTTTAATCTCTCAAACACCTTTTAATGTTTTCAAAATAAAACAGTGTGACAGTGTTTGGTAGTGTACAAACCATTATTCACATTGGCAGTCAATTCATTTGAAACTACCCTGCGAACAACATCATTAGTTGGGTGATCACAAAAATGTGGCACTATTTCCTAATTCCGGATTGAGCCTTGCTTGAGCCAAAGCGGGCGTGCTTCTGGAACCACTCAACTCAAATTAACTGCATCTGGCAGAACTGATCTAAAGAAATAATCAGCTAAAATCACATCACTTTACCCTGCATATACAGTATGTTTATGAATCAATCTATAGGAGAGATTAATATGTCTGGTCAAAGACCTTTCCCCAGTATTTTGTAACATATTCGTCCTCATGTAGATGATCTATGCTGACCAAGCTGATATTTTTGGGTGGGCCAATACTTAGGCCTGAACAAAATCCAGCTGTAAATCCACAAGGTGAAGAAAAACACTGCAGAGCCCCCAGGGAACAAGACAGGAAAACTTAATAGAGTTATAGTGAGACCATGAACTTATATGTTATACAGTAGGAGACTGACACAGTAATGGGAGACACGGCAGATCATACTCAATGCACAGTCCCATCCAAACACACTTAATGGACAGGTTCAGGTCCCTCTGTCACAATGTATTGGGTTTGTTCAGCCCTGTCTGAAAGTGCATGGGCCTACGCTGTTGGGAGGATGTTCTTACAGCTTCAACGGAGGCATAGAATTCAATCTAGACAATCCAGTTGGGATGTAAATCGCAAAGCCTACCAAATGACATCCAGAGGTGCCAGAAAACTTCTTTCTGATACTTCCCAAATCAGCGACAGAGGCGTTACTTAATTGTATGTGTGCAGGTGTGCATGCACCGTTATCCGAGTTTCCCCAAGCATGCACACACCTCACAAAGGGTACATCCTAATAAATCAAAGCCTCTGATCTCCCAGCCAGGAATTCCAGACTGCCTGGGCCACACCATTCAGATCCGTGAAATACGGAAACAGCGGCTCTGCGCACCAAGAATTCAAAGAATGCCATTAGACATTTGTTTTTTGCTGAGGTGACAAGTAGAGAGAGGGTGGGGGGTGAAGACATTTTCTGATTTTTTTGAACAATTGAAATAATCCACTTTTAACCACGGCCACATGTTGTGCTTTCGGTAGACCACACACGATCAATGAGACATGCATAAATTAGTGCTAATCCACATGCAAAGAGCTCATAGAGTGCGGAGTGCAAAGCCAAAAAAGATGAATGAATCGCACAAAGACATGCAGCCAAAACAAAAGTGCAGGTACATTACACTTTATATCACTTGAAACAAAATAGGGAATGGCCCGCTCAAGTTTCTGTTGCATCAAAGGTGATTTTTCTTGTGCAGCTTCCATCCCATCATGCTGTCTCCAGACAGCTCATTAGTGGGATTGGTGTACAATTCCATGAAGTCAGACAAGGTGGGGGGAACATGAGGAACCGCGCAGGATCTCAGCAGGAGAAACAGCACGCAGCTGCAGCCTCAACCGTTACCTTCATACCGTCTTCATGTCTTCTGGGTATGCATAGTTTCTGAGTGCTCCAGGTGAAATCACAAAGAACGTCAAGCCTTTTGTGATGAAGATGTGCCGAAAACGTGGTTCGAGTCTGTTTGGATGTGGCCACCTGAGCTGCTCAAGCTGCAGGGGGCAGAGGAAACCATTTCACACCAAAGTGGCAAGTTTTTCCTCTTTGTTGTCTTATGCATCGTTTCCGATTAGCGGTAAAACGAACAAAAGAAACACTAATCTGAGGAAAATACGCAGCCAGATGTGTCCAAATATCTGCTGATGTTTCTCTAATTGGCTAAGTGTGTTGGGGAGAGAATGTGTGTGCATGTCTGTGTGGAAATATTAAAGGAGACACTGTGGCACAGTCACATAACTGGAATTTGCAACAAGAGGAGCTGAGTGTATAACCTAATGCCCCTGATCAAAAGCCATAAAGAGGACACTTGACATCATAATTTGAGTACGAAACCCACAGTTTTGGGCTTGGTTCTTTGTTGTGGTGTGGGTGCCTCTGCTTACATCTATATCTTTTTGGTGATAAAAAAAAAAAAAACACCTTTTACACATAAATAACTGCGAGGTTCTTCCCACTCCCAGGCTCTGCGATGTGAAAAAAAAGCCTTCCCATTGATTTAAAATGTAACAGGAAACAGTCCAAGAGCCAAGGACGCTTTGGTTAAGGTGTTATTCTGTCTGTTGGATGAATTCCCTCTCACAGAAGAAAATAACTGTCATAATAATAGTCATATGTGGGACTTCCATGACTGACAGTCCAACTTGATATAATGCAAGTTCTGTTGATCTTTTGCAAGCCAAGTTCCCATTAAAGGAAAATGGGATCATACATCCTCTTCACTCTTTCCGTACATGTCTTTCATTACAAAAGTGGAACAACAGACTATCATCAAATTGCATTTCAAAATCCGAGTCCGAAGTAAAACATCCAATCTTTTTCATTATTTTCATGCTCGTCAGGTTGTTGCAAAAGAGGCCAGTGCCGAACGGAAACCATTAACCATCGCGGTGTATCATTCCTTTAGAACACGAGAAGGAGCTGGAAACGTATCAGACTGTAGCTCCTGGGAATGGGAGAGAAAACATTTCAGAGCATGTCAGATTTCCATGACACACATATCACCACCTCGGCCTCGGAACAGGTAATCTCTGTAGGAGATACCAAACACTTTGGATGGAGTCAAAAGTTGGCGGGTCATTTAGAGGGGTGTTTACATGAGTTAAAGTGGACTGCTGGCAATCCCCGTACAGCATAATTATATGTTTTATCAACTTCTTAGAAATAGAAAAATAAGCTGAAGACGTAGACTTGCAATTGGTTTCAGCATCAAGTTAGGAGTCAACAATCATTAGTATGTGGGTTGTACCCCCAATACTACTTTTTGCCATGCAATGTGGCTGAAAGCTTAAGAGGAACAAATAAGTGCACCCTTAATTGAGAAATTTGTGTCACATTCATTCACAACAATCATTTTGGTTGTGATGTTCAGGTAACAAAATCTCTTTCCAACCATGGGAATCTGGATTTTTTTAGATACCTCACGTTAATACATCTTTAACAGTTAATTTTTAGGCATTCTGTGCCTTTGTCAGAGTAGAGAGCTGACAGTGAATAAAGGAAGAGAGAGGTGGAAAATTACATCCAACTCAGCGTCTTTAACCCCTCCAGGTTTGTTTTGCCATGCCTTTGTTTATTGATGCTCTCAAAAATGTTTTATTGTCTAAAGCAGCCACACACACACACAAAACAAATAACTTTCTTTTGTTGGTTTGTTTTGTGTACAATTGTTTGGCTTTAATTGACATATTTTTTTAGAAAGATCTGACATTCATCCTTTTGGAACAAAGTTTTCACATTGCTCCATTGGAAAGGTTGAGTTAAAAACACAATGTGCTGTGAACTTAGTTTTAACTAGCTACATGTATTGCCGTAATGCTCTTTTAATGAAGTGTGGCGAGCAGCCTGGTCTCTGTAAGAGCTGATTAATTTCAATGTCAAAATGTCAAAACTGAGACTGAACTGACACCCGGCTTGATTTAGCGATTCAACCAGCAGCTCGAACACAACCTAAATGAAGAAATTCAAAAAGCACATTCACTGTAACACACACACACACACACACTCACACACACTCTCACACACACGGGCACGCTGGCATGCACACATGCAAATACTCAGCCAGGTGTATCCACTCAGGATGTATAATGAACGTCAGGCCACATTTTATTGGCCCTTGTAGCTAATATAAGCTGTGAACCTTTCTATGGCAAATACCTGCCTGCTCAGAGGCAGAAAATTACACGCGAGGCATTAGATCATTTTGAAACAATGTCCATATTTTTATACCTTTTTATTTGAGGTCTGAGGCCTATACGTCTGAGCCTGTGCATCAGGGGTCTCATATAACCCACGTTTAAACACGCCATTATGTTGTAACGGTTCGACGTGCTGCTCCTGTTGGATACCGTGCTTCTCCTTTCCAACATTGGGTGACCGCTCTTTGGCTTTTGCCCTCGCTGTCTGAGTAAAGAGGGACACGTTTTACGAGGTACGCCAAGTTCCACGGGCAAAGAATGCTGAAAATGTCGAGGAACCGCTAAGGTTGGATCGGAGAGTGCAGGGGGTGAGGTTGGAATTTGTTGTCCATTGATAGCATCTAGTTTGAAGCACAGCGGCGCGTTATGCTTAATGCAACACAGATAGGAAGGGCAGCGACGGCAGGAGCAGTGTGGCAGCACAAGAGTGAACATGGCGTCTTTATAACTGTAGAAAAGGATACGGTTATGCAGTTGTGGAATGTATTTCGTGTTGCACACTCTGACTCCCCTCTCCTCCTGCTGTCATCTCCGTGTCCTCTGGACTACCTATAAGAGGGCCTGATGGATGACTGCAGGTCAAACATTTTGGCAGAGAATCCAGTGATAAAAGATCACTGGGGGTGCTGTTACACCCTGCTCAAATCTCTCCCCTCTGCTCCCACTCCAGTGAGAACAGCCTCCGGCTCCTCAAATACATCTGACCCCTGCCCTGTATTTGACCTGGCAGTCAAAACAAATATACACATTGCTCCCTGGACAGCTTTCTCTTACCCCCCGCCGCCTCCTTGCCTGAGCTAAATAAATGAAAAGATGGCCGACGTGAGAATCCTTTTCACCTTTATGTCCTCTCTCTGACTCTTTTGTTGTCTCATTCTCAGTATTTTAAAAACCTCATTCTCTCTTTTAAGCTCGGGTGTTTTTTTCCACTGGCTTGATGAGAAAGAGAAAAAAAGAAATCTATCATGCTCGAGGTGATGACAGGTCCAGTTCGGATGACGGCATAATTTTTTACAGAAAAAGCAAAGACATGAATGACTGGGGGATTTATTTTATGGTCCCAGAATCCCTTGTGGTCTGGCCATGCTCTCTCAACAAAGCCAACAATTCACTCACTGCCCATTCCTTTCACAACAGAGCAACGTCTAGTCCGGTGCATCTTCCCCACATTCATTTTGGACTACTATCTCAGAACATAAGTCTAGACATGCACCTCATCACTGATGCTTTTGTAAATGAACGGCGATGGAAAACAAGAGAGGAGGGGGAGACTGATGGGAGCATTCCTTCCAGTTCCTAAAAAGGGAACACACAGGTGCATTTTTGACATAGTTCAGAATGAAGGAAAGAAACCTGAAAGACTATGAAGGGTGAATATTTGGCACGTGAATAGACAAGTGCGAAGAGAGACAGAAGAATGTGCTGGTTTTCTGATAAAATAATGATATGCATCAGCCTCGATTTGGCTGCTGTCAAGACGTTTATGACTCCAAGATGGAGGGTTAGATGATACAGTCTTGTCTGTCCTGAGAGAGCAATACACAGCTCATCACTGCAGTGATGTCATTGCAGTTTCCTTGGAGTGAGGAGTGAGACAGAGAACATGTCTCCCATGTTCGGGAGGACATACAGTACAGTAGCTCTCAGTGAGTGCACCTGCATCGATGCAGTCACAGAACATAATTGGTTTCCTTTCAGCTCGGTGAGTCTTCACTGAGTTTTCCTGTCATGGACTGTCTACTGCTGGTTTCTCTGAGCTGAGAGACAGAATTCAAACACTCAGCAGTCAACTAGCTCTCTCTACGAATGTTAACGGCACTGTTTCAACAACGGTGGGCTGAAAAAAATGTGTGTGGAGGGTGAAATTCAAGAGATGCGGTGACTTAAACCGGATGGAAGAGCTACGAGTCTGCTAGCCGCTAATTCATATGCTGTAAAAGGCAAACAGGGACTGCCCTGTCTTATTGAACTGCTATGTGAAACCGTATTTTTGTAGATTACAGCACACTTGTAGCATTTTATATTGTATTTGGATTTTGGAATGCACTCTCTTAATTCAAAGCAGGTTCAGATTTATCGTCCTGCCAGTATTAAAGAATGAAAAGTCGGAATTTAACAGCGATATAAAAGTATTGAGGATGCGATACATGCATCGACAATCGAATTGTGAGGCCAGTGAAGATTCACACATATGCTGCGTAAGCCTTTGGAACATTAGTGTATGTTGTGTTCACATTTTTTTTTTTGTTTCGTTCCAGTATTTGTTATCTTTCATTATATATTTGTACTTTGAGATGAAAGCTTATATAAATGTCATGTCTGCTCAATAGGAAAATAAAAATAACAGCAATTTGCTAATAGCTTTGTTTTCTCTTACAAATAAGTTTGGCTAACCCGGTGCAACCCGCCTCATCATCTGATGGCTTATTTTTCTTGAACCATCTGCAATTTGTCTGCAGTTTCTCAGATTTATCGAGAAGCTGGGTGACTTGAAAGTTAATAATATGGAGAGAAATTATGAAACCAGGAAAACAAAACCCACTGAAACCTAAATGTCTCTTCGAGGCTGTCACACTTTTCTCAGACAAATCCAGTTTTACACTTTCTCCTTTGTTGTGGGGTTCTAGTGCTCCATGCCAACCTTTTTTCACGTGGGCCAGTCAAAACATATACGGTCAGCCCTCCTCCTGTCCTTCCCATGCACGTCTGATCAAAGCCTGGAAGGAGCGTTTCACCAGACCCTTTGCAACCCATCAGCGCATAATTCCGAAACTGTACAGTTCCAGACCGTGGCTTTACTTCCAAATATATTGATCAAACTTTGTAGAGGTAAAAACGTTTCCAAAGCACGGCTACACACCTGTGACCACTTGTAGGGGGGAAAAAGCATGTGATAAGGAGGGACACGCGCTTGGAACAGGGAAGTACTAAATATTTATCCGAGCTCTCTGGAGAGGAGGGGGGAGAACTTGCCTCGATGGGTTGAAGAAAATATTATAAAAGAGGAATAAAAGAAAAGAGAAATGGCGGCAGAGGGAAAACGTGAGCTTGTCCTTGAACGACAGAGAGAAGGAAAATGCATTTCATATTTGCAATCATTGCACAACTGAAGTGTGCAACTGAATTCACTGTTTGTTTTCTCACTTTCATTTTCCCTCCTCTATTTTGGCTTAAACGAACTTTCTCATTCTTACCCAAATACACAACTGTCACTTCCCCAAATATTCAATGTCTCAGGGAAAAGAAATGTTGATAATCTGCCCAAGAGTTCTCCAACAGCAGCAACCCCATCTCTTTCATCCGTCATTTCCCATTTATACAGGAATCCACAGCCATGGGCTTCAAATGGGCCTGTTAAAACACATTGGAGAAAGTTCTATTGTGCGATGCTTTTAAGTAAAATAAACATATTTGGTCATTTTGTTTCAGTCAGAAATTATCAACACAAAAGCCACTACAGAAAGTTTTAAAGAGCCTGGATAGGATTAATCCGTAATCATGTTTCCATCCAGCTGCGCAAGCAATCTTACATAAATATGTAACAAAACAATGTAATGCTAGTTAGGTGTGCTTTGACTGGCAAAGAAAATAGAAACGATAAAAAGGGCTAAAATGCAGCCCAGCTGCATCAGGAAACACTTTGCTATAAATGGTGTGTAATTACTTATTCATGAAATGAGTTTCCATTGTCATTTAACGCAGAAATTCACATGACATATCTTTCAAGGACAAACAAAGCAAAATATTTTCCTACCACAATCATTTCTTTAGTTTCGGCAAAAAAGAAAAAAAAACACCATCAAATTTTCAGCTGAAATGGGGATTGTAGCATCAACTGTCAAACTCATTGTGTACAAAGCCACGCAGATAAGTCCCATTTATGAAAAGGAAATGTAAGTATATTCTCATCAAATATGATTAAAATGTATTTTTTGTGATGATATAATCAGCGGTTCTGCAGAGGCTCTTATTTCCATTATTTTACCCTTTAGTTGGAGGAACATGAGACCCTCGTGCTGTGAGGAGACGGTGCAAACAGCTGTGCTAGCTCTTTAATCATATTTCACAAGATAAAAAGAAAAATAAAGCATAACAACCCAAATGAAAGAAGAACTATGCATTAAAATGGGCTTAAAAATAACATTTAAAGCATTGTGGTGTCTAATTAAGGCCCAAACTAATTGACCTAGAGTTATACAGGCTACTAAAAGTGTTTTTACAGCATAACATGCTACTTATTAGCTACTTTGCCTTGTAAACTAGATTTCAAGCCAGGCCCGAACTTCACTTCGGTTATTTTATTTTCCCGGTGTAGGTGAAACTTGAAGCCAAGATTGGCGAACTTATTTCTCCGTCTGCTACAAGCAGTGGAGACTCCAATAGCGACGTGCAAGGCGAAGGTCACATGCTCGCAGAGAACAGACTATTGGGCCACTTGCTCGCCCACACACTGGACCCATAGTCTAAGACCCACCAGAGAACCGCAGGAGAAGACAATAAGTAAACAGCCTTCAACACTGCCGTTATGCAGAGTCACCCCTGGGTGTAGCTGATTGATATCCGAGAAGGTCACCCTGTTTCCACCTGGTTGATATACTGTATCCATGTGGAACACGAGTTATTGTTTGTGTCTGCATATACGGTGTGTGTGTAAGTCTGTTTAATGACCTCACTCAGCTGCAACACTACAGCAGGACTGGTGCCCTGCTGGAAAATATGAGCGCGCCTTTATTGCTCTGCAGGCTTGGGGGACATACAGTGAAGCCTCCTGCTGTGTAACTGGACAGTGATTGATGACGAGGCTGATGGGACAGCGGTTGCGATCGCCGAGACCTCCAGGTGCTCTGGAGTCTGGGGGGCCCGCTGATCTACAGTCTGCTCCTCTACATAATGGCAGCATTAAATCTCTTCCACCCTGACTTTATATTACGCAGCCACACACACACACACACACACAAACACATAAACACAAGCACACAAACACCACAAGCAGACATGAGGAGATATACGGGCTCGTAGACACAAACGCGTGCTCCCAGGCTGCAGCACAAGCAAGAGGCCTGAGTCGGTACTGCAGCTGTAGTCCACTCTGACGGGGCTGCACGTACTTTGGTCTCGGACTCATCGACAGAAAAAAAAGTGGATGTTTTCTAAACGACTGGAGCCAGTTCTTTTCACATAGCTAAGCGTGGCTGCTGTTGGAGCTGTGCGCGGATAACCTTGGCACAGCAGCCCTCGTGTTCTCCGCATTTGTTTTTCCTCTCTTTCGTTCTTTTTTTTTTCACAGCATAAGTGCAAGAATTATACGTACCCTGTGACAACGCCGTTACGGATCGCCACGGCACTTTTATGAATTTTCATGGCTATTTAAAGATAGTGGTGGTAATTAAAACAGTGTTTATAAGGAGTTCCTTCATACATAAGAGATTTGACTGATGAGTAGTGAAGGCATTTTTGCTAATTTGTCTTTGTTTTTGAGACAGAGGGCCATCTAAACACGAACTCTCACCGTCTTTCTCGCAGACTCGGTCCGTGGGCAGCAGGGAGAAGCAGTGGGCCAGCTAATCATTTGCGGAATGTGGCGTGGATATAAGATAGGGCCAGATTGGGAATGCACGGAGCCAGAGGAATGGTAATTACTGTGGAAATCAAACACCATCAATTGTGAGGTTTTTCAACATTTCACAGTGTCCCTCTCTGCCTTTCCCCTTACCAAAGCCCCTTCTCCTCTCACTCCAACTCAAACGACCCTCGCTGCCACTCCCTCAGGCCCTCAGCCCTCCCTTCTACCCTCCTTATTTTTTCCACTGTTTTCCACCCTGTTCCGCTTCTCTACTTCTACTTGCCTCTGTACCCTCACATTTATTTTCCTTCATTTTTTTCCACCTCACTCCACCCTCTCACTTTATCTATCTTCACATTGTTTTTCCTGTCTTTCATAGTATAACCCACTAATACCTAACCCCTTAGACAAAATCACTTTGTTTCGCGTCCTGTGTGCTCCACCCATGCTCATTTACACACACACACACACACACACACACACACATTCATTCAGGCACTCACACAAATGACCGCAAAAGACAAATGATCCTCATCAACTGTATGTCTGGAATGTAAAAACACTGAAAAACGGCACCCGAAACATTTGTTATCCATTTCACATGCTTTTCCCACTCACATTGCACTCTGCCGTCCAACAAGTTATCAGCTAATACTAATTCTAGCCATGCATTTGTCTCGTAGCTTCGATGATAAATTCGTTTTAGTATTTCTTTCTTTCGGTGTGTCGGTCTGCTTCTTGTCTCCGGCTAAAAACCACACACAGGCTTGCGTGACCCCGGAGGTAGTTAGAGGATTGTGGGGTGACAGGTGATTAAGGTCGATCCCTGTTCCCCAGTGTGTAGTTTAGACTGTTGACCTCACATATACCCACTCATGGGGGACAAGACACTAGCCAGCCTAACTGCAGTCAAAGGCAGTTTTTGACAGTTGGCTGCATGTGTTCTTGAGCATGCCTACCACGCTGTATTAGGATCATGAGTGCAGATATCAAAGTGCGGGAGTTACATAACGCTCGCACACATGCACGCACACAGCCTCTGTCCTGTCTTTCATCCCATCATTCCTTTCCTTTTTGACAAAGAGCAAATGTGAATTGGACAAATAGGGCCTCTGTCAGGTGTGACTTCCAGGGATAAGGAGGAGAGGATGGCTGGGAGGGAGGGAGGGAGGGAGGAGGACGCATGCACTTCATACATCTTCCCTGGGGGCGCCTGCAATAGCCTCTTCAACCCAGCTCCAGCCAAATGTGTAATACTGTAGCATTATTGCCATAATGCTGCTCTCTTGGCATCACTTATGATGCCTCTCCAGGCAAAAGATGTGTTAAATGTTACTTATTCCCGTAATTTATCCCAAATTCTTTTACTTTTTCTCACTAGCTGCAGCTTTACTTGGTGATGTAGAGGTCGAGAGAGGTTTTGAAAACATCTGAGCTGGATGAACTTGTCAATGAGGCGAGTGCTTTATGAGGGCTCGGCAACCTCTGAAGCTTATCTCCCATGAGCCCCCTGTGCAAAGTCAGCCACCCGTCTGTGAGAAGACAAACAGACGAAGGAAGCGACGCATTAAGGGGGCAGGAAAAGTCGCACAGGCCGGGAATACACGCACGCGCGTCTGCGCATTCGCAGGGCGGTCTAGACAGTAACACATCTTTGCCAAGTGTCACTGGATTGTGTTTGTCAGAACATAACATTCATGCTACACCATGGAAACAAGCACTTCCTGCTTCCTGCTCTCGCTGTGTGATGAGACAATATGAGGAAATCAATTTTGCCTCCACGGTGTAAAGCGGAGCAGAAACACCAGCCTGCATAAATGCATGAGTGTGGTAGCACGAATTAAAGTAATTAGGAATGTCCCACATAAAAAAGTCACATTTTGCACATGAATTTCTTGATATAGGAATGAATACTGATTTGAAAATGTCACCCAAATATGTTATATACGTGGTTTTACAAGACTCTTGCTTGGCTTGATTGAAACAGCAAAACAATCCTAAAAAAAAAAAAAAACATCATGCGATAAAGACATTAGAAAAGAATACTTTTCACCACATTAAACGACTCCATGCATCCATGTTTCACCACTTGGAGCCGCAGGCAAGCGTATCAAAATAAATATTGCATTTGCATACAATAACGTTGAGGGAAATGTTGTGGCGGTCTAAACAAATCAGAAACAAAATAAACTTCACTGTCGCTTGGGTTAAAATGCTTCCTGTTTGTGAAAGTGGGCCTTTCATAATATCCTGTCTGCACTCAGGCGCAAACAGCAAATTGGACGTTAAGTTACAAACATCTCAGAGACCAAACTGCACTGGAGGCAAATGTGATCTCATCAGTTACAGCATGTTGGAACGGGTGGTGACAAAGTGGATGAGCTGATCAATTTGTCATCTGACAAATCTCATAGGAAATAAAAAGTTATATGATTTGTATGTATAGATAATATATGAAAGAATAAAGTAAACAAATATAATTTATTACCATATCATTTGTTATCTTGGAACCATGCTAGTGTGGCCAGTCTCTCCTTACGTAAAACAGCAAGACTGTGGTTCTATTTTTAATATAAAAGCAAATGACTTAGACTTCTTAACAGCTGCTTACACCTCCATCAAGTCATTTGGCACTGCTTAGTGATTGACAGATACAGCAGACAGTTACATTCAGTTAATGTCTGAATAAAAATGACTCCGTGGCCTGGACACCTTCCATGTGTTAGTCTGAGAAATCTCTTGTCCTCCCTGTTGACAGTTAACCATGGCAACATCCAATGACTGTGAAGAAGAAGAATGTGTCTATCCGAATGTGATCATGTAATTGACATAATTCATGGGGAAGACCATGAATGTTGACGATAAACACATTTGGAAACTGATGGTCATATTGCCACTATAGAAATATCATCTTTGCACTGAATTTGACTTGAAGCTTATGTATCAAAGCAGCATTTCACATGAATTCTCACATTTTTGGGTAAAGAGCCTCACACTAAAAAGTAAGTGTTGGTGCTGAAAGCTTTGTGGTGTAGCGACTACTTCAAGTCATCTCATAGCTACCGTAGGTTGTGGCTAGTTTTGTTGATGGAAAATGAATACAAAAGTCGAATGCTCTGTTGGTGTTGCTTGGATCTCGTTCTGCAGTGTATGTCCATAGAACATCCGAGGGTGCAACGCAATTGATAATAAATAACTTCCTCTATTTTGGACTTCCTCTCCATTTTCCTTAAAGGTCAGGATTGTCAAGAGGGTCCACAATCGGTCAGAGGGGAAATGCGCATGTCCAGATTCACCAAAGTCAAACTCTTTTTGCCACAATTCCATTGAAGTGAATTAATATCCGGCCTTAAGCACCAGGCAACACAAAGGCACCAATTCCAAAACAGCAATATTGAGCCTGTTATAGACTTTGGCTTGATGCAATGTACAAACCACAGCATCAAATACACTGTGTGTCTGAAGTGTGTGTCATGAGCGGCCTGCTCTGCACTTTGTCAAACACTATATGTGTGATTAAAGCCCAAAGCCTGTGCTAGAAACCAGAGGGATAAGACTAAAAAAACTGAACAATGCTCCAACATGTCACTCAACTTTTATGGACAACATTCCACCGCTAAATTAATCATTGAGGACGCAAGCACCCGTGAAGTGGATCGACCCCGACCAACACATGCGCATACGCAAGCAGACACAGAGGCAAACAGAAGGGAGCTAATAAAGGAAATCAAAGCAGGGAGCTCCACTTGGTGATGACAGAGTGCCCCGGGCCTCCGTCACACGACCCCCCGATGGTCCGTCTGCTTCCATGGTAACCCCCGTGCACTGATCTCATGAACAGCATTCAATACCTGAGTAAACACAAACACTGTAGCCAGCATCCATCACCCAGTGGTCAAAACACACTCTTGATTTACAGTTTATTGCTT
The DNA here is from genome assembly GCA_029853015.1 of Chelidonichthys spinosus. Classification (NCBI taxonomy): domain Eukaryota; kingdom Metazoa; phylum Chordata; class Actinopteri; order Perciformes; family Triglidae; genus Chelidonichthys; species Chelidonichthys spinosus. The sequence goes on along the minus strand of CM056836.1, from coordinate 14,078,925 downwards.
TGTTGGCTTATTTTACCCCTTTTGTTCCCGGAATTACTCTTTTTCGTTTGGTTTTGCATTCCTGTTGAAAGTTGTGTGTCCGTGCGTGTGTGTGTGTGTGTGTTCATGTGTGTGTTTGTGTGATACATTTATCGTGCGGAATGCCTGTCTGACACCTGGGACTGACTGATAGGATGAAAGTAAACCGAAGATGTCATACATTTTGGTCTGATAGTGTATTTTTCGAACTTAGCAGCATAATAACATCACAAGTACAGACAGTGAAATATAAAATGTCATTGTGCATGTGTGTGTGTGTGTGTGTCTGCTTCACTCCCTCATACAGCAAGTTCCCTTGCAGTCAGGTCAATAATTTGACACATTTTAAGCTTCCCACACTTTTTAAAAGATTAAACAAATAAACTGTTGATAAGAGAAAAATGTACAGAAATCTGTCTGTGGACCATTTAACAAGACTGTACATGTTTAGGTTAGAGCTGAGAATATGTTTCAAAACCATAGGAATTCAATTTACCGGTAAGTAAGTATCAAGTATAAAAAGTGGCCAATTATATAAATATCCCATATAGTTAAAACACAATATATTTGATCAAATGTGAGAGAAAATGTGCCGATAATTCACTTATGAGTAGCATGCGCTGATTCATTTATGTTGGAGACCACAATATATCTTCAAATACAACACCGCACATATTTACATAACTAAATTTAATACAGAATCTTGGCGAGCAGTTCGCCCACACTATGAGGTAGTGCAAATAACTTTTCAGCAATGTACTTAAAGTCCTCCACATTAATCTCAGTTTAGATGTGAACAGCACCATTCCCTGCCACTTTGATTACACCAAATCACATGTGCTCCCCATCTATTAATCACAGAAATGAATAGCAGAAAGCGAAGGGGATGTTTTCATTCAGCACTGTCTCTTTTCCCTCTATACTTTTCACTCACATCCGCTGCTCCAAAGTTTGTTTTGCCAAGAAAAACTTTAGATCGTGGAATAACAGTCAACATGACATGTTCAGAAACAAAACATGACGCACTTTGAATGGGACGTATTTGCCCTCCTCCATGAGTATATTGTAAATAAATATAAACAAGTATGATACTGTAGTAATTGTACATATTTTTTTTTATATTTTTTTGGACATATTGCTATAAACACTGTTGGCAGACAGCGGTTGACTAACATCTGGGAAGTGGTGATGCCAGCAGACGTGCTTGAACTGCAGTCAGGGGTGTCAAACAGCCAGAACCAGCCTGCCTAAGGGTCCAATCTGGCCCACTTGATGACTATGCTAAGTGTGACAACTGCAGAGAAGTCATTAATTCCAATTTTCAATGCTCAAGGATTATTATATTCACCACCACTTTTAGACTATTCCTTGAGGAAAATAAAATAATTTACAAGGACAGTTGAGAACAGAAATATTAAATTTATTGTTGAGGAAACAGCTGTTTGTTTTTAGTCATAGCAGAGAGGTCAGCGAGACTTTGCAGGGTCATCATCTGTTTCATAAATTGATTGTTCAAAAATGGTGAGTCTTTTTTTTAATATACTTGTACTCTTGATACTAAAAGAACGGGAAAAATCAGGAGGCATTGTTATTTAGAGTATAGGTTAAGTATAGGTCTTGTCATTCAATATTTGGGTGGATGTAACACTGGTAAGTTTGTATCCGACTATGCTAGCCTAGTCTTCACTCTGAGTAGAGAACAGTAGTTAGTACACGTACCATGCTAACGTTAGCACTAATTGCACCTTTAAGTTGCTTCAACACCTACTTAGTCATTGGTGGCTCCCACACACTTGTCAGTTGTGTTCACCACATGTTCTCCAGTCTAGCTAGCATTAGCAACAAGTAGCCTCAGTACTCCATATGTTAATATGCAAGGCTCAAATCACAGACATGCTACAGCTTTGTATTGTTTCCCAAGTTGTATTGTAAATACACAAGGCAAAAAAAAAGTGTGAAAATTGAGACAAATCACAGAAAATCACGCATTGTGTTGATGTGCAAAACATGTAAGCAATTCATCCACAATGACCATAGCAAACAAGGCACTTGTGTACGTGCCAAAAGAAATCCCAAATCAGCCCAAGAGTTGCTACATTTTTTAGAATTTCATATGGGAAAAACACAAATCAAAACCCCATGTTCTGTACTGCTACTACGACTTTAAAGTTATGTTAACAAATCTGAATTATCGAGCAAAATCCGTAACACATGAATAAAGCAAATCATCTGGGGGCTGAGGTAGAGAACACAAACAGCCTCTTCTGTTCTTTTTCTCCATATAATAAATATTTATACCTGAATACAGAGAAAATACACAGGCAAAAAGACAATCACCTGGCTCAGCTCGCACAGTCCTTGGTGCCTGCCAAAGACTCAAAGCTTGCATGAGAGTCTTAAGGTTCTGGTGTGTATGAGTTATTCTCTAAAAGCCATCACTGCTGTCTGTGGACCTTGGTCTGATCCTGGAGCTAAAAATAAAGGAGACTGCAATGTCTGCAATGTACAGTTCCCCCAAATTGGCTTGGAGTTTGGTTACCTGATCAAATATTATCTCTGCAGGGCCCTCGCACAGTATGGAAGCTGTATAGAAATAGGGGTGGCTGGGTTCATAAAGGAAGTGACATACACTTGTGTTCTACATGCAAGATGCACATGTACACATTCAAACACATTGTAATTATGATAAAAGTTGGGGGGGAAAGCACAAACACACATGCCTAGACATAAAAGACATCCATTCATCCTTTTTCTAAATCGCTTATCCTTTTCAGGTTCATCTTATCTTATAGAGCATACATAAACATGCACATCCCTACACACACACACACACATACAAGATGTTGAAAAGCAAACAGTGCAGACGTTGCCCCGAGGAGTGTTCAGCTGCAGCGCAGATGTGCTGAATAGCGTGGACGGACCTTATTGTACGACATACACACATGCACATATGTATGTATACACACCTTTACTCGCCAGTGGCAGGGAAGTTTTAGACAAGGTAAAAGTTCAGAGGGTGAGAGATAAAAATCACATAGCCTTTTCAACCAGGTAATATATTAAGTCACTCTGATCAAATAGAGAATGAAAGAAACAAAGGAAACATTCCCCCAAAAACAGCTGCAGGGTCAGGAAGAGAGAGTAAGAGGAAGTTGGAATGAAAGAGAAAAGGAATGAGAATAGTAGCGAATGGAACCAAGACTCCGACATGCGGTTCAGATTATGACTCGATGCCATGAACATCCTAATGGGAGAAGCTGTGTGTTGATCCAAGAAAACTGGCAATGTATGGCTGGAGGTATTTGATGGGGCATCAACATACCGGACCAGTGGCAACGTGGTACAAAAGTGGGCAAACAGGTTCATTTAGTAGACAAAACATGCTGCATCAATCTAGCACTCTAGAGAGCAAGGGCGTTTGTTTCCTGCAGGGAAGCCTCTTGCACAAACAACATTTATACACTCAAACAAAACCTGTTTACTCCCCAATCGGCCATTCCTTACCCCTAATGCATTGCACACGGTCAGAATGCATCCGACTTTAAATAAACTGTTTGGAAAAGCCAGTTGTCATCTGCAAACAGTCGACACAAAACAACATGAAATTAGTCATTGTTTCAACGTCTAATCATCTGTAATCAAGTCGTGTCAATTAGGCAATGGAAAGGTTGCTTTCATGGTTTTTGTAACTTGAAAGAGAATAATGGGCTAGGCTCACCTAACAAATGTCCAATGTTATTGTTTCGGTCTTAATGCAACACTGATAAACAGGTAACAGAAATAAGCCACAATTATCATCTTGAAGTAATCAGAGAAGTCTCTGAATTTGTTCCAAATAGGGGTCCGGGTGTATAAGGGGTTTGTTTCTGATCTGCAAGAAAACAAAACAAAACAATTCCATGATAAGGAGACACAAGTATCATAGTCCCAGTCAACATAATTAACATTTATTTTATTCAGATAATCTCTGACCCTTTCTTTCTAATAAATACAAAAAAATCATCTGTTATTATTCATGGATGTTGAACACCAAAACGAGTGAATACCAAGAGACACAGGTAAGCAGGATCTTTCAGCCTCATGCTGCTCAGCGCCCGCTGAGGGGCATTAACGAGCCAGGATGAGACAAAGACGCCACACATGGATGGACCCACGATCCCACTGATATAATCACCCCTGGAAGAGCCTCTGTTAGTCTGTTTCCCATTTCAAACCTCAATGAATCCCATCCTCATCCTTTAAAAGCGAACAGGCACACACACACACCATGGCCGGGAGAGATGGTTACACTCTATGTCGACTCAGTGGAAAATTTCAGAACCACAGAAACAAAGGCATTTGGTAGGATCGGGAAATAGAGCTAATATATGTCAAGTGATTGGTCCTTGACTAATCATTATTGATGTAGAGGTTTCATAAACTCTAACTAGCATGTGGCTGTATTCGAACACCAGCTAGAAGTTAATTTAGGAGCACTTCAGTAACGTTTGTTCAGAAAGTCACAGACCATTTTGTCAATGTCCTGAACATGAAATCCAATATGGAAATCAGCTTCACACTTTGAGCAAAATCTATGAAAAACCAATATCTCCTGGACCAACTATCTTGGATGAAATTTGTACAACTGCTTTCACAGTTTCAACTGGTCCACAAAATATGGTCCACTAAAGCATTCATCTCGATACAAAAAAATGTGTCATTAGTGATTTTTTTATGTCAACATCTAACAAACTATTCCCAGAAGGTATTTCTGTGCACATAGACATAAGAGTGTGGCGTTGTAGTCTGACGGCCAATATTGTTGTTTTCCTGACAGCAAGGCCTGACCCTCCTTTGAGTAGATCTATTTAAAGGTGGTCATTAATATTAATTCCTAAAGTGATCCGCACTTTCCTTTTCCATTCTGCATGTAACAAAAAGGAAAACGTGTTTGTAAGTTGTAACATTCACTCATATGCGCTTGTTTCAAAAATGGTCTTGGCCGAAGCCTCGTGTTTCCAGTGTGTCTGAAGATCAAAATGGAAACATATTGAAACATTGGTACAGATCCAGCTCTCTTTCAGTTGTGTACATTCTTCATCGGCAGTGAACACTGCTGAATCAGAAAGAGTTACATAACAAAAGTTGCGAAACCAAAAGGCTCAGGGCAACAAAATGCCCCCGGTAGTCTCGGTACGGTGACGCTTCAAATCCAAATGAAAATGCACAAAAATTCTGTTGTTTTCAGCTGTGTGAAAACAGATTTCTGGAGCTCTTCATTTCAGAAAGCTTGAAGGACAACTATCTGCCTTAATATCCTTCTCCTTTTAGGGAGTTTGCAGTGTAGAATCAATGTCTGGACGAGGCCCGGCACCCCCAGTTTGGCTCCATGGAACCACAGCCACAGTTGGACAACCACCACTTCTTGTTGCCTTCCCATGGTAATAGTAATGATCGAATCATTAATGTCCTCTGTATTCACGGTTCAATCCAAAAGGGAGGGAAGCCAAAATATACCGCAGACTGCACAACCCCCAAATGGGAGTGCATATTCTGCTTGCCTCTGATTAAAATCAAACCACACAGTCGGAGCAGAAATGATTTTACCATACGGCAGGATCACAATGACACAAAACACGTTTTATTTTTACACCATCATCCATCACGGGAGTCTGTATTGCAATTCAATGGAAAAACAACCTGAAATATACTTTACGGTACTGAAGGTAATTCTTGTTACCATTGTTGTTATTGTTGTTATTTTTAGCCATGTTAGCGGTGTGGCTATAGGGATGCAATGGTGGCTTGTTGGCTGGTCCACCACTTGAGTCTAAACTGAAATATCTCAACAACTATTGGATGGATTGCCATGAGACATTGACCCAAACCCATCATCACATACAGGGATCAGGGACACTACTCATTCTCCATTAATAGTTATGGAGAGGTCATAGATGGGAGAAGCATTGCTGGTCACTCCATCTATTGTGCAATGAGCATGAAATATTTTATCGTCGACAAACTGTCAAAAAAAACACACCCACAGATTTTCCTTCAAAATCTAATTCAAGTGAAATGTTTTTGACAGTATATTAAGTCTGGACACATTTTACATTTGTTTTATTATTGTTATATTTATTATATATTTTTCCTTCCTATGCGTGGTATCTACCAGAGAAAAAATATTTGGATGCTTAGACATGATGTCAGAAAAACTAAATGGTAATATGGTGTAAATCTTGCCCAGTTAATTGTTTTCATCCACCGTCCTCAGGGCAAGCATGGCAAACAACAATAACAGGGCTTGTTACTATTCCAGTGTATAATAAAGGACAAGGCTGCCATGTGCCATGCTCACTGGTCAGGAAACTATCACAAAAACATTCAAATATGAAATAAAAGTTCAAAGTGAGCAGCAGACCAAAACAAACACAGTTTTGTATACAAATGGTTTGGGAGATTTTATTGGGAACATTCCCCATTGAGAGGCCGAATCCACAAAATACCATGGGAACAACCATGTTAATATGGGTCAATGTAGAGTCTCTCCAATTAGGAAACAGAAAACATCTGTACCAGGGGCAGGTTGCCAACATGTAATCAGTACATTAAAAAGGTCTATAGGCTTCAACAGTGAACACTTTCAGACTAGACTAAGGTAGAAAATTAATTTCCACTCATACACCCAAAATACACACATGCTCATTGTTGTCACTTCAGATAAAGATTCAGTAGCAGCTCAGCATCTCTGCGGAGTTCAGCAGGTAGGGCAAATACTCTTTTAGGACCCGCCACTAAAATCTCCATGGCTTTGGAGCGCGTCATTGGCCCAACACTTCAAACACTCCCCAAATCCTGGAGATCACCCTGAGAGGGAACATCTGTGGGCTGTGGAACGGCCTGCAGATGAGAACAGACTGCGCTGTGTGTGTGTGTGTATATATGTGTGTGTTTAAGAGAGATTATGGTAGTGTGTGGTTGAATGAATAGGTGGGTCGGTTATGATTTATGTCAAACTGCATTTAAGTTCATGTATGTGGAAGATGTTTCCTACTGTGGACACCTAATTACAAATATTACCATGCATTAGTGTGTCTTGTGTGTGCTAGTGTGTGTTCCTTCAAGTTGTACAGTGCCAATTCCCAAAAATCCCACATCAGTCATCAGTGGGGAAAGTGAAGCTTTTCGCAGGGTATACACAATTCTGTAATTGGGATCATATGTGTGAATAGACCTTGAGGAGGAGCATGTGTCCCGGAGAAAGTCACATTTTCGGAGCATAATCGTTCTAGCCACTTAATCGGGAAGGAGAGTTTATGCTTGAGACGAGGCAGTTCAAAGTGCTTTACATAAGACTAGGGTATTAAGAAAAGATAGAACAGGATTTAACAAGAGTAAAAAATAAATAAAATAATACTGCCACAAACAGATTAATTGACACGGCTAATAGGATTTGTTCTGGCACTGTAATGCTTTGTTTCCTTGTGAAACATTTTTAAACTCTTACTTAAAATTAATATCAATCTTTTTTACCAATGCCAAACTTGGATCACCAGCTGCAACGCCTAAATGGGCATAAAGTCCCCACCTTATACCCCCCTATTTCCAGACCCATCTTCGAACTTGACCTTCTATCTCAACTGCACACCTGTTATTATTGCATTTTGCAAAACTATCATGGTGACAAAATCTGTCAGACACATATAAAAACTGGCAAAGTATTCAAAACTGCCTCTATGGCAGTTCACAATACAGTAGTTGTGTCCAAGACCACCACACTGATGACTGATAGGTGAAAACAATACCACCGTTGTTGTCGTGGCTGGTAACCATAGAGCCAGCAGAAGAGAAAACATCCGTCCACACAATTCACACAAGTGCAAAGACACACTATAGAAGCACACTGTTTGTACGGCACTCACTACATAGACCCATCAGCAAGCCAACAAACCATCATACTGCACACACAACACACTCAACGCAATTACAGTACATCCAGATGACCCACATAATCCCTCCATACATGTACTACCCAAAACCATATGCACAATACATATACACACTGACACACTGTCAATCTATTCCACATAACTGTACACACCACCCACCGCACATGCCGGACTCGTAGCCAAGACCAACTCTGACTGACAGCTTAAGCAGATTCAGCCTATCTGTTCCCATCAGGTGTGATGACTGGCGGACTGAGGGGTTAAATCCAAAACTCCACTCTAAACAGAGAAGTGGGCGTATGTTTAAACAGGTCGTTGCCAACTAGCCAAGGAAAGCAGGACTTTGTGGCCACCTCAGCGAACAGCTCGATTAAAAGGATTTACCATTGATTTCTTGGTTAAAGTTACAGTGGAAATATTTGGACAAAAGGCTGCTATCAACATGAATTACCACTGACATGTTTGCAAGTTTGAGAAAGAAAAAAAGGAATTAAATAAAATGCTAAACTTGGGGAACCTAAGAAAACACAAGAAAAAGAATGGGAGGGAGAAACAAAGAAAGACATAGCAGAGATGGAAGTGGGGTGCAGATTTTACGAGGGGGCTGTGAACGTCCCTGTATGTTTCTCCGTGGGAAGCACATTGGAGGCTAGGTACACACTAGTATGTGGCTTTCCCAAGGTCAATCAGATCCAGCTCGACCCACCTCTCCCTCATAGACACACATAGTTACACACCACTACTCAGAGGGAGGGAGAGCCTGGGTTTTCCTCCTCATGTGGAAAAAAGGAGGAAGAGGGAAGGGAAGAATGAGCCGAGGTAACCCTAGCCATCGAGGTGGCCTTTTGGTAGGGCCCAAATCCTACTATTCTCCCCCCCGAATCTCTCAGCCTCTCTCACTTTCACTGCACATTGGGGTGAGCAGAACACATGGGGCGAGGCGCCGTGCTTGGACAATCAGTGGGCGGGGTGGGGTCCGGACACTGCTGACCACAGTTTTTGACCACAGTTACGTTACATGCCAGTGGGTGTCTGGTTATGAAAATAAAGCAGTACGTGGGCCCGGTCCAGGCTCGTATATAGAGCATATGTCTCCTAACACAGGAATCCAAATTCCGAAGGCAGGAATTCAGCAGAGCTCTTTAGTTCTGCTTCACTGTGGCGTGGAGCTCTTTTGATCCGAAATGTGATTATTTCCCTTACAAATTGCTTAAAAAAATAGCAACCGGGGTACCGGGGGCCTGATTTGTAGCATTGCAGTGTATTGGACTTAACTGTCACTATCAGACACAGGGTTGTTTGTCTCTGTCTATATCTGGAATTCACTTCTTTCCGCTCTCTCCATCATTGTGTCCTGCTCTTTCCTCTTCACTCCATCTTCCCATTTCTCTCTTTCTGTCCATCTCTGGGGGACAGCGTGCATGCAGACCTCCGCGTTACTGCTCTGATCCCAGAGAGGGCCCCACTGAAGAGGGATATGGATTCCATAAAGCACTCAGCTCTATAAACGACTCCCAATCCCCATTCAGCACCTGGCTAAATATTATCCCAGCGATGCTATGGTGACGTCCTCAGAAAGCACGGCGGTACCGTCTGATGACAAATTCTCTGTTGTGATTAACAACGTTATTCTCAAAACAGCACACGCTGTACGCAGTTTACGGTGATAACAATGGCAGATTTACTGCTAAATTCTTATCAGCTTATCGGCTGTAGCTCGCTCACTAATTAAGCTAAATTTGCTCCATGATTTGGTTTCAAGCTGACTTGTGAACCCTACATTAGGTATTTTAAGTATGCACTTGATGGATACTAGTAGCCTACATACAGGATACCATGCTAAAACACTGAGGCTAAAGCTGCGTGTCCCACATTTTGAAGCTGCCTGTTGCAAATTCAATGAAGAGCAATGAATTTAAAAAAAGGCTAGCCTAAACTGTGATTAAAAAAAATGCATCCGCTAAACATCTTAATACTAAGCCATGCACGCTGTTTAAGCATGCTGAGAAAATTCAATGATGATTGGACAATCAGCATCTGGAGGATGGGTAAGCCAACTGAGAGTTTAAGTGCCAAATTTGGACAGACAAAAAAAGAATGATAACTGAGCCGTGGAATTTTGACAATTCATTGGAACTGAGAAAATTAACAGTTTAACTGATGGAGCCTAAACAATGGACACTATTATGATATGTATTATTTGATTTAGGAACCTGAAGCTGACATGGGTCTAATCAATCACACCAAAAAACTGCATCCACAAATGAGTGCAACGAAAGTTGGCTAGCGGGACAGAAGGGTATGGACCCTTGTGGTTTTCCGATTCAGCTTCCTGTCAGCATAACTAACGACTGCAAGAGTGTGTGAACACCTGTGTCCATATGACCTCTGATCTGCTTATCACGGTACATCTGGAACAAAGATGGATTACATTTGAATCACACTGGATGTCATAAACATCATGCTCCAAATTTCGATGATATAATCGGTTAGCTACAGCGAAATTAAGACTTAAGCGAAAACACACGATTTAATGAGGATCCTTGGCTACTGTGTATGGGAACCAAAGAGCTGCAACAGAAGCATGTGACGCTTTGAGCCTCAGCAACCCTCGCCTCCACACGGAATGACTTATATCCACTCTCTGACTGCCAGAATGCTTTGCAAGTACAACCGCAGTTGGGTTTTTATGAAGTTATGGGGAGAATATCTCAATTCACAGCCACACTGCACTATTAAATAATAATATACTAATTGCCTGACACAAATTAATACCATTTCACTGGCTTGCAAACAAAAGTCATGTTAGCAGATTGTTGCTGCCATGTTGCCTTAAAGTCGATCCAAGGCTGACTAGAAATCTCACACAAAGTCAATGGAGTTCTATCTTGATAAATAAGATTGTCCCTTTAGTTCAATCACAAAACCAGGCTCAGAAGTCAAACATGCTCATTTTTAATGGGCTTTGGCGGCTCAGAACTACAACAGAAAGCTCTCGGGTTACCACAGCTGCAGTTTGCACGTTTCACAATTTGGGAAACTGATTTGGAGGGATTGATCCAAAATAGAGAGGGGATCCAGTGGACTTGATGCGACCTGGACTACCTTAGCCGGTGCACACTGACAGTGATGGAGAAGAAAAACAAAGAGCTGGAGGGAGGGAGAGGAATCACAGAGGAAATTAATATCTTACAGTAACACATGGTGTGAAAGAAAGAAATGTATCTCTCGCTGACCTCCTTGTGTTTTTCATTCCTCCCCTCTCCCTCCGCCCTCTCGCCCCTTCCTCCTCCACCCCTCACTTGCACTCCATGCCGATTGAAATATGCAAGCATAATAGTCTGGAAAATAGCAAGAGAGGTTTATGAAGCAAAGTGTGTTTGGGTTGGGCCTGCTATGCTATGTTAAGTCCATGTTGAAGACCAGTGAAAGAGATTTATGCTGTGTCAAAACCATGAAGGTAAATTGGAATTATCACTTTGAAACCATAATACCATGGAGAAAAAATGGTTCAGTGGAGAAGCTGAGTGAATAAGAGATGAGAACAGAGCTGGGATATTGAAAAAGAGGAAAATTAATCAGTGGTTTATGCCAAAAAAAGGGCTCAGGAATGACTTAATGGATATATGGTTTGCTGTGGGTTTTCTACAGAGCCCAGACCTCATCCAGTTTTACTCTTTAATCCACCCTCTATCTAGCATCTATTAAACAATTTTGCCAAATTATTTCTCCTCTAATTTCCTATCCCATATCTGATCCCTCGGCTAGCCAAAAATCCTCCCCAGAATGCGATCTCGTCTCCAGTTTCACCTGAAAAGTGGCTTCAGTAATATGGGCAGTGGGATGACAGTTGTTCCCCTCTGCAGGACAGCTTTGTCTGCCCTCCTTCATCCAGACAAGGATAATAGGACTCATTTATCCCGCGCCACTGACTTCATAATAATCTTGGGAGGTCTTATGTGACAGAGCCGTTCCCTTCAAATTTTGTCAAGAGAAACCAATCAGAACTCTCAATTAGATTAGATTGATAAACCTGGCAACGGCCTTTGGCACAATCAAGTGGGATCCTCCATTGCAGATTTTTGTCTGAATGAGGTTTCGAAAACCTGAAGGAAAACAGGAAAGGCAACTGAATTGTTACTTTTGCTAAGGAATAATGAACCAAACACCATGAATGCCTTCAACTAGCAAACTGGTGCCAACTAGTTCTGAGAATGCCCCAAGTGTCTCAAGTGTAGACAGAGTGGTCCTCCCTGTTGCTTACTATACACAGATAACATGTACCTAGTCAGGCACAACAATTTCTTAATTTACATTGCTTCGTTTAAATGAAATCTAAATTTCATGCAAACCTCTGCTTGTCAGTTGAATAAAACAAAATACAATAACAGTAATCACAGGCTATTTTAAGGTGCAAAAGACACAGACAGACTGACCTGACTCGGCCCCAGATGACGATTCTCATTTCCTACGCCCATTTAACAGGTCAAACAAGTGCATCCCATTTCCTTTTCCTTACAGTGACCTCATCTGTCAGCTGTGGCAGGCACCCACACTCCTCCCACCTCAGTCTCTGGGTGCCCTGGAACGGAAACATGAGACAGGAAACATTGTTACCATCCCACAGTCCTTCAACCACATTGATGTCTTTGTTACCGACAAACATGGACACAGTACCCACACATATACCCATGCAGACAAAAGAGGACCTATGTGGATTAAAACCCTTTTCGGAAATGGAAATAAGTATGCCCTTCCTTGGAGCTGTTGGTTAGTGTAATAGGTACCAGTAGTGAGGGTGGTTCTACAGGTGGTGTGATGTGCCTTTGACCACATCACACCATCATTTCACTTTTAACCTAGTCACACACTTTACGTAAGTGACACAAATGTGAAAATGGAAATATCAGATGCAGTTTTCCAACCTTGTTTCCTGCTCCTATTTTAGGTACAGTGTATCTTTATTAAAATGAGGTACACATCTATATTAAGAGGTGCGAAGTAATGACACATTTCATGGAACCCTGCACTACGCAAGTCATTCTTTCCTTGCGGATTCAAGCATCCACACCTTGCACTACTGACCAGGCATTCTGTTATTTTCATGATAGACATACATATTGATGGTCATGCTAATTATCTCAGTTTCTTACCTATTGTGCAGAGAAGTGATTGTATAATGCTTATAAAGATCACATGGTTACGCTTTGACAACCCCATATCCTTCCATATGTTCACCCATTTATCCCTATGTGTTAAAAGACCATACTAGTGTTTTGGATGTTTTAGCCTATTGGCTAAAAAACCCATGGATCTACTATTTTTTAGGTTTCTACTATTATAATAACAGTAAAACAAATGTTGTTGCTCAGTTTATTAAAGTCTGTGAGCAAAAACTTTCAGGGGCCATGTAAAAACGTGTGTTGATTAATAACTCATTAATAATTTGATTAATTTGAATCACAATAATAAACTATGTGGTCAATAATTAAAACTCGAGAGGACAAACAACAAGAAATTTGGGCAAACATGTTTTTGTTCTTTTTGTATCAAACTAGTATTAACCATTTGCCATGAACAGAACTTCTTGCAACAGCAATATTATGCAATAACATTGTCACACAAAAGACCTAATAAAGAAGACACATGTTCTCTGTTACAAATGACCCTTTCAAGTCTTAAAATCAATGCCACAATGGTAGAACATGGATCTGAACATGTTAAAGGCTTTGGCTAATTACGCGTTATACGTGATGTGTTTGCGCTGTAGTTAAAAAATCCCAAACCACTGGCACAGCCTTTTAAAGCAAATGAGCCATAGGTTTGTATGTAGCCATCTTGCTATCAACCATCATAGTATTTCCAATATGAAGGTGTCGAGAGCTAGGCCTACCTCATAGGTCACAAGGAGCACAATGTTAGTGTTGTGGTGTGTGCAAGGGAGTCAGGGGTCACTGAGGTGTGAAAGCACTGGTTGAGGGAGGCGAAACTGTGATTGACGGCACCTTGTTATATTTACACACTTGCGCTGAAACCCACATTTCTTCCAAACACATTCACCTCCTGGGTTATTATTTTATGTTCTTTTCCTCTCCTCACCGTTGTGTGCCAATCTCCGTTATATCCCCCGCTGACATGTTTTCCCAAAGCTGGTGTTATTGCTAATATGGTTAGTGCTGGAAAACCAAACAAAGCATGACACAGCACTCCATCACCTGGCCTGATGATGTAATGAAATCATAAATACCCTGCTGGAACTCAACCCCACCTTTCTCCTCGCACATGTCAAAGATCGGCGAGCCGTGGGCAGGTGGGGAAATGTGAAAATCTGTGACATTTTTTGGAGTTTGAGTTGTGACAGGGCATGTTTTTAAGACCCCTGTTCGTGTTGTAAAGTTGAACCAGACCATGCAGCACCGGAGCTGGTTGTGAATGGGGTCTTGTGTCTCCGAACAGTCCACTCTTTGAGCTTCCATTACCAGGCCCACCCGAGCAGATCGAGTATTCATGGTGGAGGTGTCAGCATTGGGATGGTTGCCGCCTCTGGCCTCAGGTGTTAGAGGAGATTTAGTGTTTCAACTGAATTCTGGTTGCAGCACATCCCGTTACTACAAACTATAGCAACATCAGTGATATACAGTATACTATAGCAACAAAAGGTTTCAGAGTTGGAAATGTTTTTGTTAAGTTATATTGTTATACAAAATTAATTTCAGTCATGATAACATTTTACTTTAAACAGATGCCCTTGATATAGTTAAACAAGACTACAATCACAGTATGAGGTTACCAGCAGTATGAGGTTGAACAAAGGCACAATGCTAACATGCTAATGTTTAGCGGGTATAGTTTTCTATGTTCACCATCTTAGTTTGGGGTATCAGCGTGCTAACATTTGCGAATAAGCACTTAACGAAAAGTACTGTTCGACACTGATAGGATTTTTATGAGTTTTGGTCATAAACTAATAGAAATGTTGGACAGATATGGACATGATGATGGCGCCATTTGAAAGTTTAATGGGTCGTCACAGTGATTTAGATTCCTCCTTAGGGGGACATGACAGCTTGTACAAAATTCCACATCACTTCATCAAATAATTGTCAAGAAAAATTGAATTCAAACCACAAAAGTGAGCCTCATCATCATCAGAGGAAAAGCCAAGGGATCGCCAAGATCAACAGATTAAATTATCCAATGACCATGGATGTCTGTACAAAATGTCGTGGCAATCAATCTAATAGTGTTTGAGATATTTCACTCTGCATCAGAATGGAATGACTGGTGATTGACTGAAAACGCCATCCCTACAGCTACAACATTTAAGCGTGGCTAAAATCCATGGAAATGGTAAAGACTTTGCTGTTATTGCTGTAATTTTTGTTGAGTCTTTACATAAACGGATTGATTATCAGATTTGAAGAGGAATAAATAAGACAAAAGCCTGTACAGACATATTTATAGAGGGCTATAATGTGTTAAATGCTGTGATTCTTGGTAATATTTGTGGATTGACTGCCATGTGGACGCAGACATGAACTGGCTGCTCATGCCAGATAAAGAAAGTGTCATTACGTTCATCTTGGCGAAGGCATGTGTTCAACTTTTTCTCACAGCATCATCTATTTGGACTCATTCATACCTGCCAAGAAGTAGATAAAACAGAGAAGGACATGAAGAGAGAGATAAAAGTGAAGAGAAAAAATGTGAATGTTGGATCATCCCTTGTAGTCACGCTTGTGTCTTCCAAAGCATATCTCCAAGGACATCCAGGTCTCGTTCACTCGGCTCCACTGGCTTTTATGTCCACTAAAAATGTCTCCATGGTGTGTGCGCTACATACCGAGTGCAAGGGAAACCAAATGTGGTGTTCTGAAAAACAGATTGTTTTCTGTGATTATGTTTCATTTTCTTTTGTTTCTTTCGAATCCAATTTTGGTTTAACTGATTATGGTCGACTTTCTGAATCAAAGAAACGCTTTCAAAGAATTAAAGAATGGGAGAAGAGGAAATAATTACATGGTCTCGCAAAATATTAACAAGAAAATCGCTTCATAATTTCTGTGAAACATAATCCACATTGTGCTCTGATGACGGTGGCTGAAGAGACACACAGAAAGGGAATCTCACTTGGCGACAGCTAGCTACCCGCTGTTTACTGAAAACAACAGACCCTCTTGCTGACATGACGCATGCTTCTGGTCCATCAAGTACAGACAGAATAGATTTGATATTTGCATGTGGGACCGCTTGTGGCTGTAAGTTTTTCCCCTGCATGGAACCATATGGATGTCCTTTAACTGGCTAACTGATGTGAACGTTGACAGTCAGAGGGCCAAGACTGACCTGCAGCGTGAGAGGCCCGGAAACCATCCGACAAAATGCTACACCGCTTTTTGACAGTTTCCTCCCTCTTAAACTCTCGATGTGTCCCTTTGGAGCAAGACCCAGTGGGTGTTTTATCTGGGTCAGATTTACAGTCCATCTAAGCAACGCTGAGCCAAACCTACCCGCTTAATTGGAAAAAGGTTTGTGCGTTATAAGGCCCGCGGAGAGCGCTTTCAGCACCTCCACGTTGAATGAGTAACCAAATCACACCGGGAGGCACATAGGTGAAGCAGATGCACACATGCACACGTGTGCGGGGGAGAAAAGCCGTTGCAACAAGTACGCACGCAGACAAACATCACAAATGCAATGCCTTAAAAATGAAGAAGAACCTTTGGCGCGGTGCTCGCATTATTGAATGACCCGAGCGAGGAAACGGGAAAGGAAAAAGTTGAACATTCGGCTACACATGTTTGGCACGAACATTGCCATTTGAGAACACTCTCCTGTTATGCATCCAAATATACGTGTGCATGTGTTGTGTTTGAAGGACAATAAATACATGCAGGTGTACGTGTCCTCTTGTACTCTCCGAGACGAGTCCTTTCCTGAATCTTTCCCTTCAACAACATGATGTGTAAGCATTATATCTCTCACAGGTATTGATCAGTGGAGAGGCATGCTGTGCGCATATTGGCCTGTCCGATGAATACGGCCCCATACATAAATCTCTCATCACCCTGAGGCCTTTGTACCATTGCCCAGTCGTTGAACAAGAGGTCTTGAACTAAGCAACAAAAGAAACACTTTGAAGGCTCTACACTTGGACGGACACACCACCACAGACTCCAGCAATATTGGGATGGAGAAACATTATACCTGATGAGAATCATACAGAGAGTCACAACATGAGCACTTTCCTGGCCTCGTCATTTACGACAAAAGGTCAAATAGTATAACAATAAAGTTCATTTATAAAGCACATTCCTTGTTTCTGAATGACTTTGGTCTCCCCCAGACCTCTTGGGCCATCAGCGGGTTGACATTTGTGGTTTTGAGGGTGGTACACTTAAGGTTCCAGGTTTGGAGGTTTGAAAATATGGTCGTCCTGTGATTCCACTTTTTATTTAAAACCAGGGTGAATCGAGTCCAATTTTTGTCTATAATCTTTGTCCATTACCTGTGGTTTGATTACACCCTAGTTGTTCTTGTGTCTTTAATGCTAATTACTAATTGAGCATTCTAACTTAAGATAGTGACCATGGCAAACCTTGCCTGTTACACATTAGCATGTTATCATTGTCACTGTGCGGATGTCAGCATTTCACTCAAAGCTGTTTCTACTTGCTAGGAGCGGAGAAGTATTTTTTTCCTCAAATGACATGATGACTAGAACATGTATTTAGTGAATAAATGGTGACAGGTTTGGTTTGGTATGTCTGGTCTGGCTGAATGCTTCAATTCCATTCTAGTACAGCTAATAAATGACAGTTCCCAGAAATATATCTGTTGTTAGGGTCATTTTAGGGATAACATAATCCACAGTTATTAAACACAATAGGTAATGTTTTCAATTGTTAGTAAATGCTTTTTTTTTTTGTTTTACAGTGACATTACTATAGGAGCTTGGTAGCCTGCAAGTGGGTCAATTCTACAACATTATTGTGGATTCTTTCAGACTTTACTTTTGGAAAAGTAACAACCCTAATGTGTATGTGGGAAGTCATGATTGTACACTGAAATATTCCCAAGAGCATTTTTCCATCTTTAAAATTAAAAGAATTTGCCATCAGAAATGAATTTATCAACTTGCCTGATACCATTTCTTTAAAGCCCTTTTGATAGTTTGCAATTGAATGTGTTTGATTTACGTTGATATGAGTTGAGATGAATAATAATAAGCATATTATTTGGAAACAAAGATGGCACAGTTGAATGTTAATGTAGTGTATAATGCCCCATCACGCATCTCCCACCCTGGGAATTTTTCATGAACCTCCAGTCAGATTCCAGTCAGTCTTTTCCAGTGTGAAATCTGAAAAGTCTAGCCTGCATAATAGGACATCCAGACCCCTTACAATCACGTTGACTGGTGTGAAAGGTGCTCGAAGTGGGCGGATGATAAATGACTTGCTGAAGACTTAAAGCCTTTGGGCTGGTGTCTAGATTTATGTTGTGATATTAGCTCGGATATCATGCCTTAAACGTTAGATAGATGATGTGCTTGGGAGACATGCGTCATCAGAAGTACTGCACTCTAATCAATATATGGTGTGTCTTTTGTAATTCAAAAATTTGATGTGACACACGGTCGGTTCATGCTTGGCAGCAGCGAGCAGTGATATCCCGTCCAGTGCAGCTGGTGTGCAGCCTCTAGGCAGCCCTGTGCACTGGGAGGGAAGCCTGGTCTGATTTTATTCCAGGGCAAACCAGGACTTTCACATTCCTGCTTTTCAATTGGAATTAATGTATTTGTTACTGCCTGGGAGACTGATATAAATATATGCTTACATATATGCTTACATATGTGCATTTGGAGGAAAAGGCCCTGGAACAATGAAGTCTAAGGTGAGGTGCTGTTTGCCCTCAGGGCTAGCCAGTTTAATATTACATGACACTCTTTTTTTTTTTCTCTTTTTCTCCCACTCAGTCTCCCGCTCCATCTTTAAGTGAGGCCGTTCCAAGCTGGAAAGTTCTGCCGCTGTTACATAAACTTCAGCTCGAACTGCTGCGGGGTCAGGAAAAAGGGAAGAAAAGAGGGAGAAAAACAGGACAAAAATTGAGTGTATTGTGGGAAAATGAGGCTCAAAGATAAAGAGGATCTGGAACGGGTAAAGCCTGTATCATCGGGTACGTCTAAAAACTCCTCTTCATCAGATCTTGGAGAAAAGAGGAAGAACAAAAGAGCAAGAGGAAATTGGAAGCAGAGTGAAGGCAGCTTAGCAGCTCCCATCCAAAAAGCCTGGAAGAAAGGGAAGGAGGAAAAACTAAAAACAAGGCATTAAATGGCTCGGCGTCATCCAGGGCTCCGGCTGAAACCCTCATGGAACCAGCCAGGTCACTCTGAGACCGAAAAGAGACCCCGCTCTGGACCAAGTTCAACCTGACATGTCTTCCTGCTAAGAAGATGTTTTCTTTGTTAACACGAATCCCCCGTGACACTGGCAATCCAGGATTTTTATTGAACGGGTTAGCTGGACCTTATCCATGCTTTTATTTTGAGCTTGGAGAGGTGTTTCACTAGTCTCGTTTCACCCTTCCTGTCAACACTCCTGATGACCCGAACATAACTTCAGGGGGCCCTAAGCGTTTCACCTTCTAGTGAATGTGCGGTCCACGCTAAATGGTTGAGCATTGCATGAGTTATTCGATTTATAGGAAGTGCTTAACGGTTTGATTGGAAAGGGGTGATGATTCATAATCCGAATGGCTTGCAGATGCTGTTGCAGACTTCAGTGGGTACATAATGTGACTGAATACCAAATCAACTCGTAATCACCCCTCGAAAACCACATCCACGTTTATTTGCTGAGGTGTTTACGCACGTCAGTCCCTCAGACGGCTCAAATCTCACTTTCACCACAAACAACAGGATGTCTTTTAGCAGACAAGTGTAGAGCCTGGGAATTATGCAACAACTTCCGTGTTCTCGTGAACATCTTTTCAGGTGCGCAACCGCAGAGGCGCTCATTAAATCAACCATCTCTTCCCACCGCTTCACTGCCTGGGAACATTATTCAGTCTGTCAGGGATTTTTACCATGAACACACTTGTTTGCCGACTGCATTCTCTTCTTAAAGAGCACTGTCCATCCCACTGACACAAAACACGCACTCCAGTCAGCCTTTGTCTCACCTGGGAGACAGCACGCTTCCCAAAGTGTTGACTGCTGGCTTTTCCTCGAGCACATCAGCAAAACATTAACAAGACTAGAAAAAAGAAGGAATGCGAGAAACAATGACGGAGAAAGTAAGAGTGGGGAAACTAAAAGAAAACGGTGGATGGGAATGGACGGAGTGGACGTTGAAGAAAGGGATGCGGTATTCAATAAGCGCAGGTCAATACCAGGCTGTGAGCTGGGCTTTACTGTCACAGCGTGCCTTTCACCATTTGTTTCCCATAAAGGCCACATGGAAACATTTAGCTGGCTTAAAGCACATCGGTGCACGTTGTCTCAGGCCCATAACATTTGCTACTTGTTTTTTCAGGTCGGTCCTAATAAAGTTTTCTGAAAAATATAGGCAGCGGCAGAAAAAAATAGTATTAATGATGATAACACCAATTCAAATAAAATGAAAACTACATATGAGCCGATGGGAGACACCGGACTAAACCGTGTAGAGATATGAGACGGGAAATGTCTTTCTATCTAAACAACTATGAGAGAGAAAGTGGATAAAAATAGCATCTTTGAAGCAATTCCTCATGACTCAGTCTTAAGTGCCTCAACAACAACAACTTCTTTTTTTTTTCTCCTTGTGTTTTCATTCTGCAACATCTGCCGTCTTGCAAACGGAATAGGAATCACAGATGGACAGGTTATTGAGGAGTGAAGTCATAACAGAGCGTCTTGTACTTTCTTGTTTAATGGGGAAAACGGGTAAACAATTAACACAAAACTCTCACTAGACACATCAGTTGACTTTGAAATGGTTCGGAGACCCCCAAAAAATTGCCTTTTTCGTATTTGGACAAGATCCTTCTGGTGTGAATTAACACCTAATTGTGAGTACAGTAGTTGTAATAAATTCATCCCACAATTTGGCCTCCATGCTAAATATGTGTGCAAATGTGTTGTCAAGTCAAATACCTGCAAGCATATGGCAGAATGATACAGGTTTTCACAAGTACACAAACCCAGCTGTCCGTCCATCCCCCAGGTACACGGCTCTAATTCCGCCAAGTCATTTACATTGAGCTTCTGCGCAAAAACTATTTCCTGCCCTCTTTCCATCCAACATCCACATCGCAGGCCGACAGGGCGCATAGATATGTGCACGTAATGTGTTGAGAGCTCGCCTAATGGCCCACCAGGCTTATTGCAAGCTGGCTGCTGTCAGGGTGCTTCCTCTTTCCACTTTTTATCCTTTTAAACGAGCACTACCCGAGACAGGAGTGGGCAGAGGATAAAGACTGTAAATAATACAATGAAATCCCATCCTAATACATCTTCCCCAGCATTATATAGTACAAAGACTGCATGTTGTCATTGTTTGTCTAATCTCCAGCCAAATGAAAGCTAGAGTCCATATATTGGCATCAGCCACTCTGCTCAACTACTGCGAATTGTCTGCTATTTCCATATTCATAATCTAAATTGAACCTTTTATTTATGTTTTCTGGCAGCTTGAGCCGTTATTCCCACATATAAGGGAATGTTTTTCTCCTACAATATCCACTTAAGCCTTATACTGGGAACGATGCTGCCTACAGTTAAGGAAAGTAATGCACACAGCAACCTCTGGTGGCTTTTTGGAGAATTTTTGCTTCAAGTGACTGAATACTGTAAAGGCAGAAAATGGGTTCATGTAATAGCAGCTGTAGAATAGGATGTGTAGAGCCCGAAGGTTTCCAGCAGCTAATAGTTGACAGATTTCTCCAAAAGAAAATCCTTATCTGACAATCTCATCCTCCACATGCACTGCTTTCAGCAGACTTGTGATTCTCGGACTACAGAATGTTACAGAAGAAAGATTTTTAAAAAAAGAGAGAAAGAATAAGAAAAACACGACAAGTGTTCTCGTTGTATCTGGACCCGATTCTTGCAAACACCAGGAATGATTTTTGTATGTATACTGTATGTGTGTGTGTGTGTGTGTGTGTGTGTTGTGTGAATGGCTGCCTGTGTTTTCAGTTATTGACGAGGTGTGCTGTTGGTCTAAATGAGCAGTTCTGTTCGTTACTTCAGCGTGATGTAAAGCCATTCACAGGTGTGACACACACACACACACACACACACACACACACACACACACACACACACACACACACACACTCTCTCTATTAGTTCCATGTACCCTGAACAAACATAAGAAAGGCATTAGGTCTGTTATTGTTTGCCTTTGCAGTGCGGCTGTGGTACTCCAAAGCAATAACGCTCCAACAGTAAACTGAAGCAGAACTGACAAGGTGGGACAGGGGACAGTGTGTCTATATCTGTGTGTGTGTGTGTGTGTGTGTGTGTGTGTGTGTGTGTGTGTGTGTGTGTGTGTGTGTGTGTGTGTGTGCGACGTAGTTCAAGCTAGTCCAACAGGCACAAACACACTAGAAAACAAACAAGAACAGCATCATACTAAATATGTCACTTTTATTCTGACATAACTACATAAATTAACATGCCATATAATTGGCAGCAATAGACTGTGATTTCTTTAAAAAAAAATGAAAACAGATAAACATGACGATGTAAGCCTTGCACCAAAAAGAAAAGAAAAAAAAACACAAGTCTATACATGGCCAAATGAAAAGACATAGTTCTTTCAAGAAATAAAACAAATATTTTAACTCTAAATTGGGGAAAAACTGACTTTCCATGATGGATGGTGACAGATCTAGTCTGACATTCTGTTCTCAACAAAACTGCTAATGAGGGACACACCTACCAAAATGCTTCCCTCAAACTGAAGCACAGATTAGTGCCAATTCTTTTTTTATTGAGATATACCACTCATCTTGATGTTCTGAGATCAGTTCATTCATCCTCCGGCGGTGTTCCTCATGTGACTCAGTCCTCCCTGAATGTGACGTGAGAAGTTGAGGGAAGGAACTTTTCGTTTCCGTCACTCGTCTCCCGCTGGGAGATTTTCTTCGATCCTCTTGATAAACTTCATGCGGATTTCTGTCACATTGTCCCCTCTCAGCGTGTCCTGAGCAAACCTCACATCGACGGCCATCTGGACCTAAATCACAAACACAATCACTTACATTTCTGTGTTTTCCTCTTGGTGAAATCTGAAATTTGCACGCCAAGACACATACAGTACTACTCTATTCTATGACAGCCATTGACTTGTGTTTAAATGGTCTAGCGAGTTAAAGTTACCATCTCCAGGGCTCCTCTGAGGACCCCACACAGCAAATTGGAGTAGACCAGCACGCTGTGGTTGTCCGGCAGCTCCACAAAGTCCACCAGCGGGTTGTTCTCAAGGATGAGGGAGAATTCATCTCCCGCTGGGCTCCAGTTGGTCACACTGGGGGTGATTCCCAGGTACATCTTAAATGCAACCTGACAACCACGACACAGGGAGCGGAGTGGATAAAAAGAAAACAGTGCATTACTTAAATGAAAACAGTCATGCTTGATTGCACACCAAACAGGCTGAAATGCCCGATCCTAGTCGCACACACCTGTATCTGATAACTGCTGTCTGTTGCTTCTTTTCTTCGGCAGCACTTTGTCCCTGTGATGTGTCGGTATACTTTCTCATGCACAAAGTTCGCTCATGCGTATGAAATTGCAGTCACACCAATGAAATATTCACTGGCACGGGGCGGATTTTCTTTTTCTTTCAATAAGTAAAACGGTCTGACTCTGGACACTGAGAAAATAACATTAGTTAATGGCACCATAACTTAAGTGGTGTTATTAAGCCTTGCCTTATGAAGAAACCATTCATGATCTTGAAAATCTGTTTTTGAACAAACAACAGACCTCCGTATCCATTTCGCTGATGAATGATTGAGGTGGTTTCAGAGTTTAGCTAGAGGTCACACGATATCCTCAGGCAAGGCTATCAATGCACCTTCCAAACCGCTGTCCCACAGTGGCCCTCCGTTTACCGACATGACCCTTCTCTTCATGACCGAGAGCCAGTTCCCTGAGCTAGTGTGGGGTTACATCTGTGGAATGACTCCGCTACAGGCAGCAGTAACACCTTGAAAACAGCTGGAGTGCTGAACACAGTCAGGCATGAGAGCAGCCCTCATTGTCTGCCTGTGTCCCTCAGCAATAAAGGGAGGCTGACTATTGCAAAACAAGACAAGGATATGTTAAAAATCCCCAAGTTGGGGATAACTACAGAGAGAAAGACTGATGTACGACATATCACAACAGTAATATGTGCGGCCAAGTGTACTGATGCATTAATATGCACTATATTTGTTTTAGAGCAAAATGAGAAGGCCTGGACAATAAAGCGGAGATGATGGATCACCATTTCGGAGAAGTTAGATTATTTCATACCACATGTAAGTGAATCCCTGCCTTCTGAGTATTATGGTAACTATCACACAAAGCAAAGAGGAATGTGATCTTGGCCTCAGGTTTTACAGACTGGGACTTTTTTTTTTTTACGTTTTTCTGATCTACTCGGTCACAATCGTCAGTTTCCCCTCTGACCCCTCCCAACATTCTTCCCTCACAAGTTGTAAGGATGTTTTTCATCAATATCAGTTTCTCTCATTTTTTTTCTGTCATCCCTCCTTCCCCTTCTCCCTCTCCTCTCCTTTGGGAGAAGTCCACAGTCACGCTCTGATTGGCCTGGAAAAGTCCAATTACCTTAGCAATGACATCGGCTGTTTCTCGGAAATCCTGGCACCTGCCGATGCTGGAGCGTGCCAGGAAGTCCTCGATCAGACGCACGCCGATGTTATATCCCCTATGAAAGGGAGAGAGAGGGAGAGAGAGGGGGGGGGGGGGAGGAAAGGGGGGGAAGGAAAAGATAAAGTCATTCTTCTTCATAGAGGAAAAGTAAAGTACTGAGGAAAATGATAAACCACAGAGCAACCTAAAGACACATTTTTTGTGGCAAATTATGACATTTCTGATTAGAAGGCCAAGTCAACTTATCCTGAAGAATCTAGAGCCAACGAATACATCCTGATCCTAACATGGTCTGCCTCAGACTCACTGCCTTCTAGGGCCGGGTAAGTCGAGCCTCATCGGGACTTAGCTTGGAGAGAGCTTAAGGCTGCTGCACAACCAGACAAGCAAAGTACATCCAGTCCAAAGTCCTGTCAGCATGACAGGATGTTTTGAATTTCTGAGTTATAAAACCAACAATTTTTCTTAATCTTATTTTGTGGAAGAACAGTATCCAGCATTGCCTTCCAGATTTTTTTTTTCCTCATAAAAACACGCATCAGTGTTCTCCTCTTTAAACGCCCTGAAAGTTGGAAGAAATTACAAGAGCAGAGGGGAACCTCTGACACAGAAGTGTGAGAAATAATAACCTGACTATGTCATCAAGTCAAAAGGAGGCATCCAAGAGGCCAAAAAAAAACGTATGTCCTAAATATGTGAATGTACGGCTTAAACAATGCAGCCAATGCCTTACATCTTGTAATACTTAAAACCCAATGTCCAGTACTGTATAGTACTCTGTGGTACTGGTATGATATTAAAGCTGCACTGTGTAATATATTGCCACATGCTCCAAAGAAATAGGGGGAAGCAGAGTTTTATGTCATAGGACGGTATGAAAAAAAACCACAATGGAAATTCACCAACATTAACTTTTTTCAACTTCTGTTTTTTAACGCGATCCATGAGAAATCCTGTATTGTCCTATCCCTACAGTGTTTTAACTCTAATCATCATCAGCTATTAAAAAAAAACATCTACTAACTAACTAACTAACAGCAGGGCAAGAATAGGCCTACACAAAATTCTACCAAACGGCTGAGACAGGGAAAATAACACTGCTATTGTATTCTTCTCATGTGACATTGGCCTATAGTTTTATGTCAGCCATCTGTACGTGCACTGTGCCATAAACAGGAGGCTGTACGGTCTAAACTACGGTCTGTGCAGGGACGATGAGGCGAGCGTGCATATTGTTTTCTCATTTCTGCCAATTTGGATTTAATCCAATAAACACAAACGTAACTCTGGATGGATTATACCTTGTAGGCATGCATGCATATGTATTCACCCCTTTGCTACGTATAAATAAGATATGGCGCTACCAGTTAGCTTAAAAAATCACATAATTCGTTAAAAAAAAGTCCACCTGCGTGCAATGTACATGTTTCATGATTTCAGTATTTGTACACCTCTTCTGAAAGGCCCTAGAGTCTGCAACACATCTAAGCAAGGGACACTGCAAAGCCAGCAACTCCATGAAGACCAAGGATCCTTTCGTTGGATGTTTCAGACATATGATTTTAATCCAACCCTGATCTGCACTTCTACAGAACTTTGTCCCTGACCTGTTTGGAGAGCTACTTCACGGTGACGCTTGCTTAGGTGTTGCAGAATGCGGGGCCTTTTCAGAACAGATTGCACACATGTGGACTTTATTACAAATTATGTTACTAATGAGGGTAAATTGACTTGGGCTTCGTGGGACAGGGTGTGAAAACATATGCTGATATGACTTTTCAGTATTTTTAATAAATGCAATCTCTCTCACATTCAGTTGATAGAGTAACTTCATACGTGGAATGATTTTAACCTACAGTTGGGCGCGAACACAGATAACGACACTCACATCTTGTCCAGTTGTTTATTGACTTCCTCGTCATTCTCGTAGTCTTTGCAGAGCTGGGTGACCAGGGCCCCGTAAGTCAGCGTGAACAGCTCAGAGTTCTACAACAGAGGAAACGGAAGTCTCATTTAATGTGTCAATGTGGAGAGAAGCAAACAGATACAGGTTTCTACACCACCAATCATGGTATGGACAGCTCCTGGTGCTGAAATGTAGTCTAACAGTAATTTAAAAAAAAATGGTTGTAATAAAACATTAAAAACACTTGATATAAACTTTATAATTAATCAACATAATGTGTAATTATTTATAGTATTTGCACTGAAGGTTTGAGTGTTCACTGCATATGTAGATCTCTAATGACGACCCTTTGAACAGTGCAAATAATACCTGACCCGTAGCTGAGAATGATAATGGACCTACTACGTTACATAGTGTATGATTGTTGTAATCCCACAGTGTGGATCTTATGTGGATATTTTAAAAGCGGAGTTGGAGGTAATCATGCAACGCTACAGCTCCAGATGCTAACCATTTAGCTTGTGTGCTACAACGAACTAGCGTGACGCTTCCTGTCAAAGCGAGTTATATTCATTATGAATTAAATACTGAGCTATTCAACTGTTTCAAATGATTTTCGTGTTTCTAGAGGCGCATATCAAACAAAGACGCATGACTTACAAGTAATTTAGCTCGCAGAGCTATAACGTCAGCAGGCAGTTATTATGTTAGCTATTAGGCTAAGATTAGCATGTTGCTAGCTAGGCTAGCTAGGTTTGGCTGCTTTTAATCCTGCGGGAGTCGCCTACCATCTTCTTGCTGTCTGTCGTTCGGTTGGATTGCCTGGACATTGTGGACAGTATTACAGGCTCTCACAGGTGGCGACTCGATATTAATCCTTTATTTATTTGATTCCGGCTTGGTAGTTATTTCCGTAATCGCTAGTGAAGTCACACACTTCCACTGATGTCAAGCTAGCTAGATAAAACCTTCAACTGCTGGTCGTACACTCTAAAAAAAAAAAACATTGAGGAAAATCCTGAGAAATATAGGCATTCAGATATAAAAGACAATGTATTTGAGAAAAACTAATTGAGTTTTAAAATAAATAACATTACCAACCATAACTGTAAACGCATCATTGGATAAAAGCGCCTCCTTTTACATGAGAAACACATTTCACATTTTATTTTGAAGACAATATCATCTAATTTCCGGTATTGCTTTGGTAACTTTACCAGTTCCGTGTGATCTTAAATCAGCTGTTTCACCAACATTTCCTCGGCTGTTTTGCTCGTGGCAGGTAATTTTATCGCCGCCCTGCGTCCTGGAGGGGAAACACAGGCCCCTGAGACCGTAGCTTACGTCTCAAAAACGTCTCACGATTGACCACAGGATGGCAGTATAGG
Source organism: Chelidonichthys spinosus (assembly GCA_029853015.1). Classification (NCBI taxonomy): domain Eukaryota; kingdom Metazoa; phylum Chordata; class Actinopteri; order Perciformes; family Triglidae; genus Chelidonichthys; species Chelidonichthys spinosus. The sequence goes on along the minus strand of CM056836.1, from coordinate 14,050,815 downwards.
TAATATAATGATAGTACAATAAACCAAGCGAACTGACATTGTATTTATACAGTATGTCGTTAACAGAAAGCATAGCATCATATATATATATATATATAAAAAGAATATATATATATATATATATATATATATATATATATATATATATATATATATATATTTATATATATATAATGAAGTGACACTTTTGCAGCTGTATTTTGATATCAGTCTCTCATAGTGTGTGTGTGTGTGTGTGTGTGTGTGCGTGCGTGCGTGCGTGCGTGCGTGCGTGCGTGCGTGCGTACATGAGCGAGAGAGAGAGAGAGAGAGAGAGAGCATGAGAGAGAGAGAGAGAGAGAGAGAGAGAGAGAGAGGAGAGAGAGAGGAGTTAGTACCCATTAGAGATAGGTTACAGATGGTCTTAAAAGTCAACCTTACATCAGGCTACGTTTTGAAGCTTAGCAGTTGGGGTATTTTCCTCCACGTAACATCTTGATTAATATCAGTATTTGCTGGTTGGCTGAGAGCCTATCATCCCATCTTGGTGATACAAACTCGCCCTGCCACAGCCAGGAGGAGGAGGAGGAGGAGGAGGATCGGAGCGCATCGGCTCTGCACTCGCTGCTTTTATTTTTTGTCAAACAAGAGGCTATTTGACAAAAGCCGGCGCGGACCGCAGGGGCTGTGGAGGAGGTGGACCAGTGCAATGATGACGGGCAAATCTGTGAAAGACGTTGACAGATACCAGGCTGTCCTCAACTCTTTACTGGCGCTGGAAGAGAATAAATTCTGCGCTGACTGCGAATCAAAAGGTAGGCGATTATTACTAATGTGTAAAAAAAATGCATGGATAATCCTGTCCGTATGCCTGGAAATGGCCAGAGCATGGATCGACCTCTCATGCTCATTTACTACGGGAAAATGCGGCGTTGCATTCATCATCTCCTCGACCAATTACGTTGTACTATGGTGCAAGACACGGGGGCCACATCCGCGCAAGGCTGAAGCATGGCATGATGTAGCAGCGTGCCAGTTCTCCGAAGAAATAGAGCCTTCCCTTTAATAAGGAAGACACAGTAGATCCAATGACAGATACCTCCCTGCTTATAAAGTATTTTAACGACATTCGATACAATTTATAACATGGTGAAATTAGACAACGAGGCCAACTGCTGGAAAAACAGCTGAGTGTCCCTGAACCCCAGTGTGGGAACCACATGGGTAGCAGACATAGAGCTATCAGTAGTGACTTTGGATCACCGTGGACAGACTGTTCCTGTAGTGCAGATGGGAAGTCTTGGTCTTTGTCGAAAGACATTATAACGGGAATTATATGGAGGCGTTGTCATCCTCTAATAATGCATAGTCTAATAGTTACAGTGAATTAAGGAATGGGAACGTATTGACGTCATAGTGTCTCATGTGTTTTTTGGGAGGGGGGTGTTGGTGTTGGTGTTGCATCCTTCTATAAACATTCTAAAATGTAGTATTATTTGATGTACAGTGTGTGAAATCACCATACCATACACTCACTAGTGTGTTTGTGCATGTGTTGCATGTGTGCCCGCCCTTCGTTCTGTGTGTAGCCTCGATGAGGGGCCTTGAACTGTGTCATCAGCTGTTTGCTGAACCCGTTTTGCCATGCTGATGGGTAAACACCGCTGTTTTGGTCACAAATACGCCGAGTTGGAGACCTGATCTTTTTAGATGGTATCTGCACTGAACTCTCAATGAGATGACGATTGGAACGTGAAATGCTCAGAAACACACATGTGTCACTATAGTGTACGCAAAAACCAGTGATAAACCTCAGGTGTCAGCCTCTGTCCACTGACTGTAATTCTATTTTTAGTAGAACGTTGTTCAACTATATGGAGTATCAGTATTTGATTTAGATTTCAAACCGGTTTGACTCCATATCGTGTCCGATACAGCATATCACCAGACCTCAATGTATGACTGCAGGCTGTCACACAGGGGGCACCCTTGGGAGTCCTCGTGAAAACTTTCTGAATGATATAAGTAAGCAGCTTCCCATATTTAAGGGGAATTAAGCTGTATTACAGTAGTGTATTCCTGAACAGACGCAGAGCTGAACAGAGAAACAGACAAATGGACGGGCAGAGAAACCTGACGCGTACAAGGCATACTCAGAGTCAGAATCAATACTTGACGGTAGCTTTGCTCTGGATTCATGTGCCAAGTGAGATAACCTCGGTCTCCTTTATCCCATCCCGTTTATGTTTGTTCATCCGGCCCTTCACCATCTCAAAATGATCTGGGGTGCCACAAATATGTCAGCATTAAGCAGGTCAGGCAGCTGCTGCAAAAGAAAGCAGCTGCCGATGCAGATGTGGAAAGGAAGTGAATACAGTTCATCTCAAACCGTGTTGGTAATGTGAGTTTGAGTCAGAAATCAAGACTTTTAGTGACACCACAGCCGTTAAAGCAAATCCACGATCCAGCTCTGCCCAGTCATATTTGTACCTCGTTTTTATGATAGATTCTTGATTCGCTCTGTGGTTTTTCTGTTTTGTGTGTCTTTTTCTGAATTATTATTATTATTATTATTATCACATCTTGTCGTGTATAGACACAGTACAGGTCTTTGTATGTGGACAATGGCAAGATTCTCACAGCACTTCTCAGGATGAAATGTGATTATTGTCAAGGTCTCAGTTTGTTCCAAACCGGAGACTTTCACCAGGACATCACGAACGCTTCCGTTTTCAATACAAGGTTTTGTTCAAGAGCATAAAGGCCTTTTCATGCCCTTTTTTAAATAAGCTATAAATAGGACTGCAGACGTTGTTCGACTAGGCAAACACACTTGTGACTGCTCACAAGTCAGTTTTTCAAAAGCACGTCGTGATCAGACTCTTATCTAAGGATGTGACTGACTAGACGGTCTACCGAAGCACGGACGATCAATGGCGTTATTTTGGTGTTTGTGGACTTTTCTGGAATAAATCAGGGACACGAGGAGACGTTTAAATTATTTAGTTTTGAATGTGTTTTGCCTTTGATTTGTCACATCTTGTTTCCCAACCACTTTTCTTTTTTTTCTCACATATGAACATGCGGTCATCGGGCATGTCTGTGTATTGTTGTTGTTGCTGTTGTCTTTTCTTTTTTTTTTTGATTGGCATGACTCCACTGTGCAACAGACTGCTCTAATTAGGCTGCAGATGAGATTAGGGCCTCGGGGAGAAAATAGCAACCAAACACACACATACACACACCGAGGGTGCTGAAGCTCTTCTCTTTAGGACATTTCTTTTGATCATTCAGTGACCTTTAGCTACAGTATTAAGTGTGATTTCTGTCAATAAACCATGAGATAACATATGACAACATCACACCCTTTCCCCACTTTGCTTTAATGTAACCGTGCCAATAAACCAATGCTGTCATCCAGGTGAGAGGTGTTTTACCTTCCACCTGATACAGTGTTACTCTTCTGTGCATTAGATGATGAGCTTGCACACACCTGTGCACACACACACACACACACACACACACGTGCCCTCCCCTTCCTTGTCTCGAGTCGGGCTTTTTGACCATATGGTTTGTGATACGTTTTGGTCTAATCTTGTTTGCCCTGACATAGATTACTGTGCGTTTATCACCCCCCCCCCCTCCCCCCCTCTGGGTGATTGGAGAGGAAGTGGTGAGATGTGTGGAGCCAAGTGCCTGCTTACACCAGCACACGAAAAGCACAAAAACACATTAACGATGCTATTAGGTCATCTCTGTGTGTGCTTACTGTACAGACACTGCAGCGATTAAATGATCTCTCTGCAGTTTAGTGCCTGGGCTGCACAACTTCCTGTCTCTCATTCTCTCTGTACCACGTGATGAACTGTATATATATTTTGTTTATCTCCTCCTCACAATGTGACACCTCTATTGTAAATCCTCGATACTGCCGGGAAACGACGAGGGAGAGAGTGGTGAGGCAGGTGCATAATGTAGTCAACACTTCTACCTCTGACTTCAGTCTCAAAGGGCTGTGTGTGTGTGTGTGTGTGTGTGTGTGTGTGTGTGTGTGTGTGTGTTTGCATAAAAGCCTCCCCTCGTTCATTGTCTCCATTGTACTTGTGTTTACGTACAGAGCAAGCCCAGGGTTACCGTGGCGATATCACCTCATGATGTGCCTTTTCCCTCGGCCACCACCTAGCCCCTATCCCCTTACACCCTTTAATCTCATCCAATCAGAGGCCAGCAGGGATTTCCTGTGAAACGAGGAGGTGATTGGCTGAGTCTCACGGTACCAAGGAGAGGAAGGCACAGTGGGAAGAGTCTACGCTATATTACTGGGTGTATACACTGCCAGGGCCCCTGGGAGGGAAAAACTAGATTTTGACACACAGCCCCTCCATAAAACGGAGGGCTGAAGCTTAGGAGGATTTGATTGACACAATTACAATTACCACAAATAGTAAATTGGCATACGTTTACATTCACACACGGATGGCAGAGGCTCCCACCTGCCCGTCAGGATCTACCTGACACACAGCCTTCGGGGGCAATCTGGGCTTCAGTATCTCACTCTACCTCTGAGCCACGGCCGACCCCGACATAATGAGCCATGGAGGGGCGTGGCAGTCACCTGCTCTGGGGAAGTCGTCTGCTTGGGCCGCTCGCTCGTCCAGCCTCGTACAACTGTTTGAATAGAAAAGCACACAGAAAGTGCAATAAGCTCAAACATCAAGCTGCTGTGCCGAGGTTGCCTGGAAATTGCCTCACCGCTGTGACAGAGACAATAACAGCCCAAGCTCACAAATACAGCAGGTGTTGCTGAGTTATTGTACTGGTACCAATTTGATGTGACTTACAGTAGTTTTCAAGTGAAAAATACACCCAGACATTGAGTGTGTATACTGTGCAGTACTGTAGGTAGTGCTTGTGCTGCAGGTGGGGATGATACTGATTTGTCTAATATTACAAGCATCACTGGCGTGTTAACTCCAGAGAGCAGAAACAATACATTCAGTAATAGGAGGAAATGGAGCACGGAATCAAGTCATCAAGAGGCTTGTAAAGCATCTTACTCATCTGTTGACGTATGAGCCATTCAAACCTCAGTGACTCACCTGCAGCATCGCAGTTGTGACAGTCGCATTGCAACACAGATGGCGGCCGTGTGTTAGTTAATTATCGATACGGGTCCATCTGCTAGACTCAGACTGGGACTGGGTCAGTGGGAGGCCTCGGGCTTCCTGGATCGGTTTAGGTGCCGAGGGGCTGGAAGATGGGACGGTGTGTGTGTATGTGTGTGTGTTTCCTCGTGTGGTGGCATCGGATCCATTGATGAGTGAAGCTCTGTGGGATTAAACTGGCCACGTGGAGAGAGCTTCGTTTTATCCTTGTGGGATATGGGCTAATAGGCATGCACCCATGTGTGTGTGTGTGTGTGTGTGTGTGTGTGAGTGTGTGTGTGTGTGTGTGTGTGTGTGGGGTTGTTAATGCATCATAATGGTTTGAATTGTTCTATTTCCTTGTTTATCATTAATATCTTTATACGTTTGATAAATAAGAGATTGCCAGTTTAAGGTTACCTTCCAGGCAGTCATTGATTTCCATTTATTTCTGTATGGCATGAAAATCTATTATCAAGCTTTTCAGTTGTATAAATCTTTCTATTTAACATTAAGTCCGTATTATTTTTTGACAAAATGACGTTGTCATTCTTGCGTACATTATGGAAATAAATGGGAATTAACTTGGAAGGTGAGGGAATCATTTCAAAAGCGGACTGAAAGAGTATAGAGTAGAATGCATAAAAAAAAGGCAATTTTAATAATAATTTAAAATAACACACTTTGAATTAAACATTAGACGTGTTCCGTAATGGGGGGAAAAGATTGACAGTGAGGGATTTACATAATCAGGTCCTCCCAAGTGTTGTAATCTAAATAAATGTGTGTGTGGGTGAGTGACAGCGAGGTTTATTATAGATCTGTTTGCACTCGGCCCAGGCTTGTCATACCCCCCGTACAGGATCCCAGCAGGCCATCAAAAAGCTAAAGTCCACCATTGGATGATTATAAAATTCCCTCTTGTTTGTCTTCTCCTCCCCTGATGTCCTCCCAGCTGCATGTTTGACAACCACAACCACACTTATTTGATTATTATTTGATTTTTTTTGTCCATAATGATTAATCAATCTCCATGTAAACCCCCTGCTATCAAACCCGTGGATGCTTTTATTGGTCAAACCTCAGTCCTTTAAAGGTGTTCAAATCTGTTCTTTGATTAGAAAAAGAAAAGAGGAAGTTTAGAGCAAGAGGAAGTTTCATCAACCATGGAGAAATGTTCTGTATAATGCAATGCAAACCCTGTGACACAAAGTGATTTATTTGGAAGTCTATTCCTCCTACTCTCTCCACTATATCTGTTCAAAGTACCTGGAGGTGTGTGTTGTTGCTGGACAGACTTGCTGTATTCTCACTCAAGCACTGCTTTCCTTCGAACCAAAGAGGCTACTGTGGTGCATTTGTCATTCACTTTAAATAACTGACCTTCGACCCCATCCTGCTCCCTCTTCCCGGCCGGCACACTCCTGTACACACCCTCTCACCCTGCTGTAAGCTGATTAGACGTACACTCGTGCCTACCACTGCTTAGGACTTATGAACGCACGTTTAAGAAAGAGTTTCATTTCATGGAGCAAAAACAAGTCAAAGGAATCACAAAAGCCATTCGTATGCATCGCCTGTGACCTATGAGTATCTTTCCTAAATGTCATAGAAAGCCATCAAATAGTAGTTGAGCTATTTCACTTCCAAAAAGTCGAAGTCGTGCTGGTGCTACGGGCAAAAGGCAGAGGATCAGCAAAGTCAATCCGCAGAGTCCTCTGGGCTCCATGGATGTCTGCATCAAATCCAAAAGCGGTTGAGATATTTCAGTCCGGCCCCGAAGTGCAACAACAGGCCAACACTGCCCCCACTAGAGCCACGCCGCTGTGCTGTGAAGAAAAGTAAAAAAAGAACCAACAGTGGCAGCAGAGCCGCAGAAAGTGAGGGTGGAGAATGTAACAGGGAGGGAGAATTAGAACTGTGAGCGAGAGATATGGACAGACAGGGGAGAGGAGGAGGGGAGGCAGCCGTTATGAATGAGAGAGATAACAAATGGTGGCCAGGACACAGAGGAGCAGATGAATGAGGATGAGAAGGACAAACTAATTCCAGCTTTCAGGCGGTTCGACACAATTGACAATCTCTCTCTTTCTCTCTGTCAGTGCCAACGTTGACAGCGGATAAGCAGGCTTTGCAGAGTAATTCTACTATTATTAACGGGCGCGACAGCTAACACTGCAGCCAGACGGTCAGGGTGATGGACCTACTTTATCCGTCTGCAGTGACCCTCAGCGGTTGCTCTCTTCACTTTTGTTTGCATTTTGATGTCTTTCCTTTCCCTGATTTGAAAATGAAGCCTGCAGCCCGGCGCCCTTCCCTCTTATGATGCAAACAGAATAACCTTTTCAGCATTCATAGTTCGGGATGCAACCAAGACACACAGTGTTTCTGCTGCAAAGAGGAAGGTTTTGCATGTTTGCTCTTCTCAAACTTCCTCTTTTATTTGCATTGATTGGCCTTTTCTCCAGCGCTGCACCGGTGACTTTGCCCAACAGGAGAGGCCGAGAAGTCAGGCGCCGCTCTTCCACCTAGTGGCGTAAAGGCCACGGTGCATCAACTTGTAGCAAGGCTTGACAAAGATGAGTGGAACGGGAGATGAGGGTGGTTCGGCCAACTGGAGGGAGGGAGGGAGGGAGGGGGAGCTGGATGAGATGGAGGAGAGAGCAGAGGAGGAGGGGCAAGAAGAGAGGGGGATGTAAGGAAAGATGGGGGAGAGGAGAGCTAGTATTCTCTTTGAAGCCGACTGTATTCTCTGAAGAGGACGGTTGCATAATTTCAGCAGAGAAATAGCCTGATGGTGTTGCTTGTGTTTCCCCCCTCTCAGAGCTGCCTGGTGAGGCAGGGATTCCCACACACCATCCAGGCACGCAACATATAGACAGCTGTGACGCCTATAAAGCATTATGTGTGTGTGTGTGTGTGTGTGTTGGGGTGGGGGGGGGGACCATAAGGATATGGCAGCAAGATGGACGAAATGGCTCACTCAGACAACCACGCACCCACACACACAGACTCATGACCAAATGAGTAATCTTCCCTGCAGGTATCCAGTGTGTGTGTGTGTGTGTGTGTGTGTGTGTGTGTGTGTGTGTGTGTGTATGTGTGTGTGTGTGTGTGTGTGTGTGTTACTTTACTCCCCCTCTCTGTTATGTAGGCTAGCTCTCCTATTGGATCTCATTATGTGTCAGGACACCTCATGACTTACACTGGATTAGAGGACTTCCCAGCTGAATTCAAACTCATAATTGAATCCCAGGCTTGTCTCTCTATAATTGAGCTAAAATTAATCAGAGTTTTTCCTCATCATTCCTCACCCAATCCCCTCTGCTGGTTACCCTACCTGCTATTATACGATTCAATCTCAGTCCCCGTCTAAAGACCCTCTTTGAAACGCTATACCTTCCTCTCTGCCAGGTCCAAGATGGGCGTCCTGGAATTTGGGGATCTTCATCTGTATCCGCTGTGCTGGTATTCATCGAAACCTGGGGGTCCACATCTCCAAGGTCAAGTCCGTCAATCTGGACCAGTGGACACAGGAGCAGGTCCAGGTCAGAGGTCACACTAAAGATCCAAAATCCAAGATTTAGACGTTTTGCTTCATAGTTTGACATTCATTAAGAAATGTGTTACCTCATATTAGTTCACATATCCTAGTGTCTTGGTTTTAGGGTGGTAAGCTTGTGGAAAAGGGGCACAAACCTTGTAAATAATTGATGGAGCATTGTAACAAACATTAGCACACTGCATAGGCGATACAAGCTTGTGTTCTTAGTATTGACTTCAGTGTGGATGCTGTTCCTAGGATTGGATAATAAAAACAAATTATGTTATCCTTTGTTTGGTAATGTGTCCAAATAGAAAACAGAAGAACGCGGCCAGCTTCAATATCTTAATAAGTATCACTTATGTTTCCTTTCTTCTAAAATCCAAATCCCTAGTTCCATTGTGAGTTGTATCATAAATAGATTTTTTATATTGTACCATTGTATTTATAAAACCTTGTGTCTAAAATGAGCAGTTGTTGGGTGAATATTTCTATGTCCGACTGCAGGAGAAAAAACGTAAAAGAATTTGATTCTGAATAAACAAACCATTTCTGGTTGCTGCAACAGAGGGACACTTTGCTGCAAAGTCGACACTTTCTCTTCATTTTGTTGGGTCTGAAAGACAAGACAGTCAGCATTATGCTTCCCAGTGAGACCATGGTTTTATATAGTCACAACACCAACCAGAAATAAATAAAAAAAGTATTAGCAGGACTCCCACACGCACACTAACAATAGTATGTTATATCTTTCTTATATTAGACTGCTTAAAGGGACATGTAAAAGGAACTACTTAGTTTCTCAAATTCAGTATTTATTTTTGGCATATAATCGAGAGAAGCCCGACATCTCTGCTGCCGATATCTTCAACACGAGCCAACTCACACCAAAACAATCAAGAAATGTTTTCTTGGGGGGTGAACTGTTCCTTTAACAATGTAACACTGTTTTGGTGTCACCAGTGTGTTCAGGAGATGGGAAATGCCAAAGCCAGACGTCTCTACGAGGCGTTCTTACCTGAGTGTTTTCAGCGGCCCGAGACGGACCAGTCTGCAGAGATCTTCATCAGGGACAAGTACGACAAGAAGAAGTACATAGACAAGGTCATCGACATCCAGATGCTCAGGGTGAGTCCAACACACACACACACACACACACACACACACACACAGCAAAACAAAACAAAAAACATTCTTATCTTGTTCTCTGCTTGTTCAACAACACAGTTTGTTTCTCTGCACAGAAAGAAAAGAGCTGTGACAATATACCCAAGGAGCCCGTTGTGTTTGAGAAGATGAAATTGGTGAGTGAGTACTCCAGCCAGCCAACACGTTGCTCATTTGTCAATGCAGACACATTTGCTTTACCTGTGTCGACTTTCTCTTTTGTGACAGAAAAAGGACGCCAGCCCCAAGACCGTTCCCCCGACTGTTACAGACCTGCTTGGATTGGGTATGGCACCTCACACACACGCACACACTCACATCCATTCACAGCATACAGAGAAATATTTAGAGTATAATCCTAACCATGCTTCTGTCTCCCCTCCATCAGATGCTCCAAGTCCTGTTGTGTCTAATGGTAGAGGATGTTTTCCAGACAGAAATGGGAGCCCAGCGGTGTCCAAACCAGCCCTGGCACACTCTGCCCTGGATCTGTTCAGCTCCCTGCCGGCACCCTCCTCTGTTTCCTCCATTAAAACCACGGTAACACGATGCACCATCCACATGCCTGCAGCCATGCTAGCCATGCGGCTCTAGGGATGGCAACTTTTTCCTCTTGTGCCAAATCGAGGTTGACATTTGTGGTAAGGACTGAAAGTTCTCGGTGACTATTGGATGGATGACATTCACGTCGCCCTTGACAACTTAAGTGATCCCCTGACTTTTCATCCCTCGCCATCATCAGGCTAAAATCTATTGTTCAGAACCAAATACCTTTCATTCCCACCAACCTCACTTGCTAATTGGCAAGTGAATATGCTGAACTATAATGAAAGTTAGCATTTAGCTCAAAGCACCACTCTCCCTAAGAACACCTTGTAGGGTTTAGTATACACGTGTTTAAATGCGCCCCTGCTTGCCTTCCTTCCACTGTTGATGAGAACCTTTTCCTCCCTGCGTCTCCAGCCTGTTTCCGGCTCCCTGCCTCAGAGCAGAGTGACGGCCTCGGTGCCTGAAAACCTCAGTCTGTTCATGGGTTCGGCCCACAAAGCAGAGGAGGGCGCTGTGAAGAAACTGTCCAAGGACTCCATTCTCTCCCTTTATGCCTCCACCCCCTCAGTGCATGCCAGCAGCATGTCTACTCATGGTGAGAACCTTGTGTTTTCTCCAGCTGTTCTTCTTCTTCTTCATTGTAATAGCTCACCAAAGTACGTTTCATCAAAGATAATTAGCATCGGTCTGTTAATAATTCTTCCTGTGATTATTTTCAGGAGGTTTGTACATGAACCAAATGGGATACCCCACGCACCCGTACGGATCGTACCATTCTTTGGCTCAGGCAGGTGGAATGGGAGGCGCCATGATGACATCACAGATGGCCATGATGGGCCAGCAACAGAGCAGCCTGATTGGAGTTCAGCAGAGCGGCATGATGGGACATCAGGGAGTCATGGCTCAGCCTAGTGGCGTTATGGCGCCGCCCTACATGCCGGGGATGACCCAGGGCATGATGGGGCAGCAGCAGAGTGGCATGATGGGGCAGCAGCAGGTTGGAGGTTTACCTCATCAGCAGGTTGGAGGTTTACCTCATCAGCAGGTGTACGGAGTGCAACATTCCCAGCAGCTCCAGTGGAACATTACCCAGGTGTGTGCATGTGTGTGTGTATTTGCTTTGGACCAGATTCATTGTGAACTCCTGTTAGTAACAAAGTGTGTGTGTTCTGTGGCTTTCAGATGACTCAGCAAGTTGCCGGCGTGAATCTCAGCAACACCAACGGCATGATGGGATACAGCAGTCAACAAACGGGAGGCTCAGCAACTCCGAACTCAGCCCACATGAGCGCACACGTTTGGAAATGAACTCACCTACCCAGGAAGTGATGTAATAACGCCAATAGCCTACAAACGAGACGGGAAAGGAAGCTGTAGGAATGCCTGGATGAGACTCTCCAGGAGACACTTCCTAATGCAATGGAGGAGGAAGAGGAGGAAGGTGTGAAGAAGAATAAGGTTTGGGAAACCACTACTACCTCTCTTTCTCTCTCCTCTCTGCCCATGCTTCCTCTGCTCAACAAATCCATGGCCGTCTTTTTTGCATATTTCCATGCTTGCCTTCAGTACACTTTGGTATGATGACCAACACAACAGGGTTCAGAGGTTCACTGCTTAAACATCTTTCTTTGTGCCGAGGCTGTGTGTGTGTGTGTGTGTGTGTGTGTGTGTGTGTGTGTGTGTGTGTGTTGTGTGTGTGTGTGCACACGCATCTGCTCCACATGGCAGTCAAATAACCGCTTGACTTAAAAGAACAGTTTGTATCTTGGAGAGTTTTACAGTTTTTCTTACGTGAAGAGAATGCAAGGGTTAGTCTAGCTTAACTCAACTGGTTGATGTGCTTGAATGTCGATCGCTTATTGGAACAAGATGCATTTATAGCTAAGCAGCTAAGGGGTTAATATTTTCTAACCTGTTAAATAGATCAACATTTTGGGGAATATTCTTATTTGCTATTTTCGCTGAGTCAGATGAGAACAAAATCCAAAATGTGGAACTATTCATTGAACTTAACGTCAACATTGCTTCTTCACAACATGATCCAAACAATTATCTTCATTTGTGAAGGAGCAACTCTAAATGTTTTCCCAGCCTAGAGCGTGAAACCCAAAGGTTTTAGGTGACAAATCATTTTGGATGTAAGGAGAACCAAGCGAGGCTCTTAGATTAAGGGACTGCTGTCTTAATTCATCACACATTCAAGCTGCAAGTAGAGGGCAAAGGTATTAATGGATTACGCTGTTTCTGTGCTGGTAGAAACATTTTTATACAACCTTACAAAAAAAAAACTAATGTATCCCCTTAATAATGTTAAATTAGCATAAGTTTTATGTTATTCTGTCTGACTATATTCAAATTTAAGAAATCCCTTTGTGTCGATAAGCAACTACAAAAGCTACCTAAACAGCCCTCATTTATGATGTCTTATACCCAATAACAGAGGGCTTCTTGTAGAATCAATATCAATATCTAAAAGTGACCAAAGATCAACGCTAGCTTTATTATGGTTTCTACAGCAACGCTTTCTTATACCCGTGTAGCCACTGAACTAGTGATGAGGAGAACAGTCAATTCAGCCGTCCTTTAAAAACCTGCTCTTACATGATAAATGTTGGGCAAATCCATTCACTGTGCTATATCCTCGGCAAGGGCGGGACGTGTAAACGGTCACTTGCATGCATGTAAATGTTGAGGTCACACTCGCGCCCCCATAGGTTATTCTACCATGTACAATAGAGGCCTCGAATAATGTTGAATGTCTGTAAATAGGAGAGAAATGGAGAGAGAGGTGGGGATGAGACATGTTTCAGAATCTTCCACTGGATTGCATGAGGATGTTTATCTCGCTCTGATTGGATGTACTGTCCCGTATGCTTATTAAGATGCCTGAATGTGTCTCTCTGAATGTGTCTCTCTGAATGTGTCTCTACGTGTCGGCTGCTCTCCGACCAAGACCGACAAAATGTCACAATGAATGTGCCCTCGTGTCTTTTGAATGTTCTGTGGTCAACAGCGTCCTGTCCGTTTTTGTTGGTGAATTGTTAAATTCAAAACTTTGACCAGGCCGACGCATTTAAAGGTCACTCGGGGGGCGTTTACAACATCGGCCAATCCACATTGTGAAGCAAAAAGAGATTGTACGACCGTAATCTGTCACCTCTCGATGTTTGATTTCACCCTTCAACAACTCTGTCTGGATTTATCTGAAAGGGTTTCTAAAGATTATTCTAAATGCATGAAACCGTCGGTGTATAAGTCTGTCTTTACGTTAGGTTTCCTGTAGAGGTTCAGTTTGACTGCGAGGGGTGAGAGCTAGAAGAGAAATAGATGAATATACTTGCAAAGATTCTTCTTTCAATTTTAGCTCATTTGGTGGCAGTTGAAGCACGAGTGACAGCAGCGAACCCGTTCTCTGCTGAGAGCAATATCACCACAAGACTAGTGTCAACGCTGCAGCGTAACGGCAGATCTGTCAGCTAGCGAGGAGAAGTGAAGAAATCCATCTCTGTGGGTCCAGACTTCAGCTGAGCTGTCTTTCAATTATATTTGAATGAGTTCCTTTTTTTTGTCTGGTATATTTTCTGTGAAATAAGAGCAATTAAAGGAATGTATCTTTTTATGTACTTGTCAATCAAGATATTGTGTATTCTTTTTCAGAATATCTCTGTATATTGTGTCCCTTGAACAAGATTGATGCAATGTGTGTTCTTCTCTTTTTCTCTCTCCACATGCTTTGCCCCTTTTGATTTCACGTCTGCACAAGTTAGCCACATACATTTGAGGATATGTAACTTATGATACTTGTCTCTGTGAAAATATACAAAATAAATATTGTTTTGATTAAATTCTAAGAATTGTGTCGATGTGATGTTTTTACACCATCAGTCCCACCCAAGTGTCGATGGTTTAGCCCGAGACTTCATCATTTAAAATAAACAACTGACAAATGTCTGTGATTCAAATAAACTTTATTGACTTTGCGTCCAGATGTCAAAGGGCATGCAAATACAGGCTTCTGAATCCGAAATTGTTCCTTTTTTTTTCAGTTTCGTTCCATTTTCTTACAAAACTACGTGCACCTTAAGTTATCAATTCTGCAGCGTACAAACCACAAAAATACCAGTTTTACATTATCAAATACTGCACATAGAAAACATTTACAAAGCACAGGTATAAAATTACAGCTCCCTTTTTCCTCTTAGTAAGCATCCTTTCATCAGACGGTCTGCTTGGCTTTGCCCTTTAAAACGTACTCTGTGGACGCTCCTCGGTGGAAAGGTCAAGGCCGGTTAAGAAAAAGACAACCGATCCGTCTACCAACACCAGCAATCCAATTTAACTGGGCTGATTGTTTTGTTTTTATTTCACCAGATGCTTCCATCCACCTTTAACATTTGCTTCCAAGATTTACCTCGGTTTTGGAAAATGTGCTTTGCTGGGTTTGATTAGGAGGAAGGTTGTCTTGATAGTGGGGAAGGGAGCTACAGTGGCCTTAATATAGTTTGACAGACAGCTAAAAAGGACAAAATGGCTGCTAAGGAAACTTGTCCTGTGACATTTATAGACGTGGATGAAGACAAACTGTCAGATTCTGCCGCAAAAACCCCAATTTGCCCATCAGCTCGGCAGTAATGTGGGTTTTGCTCTTGTTGGCTGCTGCTACATCGGCGAACAGACATGTGGAATGCATGCTTCTCCAGAAAAGGAAATTAAATCCAAAAAATCCAAAAGAAAAACGTCTTCCTCACGGGGGCAATCATACAATAGCTGTTATTCACAATGCATTGCATGCTCTGTTGAGTCTTCAGGTGCTTGAAAATGGGATTTGACGTCATTTCTTACTTGTTGGGCTGATACAGAGTCAGCTACAACCCGACTCTTAATGAGTGAGGTACAGGCCGGGGCCAGAAGTAGAGGCGACAGCCAGTGCTTATTGCCAGAAGAAGTATTTCAGAAAGTGGTTTAAGTTTAAGATGCAGCATTTTTTTTTTTCATCTCAATAAATTCCCTTTTGTACTTTTGGTCTAAGTTTCTCATTATGTGTCATTAAAGTTGTATCATCATAATAATACCAAAGATTAAATACAATAAAATCGGAGTAACCATGCGGTGAACACTTTCGAGCTCAAAAGGACAAAAATCATAACCGTTCCATCAGCTTGATAGTTAAATCAAGTTATTCGACACGGGGGAGAATAGCAATCCTTTCTTATTGAAACCCCATCGTGGCGATTGAAATAAACAAAAAAATGCATTTCGCCACACAGAGTTCATGCTCGTTTCAACCACAGAGCTGTTCTTTTCAAATGAACACACAAAGAATAGGACATACAGTATAGAGTACAGTCAAAGTAAGGGGCTGCCTGAACCAGTGCAGGCCAGGTCCCTGGAAAGTCTTTGAAGAGACAGTATAGCAAAGAAGATGACAAAAAAATTACACTCACTTCAGGTGTAAGGATTAAGAAATACATTCATAAAACTATACATATACACATATAGAACTTCGGTACAATATTTCAAGCAAAATACATTTGTCAAAACTTTCAATTGTGTGCTACAATAGTGATAGCAATGTCTCCGACACAAAATAAGGCCATTGTAAACTGAACAAGCCCTCATTTTCGTGAAAATCTCAAGGCAGTTTTTGTTTTTTTTTGCCCGTCTGACTCTCTCTCCTCCTCTGAATAATACCTCTCTCCTTACAAAAATAAAATACATTTCCAACATTGCACTCAAGAGACGATTCAGGTTGATTGAAGATGCATTATAAAACTTTTTGCACACAATAAAGCGATGTGGATTTAACGGGGGGGAAAGCAAGCTTATGGGTTTACATTCCAAAGCATCTACAGCTTTTATATTCAAACCTCACTGAGCCAGATGCTGTCGAACCCAAGCTAAAACCATCTTTATTGATTCAACAGTCTACCAAGCTCTACATGCTCCATGCCGTTTCCAGATCAACTCCTCCTCAGAACCCTAATCCAACTATTAAGCAACCTGCTTGCATGCATCTACCTCCACGAGTCACACAAGTCCAGGTGACCTGCTGTAACTCCGCCCTTAGTTCATAGTTCACCCTGCTGCTTGTGAGGCTCCAACCTGTTTCAACTCACTTAAACACAGTGGTGTCAAAATAAACCCCACGACCATGTGATGAGACGAAGCAATCTGATCGTGGGTCACTAAGGTCAGTCTGTTCTAATCTACGCTAAATACAATGACTAGAGGTGTTAATGTTCATTTCTGAAAGCCCTGATCCTTAACTTCTCCTCACTGTGGTCCACAACTCAAGTTAACAAGTGGCTTCTTAATAAATATCTAGACATTTAAATATATCTCTCACTCACATCTTGCTGCTCATCTTTATACATCACGCAGTACAACGAATGCACCTCATTGAAAGACATACACGCACACTACACTTTGAAAGGCAATATTTCAACTTTCCTTTTGGTTGCAGGAATCGAACGATTTGGATAAAATCTGGCAAATGCCCTCTGCTCTCCATTAAAAACCCTCCTTGTAGAATAATTACAGCTGTCTTTGCATCGTCTCCTTCTGTACTTCCAATCATTAGACTGTTAAAATGTTTAGGGCTACTTAATATACAGCAAAGGGACTATATACGCTCTGATATAAGCTCTTAAGTATTGGAAATCACAGGGAAAAAATAGAAACAGCATTTTACCAAGGACTAAACATTCAGCGGGGATGTTATACAGGTCTAGAAATTGATTTTTTTTTTTTTTAAACGTTCATTCCTTTTATTTTCTCTCTCATCAACCAAGCTTTTTTTTATTTTTGTCCTCATAAAAAGGTGCGCACTGAAGAGAAGGTGTGCAAATACCAAGAGTATAAGTTCTTATTTTTAAATCATGCCAGCCGTCCACAAAAATAGAAACAAATTAAAAAGGTACAGAAAATGACTTCATATACATGACCATACAGTAACAGATCCAGCAAGGAATAGCTCCAAAAATAAATTGGAGCCCAGACCTTGGTGGTCCTTCTAAAAAGTGTTGTATACATGATGGGAGGGTCACAAAATTATCCTCCTCCCCGAAAAATTCAAGAATGCCAGAGATCCCTTTATCCAAAGTTCAAAGAGCATTAAAATGTGAATTCTGTTGGTCTGAGATGCTGACGAGACAAAGTGCCTCAGCGGTTTTCCCTTTTTGTTGAAAGATGAAGAGAGCTACATTTCAGACGATGGAACATATCATGGTGATCAAACTAAATTTCAGCTTGTAAACACGTGCAAGCTTTTAATAGCCTATAACGAGACTTTCATCTCTCCTAATTCTACGAAAATACAACTCTAGCGTATTTATCCGTTCACATGGTTCAAAGATTCACAGACTTTGAGGAGAAAGAAAAGAAAAGAAAGCGGTTAACACCAGTAGCTGTTTGCCCGGCTACTCCGCCGCCGCCAATGAAGACTAAACCATTGCACATTTTACTTGGACAGCTTCCAGGTCAGTTTTACTGTTTTTTGTGTTTCCAAATACAAATAAAAAGCTTTGAATACGAAGAAAAGGGATTTTGGTAAAGATTAAAAAAGTAGATCTAGCTGCACAAACTAATTATGCATTTGAATGAGCCGATTTTGTGCAAGTCTTCAGTCTCTCTCTGCAAATAAGTTACTATCAGGGTTGTTCAGATGGGAAATCAGTGGCAGCACTGACCTGTTCCAGCTGTCCTAGTGGGCTTTTACACTGAAATTCAAAATACACTTCAGTTACATTTCCATGCTGGCATTCAATTAAAAAGATTCAGAAAAAAACGCACACTACAGTGTGACCAAATAAAACATAATAAATAAATAAACAGGTGCTCAACCACTGCATCTAAGTCAAACATAATACATCCATTACAGTAAAGTGCCGTCTTCAACAACAACAAAATAAACACGCCGCGTGACAGGAAACACCAAGAGTGACATGTTGCCCTGAAACAAGTAGAAACTACCGTGTATGGCAGGTTAACAATCACCTGCTAGAAAGGTAAGACTAGTAGTCAGATAAAAAAAGACAAACTAATCTGGATACGCGTTGACACATTTACAACAGGTTACAGCTGACAGAGGGAGGTGGCCAAAGAGAACACATGGCGTTTAAAGGTTGTAGCAGGTGTGTGAGAGACAGACGCCCCCTTCCTACTTCCTCTATCACGTAAGAAGACGCCGTGGTGGGGAAAAACACATCAGAAGGGAAGAAAACAGGAAGTTCAACAAGTCTGGGTGCTGGTATACAGCGAGAGCGTGTGAGACAGTGGCACCCCCTGGATGTAGAACACAAGAACCCCAGACTAGATCCGTTTTTTGTGCTGATTGACCTGTGTGGCGTAACAGTCCTTTACCATAACGATGGCGGCAGGATCAGACATTTTTGTTCATCGGCGAATCGGTAGCTGGCGGACTAATTTGTTCTGGTTTTCTAGTCACCAAAGCCCCACCCTGGGCTCTTTTTCTCAGGACCCACCCCATAATAAAGTGGCGCTGCACTCCCGTCACACTGGCCGTGGCCCGCTAACTAAAAGATTGAAGCACTTTTAAAGATGTCTCTACGAAGGGTTGCAAGCAAACATGCAGAATGCAGCCGATACATACATGAACACAAATAAGTATTTAACTATCTATTTATATATATATATAATATGTATATCCATATATAAACTCTGCCCTGTGGAAATTATAGAATAGCGGTGCTGCTACCTCACATAATAGCCATTATGTGAATATCCAAGCCTGTTGCCTAGGTATGTTTATGTGTTCGGCCTGCCGTTCTCAGCTCACGTGTGTAGAATGTATCTTTTTTTTTGCATTACATCTAAGTCATTGACTCTGCTACATATCCATACTTTATATTGTATACTAGTTCACCGACGATTTATAGTAGTAATAACAACAATAACAATTGCTTTGGTTTTAAAAAATAAAGTTCTTTTTCTTAGTTTGGCATAGAGAGTTTAGAGACTGGCATCGGGATGGCCCTGGGATGAGTCGTGCCACAATCTGGTACCTTGGAATGCAGATTTGCTGTGTCATGGTAAGGAGACGTTGAGATGGGACGGTGGAAGAAAAATGCTACATGTTCTGGTAAATTAAGTCTGTTTCAAGTTGAATTTGCTCATGGCTTTCACCCAACTGAACGAGCCGTCAGTGTGTGAGAATACGGGCGTGGTGGAGGATGTGGCAGTGTGTCTGTGGGGTGTAGATGTGGATGAGATCAGGTATTTGCACCTGTATGTCAAATGTGTCTTCCTGCACAGATGTGTGTGTGTGTGTGTGTGTGTGTGTGTGTTTGCCTACCTGCACTTACAGTCGTTGTGTATTTACAGTACGTGTGTCCGTGTCTGCATGACTCTGCCTGTGCATATGCGGGTGCCTACTGGGTGTCTAGGTGCACGAGGGGCTGGTGGCGCTCTCCAGGGAGGACTGGGAGAGGCGTCTGGTGAGGGGTCCGATGCTGGGATCTGCCAGAGAGGAGGTAGGGAACAGCTTGTACCAGCCACTAACTGTGGCAGACAGGTCCAAGTCCTCAAGAAGGATCTGGGCCATTCCCATGAAGCACTTGTGGTCCATACGCCCGTAATCCCCCCACACGATCACCTAAAGGAGACATGAGAATACATTATATACACAACAATAAGATACGGGTATAAGATACTTCTTAATACCTCCACTTATTTATCTTCTGTTAAAATCTGAAGTATTGTTAAGGTTTGGCTGAATGTGCCTTGTTCAGGATGGCAAATAGAAAATGTCCTGATTCCTGTCACTTGAAGCCTCCACTTTATCTCTGTTCATGCAGAAATATACAAGGTCACTGATGAAAATGCCAACTCCATGAATTTTGATCCCTCTGGATTACAAAAATAGAAACACACCATAAAACACACTAAACCTTTTGGAAAATATTTCTATTTTTAAAAATCATTCAAAAGTGAAAAAAGGGAAAATCCCGTACCTGTAGGACTTTGCCGAGAGGACTCTCGTCAAACAACAGAGCCTGCTGGTAGGTGGGGTCCAGATTCTTCTTCACTACTTTGGTTTTCTTCTTGGCCAAGCACACGCCATTCTCCAGCACGTACACCTTCACGTAGGTCGCTGTGGACAGAGCAACACAAATACAACGCAGTGAAATCCCGACATGAGCGTACAGGCTGGTCAGCGGAATTATAATGCAGGAGCTGAAGTCAGTTCAGAGTACCTGGTATGTTCTTGGAGCCCGGTTTAGGGGTCAACCCTCTGGCCTGGTTGACCTCCACCTCCAGCTGCCCTCCTCTGTCTACCATGCCAACATGGACATCCCCTGGAGAGAGAAAACACAGTCTTTATAATGATCAGTTACCCAGGTTTTACTCTCACTGATGTTGCAATGGCCAACATTCGACTGCAGAGGGCGACACAGAGCTGTAGGTCTGCCTTCACGACCAGGCATGGTGGAGCACAGAGCTCTCTCTGTTCTGTTTTTTTCACAAGCAATGACCTTCGCATGAAAGATTTATACCTCATGCAAGAATAACTTCATCCGTGCTGAGTGGATACGCTGGTATTGTGCTACATTTTTAGACGCTGCTGTGCATCTCACAGTTGGTATGTTGGTATATGGATGTAGATTTGATTCTTTGTCATCCTGCCGTCTAACAATTGACATTCAAGTGTATTACTGTAATTTTCCACGACGGTCTGCTTGCCTTTAAATTAAAATCTATGCTGGTTTTCCATTGTTAACAGACCTCCGTCTTGCCCCTATGGTACAAGTTGATGAGACTTCCTGTCCTGTAAAGCAGTGGTTCCTTTAAATAATATAAACAAAAGTCTAGCAAAGGTCAAAAATATACTTTTTAAATAGTTTTATAGCAGGCTCAACTCTGTTTAAACACAGTATTTCTGCACAGCTGCAGATACAGATCAGGCTCCTTTAATATTAGGCTTGCCTGCTGTTCTTAGATACAAGTAGGGAAAATGGTTGGGAACCACTGGTGGATTCGGTGGTTGTCAGGGGAAGGGAGCGAGGTATGAAAATGCCACTAAGTTCAACGAAAATAGGAGTGCAAAAAATCTGATACAATTTTACAAAGAATCAAGCTCTACTTGACAGGAATGAAAGGGATTGAACAGAAAAAGACGGTTCTTCTCGGCTTACCCATGGAAGGTGTAGCTAGCGTTTGCCGGCCGACGATCTGAGCGGGGCCGAGTCCATCCAGGAAGTCACTGAACTGGCTCTCAGGCCCCAGGCGTGTGGTGGGGAAGACGAACCTGAGGGACAAACGGAACGATGATGAACTGGATGAACACGGATGGGTGGATGAACGGCCGCTCGAGTACTCACGTTCCGTCGGAGCTGTTTGAGTTGGTGCTGCCGTCAGTCGAGTCCTTGCTGCCCTGCCGTGTCACCCGGTTCCTCATCTCCACGGCGATGCCGGTCTCTGTGCTTCGTCGGATGGTGCTGCGGAGCTTCTTCGTCCCGCCTTCTGAGAAACACAGAGGTCATAGATCCTGCTTCAGGTGCTCTTTTTCAGCAGGATAATCCACTGAGAATAATAACCGGAATAGACAGGAAGCTGTCGAGCTGTCTGATAAGCCAGTCAGCTCTCACACAGAACCAGCACCTGCATGATAAGTGCTTCATGGGGACGTGCCGCCTGTACATTTCAATGCAAATAGGTTTAGTGAAAGGATCTGAAGGCTTTCTTCTTCACCGACTTTATAAAGATACACCTGAAGTGGACCGAAAAATTGATGTTCCTGCCAAATATGTTTATGTCTGTGAGATGAGCTGACTGAGAAATATAAAATATAAATAATATTGCTTTTAATGTTGCCTCAAAAAGGGAAATAAAGACAGATTCAGTTTATTCCGAGTACACCCATCGCTTCTCTATATATTTTGATGAAAGATCACTCAGGCAAGGAGCCTATCTCACATCCTCCCCCACTGGGATGTCGCCGTACTATTGGAAAATCGTTCCACTTTGCAGGCATTACAAGGGCCCGTTTTAAACTCGTCAGGCTAATTTTACAATGGCTCTTCTGAGTAGAGCGCAATAAGCTTTTAGGGGGACTCTTGAGCCTGACTAGCGAGGTAGACACACAAACAAATTGGCAGCTTGAGGAATGTTGTGACTGGTGGGGGAGAGAGAGAAAGTTGGGAGGCTGAGCTGAGAGGAGGGACGGAGGGAGGAGGAAAGGTATTTAGGCTTTACAGCACTGCTGACGCAAGGAGAACAGGAGCAAGCTGGAGAGCCGCTAACCCCACAAGAAGCTTTCAGGGCATCATCCCCCGTAATGACACACATATCTCCGTGTGACTCGACATGCTGAGTTCAAAGTGGTAAGGCACAGTTGAAGTGATTGGAGTGGTTCTGGATGTGACATGTTAGCAGACAACCCTTCCCTTATCCCTTCCATCACCCCCGCTTCTCTCTCTCTCTCTCTCTCCAGGCTCGCACACATTACCCAGAAGTCCAGGGCCTAAAGAGGCAATGCAGGCTTACATCTCAATGCACCTCAGGGCACGGACACACATTATATTTAACTAATATATTTTGACAATAATTGTTTCAGTAAATGTTAGAGCAAAAAATGCTAAATATTTCTCAGGTTTGAAGACACCACATTGAATTCTGGGAAACCCTTTCTCTATTTCCTGACTTTTTACATTTTACCTGATATCATTAATGAATGAAAACTAAAAAGAAATATGAAGAGAGACTTTAGTTCTCCCTTAGGTCTACAACTGTAAACAATAACACAACATATATACATCAAATTCCCAAAGCCTTTTACCACTAGATAGCACTAGTGTCGGTACATTCACGCCGCCGTGCAGCATTTACACTCGTACACAGTGCGTAGTGAGAGGTCTGGGCTACAGGGTGACAGTTTAGTCACAAGGGAGGATGAGAAAGAGGCTGGGAGTCGTCGTGTTGGCAAAGCTTGGCTTTGAAAAGACTTCTGCAAACTCTAATTCTTCTTTCCTTTGACAGGGGCTTTCTAGGCAGGCCCGCTTTTTTAAATCCTGCAATAGAGGGTTTAAATACTTGAAAATGTCTTAAAACTTTTACAGGCATCTCTAACATTCTCCCTTTAACTTGTTAATTTGGAGGTCAATCGCTGGCTCATAACAAGAGAAACAAACTGATTGAGGTTTTGTGTTTTAGTGCTGCAGCCATGCAGCTCATCATGACGGCGATTGTGGTCGCCGTAGGAGCCCGTACGACTCTCCTCCATCGGAGCGCCGTCACCGCAGGAGACTCGTAACAAGCGGTTGCTTATTGTTACCAGTTAAGCTCACACCCAGGAACAGCCGTCCCACTCCATCAGCCCGAGCAACTCCCAGCTCATTGAGCATCCTCGCCAAGCCCATATCTCATTGCCATGACAACCGCAGACACTCAACATCATCACCATCACTATGGCGATAACAAGACAGCAAACAAAGACACTTGATGAGTCTTTGGGGACTGAAAAAAAAAAAGAGTGGATTGAACAAAGGAGAGATGACTTTCAGAGGAGGATGAGGAGTGAAAGTGAAGAGAAAGGACAAGTATAAATAAGTGTTGAGGAGAAACGGGTAAAGTGGAAGATGAGAATGATGGGGTCCCATGGGTGTTGGAGAAGAGAGGGGTGCTGCCTTCAATTTATAATCCTGCAGTCAAGAGTGTTGTGTGTGTGTGTGTGTGTGTGTGTGTGTGTGTGTGTGTGTGTGTGTGTGTGCGCGTGTGTGTATGTTTACAGCATCACACCCAGACAAACTCCATGCCCTCCTGCTGCCATGACAACCCCCGCCCTCAGATCTGGACCCAGACAATGCCACCTGAGACAAACGGCGACAGGCTCATCCCCTATCACTTTTCAAAATTTCATTCATCCAGGCAACATTTCCCCGAAACTCCTGCACTTTGGACTGCAACATGGACTAACATCATCACCGCAACGGTAACTTGAACTCCTGCCTGTCTCACAACTGAACCACAACGGCTCGCTGGTCAGGAAATCAGCATTTCTAAAAGTTATTCAAACATAATTAGCCCAGAAGTGTGTTAATATTTAAGTATCACAACGGTAAAATGTGTCCCGATGACGGTGGATCTGTCAAAAATACCCATGAGAGTGAGTTCACACACACGAGTGGGGCATCCCCACTATAAACCCATCTTTGAACTATTCATTTAACTTCATAACCACACTTGTTACTCATTTGTCCGCCGTTCCCTCTCATCAGAACAGCCACCCCCAACCCCCCAACATAGTGTAAAGGAGTGATCTCTTCCTTCCCTTTAATCCCCTCCTCCTCGCCTGCGCTTTCCCTCCATCCGTTTCCATGGCAATGCCGTCTGCATTGCACCAAGAGCCCCGGCTGGCGTGTTCGCTCATAAGCCTTTCCCCTCTCTGTGTCTTTCCTATGTATTGTCCTCTCCGAGAGTCCCACTCCTTAGTTGGCCACCACTTTCTCCGTCTTTATATCGGATCTCACACCCTCTTTGTTTGCTTGCTGTGTCTGTTCTCATCCTTGCCACCCCTTCCTATAAACACACTCACTGATATGCAATGATTCCTTTATTTGCTTTTATCTGCATTTCCAAAATCACTCTCACTTATATTTTCCTGCTAATCCCGAAGTTCTCCAGTCTTTTAGCTGCCGTGCATCTTTTTCACACTAACGTCTAGCTCTTCTCCCATCACATCTAAATCATGACGTACGGTGTGATGTTCTCCTCTCCCTCTGCTGAACCAACTTTGTTATACAGCGTTAAAATCAAGTGCACACAGGTCCTGGAAGGAGGAATTAGAGGTAGTCTGACAGATATGCCGCTTGAGCAGCTAAAATAACAACATTACATAAGCGGTTGTGCTTTACCATGCTAGAGGAAAGGGGTCTTTGTGTGCTACAAGGCTGTTAAAAGTATCTCCCATTGGCTCGTCTATAATGAGTCATACAAAGTCCCTGAAGACACGCTCATGAATATCGCAGAAATGCGCCGCCCGGAGAGAAATCACATGCTCAAAACTTTCTCTGCGCGTTTGTGTATAAATCCAAGTATTCGTTGAAACCACTTAAGCAAGCCACATGTTTGATGATCATGATGCGGCGAGATCATTTCTCAGGGAAGAAGATTAGGAGGGAGACAGGAGTGATACGGATGGAAAGAATTATTAGCTTCAGTGGAGAGAATTAATAGCGGGAGGGGGAATAAAGAAAGGTGGGATTACTGAAAACGCCAACAAGGCAGAAAAGAGCCACACACTGTATGTGTGCACGATATATAGCTTATCTGTGTGTGTGTGTGTGTGTGTGTGTGTGTGTGTGTGTGTGTGTGTGTGTGTGCGCGCTCAACACATCATAAAAGCTGCTCTGACATTTGGAGAGAACACTGATGAAGCCTTTCTCATTATATGCTGTAATATGGAATGCTGTTTTTAGACTCCCTGGCTGCGCCGACATGCCTATTGGATGCACCGGTGACGGCAACGATCCGCCATGCATAGCAACAGTAACCAAGCAGGAGCGTTGAAGATGAAAGATCTGTTGTGGTGTCTTCACCGCCAGACTCCTGCTAAATATGGACGAGGGGAAGATTCAAGGGAGAAGAAGAAGTAGGATGAGTGATTATATATATATGAATCAGTGATTCAGAGCCGTAGTCCTGTGTCATACGGTTACATAAGCTTGGAGCCGGTGATGCAATGATGACAGTATATAGACAGTATGAAGCTAGATACAACATATTCATAGACTGTATACAAGTGACGTCACCCGTTGTTTTGAAAGGGTTTAAGTTGTGAGACGAAAACACGGACATCTCCCAGGCCAGACATCGCTGTGGGAGCGAACTGTGGATAAGCAGGTTGCCATGTCCTGAAGCGCAAGCTGCTTTATCGTCAGTTTTACTCTAAACGGGACCATTATCTACTAAATCCTGATGCATTGACGAAGACTTGAGACCCTAAACTGCATGTAAACTATGTTTACTGAGGTGATAAATCAAGTGAACAGTAGGGTCATTGTCTCATAGACTTCCATACAATCGGATCAGAGAAGTCGCCCCCTGCTGGCAGGGTGAAAGAATGCTAGTTTAAGGCACTTGGCTTCACTTTTCAGAACCGGAGGTTGCCATCACATAGTTATTTCTGTGGAAGGATCATATCAGCCTACAAGTAAAACTGTATTCTTCAAAACGTAGATGGCGTGAGATGGTTTTGCCCTCAGGGATAAGCCTGGTTAAAACACAACAGTGTGAACAATCATTCCACTCATGCAAAGTACAGTTTAGGGACACAAGACCTTTTTGAATCCTCGTGTCCCTGTTCAATCACAAGCCTGTGTTTTCTTGCTGCTTTGTGTTTGTGTTCTTAAACATTTTTCTCGATAATTCAACCATTTATGAGACCCTGCCAGCAGTCCACTTTTATTGAACTCAACAGAGCATGCAAAAACAAGTTGGCGAGTTGAGTGGAGCTTAGCGCCCTTACGTACTCTGCCTTTAATGGTAATGCATGGGAGTTAAACAAAAGTAATCCCCCGTGTTGCACTGTCAGTGTCTGTGTGTGTGTGTGAGTCACATCAACAGCTTAGGCAGGGACATGAGCCAGGGAGTGGTCAATACCAAGCAATTAGCCTTTCTCAGCAGCGCCATGTTGGATAGGAAATGATTTCTCGAAATCTAAAACCTTCACGTATGGCAGGATGTCTGTCAGTGAGTTAATATGCCACACAGGCTCCCGTCTAACGACAATTCATTACAATGAGGAGAAGAGTAATCTAATTCAGATGCGATTTCCCCTTGATTACTCAACTCCACGGCTGACGGGGCGAATAATGGCGGCGGAAGATTTCTAGGGAAGAAGCAGATGAGAAGATATCACCTTGCTAGAAACTAAACCTTTCTATATTTCACAAAACCACGTTGCCTTTTAAGCACTGAACATCCCTCTCCGCTGAGATACACAAACAAAGGGAGAACAGGATTATGATTGGTTCACTGCAAACCAAATAAAAGATAATCTCAACAAAATGTCTCACTAAGTCTTCCAATCAAAATCATCTCGGCAGGATGAGATTTTTCCATTTCCTTCTTATCTAATTCAACTATTTTTCTGGTAACACTTTGACTTTAATCACAATATTGAAGCAAATTACACTTTGTAAATTACACTGTAAAAGAAAATCAAATTTAGGTCAAGAAAATCCCAGACAAATCGATTTGAGTTGAGCAGAAGGGAAAAGATGTCACCATCTTGGCAGATTCCTCTCTGATTTAAGAGCAAATACCATTATAAGTCTGAGAACTAAACCTCTGAGTCAATGTTTCCTGCAGTGCAGTAGCTGCCTCCCTCGTCCATGACACAGATTCAGATTTTCAACCTGTATGTTCGCCTTGGCTGACGAGGAACTGTGTGAGCTAGTTGCTCAAATGCACCGAACGCTGCCCTCCCCTCCACATTTCCTTCAACACCACCTTATGGCAGACGGCAGCCAGCCCTCTTATGTCGAGAGGAGTGGTAATGGCACCCTGATTATAGGTCTTTTACACACACATTCATACACACACAACACAGTGACTCACCTCCCACACTGGTGTCCACACTGCCACTTACTGCCCGGTAAAGCCTCGCTCTTGATCATTTTCGACCCAGGTTGCTCAATCTGAGAACTCTTACTCTATTAGTGCGGGTGTGCCAGATCAGCTAAAAGCCCCCAACATGAGAAATAACACCTCAGCTGAGTCTGCTCTGTGAAGACTCTGACATCATGCAAGACTCTGGGAAATCACTTGTTAAGCTCTAAGGTGCTGGTAGGTGGGTTTTGTTCTCTTTGGATGGAGCCGTTTCCACTAGGGGTGTGAATATTTGGCTTCACAGCGATTTGATTCGATTAACGATACAGTGACTTGTAAATTAAATTCTATATCCATTAAATAAACACGCAATAATGCAAGTGAGTTGAAAAAATAACATATTTATTCTATAAAAAAGTAGCCCTGCATAATATTTCATGCTGAATACAAAAATGTAATTGAACATTGCTCAGTTATTTTTAACATTTTCAGTAGACTACATGCTGGCAGGGGAGAGTGTGTCTTAAACGTATTAACACATTAATCATAAGTAAGAATCACGATTCATCCGATTAAATGCATTTATATTGATTATCGGTCAAAGCCAAATCGATTCATTCTATGTATTTATTTTAGTAGATCGATTTAGTTGAATCTATAGGACTGACGATCGATTCATCGATTAATCGAATGAATCGTTACACCTCTAGTTTCCATGTAGCTTCATATTGACATAGAGACATCTGATTGGTGCCAATCCTGTCATGTGACTCTCAGCAAGAAAGCAAACCGGCATATTATCAAGAAATGTCCAATTAACCCTTTTACTATACAGGTTGCATGAGATTGTAAGTGCTTCCAACATCACACGTTGTTGAGAGCTTTGTTGATGGGTTGACACACACACACACACACACACACACACACACACACTCTTTGTATGCATACAACAGAATGTATACAGCAACAAAGAAAGAGAGATTCACAGTTGAATGGCTCGCCAATCTGTGGCTAAGAATAGAGCACGGAGGAGTTGGTGGGTGAGATTGGGAAACATGATAGACGTCCTGAGAGAAAGTGAGAGCAAAAAAAAAAAAAAAGAGATGGGGATGAAAGGAGGAGAGATAGAGGAGAGTGAAAATGAAGACGTCAGTGAGCTGGAGGAGACATAGAGAGGGCGACGTGGGAGTATGGCAGGAAGAGAAAGTGGAGAGAAAGTGATAGCCGGTCAACATGACGGGGGGTTTGGTAGCCTCTAAAAGCTTTTTAGGTTTAGGTTGTCACGAGAGCCAGGGACTCAATACACATCAAAAGAAAAATGAGGTGGGGCGAGTGAGGGAACACAGCAGCAGTCTCACCTGAAATAGCAGCTCAAAAGGCTGAAAGAGGATTTTTTTTCCATTACTCATAGCGAGTATGTGTACTACCATGTGTAGTCATCCTGTGAAATACCTATTATTATGAAAGCTCCCCAGTCACCACAGGTCAGAAGCTGCAGCGTTCACAACTTCCACAGCCGCAATTCATACGATCCATTGCTTTCTATCCACCGTTGCTCCTTTTGTTCATAAGCCTTTTTCGGAGCCGTCTTGATATGCAAGAATTTCTCTTAAGGGGCGAATTTTCCCTCAAAGGATCCGATCACCATAAGCTCTCCAAAAACGTCTCTGCCAAAATTCCTAAAGTGTGTTTCCTAGCTGTGACTCAGAAGCAGAGCAAGAAGTAGGGCACGAGTGAGTCACCCAGGAAAAAAAAAGTAGAGTACTCAAATGCCAGGTCTACTCTCTGGTCTAGGAGACACATAGAGGCTAACTGCTTTTAACCCGTGGACGGACTAGTCGGTGACCTTTTATTGCGTGATTCCTTTCTTCTGCCAAAACCTGCCTCATCCCTTTCATGTGCTTAAATATCACAAAGCCATGTAATCATCATGAATAGGATGATTCTTACACGCAAACATCCTGATCCAAGTAAACACGACACATCTTCAATAATGAGAGGGAGAAAAGAAAACTGACTATTACACGAGACAGAGAGACCTTCAGATACAGTATATATTCATAATGTGATGGGAATGACGAGAAATAAAGGGAAACACACACACACGGCACACAACTGCATCTATAAGTGATCGCCCAGCACGTCTTACTTATTCTGGGATAGGAGCAGAGACCTCTTTGAAATGTTATGTTCAAATGTTCTCCATTAGCTACCTCCCATCTGCATCGCATCATCCTGTCCTGCAGAGCCACCAGTGTGGGGAAGTGTTCGCGTCGCAGGTATTTAGGAACCAACAGAAGACTTTTCATGTACACTGTAGTTCAGAGCTTTTACTAAACATTGTCCTGTCAACGGAGCTACACAGTATCACCACTTCTCCTTGCTTATCGCTAATAACCACAACTGTAGGCTAACGCCGCCGCCGTGACTCAACGTCAGAATCCCACTGGAAGCCAACTACAGCGAGCCACGTGTCAACATTTATATTGTAGACGACTGTTTTCAAAGGATGGGTTTCTGTAGTAAAGCTGCATAGCGCCGGTGAATGTACACAGAGAAACAAAGCATTCCTAAGGATTTCATTCTAGTATTTGGTGAATAAACAGGTTTGTGACACTGAATCGTTTTTATACCGAGGCAAATACAAAAAAAAAGGGAAACACCAAATAAAACAGAAGCATATTTTTTGTCTTAACATTACTGACTATGGTGAAAGCCCCTTCACATATCTTCACTCCCAGGTTGGAGCTACAGTCAACTTGGAAATTATTAGTCTGACAACAGTACACCAAGAAATGTGTCTGCTGCCGGTCTCAGAACAGAGTTGGAATGAAAAGACAAACGGAGAAGTATTCTCTTCCTGTGTCACATATTTCCTTCTGTGTGTCTGTTTCTTTCCTGTGGCTCTGGTTTATTTCCAACACTATCTCCAGCACCGCAGAAATAAACACTCGCAGGACAGCAAGATGTAAATACAGAAGATTTTGAAAGGGATTGAAAAAAGTGAGGTTTAGCAAATAAAGAGCACGGGTGTGGAGTGGGATGAGAGAGCTCAACAGAGCAGAAAAGAGTGAGGTTAGACACAAACTGGGGGGGGGCTGTTACAGTCGCGGTGTTTCACTGGGACGCTGACCAAAAGCACACACCAACTGACACGCATCCACGCCTGGTTTCCTTTAATCCTACTCTCCTGGTGCAGTGCATCTCATCATCAGAGGCGCCTGCTTCCCTCTGTGCAGACCTGACAGCGTGCCGAGAGACGCTCTGCGGGATAAACCTGCTCAGGAGATAAGGCAGTGTTCAGCAGAGGAGTGACTCAACCATTAAACCTGGGAAGCCATTTGTGTGTGTGTGTGTGTGTGTGTGTGTGTGTGTGTGTGTGTCTCCTCACCGATGCCAATAATAGCAGGTAATATATAGAACGCATCGAAAAAAGCCTCCATCAACCTGTTACAAAACCCAGAATAATGAGGCACCGGCTCAGTGGGAGTCGGCGCTGTGAATGGAGCTACATGAGGAAAGCTGAGAAGCATCATGGAATAAAAACACACGGCGTCATTGTGGGGCTGCATTAAAATAGCCTGTTTCAAAGGCTCTAAATAAGGAAGCATATCTTATACAACAACGCCAGTTCGGTGAAAATGTGAATGTGAATTTCATATCGACCCTTATCTTCTACCTGGTTTTTATTAGTGTTCCTGTTCAGGGTTTGTTCCTACATTTCCCTCCTCTGATGCTGTAACCTGACCATGGCACATTTATTCACATATTTAGAAGGAACGTGCAGAGACAAGTGAAATATTCATGTGAAAATATGCATTGTGAGGAGGGTAGGACAATGATTCAATATGATCATTTCTTATCTTGCAGTGGAATCATTTTGTGATAAAATCGTATACACGAGATAACGTGGCACACAATTACTTATTATAATGTAATAATGATAAAAACAAGCATACAGTAACTAAAATTTCTCCAACAAAACAGATTCATTTTGCACTAAAGGTAAGTTAAAATATTCAGTCCTTTTCATGTGTTTAATTCACACAACAGCACACAAAACAATTATTTCTTAGAGACATATTTATTCATTGAGTTACCTGAAAACATGTTGTGATAAATATGGTTTTGGAGATATGAAGTGACCTGTATCGGAATAGAAGATATTGGCCATATCAGCGAGCTGTAATTCTGTTTGATTGTTAACATGAAGTTAAACTGAGTGATGATGACTCCCTAAAGTCACACATTTTTGTTTGGAAACACCAGAGGGTAGAATTATACAGCGTGCATTAACACCGACAACTGTCAGGTCTCAGCTGCTGTCTGAAAATGGTGACAAGGCTGCTGTGTTAGATATCCTTGTCCTGCTCTAAGTCTGTTTGTATGAAGATGTTTATCTTGGAGTTAGTGGCCCATTGACATGAAGAATACTGTTTTTCCACTAAAAACATATTTTTGTAGATGGGATACAGAACGATGGAAGGAGCTCATTGTAGGTGTAGTAAGTAAGTCATAGTTCCATCTTTTTTACAGATATTTTGAATGTATTGTTACTGTAAAAGGTCAGATAATTGGAAGATAATCAAACCAAAGTTGCCAAAACTTTAAAGCCAGTAAAAACCTTTGATCGGAAAAGATTTCATTTTTAGAAATAAAAAACAGTAATTCTCTATTTCAAATAGTTTTATTTTGAAAAAGATGCATGTTTTTGAATAATATTCAATAGGGACACGTCTACAAAACACTCCCTCGCTTGTGTAAGATCGTATCGGGGCAGATTCTGTTCATAGTTGTAAAGTGACTGGATCCAAATCCCAAAATGGATCATGGCTAGAACCGAGCCTGCAGGAACTCTGACACATAACGTGTACATCCAGTCTTTGTGTCTCTATCAGCAGCCTCAGTTTCACTGACTTTCTTTATTCCTCCCCATCATTAACTTTCATTTATTTTGTTATTTTCTTATAATTCAAGTAGATAAAGATGTTTTCAGTCACTTGAAAAACGATTATGATCTAATATTAAACATCAAAAAAAGGTGCACTAGGGGGCGCTAGTGAGCGACTGATGGAGTAAGACGCTTAACTCGGAGCTCCTGCAGAATATGCTATAATTTCATAATTAAATGACACCAAATCTTCAAATTACATTCAATACCCTACAAAAACCTCATTAGTACATTGAAGGAAGACCCGAAGAGAGTCCAAGTGAAGTCGATGGCGTCTAATCTCCGAAAATATAAATTCGAGGGCACGTCCAACACAAGGCCCAACACCTCCTCGAGTAAGAGTTCAGGTAGCCCCACCTCGGCCACGCCTGAGCCCAGGAACACACCGACCATGGACATCACCGCAATCAAGACGGATATCCTCTCCTCACTGAGAAAAGATATATCCGCGGTAATAAGAGAGGAATTGAAGAGTGCCTTAGCAGACGACTTTGAATCTATTAAGAGGGAATTGACGGCAGTGAGATCTGAAATAGCTAACAATGCTACGGCTATCCACGCTGAGCTCGAGCATGTGAAGGCTAACGTCGGAGCTGTTGAGGAGGGACTGTCAACATGGTCGGACGAGGTCGTGTCAACACAGCGCACAGTGAAAGATCTTGAGAAGTTGGTGGGTGATCTAAGAGAAAAGTGTGAGGACTTGGAGGGGAGAATGAGGAGAGGAAATATTCGGATCACGGGAGTCGCTGAGCAGCCGGGGTCCAGCTCGCCCGCAGCAGTTGCGAAACTCCTCAAAGAAGTTTTCCAGATGGATAAAGAAGTGATGGTCGAGCGCTCACATCGCAGCCTGGTGCAGAGAGGAGCGGGGGACAGGCCGCGCGTAATCATCGCAAAGCTACACAAGGAAGGAGACGCTCTGGCCATACTGAGGAAGGCCCGGGACCGAGGCGGCAGACTCCAATACGACGGAAATACGATCGCTGTATTCCCAGACTACACGGTCAACGTCGCCAAAGCCAGGGCGGCATTTACAGATGTCAGGAAGATGCTGCGGGGGAGACCGGGAGTCCGCTTTGGAATATTCTTCCCTGCTCGATTTCGCATCTCCCACAATAACGAGGAGAAGGAGTTTCTGGATGCCACTGAAGCCATGGACTACGTGAAGAAAAAAGTCATCACAACAGCGGAGCCAGAGAACTGATCGTGCCCGTATCTAACACGGGAGGTAACGTGTGATCACATCCTGTGATGTTTCTGATAGTTAACGATCAATGTGAGTACTATACGCCTCAGTACTGTGTACGATATGTTTTGTCTTCGTATAGTAGTACAGTATAGGTCCTTCCTGGGTGTTCGTATACTGGGATGCCGGCACGACTGTACGCTGAGATGGGGGTTTTTTACGTTATCATGCGCGTGCCCGGCACATAGTGTGAGTGAGCGGGAGACCTTATCAGTACACTGGAGTGGACTTGTTTTCTAAGTCTTCATTTCATTTATTCATAATATTATTGCTACATTTGGTTTGTAAACAATGCATAACAACTCTGACTACATATGCATTGTGGGGAATTTGTCGTCATAGTGTCTTTGATAAAGTGCCTTACTCTGCGGGAGCATGAGTGTTCAACAAGTGATTGTTATCCTGTCTGGCTTTGTGTCTAGGCAAAGGCGAACGTCTTTAAGTACGGTTCGCACAGCTGCACGTTCTGACCCGCGGCCCGGGACCCCGTCCCAAGAGACTGACCAGTTAATGTTGGTTGAGTTCACGTTTCTTTCAACCTCATGGTTCGCTCTTTCTATGCAGATCCCTCTGTTCCCCAGGGATCCCAATGTAAAAATAAGAGCTATTGGGGAATTGTTTTTCCCCCTGTTCCAACACAGATGGTATATGATAATGCTTAAACCGATGTACAAGCACACTGCTGTTTTCACTTATGGATATTTTTGTGTTTGTTCTGCTTGTTTTTTGTTTTGCATTTTTTTACTTTTTTTTTTTTCCTACATCATCTTCCCAAACCCATTCTCTAACATCCACCCTATCATATGCAGGCACTGTATAGTTTTGTACGACCCTTCTGTGACTTCTCCTCCTCACCTGCTCCCTTATCTGTCAGTATATTATCTGAAGCTAAAGGGTTGTGTTGTTCCATATTCTGATGCTCAGTCATGGGATCCCTGAAGGTAATTAGTTATAATGTCAAGGGTCTTAACAGTCCCATAAAGAGGAAGAAAATCCTTAATCAATTAAAAAGAGCACATTGTCAGATAGCCTTCTTGCAAGAAACCCACTTATCAGATGTAGAACACGATAAACTCAAAAAATCTTGGGCAGACAAAACATTCTACTCATCACATAAATCAGGTAGAAAAAGAGGAGTCTCCATATTAGTGCATAGACATGTTAATTTTACACCCACTAACGTTCGTAAGGACTCTGAAGGGAGATTCGTCTTAGTAAATGGATCTATTGATGGCATACAGGTCTCATTGATGAACATATACGCCCCAAATGAGGATGAGCCAAGCTTCATTACTACAATTTTTGCCACAATACTACAGCACACCTCCGGTATTCTACTGATGGGAGGGGATTTCAACTGTGTCATGTCCCAACATATGGATAGACAGCCGCCATCAAAAACACCCATTTCTCGAATGAGTAAAACACTCAAACACTTGTCGAGTGAGTCGGGGTTAGTGGACGTTTGGAGAACTAAATTTCCTAAAAGGTAGAGATTTTACTTTTTATTCCCACAGACATTTGTCTTATTCAAGAATCGATTTCTTTTTCACCCCCAAAGCAGAGCTACATAGGATAGAGGACGTCAAGATCCTGCCAATAACAATATCCGATCATGCACCTATTGAAATATCATGGGACATAGGACATAGATTAACGACCAAACAGTGGAGACTAAATGCATCACTTTTAAATGACAAAGAATTCACTACTTTTGTAATAAATGAACTAAAGGACTATCTTGATATGAACATCTCTCCTGAAACATCCCCCCTCATCCTATGGGACTGTGCTAAGGCGTACATTAGAGGCCGCATCATTTCATTTGCAAGTGCAAGAAAAAAGGATAGGGTAGCAAGGCAGCGTGAATTGGAACACAAAATAGTACGATTGGAACGACAGCATAAAAGAACACTAACTCCCAATTTGCTCAAGGAGCTCAAACAAACACGGAGAGATTTAGACAGTCTGATTACGGAAAAGATTGAGGGTAATTTGAGGTTCACTAAGCAGAAATATTATGAAAATGGCAACAGAGCAAGTAGACTATTGGCCTTAAGACTTAAAAAACAACAATCCTCTAATATAGTACACAAATTAAAATTTAGTAATTCAACACTCACAAAACCAGACGAAATTGCAGGGTCTTTTGCTGAATTTTACAAATCCTTATACACAAATACAGACACCTGCACCGATGATAAAGAATTGGCACAATTTTTGAAAGATATTAATTTAGAACAGTTATCTGAGCCGGAGGCAAAGGAACTAGATGAACCTATCAAAGAATCGGAAATACTACAGGCCATCTCTACATTAAAAAATGGTAAAAGCCCTGGACCAGACGGCTATATCAATGAATTTTACAAAACATTTAAAAAGATAGTGGCACCCTTGCTGCTAAAAGCCTACCATTATGCATTGCAATCTGGAATCCTGGCACCCTCTTGGAGGGAAGCGACAATAGTTGTAATACATAAAGAAGGAAAGGATCCTACCAAATGTGAATCATATAGGCCAATATCC
The DNA here is from genome assembly GCA_029853015.1 of Chelidonichthys spinosus. Taxonomy (NCBI): domain Eukaryota; kingdom Metazoa; phylum Chordata; class Actinopteri; order Perciformes; family Triglidae; genus Chelidonichthys; species Chelidonichthys spinosus. The sequence continues at coordinate 14,014,144 of CM056836.1, read as the reverse complement.
TTGTTGAATACAGACCTACGTATATTAACATCCATATTAGCAAGGCGTGTTAATAAAATTATAACAAACATTATTCATCCAGATCAAACTGGGTTTATCATTGGAAGATATTACGCCGACAATATTAGAAGACTGTTAAATTTGATGACCCATTCAGAGACTAAAGGGAAGGAAGCAATGCTACTATCACTAGATGCCCAGAAAGCGTTCGACAGAGTATCCTGGCAATACCTTTTTCAAACATTGAAACGGTTCCAATTTGGCCCTAAATTCATTCAGTGGATACGAATCTTGTATTCCAATCCACAAGCTGCTGTGAAAGTGAACGGGTTTCTATCAGACCGATTTGCCTTGGAGCGAGGATGTAGGCAGGGATGTTCTCTTTCGCCTTTATTGTTTGATTTAAGTATCGAACCATTAGCACAGCTTATAAGGGATGATAATAACATAAAGGGACTGTCAATAAATGGAGAACAACATAAATTATCATTATACGCAGATGACGTGCTCCTGTATCTCGCTGAACCTACAATAACAATCCCACGTTTAAAGGACATTATCTCCACATTTGGGTATTTTTCAGGATATAAAGTTAATATAGACAAAACGATGGCCATGGATATAGGTAATACAATTTCCCAAACAGTTAAGGCCCAGAGTGGGTTTAAATGGCCCAAAGATGGAATTAAATATCTTGGCATCAAAATTCCCCCACTGTTAGAAAACTTATTTCACGTGAATTACGGAACCTTAATGCAAAATATTAGCAAGGAGTTGGACAGATGGTCGACGCTCCCCTTATCCATGGCAGGTCGCATCGAGTGTATACGAATGAATGTCCTACCTAAACTACTCTACCCATTCCAGATGCTGCCTGTAGACGTCCCTAAATCTACATTTGATAAACTAGACAAGCTGATTTCAAAATTTATATGGCAATCAAAACGTCCTAGGGTCAGACTAAAAATACTTCAGCTATCCAAATCACAGGGGGGCCTCAAACTCCCAAACTTCAGGTTGTATTTCTGGGCTGCGCAGTTGAGACCCCTAATAGCATGGCTGCAAGACTCTGTATGTACAAGGTGGCTAGACATTGAGAAAAGCACACGCCAACGGCCCTTACAGACTCTGCTTTTCTTAGATGTTCCGATTGGTGAGACTCAAATGAGCGAGTGGACTAGGACCACATTGAAGATTTGGAGAAAAATAAAACTATCTTATGGGCTGCCTAAAGCAATCTCAGCATTAACCAACATTGGTTTCGTAGATGGTTTTGTTCCCTCTCGGATGGACTCAGGTTTTAGAAAGTGGTCTGAGTACGGCCTCACAAACCTGCACCAACTTCATAAAGATGGGTGTTTTAAATCATTTGAACAGTTAAGATTGGAATTTACACTCCCCAATACAGACTTTTTCAGGTATTTACAACTAAGGGACTTTGTGACAAAACATAGAGAGTGGACTAAAATCCTAGAGCCCACCACAATTGAAGAATTTTTGATAAAATTACAAATTGGTAGCGGAAATAAGAAAATTATTGGCCATTTTTACAAACTGTTTATAGATATGTGCTCCAACGAAACTCTTCAGATTAAAGAAAAATGGGAAAATGAAATGAATATAGGCATACAGCAAGACGGGTGGGAGGAAATATGTACAGAAGCACATCAAGTAACTAACTCTAACACATGGCAGGAATTCAGGTGGAAGATAATAATAAGATTTTTTAGGACACCAGCAATCATATCCAAAATGGGGCCCACGCACTCGGATAGATGCTGGAGAAGTTGTGGGTCACACATTGGTAACCTTACTCACATACCTTGGACATGCCCTAAACTGGAAACATTTTGGGACGAGGTCTTTGAGGCACTTGGAAAAGTATTTCAGAAAAATGTTAATAAAGATCCCAAGATGGTAATGCTTGGACTAATACCAAATGACATAATTGGAAGGGGGAAAAAATACCTTTTACAAATATTACTGATTGCAGCTCTCAAATGTATTACGGTTAAATGGTTAAAAGCCGACCCTCCAACATACAATATGTGGATTGAAAAGGTATGGGAAATCTATCATATGGAACAAATAACTTATTCCTTGAGGCTTCAAAAAGATGTATTTGTTAACAGATGGAGACCTGCCATGACCGTACTAATGCAGTAAAAGTTATGCTATTTTTATTGTATATTATTTTGCTTTATTTTATTTCACCTCCTTTTATTTATTTTCATTTACACTACTTATTATGTAATTACTTACAGCTATGTTTGTGTGTTACTCTTGTCTAATTATGTAACTAACACGTTTAACCTGATGCATATTCTTAAATGCTGTATTAAGCAGATCATAAATGAAAAACAGCAGACTAAATGTGAATCTACATGTATATGTCTGTATAAGCTGTAAAAATTGAAATAAAAATTAAGTTAAAAAAAAAAAAAAAAAGGTGCACTACATTTAGAATAATGACTGAGAAAATAGTAGATTTTGTGGAGTGCTTTGAGTCTCTTTTCCCCCTCGAGGTTTACTTTGCAACCGCCGTAACATACATCAGCAAGTTATCCAATAATATCAATTTATCAACAAGAGATATGGCGACTTTCTCTCTTGTTCTGCATGTATTGTTCTCATTTCTGCAACTAAACTCCAAAAGACTTCCCGAATTCATCCGTTCTCCGGTTCAACCAGTGGCTTACCGGCCATCCAGTGATCAACCGAGTGAAGCGGGGGGGCAGCACCGAGACCGCCCGTCAACTAATCAATACCACGTGTCACTCGGGAACATGGAGTAGTGACAGCTAACCAGATTGGGCCATTAACGACCGCCAGGAAGGAATACGGAGGGGAAACGAATCAAACCGGACCAGGCGAGAAGGAATGTTTGCCTGTCGTTCCGTCCGTCTGTCTGCGTGACCTTCTACCTGTCTGTCTGTCTGTGATGGTCACACAACTAATTACATGCAGTTTTTCCTCTCGCTGTTGTGAATTATGAGGTAGATTAGGTTAGCTCATTCCGGCCTCTCTTGGTCATTGAGTTAACAGCCTTGTTTGACTCCAGAAACACAGTGACATAATCGTGTTATTGGGTAAAATAATTTACATTAAATACCTGGAGTGATTTAATTGTTGCATCATAATGTATTTATTGATTGCCTTCCTGAGACTACTTCAAATAGGGATGAACCAATTTCTCCCCAACTAATGAGTCCAGATCCAATACCAGTGCTCTCTTTTCCACACAATTTTCCACAAAAACGGTCATGCAGGAGCTTCAGATGGCTCGGCTCTAACGAGATGAAGACGAAGGAGCGGTGCATGATATTGTGATTCTGTTCCAGGGCGCGATGTGTACCTCTGGCAGCTGAGAACATCTAAATTTAGACACGCCACTCGTCTCCCCCCTTCCCCCCCTCATCTCCTGCCCCTCCGAGCCTCCTCATCCACACTTTCCCCTCCATTGTGCTCTCCTCATCACCACAAACACGGAGACATGAAAGCCCCCGTGGTGAGCATATCGACAGCTCTCCCTGCATCAGACAAGTGTCAGCTGGGTCTCAGCTGTCTGTGTCTGTGTCTGTCTGTGTGTGTGTGTGTGTGTGTGTGGTGTGTGTGCCATCTCACTCTGATAGGAGCCAAAAACAAACTGGTAATGATACAAGATAATGATACAGGATTTAGGTGAGTGTTCACTGCTCATTAGCCATTATGGTGGCTACGTCAGAGTTGGTGTGAGACGAATAAAGTAACATTGTACATGCAACGCAAGCAGGCAACCATGAGGACACAGGCATACAATATTCTGAAAAGGTTACAGTTCATTGTTCTGGAAGGAGAGACAGAATGTGCTAATAGGATGCGGGGAGAAGAACGACGTGCTCATTTATCGCTCCTCCTGCCTCTCGGCCTTTACCAAGCCTCGGTTTCCCACCACGACTCACTGGGTTTGTGTTGGTTGGCAACTTATGTTGCACCCAATTCTACCCCACAGGACACAAACTACGACATAGCACCGTTATCATACAGCCACCATACACACTAGCTGCTGCACACCTACTTCAGAGTTAAACACTGTTTCAGGCTTGAAAAAAAACACTAATTATATTGACAATACCATGAACGGTAAAGCCAGTGAGAGCTTGTTGGATTAGATATTACAGGTATTATAACTGAGGCAGCGCACCATCAAATACCCTTTGGAGGAGATTATGCTAATGTTATTGTGCATACACTGACATCAACCGCTGTTCTGTCAGACCGGCGCTGCCAAGAATTTAACCGCACCGCCAAAGTATTAAATCATTTTTGTAAAAGCATGACGACTATTTTGAAATGTTAAAGCTGAGCCAGGATGACAATTAAAGTGTCTCGCCTATTAAAAACTCAATCTTCATTTGGAAATTAATATGAAAGTAAAGCATACTTGGGGGGGGGACAAAAACAGTAGAAAGGTGCAGAAATCGAAGAATGGAAAGGAGGTGATGGTGAGGAAAGGACAGTGAAGAAGTGCAAACGGCAGAAAAAAAAGAGAAAAATATGCTCAAAAATCATGGAAAGGAAAGATAGAACCATAGAAGAAGAAGAAATTACACTTGCACTGTCAGTACTTTAAACTGACCTTGCTGGTTGAGCTGCTGTGTGCTCTTGCTCCACTGCGACAACCCCACAATGGCCACCATCTTGGCGCCCAGACTGGAGCGCCGCTTCTTGTTACCGGCCAATGACGTGGTGTCTGGGCCCCCGCTGCCGGGACTCTTCTCCAGGCTGTACATGGTCCCCGAGATGCTGGAGGAGCGCACCACGTTACGAGCAGCCGCACTCAGCCCGCTCAGGCCGCTCAGCCCGCCCGGGCTGGGGACCTCCACAGAGCTGCTGAGCATCATGGTCCTGGCTGGACTGGAGGGCCAATAGGCTGGCCGTAAAGATGGAGAGAGGCTGAGGAAGGGGGTTGACAGAAACAGACATTAAGGTGAAGGCGGTAGTAGAAGGGAGGCTCAAATCAAAAGGACATCTTGATGTGCAGTGTGCCCTCCACAAAAACTACAGAATAAAAGCTTCCCTGAGGCTGAAGGACAATTGCTTTCACTTAAATTCGATCACAATATCTCCATCACAACACTTATTGCAGAGGGCAGGAGAAACCACTTCCTACACCATAAAAGACTAATAGAAAGTGGAAAGCTCTGAAAAGTTTTATTTGATCTCCAATAGTTTTGTGAACTAAAAAAACAACAAAAAAACACAAAGGTCAGCAGACGGGGACAGTGCAGATGGCAGCAGACTGTTCAAGTGGGTTAAGGAACATTTCCAGTCACACACACACACACACACACACACACACTCTGCTGAGGGGTGACCCTGTCAGCTGGTATTTGTCTTCTGTGTTTTTTTTGGAATCTTATTCCGTGCCTGATCTTAAACAGTGATGCATCATAAACTATTGTGCCAAAGTCGATGGTTGGCTGCATCCTGGAAGGATACTGTGTGTGTGTGTGTGTGTGTGTGTGTGTGTGTGTGTGTGTGTGTGTGTGTGTGTGTGTGTGTGCGCACCTTCCTCTTGACGTACAACTCTCAAAACAGGCCCTTTTTCACAGCGGACATTTTGACTTGTCATAACAGGAAAAGCACAGGTGTTATTAATAACTTAATGAGGGCTCCATTCTATTCAAGTATGCCAGTAAGCCGGCCGTGTGATGGAGAACCAGCATGCAGCCATCGTTCACTTTATTATTTGCAGCTAATGTGACATGTGAAAACGTCTTCTGTGAAAAAAAAGGTCTATTATCCTTCACCATCTCTCTCCTCTCCTTACTTCTGCTTTCATCTAGTTTTTTTACACAGAAAGTACAGCAACGCAGTATTCTGCCACTAGAGGAAGTCAGGGGATCTGCAAAACATGCTTTTTCTGTGCCTAAGAAGCATCCGTTTAACATCATCCAACACTAATCGCAGGAACCGGTGCACACTTTCTTAGACTAAAACACTCACTCCCATAACTGTGGAGTCATAAATAATACATGTAGTCCAGTGAATTTGCCCTGAATGTCACTTTCAAACAGAAGATGGAACTGCCCGGTGCTTTAGACGTCTCTGTAAATGATCGTCTTTGCCCCGCTCTGTCACGCTGCCACAGCCATGATGCCCCCAAAAATACTGCTGACTGACACTTTTTGTAGGGATTCATTTAGCCCAATAACAATACCGAAGAGAGCGCTGAACTCCTGCAGCAAAGGGCACATTTTGGCATTTTCTAATGAATCTCCTAATAGAGAAAGTGGAAGCCTGCATGCTCCGTACAGAGCTACAGCAGTGACATTTATCACCAGTGAAAACCGAGGGGAAAGAAAGAGCAAGAGGGGAGGCAGGGGCTTCACATCTAAAATTCAGGTGAGCCTATATGCCCTGATTTTCTACTCTCTCTTTTTGCCTCCCCCCTCTTCCCTGCTCCCTGCTCACACTCTTTTCTATTCATGCACACTTCTCCCTCGACTCTCTCTTGGGGGGGCTCTGTACTTTGAACACAAAGGGAGCGGAGGAGAAAATGAGGATAGGGGAGGGACTGAGAAGGCTGCTTTCAGAGAGCCACGAGGATCGAGAAGAACAAGTGAGACAAGCGGAAGGAAAGGGAGAGCGACCGGAGGAAAGGATGGCCACAGATAAAAATACTGCAGGACGGTTTGGCCCGATCCGTGAGAAATAATGGCGTGGAAACAAGAGACGAGGGAGAAGAGCATGACACTGATTGTGACAACAACCGAGACGTGCATCCATTCCTCCTCTCCTCTTAATGATGGGATTCTCAGTGTGTGTGTGTGTGTGTGTGTGTGTGTGTGTGTGTGTGTGTGTGTGTGTGTGAAGACGTGCTCCAAAGTGAGATAGGGTGAACTAGAGTGTACTTTATATCAGTTCAGCCCAGAGGACATCTAAACTGACGAGTCACATTGGTAAAGTGTTTCATATCCACAGAGCTGAAGTTAGTTTGACATGCCGAAACTCGTCTATTTAAAGGAACAGTTCAACATTTTGTGAAGTTTGCCGATTTGTTTCCTTAAACTATGAAACCAGAGCGACGGTGAATTATTTTGGTCACAGTCATTTCTCCCTGCTCTGGCAAACTGTTGACAGAATCACAACTCAAGGTTGACTTATTTGACATTATCAGAAAGCGTGGTGCTGTTGAAAGCTCTGGAACGATGATAAAGTGGCCCTTGAGTTGGGTTTGTTTTTCCAACAACCAACGTTGCTGTTTAGGTATGAGGATGTTACGAAAGGAATTATGAAATATTTATTGTTGGGCAGCAAAGGAAAAACATTTCATTCTTTTTTTTAGTGACTCAGTTGAGCTGTGTGAACTCCATTGCTTATAAATCAAGCAGAAGAAAATAGCATTCATTTAAAGTGGAGTATGGAGTTGTCAATATCAAGTGAAGATAAAGAAATATGAGTCATAGGGCTGTCGATATGCTGCATACGACTAATAAAAATAAACACACACCTGCATTTAGGAGTCTTTCAATCTTTGAAGATGCCACCATGTTCGTGTCCCACAACCCAGAGTCCATCTGTCTTCAGTATGTCTGTGTGTCTCTCTCTAACTTCTCATCTCAGAGCTCATTTATTTCTCCTCCCGTCAGCACACCACCACCTTCCGCCCTAGCCCGGTGGGAGCTATCGACCCCTCCACCGCACCTCGACGCGACCCACCTCCACCCAACACCACCCCCCGTTGTGTAAAACCTGGCCTCCTAATTTGACCGAGTGTTACACCGTGTCTCCACAGGAGGCGAGGCGTGAGCAGCGCAGCAGCCAAGTCCTGCAGACAAATAATTGCAGCCATTTAAAACTAAAATGAGCAGATTTCTCAAAATGTCACATTATTTCTTTAATTATGATTTTCTCCTATTTCTCAGATTCAATGTGAGAGGTAAATGACATGATGCCCTGAACGTTTGGACTCTTCCCTGGTTTAATATTACACCAACAGAAAACTGTTGGCAAGCCACCGTGTAGAAGACCACAAAACATGAACTTCAAAGGCATTCAGTTGCAGAGAAGCACAAATACCACAAGCTTTTAATTAGATATGGCTGAGCGATCCTGCGATGGTCTTTTTAAAGTCGCTCCCATATGCAGGCCATGCTGCCACTGCCAGTAACTTAATTAGCACACAATTACGCTGCCAAGTAGATGGATGGACAGAAAGCAATTACTATAAAGTCAAGGTGAATAAATAAACATACATTTGAATAATAAAAACGTTACATCCGTCTTAGTCTTGTTAAACTTGTTCTTATTCATTGGTTTTTAAATTTGTATAATATAGTCTAACAGGTGTGCTTCCTTATTTTCTCTTACTCTTAACTATAGGATACAACACATTACATAAACTGTACATATTACAAAGGATGTACTCAAGACTGTACATCTGTTTTCTCAGTCCAGACAAGAACACGACCAAGAGACTGGAAAGGTACACCGGATGTTACTACAACATTTACTTTACATTTTATGTCCTGTACATGTCGTTTCCATGCAAATTGCGATGAGTGCAAGAGCGAAAAATCGCCAAAGACCCGATGAACAATCGCGGCGGCAGTGCACACGGACAGCCAGGAGCTGGAACGCACTTCCTGTTGAGGCGACCATGGAAACGTCCCACTTCCTGTTGCCTGCTGCCATTGTGATGCGCTACATGTCATGTTTGTGTGTGCTTGGCTGATGTATCTCTCTGATCGGAAGGGGTCTCTTAAGGCGAGAAAACAGAAGGTTGGCGCTGCAGCTACAAACACACACACACACACACACGGAGAGAGAGAGTAAAGAGTGCCAGGCCGTGGGACGACTGAGAGCCAAATGGACCACACTCACACACACACACACACAGAGAGAGAGAGAGAGAGAGAGAGAGAGAGAGAGAGAAGCCCAGCGTAGTGCAAACACCCATATGTTGTACTGGCTGTACGTGCCAGAGTGTGGCAGGGGGAAGAGCCAAAATGTTGAAAGATAGGGGCCGCTGACACCGATGTCTTGGCTGATGGACGCAAATTAACATCCAAGTCTTCTGCAAATCACTGCGCTGTGACAAAGATTGGATTTCTTCAGTATCACACTGACCGAGAGAGTGCAGCGCATCAGAGGAAAACTGACCAGATACGGTCTCATCGCCGTAAGATATTCACAAATTTTCCATTTCACACTTTCTAGAACAATATCACGCCTGGTCGCACACACACACACACACACACACACACACACACACAGTGAATATGAATCAAATGCTAACAGCCATGAAAGGAACAGAGAGACGAGTTGATGAGCAGCTTTTGATTCGCCTCTCCCAATCAAATATCCAATGAGATCTTTAATGAGCTGAGTCATTGAGTCACTCACATCACCTCGTGACAGCAGACAGAAATTCAATCCGTCACGCCGTGTTTTCACACAAATTGCCTGCATCAAGTTGCATCAGCTACAGTTTAAAAAGTCATATTGAATTTAAAGGCTCAATTTAAATCTGTGACCAATAATAGAAGTGAACAGAAATAGATGGATAGACATTAGAACTACTGCTGGTTGAGTTCACCTGCGTCCACTCAGCAAAGATGAAGGAGCATCAAAACCACAGCGAATACTAAAGAAATAAATAGATATAGTTCTATGGATTATGTCATGCTCATATACCATATTTTGCAAGCTTATTTTTGTTAGCATACAAAAACAGTACACGGGTAGCATCCTGCTTACATTTTGTTATGATGCTCAAACATAATCCGTTAAAGGGTCATTATGGTTAATTACAACACGAGGCTCATTACAAGAGATTATGAGAATATGGCACTCACAAAAGTAATGTGCAGAGATCTGGTAAGGCGGCGACATTACAACCAAAACCGACTGCGAGTGTCAGGCTGCTTTGATCCAAGCTAACAATTTAGATATAGATCATCCATCTATATCTGTGTCTAAACCCCCATCAGATCTCTTTTTAAAAATACTGCTGCATTCCAAGGTCTCGGCTATGAATTTGTTGGTGAGAGCCATGATGTCAATGTAGTCTTCCTCTTGGAAGCTGCACTATCGCAGGCTCCCTCTGCACCATACTGCACATAATAATATAAAAACACTTGGGATATATATATATATATATATATATATATATATATATATATAAAGCCACATTGATAACCATCAAATCACTACCAAGTGGAGGATCATTTCGAGTGTTCAATCACTCATCCCCAGCTTCCCCCGAATTCCGTCCTAATCCCTCCGCAGCTGAGCGAGCAATACAACGTTTTCGTCTCAGCAGTGAATCAATTACCTTGTCCGGGATTTGAGCCAGCAGCCTTTTGAAGAAGTGAGACTCCCTTATATCCTAACTTATCACCCCGCAGTCTCGCCAGCTCAAAGGGTTTTCCTCTACAGAGTGAAACTGAGACACACTATGTCACTGTGTTATCTCCTTTGTGTCCCAACAAAAGCCTCAACAAACACATCATCTTCAAATGTAAAGGTTTATTTGGAAAATAAAAATCCATTTCCCTTGTTGCACTCCAAAGCTGGGCCCTAAATCTCCTCTCACTCTCATCACTTGCCGCCCGGTACCGAAGCGTTCTCTTTGCGCCCACTTCTCCCTTTCATCACCATCAAAAGGCGGATGGGAAAGTTACTCTGTCAGCAGCGGGGGGATGGAGAGCTCGCAGAAAATAGAAAAATAAAAAGCCGGAGTGGCTGGACTGGAAGGAAAGTGGGTTAAGAGGGGCGTGATGGATGAGACTGGGAGCTTTCCTGACTTATGGCCTGCTTTCTCTGGTGACTAATGTGGACAGTGACGTCTCTCTCACTACCGCTCAGCCACCCTACAGCATCTCTAAACCCCACCTGGGAAGCTGGGAGCCGGCCCGGGGGCCCTGAGGCAGAGTAGCACAGGGACTCTCACCCCAATTACCACATTTGGATGACCAAGCTCCAGCTCAGACAGCATGGGGCTGTGTGGTGCTGAAATGGGGGCTAGAACAGACCAATGGGGACGAGGCCAGGGGTCAACCAAAGCGTGCCTCCCTGTCTTATTTATTGCTAAACCTCTTGAAGGGATGTGTGCATTGTAACATAGTCAGATCCCGAGGGAGGACAAGATAAGGGCCCCATATTTATCCCTCTCCCAACTTTCTTTAATGCATTTCTCTTCCATCTTCCATTTATATGTGACCTTGTTTTTGGGGCTGCATGTTTGAGTGGTTGGCCGATAGCAGTCCTTTGGTACAATGGAACATTAGTCGTTGTCATTTGCCATTAATATAATGTATTTCAAGGCTGTAAGTGTTACCAACCAACCATTAAGTCCAATTTGTGTTTTTTCTATATTGTAAATTGTAATACGCAATTATGTTGTCAGATTGACATTTTCTTAAAGAGTAATTAGAAAGTCTTTCAGTTTAAATTCTCATTAACATGCAGTCCATTGTGAGGACAATAAACTACACAAATTGACAAACCATGATTTAAAGTGACAGTGGCGTAGTTGGATGCAAACTACAGGCTTATATTTCAGCTTGGTGTTCAACACGTCATTCAAAAACCAAACCTTTTTTTTGTTCTCTTCACTTGTATTGCAAACTAGTTACGTTTCCAGCAGTGAAAATGGCCCCACAATCAGCTCACAGTATGATATGGACAAGGATTTTTACGGGGGTACATTTTATAGTGTTTTGGCTGACTCGGCTATTCAGCTGTATTTATTCCAGCCAGAGTATACGGCCGCAGAAACGCAGCGGAGAGACGCTCCAGAAACTGAGCTGCAGAGAGCAAACGCTGATTGCTTAAATTGCCCTCTGATGAAAGGTATTCGGTTGAGTTACCTCTTAGTGAAACGCTGAGTATATTTAAGTTGGGTTTTTACTGTAAAAGCTAAAAATGGAAAGAGTGAATGGCCTCCTGTTGACAATGTGGAAAATAAAAAACACTGATTCAGACAACAGAGCTGCCGTGTTTTTATAAATACATAGGTGTAACTTGGCTAAACTATGTTGTGGCTGAGAGGCAGCACATGGAGGCACCGCTGGAGACACATACACTGAATGCACATAAACATAGCTACAGATGGTGATATATAATAATGGTGAATGATATAATTACTGTGAAATCTCGTCTCTTTTGTAGAATTGATTTGAACAGGAAGCACACCAGACTTTTGTCTCAAACAGGTTTGAAGCCTGCGAGTGACTCCCGTGCATACGATGATGGAGGAGGTCACCTTCGATGCAGCAGCTTTTAAGCACATATCAGGTGTTGAGAGGAATTGATTTTCTCAGGACTCTTGTTGCAGAGTCTGATATAGCTCGGTACAGTGGCATTCAACTGGGTGCTCTCCGGACTTTGTGTCGTGAAAAATACCCGTATCTACATCCATAATGTTTGAACTCTTCTGGATGTGATGCAATCTGAGTGTGCAAGATAATCCCAATCAAGTCTATATAATCATATTAGTGGGAAAAGAGGCCTGATACTGACCAAGCGTTCATTATCAACCAATCGCGGCAACTCTCTGATGATGATACATCACCAGTTGGCCAGTGAATTGTGCCGTGCAGATGGTCGTGTACAAGTGGACACAGCCACACGCGGTGCCACAACAACATATGCACACACACACACACACACACGTATAAAGATGCAGCTAGATGCACACACACGCTGAAGCCTGCTCATTACTATGATAAGTGTCTGCTCTGCCCCCTGATTGTTTTCATTTTATTTTCATTTCAAAGAAGAGCAGGACCAGCAGCTGCCAGCTACAGATCTGAAGTGTGGTCAGATGTGTCAGTGAATATGTGAGTGGGTTGTGGGTGTGCACTGCACTTTGCCTTTGCCCTTTTCCAGCTATGATGTTTGAGGTTTGTGTGTGTGTGTGTGTGTGTGTGTGTGCAAAGCCTCTTTAATGATGTAGCACATAACACTCAAGCTGGCCTTTTGAGTAGCCAGCTTATCTGGTAATATCGGACTCGTAGACACGCACATATATTTCACCCTGGTTTAAAAAGGACTGGGTTTTGTCTGCCCTCTGAACTTTTGTGCCTCTCGTCTAAATTCTGCAAACATGTGAAGCTAAACTGTGACACAAACACATGAATACTTGACTAAGATTTAGTCACGTAAGCTGTGTTGCACAGCTGTCTTTTAAGCATAGACTGTATATAAGAAGCAGACGTAGTCATCGTGATGTCACCCCGTAATTTGTGGACTACTAAGCCTCGAGTTCGGCATTTTGGCCGTCGCCATCTTTGAATTTTTGCAACCAGTGAACTGAAGTGACCATATTTGGACTATAGAGGAGTGATGGGTCGCTTCTTGAAGGGCAGAGAGAATGCAAATTTGAGGCACTTCTGCTTTGGCTTCACTTTTCAGAACCAGAGGTTGACACCTGGTTTGAGGATGTAAAATTGGATGACACATTTTTCTGTAAAGGTATAGAACATTGAATTTCTGGAAAATGGCTTCGGCATTGAAATGTTTTGAGTGCCGTGTTATATGGCTTTCCACAGGACAGGGTTCAGTCTCTTTCCAGCTTTTACTTCTCAATGGATAATTCAGAGGATGAAGTGGGACTCAGACTTGGATATCAAGAGTTAAGCACATGGATAATTATCCTCTTTCTCCTTAAAACCAGCCAAGGAGTGCAAACTGCTTTAGTGCCAGCAAACATACTCCTGTAATGCTTCTCACTATGTGCTGAACCCCAACCATTGCACATGTCAGAGACACACTTAAGCTTTCAGACCGTAGGATTTTCTGAGCAAGACTCAAAAGACGCAGGAAGAGAGCCCCATCACATGCTTCTGCCCCCATCCACAGGTGCCCCACACACACAGGTGGGGGACACAGTTTGAGCCAAGATCTGGACATTGTTGTGTTTGTGTCGGGCCATCTGATAGAATCTCACACCTCAGCGTGCACTTGGCCTGACCTGAGTGCTGGCAGAGGACATGCATGGCCAAAATATGCTTATTCTCAGCCCCATACTCCCTTTCCCCCTCCCTACCTTCACCGTCACTCAGATAAGCTCACACACACACAAAATGAGCAATGCACTTCTTTTCCTGAGGCATCTTTAAAACATTGACCCCATGCAACCCGAATAAAGATCTCCAGCTGAGGTGCTGCCAGACCACTGATATGCTGAACTTTGACCCTACGCCATAAAATCAACAGATAATTAGTTTGTATACATTAAGATAGTTTAAAATGCTGGTGGGGCATATTTAAATACACACATGTAGTACGCCACTCATATAAAAGTAAAAGAGAAAAAAAAGAACATTTGAGTATTTAGGTCACATTACAATCACTCCTGCAGGCTCAATGTGCATCGCATTGTCTATACATCTCCAATGGCCACAGCAGTCCCTTTAACAGGGCTGAAGTAGGACAATGCATGAGACTCTAAGCTCATCTTGGCATTGCTCGGCTTCTACTGCTGCAAAGGTGAGAGTGTAAAAGGGGAAACCAAGTCTGCACAGCTTATGGCTCACTAATCATCTAATCTGTTGCCTGTCGCTGCTACAACAGGCCTATATGCATATAACAACAATGGAGACAGATTCGCGTGGATGCACGCAGCTCGAGCGCGCGCTCCTCTCACCGCCGACTCATCTGCTATGAATTGCATTATTCGGAATATCAGTCCCCCGGCGCTGTCACTGCAAGCCCGGCAATTAAAGAAAGGGGAATCAGAGCACTTACCGCTTACAGCGAGGAGCGGCGAAGGCAAGGTGCGGAGTCGGAAGTTGTCAGATAACTGTGTGCTTCTGTCCTATCTGTATGAAGGTCATCGTTTTGGGTTTTTCTTTGTCTTCTTTTTGCTGTGCTGGATGTGCTGTTTGCTGGACGGTGTCTCCGCTTAGCGCTGCTGGTCACACGGCATCCAAGGCGCGGTGAGAGGCGCGCTGCTGTGTGGAGGAGAGGAGGAGAGAGTGGAGGAGGGAGGGGAGAGGAGGGGAGGGTGGGTTGCATGGCAAACAGCGACAACGTGTGGCTTTGGTGAGCGAGGATCAATACTGTCGATCTTCCATATTATGAGACAGAAACGGAGGGGTCGCGATACATAATGAGTTCGTTGTTCACCTGGTTAAGTGTGCGTGGACGGCTGCGTTCAATGCCTGGTGAAAACATCCAGGTCTACAGAGCTAACGTTACCTAGAAGCCAGGTGACGTTAGCGTCCGGTTAACCTGCTACGTGTAACACAAATTAAATAGGGAAACGTTTTAAACGTGTTAAAGGCAGCGCTTTCATGCTTACGTTTGACATTTTGGAAAAGGAGGCTTTATTCGTCTTTGTGCGGAGAGTTGGGTGGATAGCTAACATTAAATCGCTTCCATCACGCGTGTCAGCTAGCTAGCTAAAACATTAATGCTGCCTTCACGTGCTAGTCGCAATTACGAGAATGTCACGTCCAAGTGCTTTGTTGTCGGGACGAATTGAAAAAATGGCAGATATTAGGTTTTCCGTTACCTGCGTATTAGGATTTTTTTTTTATGTAAATGCAATAACTTTGCACCGCGCTAGCAGGTTTTGGTCCATTTGTTATTGCTAATAAATAGATAGCATTGGTCTATATCGAATTAAGTGGACAAAGATTACAGATTAAAATTATGTACATGAACAACAGCTAATACTTCTTGTACAGTTAAAAATAACGTACCATCCATTACTGATGGTCACCCCAACTCGGGAACTCGGGTATCAACATTATCTCTCGTTTCCCACTAGTAATTGCGTTTTGAAGGGGCGTTGCGCAATTTCCGAATCGGCAATCTGTAATTCCCATACCACGTGAAGGCAGCATTAGCTACAGGTAACCAGCCGGTTAACTTCTTTTAGCATTAGCATAAAGACCGGAAGTATACATGACGGGAAGCCTGGCTCTGAGCTAAGGCTAGCTGGTGAACACAGTGGAACAATTCGCAGCTAAAGAGACATATTTAGATATTTTTGCACAAGACTTGGTGAAGACCAAAAATAAAGCTCAAAAGAGAGTGACCATATACATTCGCCAGGTAGCCAGACGGACGTCATTTCTCCGTAACTGCTGGAAATGTTAATGGGCAACCGTTTGTGAACGAGTCAATTTAAAATATGATGACATGTTAATGCATAAAGAAAGAAAGAAAAAGACGCACAATGAGCCTTGAAGGGCTGATGTCCTGGGACGGTTAATCAGGCCACCAAGAGGTGAAGTGGTACTTTGCACAGAGAAGCGACAAAAACACACTTGCCAGCTGCTAATTAGCATACTTAATGGACTTCTAAAGGTGTGAATTGAAATCTGATAGACTGGATCAATTTCACAGGTTGGGTAAAGAACTGTTGTCTGTAACTGTGATGGCTGCCAAGCAAATTTGGAGTGTATATGGTTTTATTTGTGTTTTTCCATGTCTATTTAATAAAATTAATTTTTGGTAGTTGTAGATGAAACTTGCTTGAGAAAAGTGTAAGTTACATCATGCTGCTTGGTCGGCACTGCAACACCACACACAAGTCAGGTAACTGTAACTTGTTTAATTACAACATGCAAGACGATGTCTTTTCCAGTTGATGAGGACAGTGTATAAAGGGAGTTTAGGAAGCGTGCACACACACACACAGATTAGATTAATAGCATCGTATTCATGCCCAGTCTCTTAGTGCCACTACAGTTCAAATGATCCAGGCCTTTCCCACTCTTGTCTCAAATATAGTAGGCTATATTATCTGTACTGGCAGTATTTACTCACTACACTGTTAATCCTGTCAGTGTGTTAGAGGAATATGGTGTACTGTGAACCAACAAACATTTGCAGCAACTCGGGTCCAGGGCCTTGTACATGAAATATGTGACACTCGGTCACCCATGCGGCAAGCCACTAAAATAGGCATAAATCAC
The DNA here is from genome assembly GCA_029853015.1 of Chelidonichthys spinosus. Lineage (NCBI taxonomy): Eukaryota > Metazoa > Chordata > Actinopteri > Perciformes > Triglidae > Chelidonichthys > Chelidonichthys spinosus. The sequence continues at coordinate 13,997,225 of CM056836.1, read as the reverse complement.
AGGCCTTGGATCAATGGCGTTTCCCATAGGCGAACCGCTGTGGCACAACACAATCAATTCTTGTTCTCTGCTGCAACAGTAAGGAGGGTCGACTGGAATCGGCCCCCATCAAACATTAATACCGGCACTGAATCCGAATCAGCTCATTGGCATTCTGCATGGAGTGGGGATTCAAGCCGTGGTGAGAGCATCTGTCGCCCTCATCAGCAGATGTAGTGACCAAGATGGTAATAGCAATGAGCACAATGTGCATTTAAGTGCTGCATGTTATAAAAAATAAGAAGAAGAAGCCAACAAGCGAGGAGGAATTCTATAGTTGCAGACAGAAGTCATGATTCAAAGGATTGATCGGTTCAGAGCTCCGACATACATACACGGCTGCAGGGCAACAGGGAATTAACAACAGACAAACCCTATAGCCCCTGTGGAAAAGTGTGTTAAAGATATTGGAGCGCCATGTACAGCGCACTGTATGTCTGGTTGATGTTGCTGGAGTCAGGTCACGGTCAATTGAATTACAGTACACATCGTGGTCACGTGACCGGGGTTTGTGTAAGCTATGACTTCACAGGAGGGTAGAGCAGGTTGGGGATTAGAGGAGGAGGAGGAGGACAGTGTGCACGGTACATGGCAGGTGTGTACATGTGTATTTTTGTGTGTTCATTTCATTTCAACTCAAAATGTCATCTCTCAAAATCCAGCCTCCCTCTCGGGAAAATTTGAACAATCCCCAGGAGGGGAGGAGGAAATGACTATTTATAAATCACATTCCTCGCTATTAACGAAATGACAAATGAGTGAAATGTAGCAATTCCTTTAGTTGCACCATCATATAGAGGTCTTAATGTGCTCCAGAGTGATAACATAATGCTTTGATCGTGTGTGCTGGTATCCCTTATCTTTACCATTGCCCTGATCCACCCCGTGTAGCTCATGCTAAATTAAATAAACACAGGCAGGCAGCAGTTAGTGATTCAATCTAATTTAATTTAATTTTGTAAGGGAGACAAGGATTCACAAATGCCTATATTTCTCCGTTGGATGTATAGGAGTCACTCGGTGGCAGTTTTAAACAGGTTTCTCTGCATGCAAGTGCCTTTTAGTCTTCTCCTTTTTTTTTCAAATGTTCCTTAATCTGTTGAATTATTTATGCATTATCTGTTAGCAGGGAGTGGGGGGAGGTTTCTGCTGACAGGCTTGGAAGTAGAAGAGAAAATTACTGTTGTACACCGTTGCACAACAGTTGTGCTGTGTTGCCTTTTACCTGCATCACATTCTATTACTTATATGCACAATGCCTTTGACATAGCCACGAGATATTAACTTGGCATGATTTCACACACGTATACACACACACACACACACACACATATATATACACACACACACACGAGGCAGCTCCAGCTCAGTCTCACCTCTTGCCAATATCACAAACTCCCTGTCAGCTAAAAATATGCTCCAGTCAGCAGAGCCGGAGCCCCTGTAGCAGCTGAATAGCTTATTTGCTGTGTCTTTGTGTGTATTCCTCTACTTGTGGTCCCGCTGGGTCTTGAACGTCTAATGAATACACATTGAATAGCTTACTCACTCAGTGTCACCATGCATTACCACACTTTCCTCTCTTTTAGGGGCTGTAGGATGGTGTGGAGGGAGGGTTGTGGAGTGGGCAGTTGTAACAATAGTGTCACATTAAAATCTGAGTAACAAAATGTAGAGGGAGAATAATATCCAAGCTGGGGCAACAAACTACCACTTCTTTCCAAGTTACACAGCCATTTAAACTTGCTTAGACTGTTGGCGCGCCACTGACGGATTGTTAAACTTGTACTCTGGCACCCTCTCTTGGTCGAGTTGTGCAAATACAACTTTTAGACACAGAAAGATGATGCTTTTACAGTTTTTCTCGATTGTTTACACAGATTTTCTGAACGCATGCCTCATACTCTCAGAACTCTACACACAAATAAAAAGCACACACACACAATGGGCAAAACCCTTCATTTCTCCTGCAAAATGAAACTTTACATTCAAAACAATGTTATTTCTTCTCAAAATGGTATTTTGTTTTCAAATGACACACACAAACCATCATATGAATAGACATTTATAAGAACCAGATGAACACTGATGTGCTCAATGTAAAACACGATGAACACTTCTTCTCCATTTACCATAATGGCTTAGTCCTTGTTTTGTTCAGTCCGTTTTGTTCAGTGTTACACTCACATGGCAAATCCATGCTAGGCTCCTCCTCGTACTCTCACTCCTCTGGCTCTGCCTCTGTTGCCAATGTTGGCATCCATTGCTCCAAAACAGAAGAGCTCACCTGTTGCCCTTTTATGCTAATTCTCTGATTGCAAATTGTAAAACTGTGTTGCAGGTGTTTTCCCTTGTGATGAGTCAGTGTGCATAGTAGGGAAATTAACTTTAGAATTTTGAATGGCAGTGTGTTCCTTGTGAAAACAAGAGATTTTCTTCATGAAAATTGTGCCAAATGCAAAGAATTGTGTGTAGTGTTTTGAAAAAAAGTGTGTTTTAGAACTGCAATTTGAGTGTAAAGGAGGAATTGTGCTTGTAGTTTAGCATAGCTAGTTCAGGGTGTTGGTGCATGAGTTACATGTTGTGGTCATTGTGTCTCAAGTGTGTAAACAATTGAGAAAAACTGTAACATAAGAGGATATTCCTATATTCTACCATTCAGTGAAATACATTTCTAGGTAAGAGGAAATTACTGTTGCCGGGATTTTGCAGAAACTTTGCTCATCAACTGATCCGTTAACCATTAGCCTCAACAAATAGGAAACGGTAATATTGGTAAACCAATTCAGGACAAACGTGGAGGACAATTTAAAAATTTCACTTTATATGACAAAACATCAGAAAATATGTTAAAAATTAGTATGATGACTTTTCTTCCAATAAAAGCAATATGCAAAATAAGAGCTTTACTTTTCCTGCAGCAACATGTCAGCTGGGGGAGGCTTTAAAGGAATCTGGCCTAGAGTGAACCTTAGCCTTGAACTGATTCAGTTCCTCTGGAGTCTTTTTGCTCTCATGTGAAAACAGACTGTCCCCTCCGGCAGACCCGGCTCCTGCTGCAGGAGGAGCAGCGGCTGCTCCGAAACTGCTCCAAAATCCTCCTTTGGTTTTTGTTGTCGAGGATTTAAACCCTGAGGCAGAGCCAAATCCTGAAGGGGCCGCTGGCTTGTTGGTGCTCGGAACAGCGAAGGAGAAAGAAGAAGAAGAGGAGGCTGCAGTGGAGGAACCAAACCCAGATGGAGGTTGTGTAGGAGCGGCTAAGGCAGTGCCAAAACCCGTGGAGGAGGATGGTGCAGCCGAGGAACCAAATCCACCACTCGGAGCAGCAAAGCTGAAAGTGTTGGCCTGGGCTGGTGCTGGTGCCCCAAAACCTACATGGTCCAAAAAGATGTAGAATTAACACAGGAGCAACAGCTGGTACAGATTTGATTTCCTGATCAGCATATTAAGGCAGGAAATGTTGTAAATTCATCTGCTCAAGCACTGTATTCATGAGAGATGAGGGGTACAGTTCTTTATCGAGTAGTTAGATACTTCTATGTGTATGTTGCATATGACTCTACAGCCAGAAGCTGGCTGGAAGACTGTATGTGGGGAAAAGGCTAGTCTGTGTCAAAAGGTAACAAAATCCACCTAAAAGCAACTTTCAAGCTCACTATTTAATACACTATATCTTGTTGGCAAAGTGTGATCAGCAATTAACTACTTTGGCCAGTTGCAGACGCAATAAAGCAACACTTACGAGGTAACTTCAGTATTTTTCAACCTGGACTATATTGTCTCCTGTATTTGCAACTAAGTGACCAATAGGGACAACAATTACTGACATTGTTCCAGTATTGAGTGCTGCAGACAGCGAGCTCTAAACAGGCTGCAGTGTAATCCACTGGAGCTGGCACCGTCATTAAAGGCCCACTAGCAGTGCTTGTTTTTGCCATGACAGGCTCTGGGTTGTTGTTAGAAGTGTCTGGCACGCTTTAATCTTCACCTTTGCTTTCCAAGCTGGCTGCAGAGGATCCAAATCCAGTCACTGAACCAAAGCCACTTGGAGGTGCCTGAGGTGCTGGGTTCTTTATCTTTGTCAACTGCAAGATAAGCAAATATAAATACATGTTTACTTCAAAGTAGATTGAAGTTTTGTTATGGTAACTGTGTTGTAATGTTTCAGATTAGCACTGGGTGTTTCTCGGGGTGCAAGGTAGGGGGAACTCCCAGAGAGGTTACTCTCTCTTTATCATATTACCTCTCAGGGTTTGTCAGTCCAGGCTCATCATGAACCATTTATAGGACTCAATATGTAAAATAGAGGACCCTTATTCAGAGCAATACAATTAAACTAAACCAATCAATTTTATTATTTTTGGTTAGGGACGGCACTTTAGTGAGGCAAAAACATTTGAAGACAACAAAAGTTATACCAAGGATTAATCTTGCAGAATCACATCCATTAAAAATTTAGATCAACCAAATCATTGCATTAATACTTTTCCAAACCTCCAACATAAACTACACCAGTGACCAAGCAAAAAGCATTAAACATCAAAGTCCTGTTTGTGTTTTCAATAAACCACCTTAAATTAATCCAGTCCATTCAAAAAAGCATGAAACGTAAAAGTCCAGTTCAGGTCTTACCTGTCACTTTACCCAACCACAATATTCCCCAACTCCACTCAGTCTCAGAAGCAGGGAAACAGATTAGGCTCTCACAGTTAGAACATTATGATCCCACACAACAGGGTAGAAAAGAAAAGAGACGATGAAAGATAACATAGGATCGTACCGTAACGTAGGATCAGTCAAGTCAGGTTGTCAGTCAGGATAGTTCATCAGAGGTCCAAGGAACTTCCAGCTTTCCGAAACGACCAGGCTTTAAACCTGTTTTTAGGTTCTGTTGCATTTGCCATCCACAATGCAGCGTGTGGCAGGACTGTGAGGAGAAGACCTGAGCACCACACACCTGGTCACTCATCTCAGGGGGGGCAAAGGATGCATACGGTCCCGTTGATTGTCCCAACAACCCCAGGGCCGTTACAGTGTGTGTGTGTCTGTCTCAACAATACGGCACCGGTGGTTGGATTCATAACAGTCAATTCCTGGACTTTTTTTTGTAATATAGATTACATAACCACACATATGAACCATCAGAAACTTTGCATATCAGCTGATAAGGGTATCATCAGCCTGCCAACAAATAGGAAACGGTCAAATTGGCAAACCGATTCAGGACAACCGTGCAAGATTTGAAAATATCACTTTATATGACAAAACATCAGAAAATGTGTTGTGTGTAGAGTATAGCTGTACATAAAGCATGCTTTGCATTTACACAAAAATCTTGAATGTCAATTTTCCCTCCTAGAATTGAAAGTATTTAAACATTAGCCATATCTTAAACATTTGTGTGACTTTTGTTTAAATAAAAGCACTATGTAAAACAAAATCTTAACTCTTACTGCATCATCATACCACCAGCATGTCAGCTGGGGGAGGCTTTAAAGGAATCTGGCCTAGAGTGAACCTCTTCGCCTTGAACTGATTCAGTTCCTCTGGAGTCATATTGCTCTCATGTGAAAACAGACTGTCCCCTCCGGCAGACCCGGCTCCTGCTGCAGGAGGAGCAGCGGCCGTTCCAAACCCACCACTCGCCTGTCCAAATCCACTGCCGCTTCCTGCTGCAGCGGGCGCTGCTCCGAAACCGCTCCCGAATCCTCCTCCGGTGTTTGTTGTCGAGGAGAAATTAAACCCTGAGGCAGAGCCAAATCCTGAAGGGGCCGCTGGTTTGTTGGTGCTCGGAACAGCGAAGGAGAAAGAAGAAGAGGAGGCTGCAGTGGAGGAACCAAACCCAGAGGGAGGTTGTGTAGGAGCGGCTAAGGCAGTGCCAAAACCCGTGGAGGAGGATGGTGCAGCCGAGGAACCAAATCCACCACTCGGAGCAGCAAAGCTGAAAGTGTTGGCCTGGGCTGGTGCTGGTGCCCCAAAACCTACATGGTCCAAAAAGATGTAGAATTAACACAGGAGCAACAGCCGGTATGGATTTGATTTCCTGATCAGCATATTAAGGCAGGAAATGTTGTAAATTCATCTGCTCAAGCACTGTATTCATGAGAGATGAGGGGTTCAGTTCTTTGGGAAACAGTTTCCCCAAAATGTTGAACTGTTTCTTTACCCTGCTTCTGTTAGAATAAAGCAACACTTAGAGGTAACTTCAGTATTTTTCAACCTGGACTATATTGTCTCCTGTTTTTGTGAGAAGTGACTTATGAGGAAAACAATTACTGATACGTGTATGACACCCTTTAATTTTCACCTTTGCTTTCCAAGCTGGCTGCAGAGGATCCAAATCCAGTCACTGAACCAAAACCACTTGGAGGTGCCTGAGGTGCTGGGTTGTTTATCTCAGCCAACTGCAAGATAAGCAAATATAAATACATGTTTACTTCAAAATAGATTGACGTTTTGTGATGGTAACTGAGTGTGCGTGTGTGCGTGTGTGCGTGTGTGTCTCTCTCACCAAAGCTGTGCGGGTGGCTGGATTCATAACCTTCAGTTCCTGAACTCGGCTTCTCCACTGGTTGAGCAACTGATTGATACCATTAACCTGGACACATAAAACGGGAGGTCAAACTTTCAGATATCACCCGTCATCTTGCTGAAAGGAATAATTGAATGCATGCAGCAAAGTCAAGCTTCCTCAGAAATACGCAGAAGAAGGTGCTGAAGACAAATGAGACACGTGACACTACACTTACATAGCTCTGCAGATCTCCAGAAGCTCTTGTGGAGAAATACTCCAGCCTGAGCTCTTCCGGAGAGAGATCGGTGAAGCCTGTAGACAAGAAATATCAAACATGATCAGGTTAAGCGTCTACAAACAACAACAGGAATAGAAAAATTAAATTTGTATTTGATACAGACCAGACAACGGTGTCTTGAAGCTAGAATAACAGGAAAAGGCCCACTGCCCTGAAGTCTCCCAAATATCCATGTCCATCTGAATGATCTCCCTTGGTGACCGTGAGACAGATATCACATGATTTAGTTCCTCTTGATATTTATTTTAATACTGCACAACTTAAAAAAACAGAAAAAACAGGCAGACTCACAGTTTTTTGTCATCATCTTCCTCTCCGGCTGTCACCTGCTGTCCTTCTCCCCTTCCTCCCCTGTCAAAGGTACTGGGAGTTCCCAGCGTTGAATATCTGTTTTGAGCGGTGAAGCTGAAATCGGAGCTCTTGTTGTTATCTCTTCTCCCCCCACCACCTCCTCCTCCTCCTCGGCCCCAGTCACTCTCTCCTCCTCCTCCTTCTGCTCTGCCCCAGTCAGCTCCTCCGCTTCCTGCTCCTCCTCGACTCCATTCCTCAGTTCCACGAGAGGAAAAAGACGAAGGCTGGATATAGCCTGCTTTTTGCTGGGAAGGATTCACCCAAACTCTGTTTCCAAAACCTGAAACCAACATGCACACAGATATCCGTCAATCTTGGGACAAATTGGATGACGTTGTAATTCTACTACTGCCACATATCACTAACTTCATATAAATGAAAGGGGTTTTGTGTGAAAGTGTTTCTGCTCTAGAATTGACTGTTTAAGGAGAGAGAATGCTGTACTGATCATAGAAATACATTTGACTTGAGCATCAGTATAGCTGCAAAGATTAATCGATAATTTCTATTCTATTAACTATTAAATGAATCATCAACTACTTTTTTCGTTTGAGTCATTTTTAAAGAAAAAAAGTACATTTTCTGATTGATTCTTAAATGTGAATATTTTGTGATTTATTGAGTCCTCTGTGACAGTAAATAACTATATTTTAGTTGTGGACAAAACAAGACATTTGAGGACGTCATCCCAGGAAACACTGGCTCTTCAGCATTTTATAGATCAAACAACTAATTGATTAATTTACTAAATAATGACAGTCAATCAACAATGATAATAATTATTCTTTTTTCTATGATATCATTCCACTATGTTTACCTGTGTCCTCTTTATTGTATTGTCATCGTTATAACTTAACACACGTGCAAAGTCTGCGGAAGTTATCAGTGCAGCCAACACATGATACGACACTGGACCTAGAGGCATTTCAGCAGTCGCTTCATTAGACAGGATACGCTGTCAAACACGGAGACTGAGTACACATCAGTTGAGATTGAATGCATGCTAGATTCAAACCTAGATTCTAGTTTCCAGGGTAACGAGAAAAGGACGTTAAATGCTAGTTAGCCAGCGACGCTAACGTTAAACTAGCCAGCGCTAGAGTTTCCACATAAAACACTTTGAGTGGTTCAACCTTAGCGTTAGTTATTTCGCCTTGAGGTCACCCACCTCCTCCTCCGCCTCCTCTGGGCTGCTGCTGCTGAGCATGAGAGCGGTTGTAATTGTTGTTGTTGTATCCTCCACCTCCGCCACCGCCTCCGCCACCTCTTCCCCCTCCGCCACCTCCTCCTCCTCCTCTCGGGTGCTCATTCCAACATTTGTCGCCGTAACGACACCGGCCCTGGAGAAAAAAATTGCACACTGTCATTTCTAAACGGCGTCGGTCGTGTCAAACGCGGCGTCTCTTCTCCAGGTCCCAAAGTTTCCGTGCGACTCGGCTCTCGAAGAGGAACGCGCTGATGTCGCAGGAGATTTACGTCATCACCCCATATCCTGTCCACCCTGCCTAACGACGTGTTATCATTCAATTGCTCTTATAAATAATTACTTTTTTATGTTATTTTTTGAAATATTAATGATATTGTCGACCGATTTAAAAAAAAAGTTATAAATATATTTAATTAATAATAAAAGCTTTAATAGCGACAACGGCGACCCCACGTGGTGGTTGGTATTATAAAACACACACACTGAACATCCATGCAACATTTGATGTGATGGCCACAGTGTTTATAGTGTTATTAACTACAAATGATCAGCTTCATAGGCCGGCAGCATTTTCTATTTAATCAAGAAGGGAGGAGAAAAAGAAAAAATACATCTCGACCATAATACTAGACAGTACTGATGTGTTTTGAGCTTAATAAAAGGTCCTGCAGGCCCACACAGGTGCAATTATTCTGTCTGACTAGACTTCTTAATCTGAGCAGAGCTCAGGCCCAGAGCAAAAATGTACTGTTGAGCCACAAACACCATAATAATAATAATAATAATAATAATAATAATATCCAATTTTAATATTTCCAACCAATTTAGAAAATAAGTCGATTTTTCCCAACACCATTGGTTACGCAGTGAAAGTGGCAGTTTTGTGGCCCTGTGGTTCTGACAGCGTGAGAGAGTAGCGCTCTTTGCCTGTTTAGTAATCCAGCCTTTGCATGCTACCAAAAGTGTACCAAATTAACTACCTGAGGGCATACACTAATAATAAAATGGTGTTAGTTGTCCCACCCCAACAGGTGCAGCAACAGCGAATATTTCATGGTCGATGAACATCAACAACAACACTGTACTGAGAAAAGGTCTAATCAGCCATATGTGAAAACACCCATGTCATATATATTCATTCAACTTCATATAAATATGATAATTAATATGTTGATAATATCAGACAAATTATGTTTGAAAAAGTTTAATTGTTTATAGCTTTTTAAAAGAGCAGAGCGGTTAACCTCAAAAGTACCCTTTCATTAAATATTTCCAAGAGAGATGAATACAATCCCTCATTTTACATCACATTTCTTCATCTTTGGGAGATACTGATCATGCAATATCAAAAGCTTTATTCGCAATTGTAAGGGAAAATGATACAACTTATAGAGCAAAGACACATAAAGTGACCTAAATGGTCTAAAATGTTTACAGACATATCGGAAAGGGGCGATAAGGGCCAAGAAAGGCAGCTTCAAATACAGATAACATACACATGAAATATGACCCCAATACGTTATTTTGATATAATGTAGCTTTCTTTTTTTTTGCATTAAATGCCATTATTTCATGGAATGTTAAACATATAGATCTCTTGATAAATAAAATAGTTTAATAGCAAATCTGTTGATCAAGAGCAGTAGCAGCAATTCAATTAAACTTCATTTAAAATATAAAAAATCCAGCAAGAATAGCCGCATTAGCTTTCAGCTCATGCATAAATGTATAAATGTTATCAATGCTGTATGCTGTTGGCAGACAAAGCAATAATAATAAAAAGACATGTTTCTGTTAGGTGCCTGATCAACTACAAACCTCCTTAAAGGTTACAAGCAATAAGAGGGAGACACGTCTAAAATGAATCATGTCAGAGCTGCACCAAAGTATCATTCATCTTATATATTATATTTTTAAAAAGTGCTAACTAAGTAATAAAATATATAGAAAAAACAATATGATAATAGTAATATATGTAAGATATATTAAAATAGTAAACATGTAAAATATATTTTAAAAATATATATAAAGATTTATGCTAAATAAACTCTAAAATAAAGAAAGAAATGAAGGAAGTATCACCCCCAGAAAAAGAAAAACGTGTAGACACTACTTCTACTTTTGCCCTTTGCAGAGCAGGGACAGTCCCCGTAGGCTGAGACTGAGCACCAACTGGAGATCTCCAGCTTCATTTCCCGTCTCTGTCCACAGCCTGTTGCCGTCTCTCTTCAGCGTCACACCGGTGGAGCCGAGCAGCTGTTCTGCCAGTTGGAAGGCCTGGTTGTCCTGCAGGGGGAGCGGAAGACTCTGGATGGAGAGAGGCTCCCTGCTCTTCTTTAACCTGCACATCTGGTGAGAATCAGAAAAAGATCTTCAATCTCAGACGAGAAGATTCATTCCTCTCTCATCTCTGGACCTTATTACGAGTCTAGAGCCAGCAGCTTGCAGGCTTACACCTGGATCTTGTTACCTTTGGGCAGAGCAAAGGTATCTTTTCCCCCCTTTATGGTAAGCTTACCTAAGCTAAGCATCCGGCTGCTGGCTGTAGCTTCATATTTAGTGACAAAGACAAAGAGGAATCGATCTCTCTGTAATCTAACTGTAAGAAATAAAAGTATTTCCCAGAATGTTCAACTATTCCTTTAAAACCAAGAAAAAAATGCAATTTTTCTCAAATAACGGACACTTTTTGCCCTGATATAATCAAATAAATACATTACAACAATAATATTTTCAACTCATGTATATCAGAAACAATACTAACCAGCGTGTCGAAGGCCTCCACAAAATCGGGACGGCTGTCGCTCAAGAGGCTCAGGGTTTGATCAGGCAACTCTACATAGAAAACACAATAAGGTTAACTTCTTGCTTTGCTCAAAGCACCGAGGGACAATGTCCAGCAGCTCTCTCCGGTCTGCAGTTTGCTCTCACCTTCTAAGGCACTGACCAACAGGTGAGCAGCACGTATGTGGGCAGGTATGTCTGGTTGCTCCAGTATGGCTGACAATGATTTTCTCTGACTCTCTGACAGCTCCTCGTGCTTGGCCATACAAAGTGTCTCTCCACTGCACAACTCCTCCAGCTAACAGAGAGATGAAGACATGGAGATGAAAAATACAATGTGTTATTATACTGTCATTAAACAAATAAAATAAACTGGTTTTGTCCACTTGAGTAAGTTCACTTGTCCCCTGAGAGACCTGTCACGTCAGCGTGTCACTCACCAAGGACTCCATAACAGACAGAGCCATCCTGTCCCTCAGGGTCTCTTGGAGTCTCTTGAACAGGGCGCATCGCGTTGACTGGGGGAGCTCTGCCAGAGGTGAAAGGTCCATTTCCTGTGATCCTGTAGCAGACCGGGAGATATTGTATCAGATTTGGAATTGACGCTACACCAACATGCTGCAGAGGATTTCACAAATAGAAATAATCCCATGATTTTATATGTATTGTGACAATGGGATTTTGCTATGGTGTGTGTGTGTTTCTGCTCATGTATTTTCAGAGGCGCACTAGAGAGGCTGGGTGGGGCTGCTGCTAGCCACACGCCTGCCACACAAATCTGTGAGTGTTTTTGTGAATCGAAACAGAGATTGCCTTGTGGGAGGGGGGATCAGTTCACTTAGTCACATATTCAGCCTTCCTAAGAGAGATGCGCAGAGTTTTTGATCATCCGGTTCAGGGATCTGAGGCCGTTAACAGGCTTTTTGCCTTACGCCAGAGGTCTGACTTCTGCATCCTGGCTGCACTCAGAATAAAATCTGCTCACCCAACCTTCTAGTCTGGCATCTGCTCTTGGGTTCTTCCCCTGCACCCACATCCGCCCACAAGATGTAAGACATATAGTTTAAGCTCCAGGTTTTGCTACTGAAGCTGGTCAGTCCAACCTGATGCAAACAATTCCTTCAAACGATTCCACAATGTCATCTGTCGGGAGTAATTGTATTTCCATCACTTCCCTAACGTCTCTTAACAAACACAAAGAAAAATAGGAAGTGTAAATGACAGTTGAGCATTTGTCATTAATGACTAACTGGCCAAATATATGAATGAATGGACACAAACCATTTTTGCGGTGCACTCAGAGGAACTTTCACTGGAACCTTCTGCTCATTACACTTACCGTCCACCACAAACAAGTAATCAGGGGATGGCCGGGACAGAGGCGCGTCTGCCTCAATGCCTCCTATTGTGCCAGGTTGTAGGCATATGTCTGAAAATACACACAGCACCATAGATATCACACATACGGTAAAATGAATGCAACCGCCTCAAAGTTGCCCAAGCTTATTAGTAAAAACATCATGTTCAAAATGATGAAATAATGGCTATTCCTATGAAGTGAAGATGGTTGCCTAACCGTCTACTCCGCTTCTCTATTCCATGTAGTATTTACTGTAGTCATGGTGTAACGTCAACAGGTTACTCCACAGTTCCAAAAATAGGTTAGATGCAAAGCTACAACATCACAGTGTATCGAGGATTTGGTTGAATTGGAGAAAATACAGAAGTGACATGTGATTCACTCACCATAGTGTCCATTCTTTTTAATCTCCAGTTCCAGGACGCTGTACGCAACGACCGTACCGGAGGGGATCTCCAAGGAAACATCACTGTCTGCCTCAATATTGTTGCTGTCTTTCACATTCACCTGAGAGAACACACACACACACACGCACACAAAATCGTCATCACACTTAAACTGGCAAACTCTTTTGTATGTATATTATAAAATTCCTACACTCAACTCCACCCACACCCACCTTGAAGGAGTTGGACAACATGTCCAACAGCCCGAGCAACCCCTGAAAGGTGCACTGCTCGTTTTTCGTCTGGGTGATGGAGCAGGAGTTGGTGGTGAGGATCCTCTCCTTCACCACCGCCAGCACATCGGCCCGCTTCTCCAGCTGCTTCACCAGCGGCTTCTGCATGTCCATCAGCCTGATGAGAGGAGAAACCTTTTCACAATCGGTGCTAGAAAATGTGTGTAGCATTTATCAGTCATGGAGTGAGTGCATCATTAAAGACAAGACAAAGAATCGGGGCAGACCCAGGGCAGCTTTTTAAGAACAGACACTGTGGTTTGAATGCTACTCTTCTGCAGTGTCATAGAGGAACCAGCTCATTCATAATTAAGTCATCATCCTGTCGCTCCATCACGTGCAAATAACAGAAAAGGGAATTATTAAACACCTGCTGTTGGAGTCTTGTAACAGCTTCTTCACGTCCAGTTCCTCTTTCTCTAGCTTGCCAAAACACGACTGGAGCCTGGAGGTGCCCTGCCCCTCCAGTGTAATGGTGCCGGGGCCAGCCTCGGTGTCCAGCTTCCCAGAGACTTTGTCTATGAACGTCCCTTTGTAGGTCAGGAATTCTGTCTCAGACACATCTGACAACACATGAATGCATTAATATCCACTTTCTCAAATCAAATATTACATTCATGTAAGCTCGTGCAATGTTCACAGCACCCTACATACCGGGAGTGAGCACCTCGTCCCCCTGCAGCAAGTCACTGAGGGTGAAATCTGTCGGTTGGTACTTGGGCCTCTGCCAGAACCAGATGCGGTTACGTTTGACCACCAGTGCCATGGGGACCAGTTTTTTGGAGTCGTTTACTCGGGACACGTGGATGAGGCTTCCTTCTGGGTCAATCTGACGGACGAAGTTGGCAGTGGCTTTGGAAAACATTGCAGACGAGGACAGCTGGAAGAAGAGAAGAAAGACTCAAGGCTTCAATTTGAGCTTATTTTGTCCACTGGAAGGCAGCGAGAGCAAAGACGAGAGCCCTGGTGTGCTGTTCCCCAACTACTAAACCACTAAGGGTTTTGCATGTCTGAAGAGACCGGACTAATGAAGACAAGAAGACACTTTGTGGGTGTTTATGAGTATCCCCGACACGACTCAATCAACTGTTGCATGACTCACAAGGCATAAAGGAAGTCCCCCGGATACGGTTAACATGTTAGTGTGGTCTCAAACACACACACACACACACACACGTGTTGGCTCACTAATTCTGCTGGCTCAGCTTTCAAACCGTAAATATTTAAAGTAATCAGGCGTGAGGGGAATTTGCTCTGTGAGGGGAAGAGAAGGGGAAAGAATAGAAGAAAGTTTCAGCGGTTGGTTTGATTAAAGTTAGACTTAACAAAAAGAAGGAAACGCTGGCTTGAGCACAGAAAAGAGGCCAGTTAGGGAAATAAATATAAAACGGGGAAGAGCTCAGACCTCCTCAGCTTTTCTCCTGGATCAATCCAATTCCCCCCCCAGGGGTGTGGACAACACAAAGTCCCCTTGACTTGATATGTTTTCAGCGTGTTGCGTCATATTTGTTGTTGATTTCTGAAAGATGTTTCTAAATATTTTGTTTAGTGTGATCTGGAGGAATACCAAGGTAATAAAACTTTTAAACTAAACGTACACCTGTGACACCAGGGTTGTGTTCTGTGTGAGCAGATATAATATAATTCTTATGAAGTATACAGAGAGTGCATAAAGTAGATGAAAGTAAATTGTCCCATAAAAATTCCTACCAATGTCTCTACAGCATTTTTGCCAAATGACAACCGCACACACATACTTGCGCGCGCGCCAAGGAGCGCGTGCCTATTTCCCGGCAGCCCACTTGTTCCCCCCTTAATGTAGCCGGGGCTGCTGGGAGCCGTGCGTGTTTGCGCAGTGATGTCAGCCAGACGCACGAACCTGGACGCATGACTCGGATTAAGAGTGCGAAATCAAAGACCTAAAGTAGTGGAAATGTCATATTCAAACCCAGCATAATTCATAACAAACGGACCACGTTGGGGCTGAGATAAGAGTCCATTTCTTCATTTTCTCTCCTCACCAAAACACACACCAGTGACACATTTACGCAAATGACGTTGTCGCTTACCTCAGACGGGTTTAAATAAACAACGTGGTCGTGGTCAACTCGAAGCACAGTTGTCAGTCCGGAAACGGGACTAAAATAGTCCAGTCCTCGTTATTAGAGAACGAGTGCAGACCGACGCTGGTGGCTGTGGTGTTGGATGAGAGCTGTGTCTGAATGTCGGGAGGGAGAAACACTGACAGTACATATCCACTTCACAGAGCGGACCGCCTCCTCCTCAGACTCTCACTGGAAACTTAATTGTGATCATATGAACTCTGGTATTTGTGTGTGTGTGTGTGTGTGTGTGTGTGTGTGTGTGTGTTTCTGGACATGAGCGGACTTGCCTCCTGATTTTCTGAATGAATCAAGAAAAAATATAACAATTATAGTCATTCATATCTTTTGGGATTTTTTTTTTACAGCCAGTCCTCAGATGTAAGTAGGCCACGCAGTAGCCTATGTGTCGGTGACAGCCAAGACCACATCCTTTCAATAATAAATAAAGTTTCTACTCTAAATGACGCATGTGTTTGTGAGTATGCCAACATCATACTGAAAGCAGGTGTTTAAATGTCAAATAGGTAGCATCCCCGTTTAGAGTAAGTGTTGTTTCCAGAAATAATCCGTTGTGATTCAAAGTGAAATGATGACGCGTTAGAAGAATGTCAGTGTGTGTGTGAAAGAGTGTGAGAGTGTGAGAGCAGCAGGTTGTGGTTAGGAGCGGTGATGATAACTTAAGGCTGACAGGGAGGTGTCACTTAGATGTAGAGATAAAATAGTCCTCAGTTTCGTGGATGCACTCACATGCAGAAGCATTATGTAGCTGTGGCTGGTTCTGGACTACTGGCTGCTTAGGGCCCCTGTGGCCCCCCAGCAGTAGTGATAGAGGAAGTACTCAGAAGTTTTACTAATGTTAAGGTAAAACTGTTTAATTTAATGTAATGCTGGATGAGCTGGAACTAACTTACTATAAAATGTGGGATTGTTACATGTGCAAGAAAGCATAACGGACCACTGTTTCCATCCCAGAGTGGTCTCACAATATTTACTTTAATTTTAGTAATTTCACCCAAAAAACAAATAGAACCTGCACACATTACCAGTTAAGAGTCTTGTCCCGTTTTGGATCACAATATGAGAACCTAGAAAGGACCCTGATACGTATAAGTATGAGGGAAAATGGAAACTTGATGACATAAATGGGAAATGTTGCTTCAGATAAATGTGTACCAAAAGCAAAACAGATGTCATGGTTTACAAGTTGAGGTGTGTATTTCATCAACAACAAAAGAAAGAATAAAATAGAATGCACAAAATATCAAATTCAATTCAAAATACAACATATTCCGGTTTAAATAGGAGAGTGGGCCCAGATCCAGACAGTCAACACAGATCATCTTGAGCGAAACAAAGTTAGTTTTGGTTTGTGATTCAGTTTTCTTTCCGTGATCATGTTTAATAAGGAATCAAACACCTTCCTGCAACGGCAGAAGACAAAGACAAACCTCAATGAAGAGCGTGATGTAAGTAAATAACTTTATCAAGTGCTTTCTGTTGGAAATTGGAAGCCGCTGACATATTTAAAATGTATTTCAATTAGAAGTCAGCAGGTCCAGCAGGTCCACCTCGGGAAAAGACAAAGAGCTTTCACCCAAGAGACTGGTGTCAATGAATTTTGGTTGCCTAAACATCTGCTTCTGTTATTGTTTTGTTTCAATTTCAGTCATTCTAAGCCAAACCATGATGTTTTTTTTCAGTGTTAACTGTAGTTTTGTAGCATTCTTTCTTGTTCATTTCATAACATACGACAAAGTCCAATTTCTTTTTTAACTTAATAGATGTCTATATTTTCTTCAGCAGCCACCAGAGGAGCACAGTGGCTCCAGCCTTCAGCCCATGATCCGAGACATTGAGAGAGCTGAATTGGCTAAGACGGCTGCACAGATCCAACACATAGAAAGGATGTTTGCTTCACAGAAGGCAAATAGGGATGCTGTTCTGAAGAGATTGGGATTCTCCGCTCAGCGTTACAACCTCCCTTCACCTCAGTTCTCCAGAAGGAACCCTGAATTCCATCTGCAAAGAAGGAGGCTCAAACCCATCTTAGAAGAAGAATACAGGGTCAAGGTGTTCAGGACCGACCAGGCATTGGAAGAAGACCCCTTCTTTCAGAAAAAGCTGTATCTGGGCAGTAAACTGACAGCCACGAACAGCCCAAGCTCCTCCCTCAGCTCCACGGACTCAAACAATCCCAGTCCTGTGAGGACCATTATCCAGATCAGCCAACTCACCACTACTCCTCCTGCTCCTCCTCCTCCTCCTCCTCCTCCTCCTCCTCCAGCAGCAGCAACCAGGAGACCAACTGGCCTCCCAGTGAGGACTGTGAAACTTGGTGGAGCGGGTAAGTACCGTTGAGTGATGACATTTATATGGGAACTTGAATGGAAATAGGTGAAGATGCAATTACAGTAAACGCGTGGACATTTGGGTTAGCGTAACTATTTTTTTGGCGTTTATTTCGAACAGAAAAGGAGGTAGCTGGGGGATACAAGCTCCAGACAGCTCAATATCAGGTGGAGAAACTTGCAGAAATACTGGAGAAGTTCAACCTCCTCCACCCTCCTTCACCTCAACCACCAGCAGCCGCCAGAAAGACCCCGGCAGTGACACCCAAGGTTCCAGCACAATCATCGACAGCTGCCCCATCCAGCAGAAGAGCACCTCATCGTGGGATCCAGGCGGTGACATACAAGGTCCCAGCACCTCCAACATCAGCTGCCCCGGCCGACAGAAGACCTCCCCGCGTGCCAAAACGCCACCATACACAAGCTGTTGCAGGTCAGGATGATCTCCGGCCTTTGACCAAACCAGCAGAGAGGCTGTTCCCCTGCTTCAACCAGCGGACCTCAGAGGACCGGTAAGACGCTACAGAAGTGTAGAGATGGATTTTCAACAGGCGTAACCAGCAGGGACAGAACAGTCTGCTGTTCCTGAAGCAGTGATTAACAGTTCAATCATTTGTATTCATTTAGGGAGAAGAAAATGGATGGATTCAAGTCTGTCAAGAGCTCAGACTCGACACCAGTCAGCACTACTGCAGACCAAACAACACAGTCTGCCTGCCCAAACAAGTATTGCAGACATTTTCCTTTTTGTGTCTTTGTGTTGCATGCAGTTCTTATTTGCCCATTTGTGTACTTTTACTGTGTATGCAGAAGTATTGACGTTTTCTTTTTTTAACATCTAGGTGAATAACCAGCACACTGCTGTGGCCTGTTCTTCAATGGAGACCTAAACAGAGCTACACATCGTCATGGTAATAATTAGAATGTAATAAAAAGAATAAAAATGTAACCCAAATGTCCTGTTTATGTATATATGATTTGTGTTTTTAATTGTACATTTTTTTTTCATTCATTCGGACAGCAAACACTTTTAGGATGATTTGATTTGCAATTCCTAACGCCACTAATGTGACAGCAGAAAGTTATTTTGGGAGACTTGTTTGTTGCCATCAGTGAACCAAGCATCCATTACAAATACAGAAACAAAGCGTGACACACCATTACTTGTCCATCCATTGTACAGTTTATTATTTTTCTTTTAACATTGAGAATTATTGCCGTTTTCCTCATTGATAAACATTATCTACAGCCGTGTGACATTCAGGACTCATAACAAGGCAGCATTCTGAAAAGGGCTGAAGATCCTCTAGTAGAATTAGAACCTCGGATCAGTTTCTGGTTCATGTCATGGGAAGAAATCCTTGGGTCATGATGCTGATTGGATGGAGGAATACTTCTGACCCTTTGAACAAGTTCATTGATCGTTTTTTTTTTCTCCAGTGAATTCCACATATTCATACAAACATCATCCAAACACATTTTTAAAAGTCTCTGAATAAAGGCGTCTTTGCATAACTGCTCCAGCAGCCGACTGAGTGAGGCACTGCAATAAAAGGCACTTTGGTAAATGCTGAGATGCAACAGAAGATGATGATATGAATCTTTAGTCTACACTGACACTGTGTCAATTACAGTTATGTTAATAAGAGGATAACATGTACCCTTAAGGAGAAATATATTTAACAAGAGAAACACCAGACCTCCTACAGGCACTGCTCAGTACCCCGAAAGAGGAAGCAGGAAGTCCATATACGTTTGGGTTACCATGACATGAATGCAATTCATGCTAACCAAGTCAGGACCCTTGCAGGCTGACCTCAGTTCAGTTTTATACTTCCCTCTTGATGACAAGTTGTCGTGGAGTTTTGGTTAAATCCAGAGGTCACCACAACACAGGGAAGTCCATTTTACTGAAGCCAGGATCTCTGCGCATCTCCCAGTACGTGTTGTTGCTCACCCACGTGTCGTTGCTCGACTTCCTGCCGACACAGCACAAATCATTTAATGATTGAAGCATCTTGATTGTCATATTTAAAGTGAGTAAACATAAATGGGCAGTTTCAGTAATGCTTTTTTCTATGATTAATATTGTTTGCATTCAAACAAATATGAAACTCTGTACTTTTGGTTTTCATACAACATATACTTTTCCAATTTCAGCTGTTTCAAGTTATTTTCAACCAGTTGATGCTTCACTTTTCTGTGAGCCAGAGGTAAGACAAACAATGGCCATCCAAGCATCTGATGACACACCACATGACAAGACACTGTGGCTGCTATGGAGGTGACCTATGATCATATATGACGGATCAGTTTTGTAGAAAAAACACATGCAAACACTGTGTCCGATTGCACACAAATACACACTGACACACGGAGAAGAAGATCGACAGCATACTTGAAAAAGCGTGGCTGATGCATCATGTTGTTGTCCTGCAGCACTTTCTTTCTCTCCCTCTGGAGCTGCTCTATCCTCTGTTTCTGCTCCTCTGCTCCTTCTGTGTTCGCCTCCTCCAAAAGCCTGGATTAACAAGAGAGAATGAGTCAGGATAGAAAGCGGTAGAAACGTGGTCCTACTAGTGTGCCATTGCCATTCATCCCACATTCTGACCTTCTCTTGCTCTGGTTAGAAGTTAGCTCTGGTAGTTGCAGCTGACTTAATGTCCCTGCCCGTATGTAGCCACTTAATCTTTTTGCTTAAATCTTGAGCGTAATACTTTAGTTAAGGCTTTTCTCACAGCAGACAGTTGACTTGTCACAATGGGAAAAGGACAGGCATACTGTCCCTTTTGAGCATTCCCAGGTGCATTTCAATCTCAACCATGAAGGTTAGGCAAATTCGATGACAGCTGTGAAAGAAAACTTTGGACTTTGTTTGTATATGTAGCATGATTTTGATGTTTGATCATTCCTGAAAAGGGTTGTTGGTCCCTTTCCTGCAGAGAAAATGCCTTAAATAGCTCTGTTCTCCTAAAGTGTCCCAGTAAGCCACGGCAGTGTAGAATTGGAATTCATTTTAATATTTTTACCAGTGGTGTTCCCAGGCGACAACCCTCAAAAGTGATGCCAACGAGGAAGTGCCTTAAATTTGCATTCATTTTAATAGCCAGTAGGGGCACTTCCCCTAGTTGCAAAATAAAGTCTGACTGTATAGAAGCTCAGTTGATTTCTAACAATAGTAAACATTGTTAACATGTGTTTATGGTCTAATATGACAGATAAAGAGTGACAACCTCTGGTCCGGCCTGAAGCGTGTGTCTGTGGGGGGCAGCAGAGGTCTCAGGGTGGGGTCCAGCTCATTCAACTCCACCGCAAACTGGGTGAAGCCATAGTACTGGTCTTGGTCCGCTGGCATGGGGTCTACACATACAAATTAACAGCCGTCATGTCATGTCAAGCTTAATCGCGTTCTTTGCATCACCCATTATAACAACTTTATAAGTGACCATCTCAGGGACCAAACACTCACTTGCTCTCCAGACGCATGTGGCAGAAGGTGGGTCTCCTTGAAAAACTGACTCATGCCATTTCCCAAAGATGGAGTGCACAACTTTTCCATTTGAATCTGTAACCACGCCCTCGACCTCGTTCACTGTGGAGCTCCATGATCTTGCCTACAAGATGTTTGCATGTATTAGACGGAAGGAATTAATCACAAAACAAAAGCATACATACTCACATATCACATTTCATTTTTGTTATAAATGTCATTTATGTCAGTGTTTAGAAGGGGTTGCTTTCATGCAGGCTTATTTTCCATGCTCATGGTTTGAAAATTGAGTTCCTATCTTTGTCCAGAAGATGGTGCCGTTTGGTTTGATAGTGTTGATTGTAGAGGCTGGCTTTTTAGAACACGGCAGTAATCTTTTTATAAAAGGAACAAATCTTAAGAGTGTTTTCATGATCAGAGAATGATGAAGCAAAAGAGTCTGAACCTCTGTCAGATCATAATAAAGGAAAACCAACAGGAACGGTTTACTAAGTACAATTAGGTACGATTTGTCTCGACAATAGAACTACACAAGAAATCCACTTGAGGAGCAAGTCATCCAGCTGGGACTATAAAATGCGGTTTGCATTGTTAAGCCACGAAAAACAGATTTTCCATCTTTTTCCATCAAAATCAATAGTAGAATAACAATCAGCTTCTGTCATTCACAGTTGGGGATTAGACATGAACAACAAACAAAGATTTAAATATCTGTTTTCTCACTTTGACAAATGTGACTTTACACTGGCAGGCGTCACTGTTGATGTTTTTGATGGACATCTCTCCGTAGTGTTCGATCCAACGCTGGCCGCTCAGGATGTTATGGATGCAGGACGTCACTTTGTTCCATTCGTAGTGGTCGCCAAAGCTGCAGAAATCACACACATGCTGCACTCAGTCACGTGCATGATGTTCTATTCCTAATAGTTACACTCTTACGGCGACATGGACACTAATGAAACATACAAGAGTATAAACACACCATCCACACGCCCACACACAATGAGTAAAGGGGTCAAGGACTTACGCAGGTAGTGTGACATGTGTGGTTCCCATGGGAACTATTTCCATGGATTTGCCCCAGAATTTGTTTCTCCATCGAACATCTAAAAGAAAGAGATCACAAATAACAGGTGAGTGCTTGTGACAATGAACATGATTATTAAATAATCAAAGCTTTATCTCTTGTTTTACATAAGCTTCTTTATACAAGAGGGAAATGCAAACAAGGCAGAGGCTTCTTTGTTTTTGAACAACATACCAGAGTATATCGTGTCAATAATAATAATCTGCATATTGTTTTATTATAGAATGTACACACAGAACCAACACTTAATTATAATGCTATGGAAAGTTACAGGTTAATCACCAAGGCGTCATAAGGTCTTCCACAACACTAATTTCCACCTTAAATATAACCTACAGCATGTGTCCAACACTCAAACACATAAGTCCAGGCAGAAAGGAGATGCTCACCTTGCCATAAGGAAAAGTTCCGCGAGTCAGTGTGGCACGCCGACACAGGTGGGTGATGACTCACCTGGGAAACGGAAAGAAGAGATACGAGATGAGATAAAGGCACTCTATCAAAGGATTTACACAGCAGACACTTTAGCTCAGGAAGTTGGATCAGTCGAAAAAAAACAGGGAAGGGGGGATTTATTTTTATTGCCAGCTAATAACCATTACTACATCTATTTTGAGAGATCAATATAATACTGTAAACAAACAAGACCACAGAGATGACCGGCAGGTCAGTGCACGACTTCTCTGCTTTACAATGTTTTAAGAAGTCTTGTGAATTGCTTTCAACCACAGAACAGGAAGGGGGCGCTGTGCTTCCAGTGACCAGGCCTTCATTAATACCTCTGACATGAGTCAACCTAACCACAGTGTGACTATTAAGCATGGATGTAATCGTCACACTGTGGTGAGGTTGTTGGGTTACATAATCATGCTTAAAAAATATTTACCACAAAAATATAACACAAAATATTAAACTAGGTATAACAATAGCAAAACTATATCAACAGAAACTCAAAATCTCTCACACAACTCAAGCTGTATAATAAAGTCTCATTTATCCAGTCGTATGCTCCCTACTTCCAAAACACAGGCATCAAAGACACAAGCTGACCTTTTAAACACTTCCACACAAAGCCTCGTGCCTCACAGGCGTGGTACTCCTCCCTACCAGTCAGGAGTGTTTTTTAAAGAAATGCTTTAAGGATGATGCATGTGTTTGGGAAGTACTGAACATGCGACCGGATAAATGACAGAAATGAGAGAGGCTATATTACATGAGATGTGGATGTTTTACTATAGGTTTGCTGTTGTTAAACATGGCTTTCCATTTACTTCAATTCATCAAGAATGTTTTTGTTTTTTTTCCCACCATCAATAATTCAAGGTAACATGCAGTGAGGAAAGTAAACTGACCAGTAGCTATCCTGCAAGGGGAGTTTATATCCCATGTTCTGATTCATGTGTGTGTGTGTGTGTGTGTGTGTGTGTGTGTAAATCATGTGACCTCTGACCTGTTCACCAATAAACCTGAATCTTTTATCAGGCCTGTCACACTCGTACGTCTCTCCCAGGACGGGGTTAAAGGGTTTACTTCCTGCTCGATGGTAGGTGGATGCATATGCAGCTATTGCAAATGTAGCGACATACACCTGCACAGAAAATCAGAAGGGACAAATTACTTTATTTGTGTATTCATTTGTGTAATATTAGCACATTAATGTGTACCTGTTAAGTTAGAATTTGTTGATGGTGACATGGCTATATGTAGTTCTGCAGGTGTGTGTGTGTATTCCTTCCTCTCACCATGCGCTGGTAGGGGTCCTGGGTGTGGTTGGCGGTGTCCAGCAGCTCACTGTACTCCAGCTCCTCACACATCCTCTGCAGGGTGTTGAGTGGCTCGTTGAGCTGTACTGGCATGGCCACCTTGGACAGGTCCTTACCGATGTTGTTCTTCAGGATGTTCCACAGGCTCACGCTGCTGTTGGTGCTGGGAGAGGGCAACGTGGAGCGGCGGCGAGCCAGGGTCACCATGTTGCTGCTAACTAGAAGAGATGAGTGGGGGAGAGACGACCGGTGGGACTGAGAATAAGACGAGTATAGTGACAAGAACATGCACGAGAGCTGCAACGGCAGAGAGGTGGTGCACATTTGAATATGCACATTGTATAAAATCAGATGTCATGAAAATCACTGATGTTCAAATTCAAATTGGGCAAACACAGAGTAAACTTTGGACAGGTTGCCAGTCTATCACAGGGCTGACCGACAGCCATTTACACTACAACTTTGGACTTTGGGAGGAAGCCTGAGTCCCCAGAGAGAACCTACACTAACACAGTGAGAACATGTAAACTCCACACCGAAGGAACACAAACCCAGGATGGTTGATGCTGCACACAGATGCTTTGTCATATGCTGTATGAGGAAACATTGTACAGACATTTATAAATGTATTCCCAAACTTTCTAAAAATACACAAAAGCACACAGACGCTTAGTCACAGTTACACTTAAGTGGTTTAGGACAGACGAGCCACAGACAGACAGACAGACAGACAGACAGACAGACAGACACACACACACACGCTGCTGTATCACTTACCAGAGTTGTGTCTCTCACTGCCTCCCTCGTTGCTGTAGGTATCCATGGAAACGCTGTCACTGACATCACTGATGTACGAGTCATCATCAGAGACCTGGAGAGAGAAAGTCAATGGTGAAAGGTCAGCGAGCGGCAAGGACGTACAAATCAATAGAGAAAAACACACAAATCCAAAAGTTTGAGTCATCAGAACAGAACAACAAAAAAATGCACATGAAGTTTTAGTTATGTACTAAAAACTGGCTGTGCAGTAAGAGTAATAAGACACTTTAGGTGCACAACTAACCCTTTATTAGACTAATTTGTTGAACCTTGATTTGTTTGATTGTTGTATTGCTAAACAATATATAAATAAATGAATTTATAAATGAATTGATTATCGTAATCAACAATTTTGCTGACAATACAAGAGAATAAGGCAGTGGATAGTGTCTCACCTCATTCTCAGAAGAGGAAGAGGAGAGAAGGTACTCCTGAGCATCAAAAAACTCTGATATCGACTCTGGAATGGATGCTTTGCTCTCGTTGGACACTTGGTGGACCAAGGAGTGGGAACCAACCTGACATTCCTGATGATAAGAAGAGGTCAGTTTAGTAAAACTCAATCTGATTTAGTTGGTGGACATTTGTGGTGTGATTATGCAGACCCATGATGTTTGAATGAGATACTCACTGAGGCATATGCAGTCTTCAAGCCTGCGACCTGCGCTGGCTGCGGGCCCTGCATGTCGACGTTGTGCCTCAGTCTGTCTCGTTCCGCTACTAGGGAACTAAAGGCTGATTTCAGTGTGGTGTGGACTAGAGAGAAGCAAATGCAAGACAGAGTTGTCATGGAAACTATCTCACCATATAGCCACAAACACTTATTTGATCTAAAGTAGATGCATCTCCTGAGCAAACGAGCAGACAGCAGACTCACTGTTGTTGGCCAGTATGCAGAAGTCCTCCTGCAGACGGGACGCGTCTGTAGGCGAGTCTGGGGATTCAGGACAGACCTCCTGGGACTCGGTGGTGGAGAGGTTGGGGTTGGAGGCGTGGAGGCGAGGGGATTGGGAGGAGATGCAGCTTGGTACCTGGTGCACAAAAACAGGGAAAGGTGAAGAGCTGTTAGCCATTACCCTCCCTTCATTCCCACTGTTGAATGAATGGAAACTCATAAATGAATAATTACTAAAAGAAAAGCTGAGCACATACCTGTAATGTGGCTTTGGTTATTTTGCCATTGTTTTTGGATCGCCATCTTCTTGGCCTCTTCTCTTTTTTGGGCAGTTCATAATTAGATGCCTGTCGTACCACAAGAGATATTAAGGGAATATTAAACAAAAATGACCTTTTCTTTTGATTCAATGGTTTTATTCCCCTGGTGTAGCAACAGATTAATTAATCTTATTAATGTAGATATGGTTAATAAGTTCACAACACAATAACAGTGGGATATTTATGTTAGCCAAACAGCTGTCTATTCAGATTATGCTTCACTAAATGCAACTAAAATAGAAAAAGCATAAAAAGGCACGTTTCAGAGTCAGTGTGGATTGAATAAAATGGGTAAATAATAATAAATCTGAGTGACGGATGTTACGAATACTTCTAAAATCCCTTTCCATGGAGACTGGCTTTTGCTCCCAGGGAACCGTTGTGATACACCCACAAGGTCTGTGAATACATTTTTATTTTACATTCATATTACTGCAAATAGCTCAAATCAAGACAAAGAACACGTTTTGTATTTTGCGTCACGGCTCCGTGTGCCTGTACTTACTTGTAGTGCACTAATGGCTGGGGCTGAGTATGTGCGGTGGAGGACCTCCATGCTCTTCAGCAGCAGGTTGAGTTCCAGCAGGAATGATTCGCATTCCTCCAAGTCTGAGTGAAAGATAGGTTATTATTAGGTGAAAACTTGGTTGCATGTAATGGTGAGAGACACAATGAGAGATGTACCGCATTGAGACATTTAAAAAGGAAACCGTTGACAAGTCGATGTGACAAAGCAAGACAGGAAACAATCTGTGAGGCGAGTTAGCAGAGAGAAACAACCACAAACCTTTGCAGCACTTGTCCATGTCCTCTGAGGAATGGAGCCAAGAACTGAACTTTGCCTGGTGGACTGAAGCCTGCTTAGTAAGGGTAGCCCTCTGTTTGATAGGGAGAGAGATTAGAGAGGATGGGGCATATGCAACCTTATATAACTCCAGGACTGACAACTTACTTTTCTAAGGGAGTCATTAAGGGATGGGGAGGTTGAGGTGTGGGGGTTGAAGAGGTGCCTCTCATGTGGATACATGGCAATCTCGTTCTGCCGAAACACGCGGTGATGACGCAGCTTTGACACCCACTCCTCAAAGAGCTCCGGAGATTTAACCTGGGTGCCATAGAGTCAAATTAGTAGCACTAACTGGGAGACAGGATTAAATGAGAGACAGCTTGTAGGCGCGGATGTATTCGCGTCCACGTATATCTCCCGAGTGACGGCGCTGAATCGTGACACAGATTGTTGATGTGAGTTACCTTTAGGTGATAGATGTTATTCCCCGTGTCCAGGTCGATGCACATGGCTTTCTTCTTGACTGACATGACAGAGAGGCCGACGTCAATGCAGCCGTGAAGCTTTCCCTTCTTCAGCTGTGAACGTAACACTTTGTTAGCGTGTCTGTATGTGTTTACATGTAATGACAGGATGCTCGTGAGGATACCTACATCAGTTCCACGCTTTGCATACTTCATGATGCCTTTCTCCAACACAAAGTATCTCTAAAGTGGGAAGAAATCAAGTATTTATTCACAAGAATTACTGAGTTTTTAAGTTATTGCCACACAATAGTAAAAACACCAATAAAAAGGTATTCAGACATTGTACCGTCATGAACCATCTTTCCCTTGACCCTGACATTCAAATGTTACAACAGCAACAATACAAGAACAGCACAACTTGGTCAATTTCGTTTTGCAGTATAAAAAGAAGAAGAAAAAAAGGATACAGTAATAATGCACATAAGTTCTGTCTATTTAAGGGGCTATTCAATCATGCTGCGCAAGACAGAACTTTCCAGGTATGCATGAGTACACAGATGAGGGGGAGGAAGGTGAGTCAGGGTTACAGTTTAATCCGCTTGGAATAAAAAGAATGGAAAGAAGAAAATGCAGAGGACTATAATGGTGAAGAGGAGGAAATGTGGAAATAGCTTGAGGTATTAAAAGATAGCAGGTCTCTCCAGTTCGACATTTAAGGGAAGACTGAAAACATTGCTGGTTCAATCCTCATCAAGAAAGAAAATCACGAATGTACAGTATCGCTTTTGAAAATGCAGAATCGCTATATTTCTTTACCATGTATATGAAGTATATTAATGCACCGTTTATGTTACATATAGTAGTGCAGAGTATTAAAAAGTAAATGTCTGAGTTCACAGCAAAAAATAGGTCTTTGTTTCAATGAATACAAGCAGCAGTGTTCTATAATAAGAAGTGTTGCAATGCTGTTGCTGTCTTTGCCTTTAAAAATGGACTTGTGAGATGCAGACCTTATGCCATCCCTTCATGGGCCACTTCCTCCTCTTGAGCAGGAAGCCCTCCTGTCTGTCAGGCTCCTGCATGCTGGCAGGAACCCCCCTGAGCCCCTCCACAATCTCCCAGCTGTCCTGGAGGGAGACACAGGAGAAATCCTGAGTTAGACAGAGGTATAACACAATCTAAACATGTCAGCGGTACACATATCATCGTCATCATCATCACAAGAAATACTATTTAAGGGCAATACTGCTGTGACCCTCTACCGGTTGTATCAAAAACAGGATTATTGTGCTTAATGCATTTGTTTGGGTTAGCATTTCTAGGAACTCTTCAATGTTTAGTCACAGAGAACAATTTCAACAGTTTAATACAGAGATAACCATGCACACACACGGTAAGTAAGTATTTTACCAGCTTAGATATGAACTACGAAACATTTTTCAATAAAAAAAAAACTCAGATTCTGTAGACTCAAGAAGCAAACGTACATACCTGATTACTGTCGTGCTTCGAGGAGCCGCTGCTGTCACTATGAGTGGGCGACGGCGTCGTCATCTTTTTGCGACCCGACTGCTTTCTGCCCACCGTTGTCTCGTTTCTCTGGAAACCGCAGCAACAGAGATCACACTAGAGCTGCCAGGAGCATCACTGACCTTTGAAGGCCATGGCACAACAGTCAGCACTGCAGAGAAAGGTTAAAACGAACTGATGTCAGAGCAGCAGTAAGGTTATTCTTAAAGAGGACGGTAGCAGCGTGCAGGTCGGAGAGGAATCACTTACTCACTGTGTGTCTGACTTACTGTGAACAGCACTAACTAACTGGGGATAAAAATTCCAAAGTATCTTTGTTTTAAGGAAGCTAGACACAAATATCCAGAAAAAAAAACCCCGCGGGAGACTAATAAGTATTTATCATGAGCTCTCACACACATGCTCACACACTCAGTTCAGGGTTCACCATGTCAATTCAGAATCATTCTGACTGATGTCTCACTGTGGCCTGTGATACTTTTGAGCTAAAGTCAAATAAAAAGAAAAAAAAAAGGAATCCCTTTGAAATGTGCATAACATCATACACACAAGACTATTATTAAAGAGGCTACTTCTATTTCCATGTGCCAGACACAGTTAAAAACAAGTCCACAACCTATCTCCAAGCAGTTAACATAAGTAAATATTTACAGCTCACTTCATCTGCTTACTGCAAAATTGAGAACCGGATCCTTGGTGCTTCCCCCCGTGGCCTGTTTCACCAAATGTGACTTCCTCTGCTTTCCCCAGCCTCCTCCTCCTCCTGTACCGGCATTTTAAATTTGAATGCGAGTTATGAATGTCTCTTTCATGTGGTGATCAAAAGGTTGTGTATCTGAGGCTCTGCCGGGAAGCGTGCGAGTGAGATCACTGGTGGTCTATGTCAAACTTCCTCTGTGCTACAGTTAGTTGTCCTCACTTTGCTCATTTTGGAAGTGTTTTGCATTGAGTCTCTTCTTTATTATAGATGTTCATGGTTGCACTGGGTGAGCAGGAAACACCACGCTCACACTGTGATGTAACATTCATTCCTCTCCCTGCCACAAATGACATGCCCCAACTTGGGTGTGTATATTATATATCTCTACGTGCCACTCCCTTTGTACACTGATCCTGACAACCTCGGGTGTGTATACGTGGACGTGTGTGTGTGTACACATGAGCAAGGCACATCCCTGTCTGGTGGATCAGCACAGTGAGGCGCGCTTTGTGTTTGCTCACATGTAAATTCAAAACGCACTGCAAACTATATTTTCTGCAAACTGTCTTGGTGGTTTTGGTGTGTGTGTGTGTGTGTGTGTGTGTGTGTGTGTGTGTGCTGCATCTCCCCAGGCCTAGCTTACAGTCAGTACCATGCCCAGGACGTGAGTCATCAACAGGAAAGAATGTGCTCCGTGCTTCGATACTCCCGACACACCATAACAAAGCTAGCTACAGTCAACACTGGGATAAAAGCAGACAGAAACACATGGGAGGCCCGCTAACTTCACAGCTCTGGAGCACAGACTAAAAGGACAGACACTATATTTGAGTAGGCTTCAAATTACAAACAACCTCATCAAGCTGTTGTGTTTGCACTTTTCAGACGTACATCTGAAGCTTTGTGGATATTTAAACAAGTTCAGGAATACACAAATACCATAGCTGCTGCATATTTCTATACATCTGTAGTCTAGACTTTCAACAAAAAAAAGGGGCATCCAACCATAAAACATTATGTAATTCCATGTAGTCTAGGAGCTCGGGGTCAGGTTGGCAAATTTCAGCTTGACTGAATTCTCCGAGGACTAGAATGTTGATTCTGAACACAATAAGTGGTGAGTTAAGGGCATTAAACGCCACTTTACATAACACATTCAGCCCTTCCTTCCGTCCCTCAGCCGTTCCCTTTCACACAACTGGGCAGCAAAAGTTCTTCGAGAGAAAAGAAAATGCCACAGCACCTGTGCACGGATCTGTCCTGATGTTGTCACTCACTACAACACTTCTCGTTTTACAAGATTAAAAGCTTGTGCAAAAGCTGCGTATTAGTCTGGAATACTTCCTGCTAGAGATGAACTGTACAATCTGTAAATGAAGCTGGGACATGTCCGTCCCCGAACATCCCACAGAGTGCTCTACTTACCTCCACTGAGTGATTACTGTAGTATGTATACCACTGCACTGTAAGACTAGAAGTGCTGGGCTTTTGCCTTTAGGCTTACGTAATGGGAGTCAATCATTAATAGCACAACACCTTGTAAATTATCTGTTAAGATGGAAAGGAGGCCATTCTCACAGCAAGGGTCAATGCCACAGAGTCACAAGACCCAAATGAGGGAATTAAAGTTTTACAGTAGATGGAGGTCACTAGATCGCGTGTTTCGTCCTTTTTTTTTTTTATGTTTACATGTGTCAGCATTCATGCGATCGGCTGATGGGAGGCAGAGAAAGATGCAAATGGAGACTGAATTGGTTTCGTCTGGGTGTATCAGAAGTGTGACAACAACATGTCTGCATGGGACACCATAAGGTAACTTTATAGGTTATGGGGTCTGTCTATAAACATGTGCACAGTAAATTGATCTTTTTTTCCTCTCGTATTTCTCTTTCAGTGCACTGAAGGAAAAAGTACAAAATAATTACCTCACAATGACAAAAGAAATCTCGCCTAAACGTCACTCTTTAGATAGGTTAGGACATGAACCGGTTTCTAGGAGACAAAATAAAAGATGTAAATACACACAAATGTTATTATCTCTTTTTCTCCTGCTAGTCTGATGCCCAGCAACCATTAAAGTGTTCTCCTAAAATGGGTACAACACAAAACACTGGTGCTCCCACATAGCTTTCACATGAAAAATGTTGTACACAGGCACAAATGCACTTCAGGAATGCTGCTTTTAAAAAAAGGCTTTGTTCACAACTCAAACAATTATTCAGCAAAGTCATTAAGCATCCCATAGCTACGGGCAACACATACTGCATATTTACAGAAGGCCCTTTAGCTTTCTGAAAGCAAAACGTCATCTGTTGTTCACCAGTTTCCATGACAGGATCTCAAGACAACGGAGTACTGAGGCATTGTCAGGCTGGAGTTTCCAGTCCTGGCATGACGAACACACATTGGCTTAGCAGCAATCCATCTGCTTTCTGCCTACACATTCTTGCAACGGCAAGAGTGCCATCAACCCTTAAGGCCACATAGTTCTATATCCTCCCCATTAATGATCCGACTGGGACTGCAAAGAGGTCCTCACAGATGGCCCATCCGAGACTCTACCTCCAATAAAGTGTCTGAATGTTTCAGTTAAGCTTCTTCACAGAATTACTGAGTTAAAGCTGTGCATGATCCGCTGATTATCCAACTGAGAGCCGGCTTGAAATAGACCCACATCTGGCAATATTATCCGGCTACTTCATACATCAACACCCAAATTTTAGCCGCGAAACGGATGTGTGGCAACATATGGTTTTGCACTGGTTGGTTGGCAGTAGCACTTAGCTAATCTGACCTGTGACATGATGCCAGAGTGTTTTTGGTCAAGTCTGATGAAGCTTAAGTACTCGAGACATCTCCTATGGTGTAATAAATAAGTGGACATTGGAGCTCTGCAGTGTGCAAGCAAATTATTTGTTTATTTTATGACTGAGTGCTTTTAACTGCATTTCTTTCATAATACAAGGTCTGCGTTTCCTGTATGCAGGCAGACAAAAACTGCATCTGGCTCAGCGAGTGATCAAAGAGATAAAAACAAGCCTCAATACGCCATTCAGCAGCCAGTTATTTACAAGTGCACTAAAAAAAAAAAAAAAAAAAGAAAGAGAACAATTTTGAGAACCAGCATGCCCATACATTTTTGACCAATGTATATTTTAAAAGATGCATCACAAAAGATGTCTCTGAGACAAGTTGAGACAAGGGACACATTGTTATTGCTAAATCATGGGTTGCTATGGTAACAAAAAAAAAAGAGGGGAAAAAAGGCGCGGACAAGAATATATTCAGTTCGTTTGTTCTTTATGAAAATGTGAGGGAATAAACATGGGGCTATTTATAGACCCTGCGTCCTTACCAGCAAAATCATGATTTCACATGAATGTAAGTGACAACCAGCGTGCTTGGCTGGAAGTAGGGCAAAACATCCTAAACCTTATAAAACCATAAGAGATCAGAGGCGGGGTATTCTCAGAGCGGCCACTTGGTCTATTAGTGAAGGCAGGAATGCTCTGTATTTACCAGCTTTTAAGTGGGTGTTGTGTAAAGGAGAGTGACATGGAGACTACCCAGTGAGTCACGTCGGCCATGCTGGAATCTTTCCGCCCAATAATGCTGCAGTAAGAACATACATTTGGGCTGTACTGCAATCAGCTGACTGATAGACTGAACTGATTCCTATGGCACAATCCTCTGTTGGCTTGAGATCACGAGAGTTCAACAAACCCAGTGTTGGGTTGCAGGGCAGCCTCTTACTACTTCTGCTTGTCCCGGGACTGCAACAAATAATTATCTTTATTACCAATTAATCTGGCAATTATTTCCTTGATTCATTTATCACTTTGTCTATGAAATCTCAAACACAACAGAAATCCCCAGAGCCCTCTCCGATATCTTTAAATGTCTAATTATGTACGTCCAACAACACAAAACACAAAAAGGTATTAAGCTGAAATTTATATAAAAGCACATCCTCATATTGAGGACTCTCACACACAAGTCGGAACTAAAGAATGTGTGGCATTGTTGCTTTAAAAAAAAAAATCACTTCCACAATAATCAAAAGAGCCGCAGGTTCATTTTCGGACTCATCTATTAATCAACTAATCGTTGATCATTCAAATTAGAATGAGAACAACTGTGAGTAGTTTGTAGAATGGCTTAGGGTATGTATATGAATTTCTATTAAACCCATATTGTCTCCTCCATTATTTTCTATAAAGTAAAAATCTACACATCTATAAAGGTTTATTGTCTGTTTAGATGTGTTGATAATAAACTTCAGGGCTACAGTTAGATTAGGTACCAGGCTGGAAATGTTTGCCCACAGGCAGTCTGTGAATGGCACAGTAATAGTGATGCTGCCATCACCACTCATGCATAAAATAATCCTGTCTGGACTAAGAGGTGCCAAGGCCAAGTATTGATTTACGGTATAATAAAAACAAAGTCATTCAAGTACCACCAAGAGCCTGAAGGGTAAGCCTTGAACAGCCCATAGTCATTTCATGATTTAATGGTGTGTACGCATGTGACCAACGATTACTTTCATTCAGGAAATAGTGGGAAAAGTCCAAAGTGGCATCTTCAAATCATGTCTTGTTTTGTTGAATAGCCCATTAAGCATTTCATTTATTAGCACAAAAGAAACCTAGCAAATAGTCACATGAGAAGGTGGAACCACTGATTTTTTGGGGGGGATTTCTGCTTTAGAAATTATAATAAACTGAATGAAATAACAATAATTTGCCAATGAAGTTTGTTTATTGATTAAACAACTAATCGTTTCAGCTCTAATAGAGTACCTCTGCACTGTACCTATGGGAAATATACAAAACACTGCCATACTGTAACGTAACAGAAAGTAACTTTAAACAGATGTCTCCCACCAAATAGCAGCCTCACTATGATCTAAATATTTAATAGACACATTGAATAAAAGCGAGAGTAATATATTGCTGGATGGATGATGTCAGCGCAGTAACCGGTGCCGATTGGTTCAATTAAATGGCCATTAGGGAGGACAAACTCGACGGGGACAGACCACAGGTGTCCCGTTGAAACCCGCAGCCCTGCTCGGTTCATGTTGCCAACAGCCAACACAGCAATTCAAACTTGTCAGCGCAGACAAAATGTCCAATACGTCCCATGTGCGCGTGAACCCTGTGCTCGCGCACCCAAACGCCACAATGAAACGGGTACTCGGAGGTACCAAGTCAGCACCCAATGCCACAAGGAAGTCCATTAATAATTCTATCGAAAGGATAACATTTGACTTCAGCGCTGAAACGGCCGGCTGAAGCCGCGACGGCAGCGCTATCAACTCTGCCGCTCAGTTCAAACGGAAGCAGGACGATAACCGCCAAACACACAGAGATCATTCCACACGAGTTTACGACTGTTAAAGACATAAAAATGCTTACGGTTCTGTGGTGAAAGCTACAGCATCCTATCCTGATAGTAGAGACATACGGTACTTGGCTTTGGGGCCACTGCTGCTCGTTACAATGCCGGAGCTAATGTGGAGGAGGCGGGGCCTGCTCAGTAGGCACGAGTGACCGACGCTGTGCTGAGCCAATCACAATTGAGGACAGCACCGAGGGGCGGGAACAATGTTGGGTGGACACCTTTTTTTCAAACGTAGCACGGGAGTGACGTTAGACAAAGATGTCAGACAGAAAACACAACCAAGGTGAAAGTTAAGCGTCAGGCAGTGTGACGTAAAGCCATAATTCATTTAACGCACGTCCCTGTTTGTTGATCTGTCATCTGTCAGTCATCTCCATCAATGGCTGCTTGTTTTATATTGTAAAGCAACATATATGGTGTTTGTGTACTACCTAACCCCAACATTTAAAGAACAAATTATGCAGTGTCAGAGGTCAGACAACGTAAAAAAGAAAACAGAATAGATTGTGGATGGAATTAACAATTATTTTCATTATTTACTTTTGTCTTAATTGGTTTATTGATTGATTGTCAAAAAAAATAATTGGGAATATGCCATTCAACAGTCCAAGCAATGTCAATAAATTATATGATTTAATTGCTCATTTTGTCTGAACACCTCTTTGAAACCTATTATGTTCAGTATATTTTCACAAAAAGACAAAGAAACACCTTTTTCGCTGGTACTTTGAAGTGTTAGTTACTTTACTTTAATCTGTTAATCAACTCATGGATTCCTTTAATAATAGCCAATTACCTGCTGTGAATTGTGGTTTGTTCATGAATAAAATCTCGTAGGTGTGGAAATACAGTATGTCTTAATAATCTGACGCGTCGCATTGCTTCACAACACAGTGAAGAGTCTGATGACAGATTGT
This sequence comes from Chelidonichthys spinosus, assembly GCA_029853015.1. Classification (NCBI taxonomy): domain Eukaryota; kingdom Metazoa; phylum Chordata; class Actinopteri; order Perciformes; family Triglidae; genus Chelidonichthys; species Chelidonichthys spinosus. The sequence continues at coordinate 13,961,359 of CM056836.1, read as the reverse complement.
TTGGTGCTTATCCTCATTCTGGTTGCAAAAGATGGCTTTACCCACAAGTGGTGACTGTTTGCTGAAACGATGAGTAAGTGAGAGAAGTCGTGTGATGGCACCCAGACAGAATCAGTGTGTGGGTGAATGAATGAGCATGTGTTTGCGTGTTTCTATTTAATGATTATCTTAATTCATGCCCCTTGTGTCGCCTTCGGAGAAAGCTTTGCTCGGTCACTCGACCTCGGTTATCCTTGAGGCTCTATGCGCGTTTGTGGATCGGATCTGTTTACCCAACAAAACAAATGTTCTCCTTTGCATGGGCACGACGCTGTCACTTCCTGTCTGGGCTTATTCCTATGGCAACGGAGGGCAGGGAAAACATAAAATGGGGAGAAAGACTTATTCTTAAAGGGAGAGTGAGAGCTGGGTGTGTCCAGAAACTTTTTTCCAGAAGCGACATAACTAATGTTTTTGGAGTTTAAAGGAATGCTTGCACCGAGTGCTGACGTGCAGCAGTGTGATGTTGGGAGGGGAACACAGAACGAAATCATTAACAGTGCCTGTATCAAACCCAGGTACTTACAAAGGCAGTTCACATTGTAGCCGCATGCCCATACCTGAAAAAGAGGCAGGCACACACACACACACACACACACACAGTGAGGTGGCAAACCTTAAAATCCACCATACACTGATGACGACGTTCACAAATGTTCCTCTAATTGGGCAATTTACATTTTATTGAACAAAGAGAATAATGAAGAAACAGCGAGACCCTCATAAATAACATAATGTAATGGAACCTGATACTTGACACTAAGCTATTTATATCCCCGTATCGCCTTACTGTTACAGTGTGCACACAGACGCATACAGTAATAAATGAGGAGTTTATGTATGACAGTGTCATCTATAGGGTAGATAGGGTAACTGCACAGCAAGCGGATTGTATGCGTGCAGGAAATTGAAAGTGTTACAGGTTTGTCAGCGAGCTCACATGGACTTTAACAAAAAGAAAGAAAGTGCATGCATTTCAGGGAGATCTGTAATGCTGTTTTAACTGCAGAGGGTTTGTCATCTGCTTAGCTCTATGCACTGTGCACTTTCACCCAAAGTGTAAAGAGGGAGAGACAACGCCCTTCAACGAGAGAACCTCCATCTTAGAAGGTAAACTGCCCATGAGCAAGACACCGACGGGTCCCTGCTCTGTATGTCAATGACCTCTGATCCGAACACAGGAGGCTCGAGAATGGGCCCTCATCACCCCATTCCTACTCTGTGTATAAAAAAAACATTCGACTTAAACTTTATTTTTATTGTTACATACATAAATAGGTCTGCATGAACGTCGGGCTTCACATCTAACCCATCCTAAACAATAAAACAAGTTCTATTTTGTAAAATGCACCATATGTGCACATTATTGATATAATGTGCACATCTATATTGTAAATATTAAGCTTCATCCAACAACTTCTTGCAGCAACCAGCAACTGAAAAAGTTAATTTATAAGCACAATATGTGTTGTTTGTCTAATCCCTACAAAAAACAATGTGTTTAAATGTTAAGGTTTTAATTTAGGGCCTCAGGATTATGTAATAATGTAGATGTTGTCTTAAACCCAGCTATCATTTCACTTTATAATACTGCATCCATATTAAAAAAAAAAACATTTGCATTTAATTAAAGGAATCTAGTGACAAGATCAGCCTGGAGCTCCCAAGTTGCCCTTTTGGAGTCAAGCACAAATAAAGGTTGCTAGAAGGAATCGGCACTGTATTATATTATTGTACTGTTGCCTCCATGCACTACCGTCCCATGTCTGCAGAGGGCGATGTTGCACAGAGGCAATGCAGTGTGGGGACCGGACACAAGAGAGCCGACAGCTGCGAATCAGATGTCTCAGCTCTCTGAATTACTGACTGACAACTCTCCATTAATGACTCATGAAGCCCACATTTTTTCGTACTCCTTTTCTTTGTCTGACTTGTTTTGCATTAGGTTTGCTTGGAGGACGCTAATCCAGACTTTGCTTCCATAGGAGTGTGTTAGTGCTTGCTTTCATGTGTTGGTGAGCTCATGCTGCCTTGTGCTGCCTATCTCAGTTTCCAGGGTGCTTGAGTTCCTGAGTGTTATCTTCCTGTGTAGCTGATCTTAAGATTTTAAGTTCTTACGTTGTCCCGGTGTTATTATGTGATTGAGGTTGATTATGTGCATTCAGACGAACTCAGATCAAAAGGCGCCCTCCTAATAAACACACACACACACAGTCGTTTAGACTGCCCTCCTTATTCCTCTATCTCCCCCTCCACTCTACCCCCTTTCACTGGGGCAATAGCATGCTCTCTAATTTTTTCCAGATGTCAAGTACCTCCCTTCCTCCGTTTTCCTCCTCTATTCCCTCCATTTTTAACTCTCACAGGGTCGACTGAAACTCGGAAAGTTCTGGCCTCCCCCCCCTCCCACCCCCCTCTCGCTCAACATATTGGCCTCAGCGACAAAACATGACCCCGGGAGGTCAGGCAGGAGAGACTGGAGCTCTCCCAAAGCAGAAAGGAATGCTGAAGCAAATGCATTTCCCACATTGCATGATGTGCTCGTGTTGTTGTAATCAGCCGTTTTGGGCCGTGCGTTTTCAGTGCCAGCTGTTTGGGACACGCTCTTTTGCTCTGAGTTGATTATTTTCGGAATGGTTGATAAGTTTCTTTAAGTTGCTGCAACTGGTCTGCTCCATTTTTACCTTCTTCACTTTTCTACTTGAACGGGACCCAACTGGGGGAGTTGTGCAGGGGAGCAGTGGAAATGTGAAGGGTTACAGGCGTTGGGCCCAAGAGTTACCGCCACTATTTCTCCCATCATTTATACATGTAGGTGCACCTACAATATGTCTGCATCGTCTGTATCACATACACTGTCTTCAATCTCTGCTCACAGGGCCATGGCAGTGGAGCCACATTGAGGGAATCGCCTCTTTCACCATTTCCTTCTAAGTGCATAAACACACTCACTCATCCACTCACTCAAACAAACATGCGGGCGCACACACACACACACACACACAGTTAATGCATGGGAGCGCAGACTAGATCTATGATTCCTAGCTCTAGCTAAAGCACTCAATGATCCCAGCAGCTGCTGCTCATGTAAACTCTCCTCACACACACACAAACACACACACAAACACACGTAAAGACACACACATACACAATCCCATCTCCTCGTCACCTCTTGTCCTTCCCTCTTGTATCCTTCTGCAAATTGACCCTTAAAGCAACCAAGTAACAGTTCAACCACAGACCTAACACAAAGAAACACATGCTCCACAACACAAAGTGCACACACACGTTTGTGCATAAAATGGATCCGGACATGCTTTCTTACTCTGCCACACACAAAGGACAATTTGTTATTTGTTTGAACTGTTTCCTATAGAGAGCCACGTTGGAGGAGTAATGTTGGGAACAATGCTGCTGTTCATCTTCTTAGTGGCCCAGCCTCTCCGCTGATTGCTATGATAGGCCCCAGATATGTGCTAGCTGCATGCGGTGTTATGTTACCAGGTCGTGTCCCATACGGTTTGTGTCTCTGATGTATGTTAGGCCCCCAGGGAAAAGTGAGATCCCTGTGTTCTGACATACAATAGGATGCACATGTTTCCACTAACACAGCTTCCTGCTAGCTTGTGGCTCTGTGGGGGGCGTTTTAATCCCTTACACTGTCAGTCCTGCTGTGTGTGTGTACATTGGTGCACATTTTAGTAGGTCTGTATGTGTGGTATCACTTCAAGAATATCACCTGCTGTTTTTAATGTGATTTTATAGTCCTGTGTTTTTATGTGATGGAGAGCCTTTTATCCTTATCCTGTCTGCAATGTGTGTTTTTTTTATGTATTAATTTCATTGGAGACTTGGATTAGCTTATGACTGAAGGCCAGTTGTGTAAAATGATTTACATCCATTAAAGGAATGGTTTGATATTTTGTGAAATACGCTTACTATTCCTGTAGAGAGTGAGATGAGATGAGATGATCGATACCACTCTTCTGGTAAATATGAGATTAGATCCAGGAGATGGTTAGCTTAGCTTACCTTAGCATTAAAACAAGAAACAGGGGCCAACATCCTGGCCTGGAGATAATGTGTTAACCAAGTGCTGGAAGGCAGATTTTGTGACCTTTGAATACAACCTGTTTCCCCTGATTCTAGTCATTGTGCTAAGCTAAACTAGCTGGATGCTAATGGTGACATTGTATTTACCACAACCATGTGGATGTGGTATCAATATTTTCATCTAACTCTTGTCAAGAAATCACATTTTCAAAAATGTTGAACAATTACTTTCAGAAGCAATCCCTTAAAGTCTTGCATTCCAAAACTATCAATAAGAGTAAAACAAGAGGGTTTCATTCTAGAGGAAGGCATTCTTCAGAGTATTTCATTATTAATACAACAATCGAAGCAGAATTTGAACGTTCTATGGTTGTATGTGTTTGATCATGCCCTGTGCCACTTTCAGCTCCAATACAACGTTGAACTATGATGCTAATACTTTGTACTATTCTGAGCACTTTAGAACTTCTTCTCCAAATGGACTTAAAGGTTGAGAGCGTGACAGTTTATTCTTGACCCTTGGACTCTTGGAAATGGCAGTTGACATGATAACGTTCTCTCGATGTCCTCTTACTTGGAAAATATGAACACCTACAGTTCATTACAATTGTCAAACCATATCCGCTTATGAAGTCTGTGTGCTGTAGTTGCCAGCCTTTATAAATACAAGTTATAGGACCTTAATTTGAGATTTTTTAAATGTTAAAATGAATTCAGCAAAGTATTCAGCATTATGACGGAAGCCATTTAATAACTCGATCTCTTTCACGGATCATCTCCTTGTTTGTTCATTCCCATTCATATATGATGGGCGGTCAATAATTGATTCTACATGCAGTAAAGTGGACACTTACTCATTATCATCATCATCATCATAGAGTGAAAAGGCAGTGATTTCTAATGCAGCCCTACTATTGTATATGCTGGGACATTTGAACATAATGGAGCCCTTGTTAATGTTATTAATGACACCTTTGCTTGTCTTATTATAATCAAGGGGAAATGTCTGCTGGGAAAATGGCCTTTTCAATGAAAAGTACAATATCTTCTTATGAAATATAGTGGAGTAAAAACTAGAAGAATGTCACAAAATATAAATACTCTTAAATACTTTAACTGCATTCCTCCTGTCTAATCATCCTTATTGTTGCTTGTACAACTGCTTACATGCAGACTGACAACCTGGCTTTATTCCTCCCACCACATACACACTCCTTCTCCTTCTCCTCTCTCTCTCTCTCTCTCTCTCTCTCTCTCTCTCTCTCTCTCTCTCATTCATAGAAAAGCTGCTTCAACACCTCCAGATGAAATGCAACACTGCGAGGTGACCTACATAATGCTGCAGCCTCAGCTCATTTACATGCACACACAGACTCACCTGCACTGACCTGGATATTCTTTATTACATGCAGACACACAGAATTTATGTCTGTCTCATGAACCAGGCACGCTCAGGTGCAGACTAATGTACAAGCCCCCCCTCTAATAACACATACACTCTCTCTTTCCGCTCAGAGGCTCGGATGTCACACGGCTGGTTGATTGGGCCGCGAGAGGCCCGCTGGCGAGGGAGGTGATGAAAAGACGGTCTGGCGAAACCAGTCTGCATCCTTTATTGTGTGCAGGCACAGTGGCAGACAGCTCTGTACGGGGGTCCTCAATGCTGCCTATTGTGCCAGAGTTTGTGAATCTGGGTCAACCCCAGAACCCTTTTTTCCCCTCGCAACAATCTCCCTCTGCATCAGTCTAACATTGCACTCAACCCCCCTGTCCCCTGATCCCCTGCTCTCACTTTCCTTCCTCGCATTGTTTTATTTGTTTCTTCACCTGATTCCATCTTTCATTCTATCCGTCCATGTAATTTACACACCGAGCTCCCTTGGGAAACCCTCACCCATATCCTCCTCCAAATATCACTACTAAGATTAAAGTTAAGCCCAGTTATTTTCTGATGCTTCAGGGAAAGCCAATCTCTGCAGATTAAATCTTTTGTGTATTCCTTTTAACTCACACAGACCAGGCGACTGCCATAAAGCAAACCGGACCGGTCCCACTGAGACGGAGGCCAAATCTCTGCGTGTTTTCTCAATGTGTGTGTTCCTCAGAGGGACAGAAAGGGATACGGAGCGGAGATGCAGAAACACTGTGGAGAAATGGCCAGACAGGAAATGACCTAGAGTGGGGGCTTCCCCCAAGGAGTGTTGTTCTCTCCGTCTGTCACACACAGACACTCACCCAGCACACACAGAGCCATGGCATCTATGATGCCTACCAACAGACACGCATGAGAACGAGCCGGCCGAGTCTGCTGGAAACGCAAGGAGCTGCCATAGTCACCCATTAGCCGGGCTCTGGAAACCATTGCCTCACTTGCTTCTCATGGGAAGTTGCATGTGTGCGCACATAAATGTGGGTGTCTCACTTTGTGTGACGGCCTTTTCTTCCCATGGTTGATGAATCACCACCGTTAGTCAGCAGCACAGACGTTGAATGAGTAAGTTAAAAGCAGAGGGGAAGAACAGTTGGCTAAACGTTAACAATGAAGTCCAAACTGTTTTTTTTTTTAAGAAGAAATGGTTCAAATGTCCAACCTAAACCTAAACATTGACGGTTCAATGATATGGAAAAACACTCCAACAATATCCAATGATGGGAAACGTGCCATGGTGGTGTTGATAAAGGAGAGCTTGAGCTCATAAAGGATCGGTATCAGACTAGAAGTTGGGGACATATCTAGTATGTAGTGCATGTCAGTGGGTAAGTACTAAACCTCATGTGCCATAAATGTGCAGATGGCTTGGCAGTAACGCTGCATGCTTCTGGGACCGGACTGGAACATAAACCTTCATGTAGACTAGCTGCACTGCGAAAGAAACGTCCTTCATCTGCAAAACGTCTGAACAAAAATCCCCCCCTACACTTTCAAGCGTGCAGATCTTTAACTCAGATTTGGCACCTCTCCTCGTCAGTCTTAACACACACTTAGCGTCCCGAATTCCTCATCTGCAAATGTGAACCATCTGGGCTCCATGTGGCAACACAAGGCGCGTTAATGAGAGAATGGTAAATTACAGTTACACATGGCGCTCCTTCTGTGGGCTACGGGGTGCAGCCTGCGGGGCTGTTGATGTGTTGATTGCATAGCACGCTTTGTGTAGGCGATCTCTGTCCTCCGGCGAGCAGAGTAGCCTACATCACAGCCTACAGCTGGACTATCAATTATAAGTTTGCAAAAGCAACGGCAATGAGAATTCAAGCGTTTTGTTGGCTGTGTTTTATAAGTGAGTTCGCTCCGTCTGCCCCCCCGTTGCGAGGGAATCCAAGACGTCTGGAGTCTCTCGGGAATCCGTGGGAAGCACATCTTCCCGTCTGCTTTGTCCATATACCCGGGATCCGATCCAGATCTCAGACCCCCGGTTGCTGCGGGGGCGCGCACAAAACTCGGTCAAAGGGTTCCTCCCTCTCTCTCTCTCTGCCCCCCTCTCTAGGCTGCTCGTTTGTTGTGTGTTTGATTAGCTACGTGCACGCGCAAAAAGCTCCGGATCTCGTGCATCAGGACTTGTGCACATCTGGTTTTGGCAGGGTCGCGGGGATGCGGGGGAGGGGCTTTTTCAGCGTGTGTGTGTGTGTGTGAGGGGGGGAGCGCACTCTGCGCATGAACTCTGTAATTCGCAGCAGATGACCACTTGGGGGACGGAGGCTTTATTGGCGCTCCCTCAGACAGCGTCAGAGCGCACCGCACAAGTTAATTTGCTCTATGCAAGATGCTGCTAAGTGATGGAGCCGCGTGCTTGATGCCTACAGTGCCTCCCTGTCCACTTTTCGGAGCAACAAGTGCATAATGGACGAGTTGGTCTCCGGCGCGAGAGAGGAGAGGGGCGACTGCACCTGAACACGAATGCCGCACGAGTCTCTGGCCGCGCCGTGGGAATGGATACCGGCAACTTCCTGGCGGGGATGTCTTTTTTCCTGCTGTCGCTCAGCGGGTTCGCCTCTTCCTCACAGGCGACGACTTTCTGTCCCGACCGCTGCGACTGTCAGCACCCGCAGCACCTCATGTGCACCAACCGCGGGTTGCGCACGGTGCCCAAACCCGCCGCGCGGGCGCCCGAGGAGGTGCTGATCTTCAGCCTCGGGGGCAACTTCATTGGCAACGTCTCCGCCTTCGACTTCACACGGTACAGTAACCTCGTGCGGTTGAACTTGCAGTACAATCAAATACAAACTATTCACCCAAAGGCGTTTGAGAAACTCTCCAAGTTGGAGGAGCTGTACTTGGGACATAATCTTGTATCAAACATACCCGCCGGGACTCTACAATCCCTGAAGAAATTAACTATTCTCTGTGGAAATAATAATGACCTCAAGAAAATCACACCGGAGCTCTTTGCCAACCTGGATAGTCTCGTAAAATTGCGTCTGGATGGCAACTCCATAGAAGTTCTGCAGGACTCCGTCTTTAAAAGTTTGACCGGCCTACATTATCTCCATCTGGAATCCAACGAGCTGCAGCACATTCACAGAAACGCGTTCTCTGAACTCACCAACCTGCGCTTTCTAAACTTGGCTCACAACAAGCAGTCGGCCGTGCGTAATGCCCTGACGTTCTCCCATCTCACAGCTCTGACAACTCTGCTGCTGTCTGACAACCAAATCCAGCACGTCGGAAACCACGTCTTCCAAAACCTGAAAAAGCTCTCCAAACTGTCCCTCAGCAACAACAGAATCTCTCGCCTGGACGCCGGCTCTCTGAAGGGGCTGTCGAGCCTCAGAGAGCTTCTGATTGACGGCAACGAGCTGGAGGAAATCCCCGCCGGCCTCCTGGACTCTCTGGAGCGCGTCGAAGAGCTAGACCTCAGTCGCAACCGGATCTCAAGCGTGGACTCTTTGGCTTTTTCGCAACTCAAACACCTACGAGTGCTGAAGCTGAAGAACAACGTGCTCGCCAGCCTGTCCGGGGACGTGTTTGCCCTCAACAACGTGCTTTATGACCTGGATCTCCATGGCAACAACTGGACGTGCGACTGTCGCCTGGACGAGCTGAAAAGATGGATGACTGCTGCACATTCTCAGGGCAAATTACTGACTGTTTTTGTGCAGTGTCATCACCCAGCAACTCTGAGGGGGAAGTATCTGGACTATGTGAACAGCTCCCAGCTGCAGCCCCATGGGAACTGGTCCCACTTGTGCCCGAGCCAAGTTGGGCCCGAGGAGAGCCGGGGAGGGGTTGTGATGGTAAAGGTGCAGGGGAAAGAGGTAGAGACAGTGGATACAGTAAAGCAAGAGGAGATAAGTGAGGAAGTCCAGGTGGCGGTGACAGACGGTGTAGATTTGAGACAAGGGAACAGGGATGGGGTCATAATGACAAAAGAGGGAGAGAAAAGGAAGAGAGAAGGACAGGAGGAGGTGGGAATCCAGGGAGACCAAGGGGGTCTAGAAGAGGCAGAACCCTCTTCTTCACTGGAAACAACGAAATCAAAGAAAGAGTCACTCAGCCCAAGGTCACGACCTGCTGCAGAGGCTGCTGGGAAACGTGCCAAGGGTAGACGAAGGTCAAATGCCATTTCCAGAACCGATCCACCAGCTCCTACGACTTCAAGTCAAGCTGGAAACCAGGAGAGAAACTCCTCTGATCCGAACCCAGGGCTCACCACCACTTCTCCGGCACAGCCAGGAGAAAAGTTTGATCTCCTGAGGTCAAATCAGGCGGAGTCACAGCCTGTAATCACCGATCCTTGTGTGTTCAACCGCCATATCATCACTAATGTCTCAGTGGATCAAGTCACTGCGAGCGGCGTCACCATCCACTGGACCACTAAGGATCATCACCGCTACACACCGGGAGCTGGGCCAGGCCTAGATGAAGTCCATTACCGGATTCTGTTTGACCGCTTTGGCACACCGGATCGTTTCCCCCGCTACGTCTACGCCCGTGGCACCGCTCGCTCCGCCACCCTCCGAGAGCTCAGCCCAGACGTGACCTACATGGTCTGCGTGGAAGGAGTCGTCGGAGGATCCGTGTGCCAAGTTGCGCCCCGCGACCACTGCGCAGGTCTGGTCACTCTCCCTGAGGGGTACAGCCACGGAGGCCTGCTGACCTCTGACCTCCAGTTGGTGACGGTGGCCACGCTGGCCGGGAACGCTGTGCTGCTGCTCGTCATCGGCGGGGTCTGGCTGGGGCGGAGCCTGAAGAGGAGGCTCCAGAGGAGGAAGACGGCGGTGCACGTGCGCCACATGTACTCCACTCGGCGGCCGTTCCGTCCCCCTGCGGCGAGCGCCTCGGTGTCCGCCGACTTCACCACGTACCAAAGCAGCCGCCCAGCACGACTTGCACCGCTAGAGGAAGGGGACCTCATCGAGTTCCCTTGTGACCGCTTTCTGGACGGCAGTGTTCGTAGAGACAGCGACATGCAGAGATTCTCTGACTAGACCCTTAAAACATAAACACTTTACAGCACAAAGACATGCAAACTGACTTGTGCTGCAATTTGGACACACCATAGTATCATATGACACCTTGGTGAGCTTTTGTGGGTCAACAATCCCACCATTTTGTGTCTAGGGTTCTCATTAGACCACAGGAACGCTTTTAAAGTGACAATAGAACAGCTGAGCTCATCAGTGCCTTTTCAGACACCAGAGGAAGGCCAATCCCTCTGACTTCCTCTTCCTGCATCGTGCCTTTCCTCTTTCATTTCCTCGCACCTGCGAGTGTTTCTACATGTGTGATTTGTTGATTTGCTGTGTTTACGCATCAACGAGTCCTCACTGATTTCAACTACGGTGCTAATGTTAAGTTGATAGACATCATATTGTCTCATATTTGTACAGAGTGTAAGGATGGCTGCTGGTTGGCAGGGGGGGGGGGGGCTTGTTTTGTATCACATATATCATGTTTTATACTTTTTTTATATAATTCTGCATTACACAAAGAAGTAAAATCCCCAACAATGTGATTGTTGTCATTTGAGTCTTTATGAATGATTTTCCTCTATAACCGATGTTGCCTGTTGCTTTCAAATATGTTAACCACGGATTATGTTAAGAACAAGGGGATTATATTCCTAGAGATGGGGGGATATATAAAGAGTACTCTTAATATACATTTATAAAAATACACAAAGATTACTGGCATTAAAGCTTGTTATATACTGCTATGATGGAGTCATATGCCTCAACAGGCCAGATACTATTATTATTATTATTGTTGTTATCAAGCTGCTCAGAAATACCATCATTTGATTTAATTTAATTTATTTTTTTATTATTCTAACCTGGTCACTTATTAAGTAAAAGTAATGGCAGCATAATGTATTTCTTGTAATGAGATTTTCCTCTGCAACCAGTGTTTAGTTTTTAAGACGGAGACCTGAACAACATGTCAGGGTGGGAAAGATATTAGCAATAATATAACCGAGGAGTAAGTGTGTGAGCATGTGCATCTGTGCTTTTGCATGCGTGTCAAGATGAGGTCTGGCAATAGTTAAGCAGTCCCTTTGTCTGAGTAGACAGGGTGGAGTGCCTCCCACACTTCATCCAAATCAGGCACACATGCACAGAGACCATGTACACACTCATATGGATGCACAATGCATACAAAGTATACTCATATCACCACACAGACACTCAAGATGTTAAAAAGGAAAACCCAAATCTGGTACCTGGTGGCTGGTACCTAAATTAACCCTTAAGTTTAACTTAAATGTACATAAGGTAAATAAAGTCAGATGAATTAAATAGTTAAATAAAAGACAAATAACTATTTTCAAATGTTTCTTTGTGTTTTAAGAAATGCTCATGTCTTTGTAATGGCCAAACATAAAACAGGCTATGATGTCATTTGCTGACCATTGCGGTTATTGTGATCAACTACCACTAACAAAAGCAGTCACTAGATGGCAGACTAGACCATACTGTATGCACAAAAACAAACTGATAACTGTAATCTCATTGCTCACAACCATAGGTTTACTGTGCCAAAAATCTGACAGGCTTCATATCATAGAACACATTTTAAAATGATTTACAAAAGCACAAAGAAATACCAGAATAAGAGCTTTTTTATTAACTGACAGGGATTGAGACATGATGTGTATTTTAAATGTTATTTAGTGTCTTTGGGCAGTTTTAAAAAGGTGCTTGAAGGGAACTACAATCATGGCTTTCCAAGACAGATGTGGGTTTGATTTGAAATTTCAAAATCACATATTTTTTTTGTCTCGGTATGAATCATCTGTAGAAAAATACAGAGTTGCTTCTGCCTCAAAAGAGAAGGCATAATGTGTGCCCTAAAAGGTGCTCAGTTAGAGATATAAAACTAATATAAGGGCTGTTTAAAAAAAATATAAGTGCAAGATAAAAGAGCAAAGGATACTTAAAAGATGTGTATGACTGTGTATGTGCATAGTCAGTGGGTAAGCAGGCAACGGTTAGATTGCTGTGAACAGAAACACAGGATCTAGTTGCCGTGTAACCATCACAGTTTTTAACAAGGCTTTCAGAAAAGGTCATTTTACACCCGTTATGGAAATGTAGGGGTTTGTGGTTCTGGTCTCCTCTCCAACCAAACTTCACCGTTCACATGGATTTATAAATTCACCGATCCAGTATTTCTTCTACAATGTCAAGACACGTGGCCTTCGGTGTCGTTATGACAGAAAGATATTTCAGCCATCCTCTCCGTGGTTGAGGGCTAACGTCCAGGCCGGGGGTCGTGCCTTGTGTTGCCTCCAGCTGTCGAGGAGGTGGAGATGCTGTTGTGTTGGACGGCCTGCAGATGAGGCCCAGGACCTACAGGGGTGGGACTTCCCCCTGGGCTCACCCCTGCAGCTGAACACAGAGACAGCTGTCAATCAAAGTCACAGATCCTGCGTGGATTGCCCGGGTTTGTGAGCATATGCATGCAAAATGAATGAAAACCCACTACAGCTCAGATTAAAGGAAAATATCTCTTTTATTTTAACAAATGAATACTGTACATACAGGTAAAAAGACAACAATAGAAATATACGAAAGTGACATGCCAATATTGCATCCATTTTTGTTCTCTGAAGCTTAACACTTAATAATTGGCTGCTTTCATTTAAGCCACAAGGTGCAGTATTCTTTTCTTTCCTTTAAGGTCATATACTGTACAGGTTCAATTATTGTTGAACATTAACTTTAGCCTGCCTGGAGTGCAAGATGGGCATGGTCTGCATTTTGTTCAAAGCTAGCTTCATGCAAGGCAAACTGCAGAATATTGTATTGCACTCTAGAGCACTGGTTCTCAACCTCCTTGAGATGCGATCGCCCCTGGCATTGTCCAATGTGCTCCGGGCACTGTGGATTTCCCATGTGCTCTGTGATTTTTTCTCCCCCCCCTAATCTGTTGGAAATCCACCGTCAGGATCTCAAGTGCACACTTAATTTGACTCCCTTCTTCTGAGGCCAATCATGTGATGAAATGTAAAAACCCTTCCTCAGTCTAAAATATGTTATTTTATTTTTTAATACATTATTGTTTTTGCTCCACAGCCATCTGGTGGGCCCTGGAACTTACCTTGCGACCCCAATGGGGGGTCCAGTCCCCCAGGTTGAAAACCACTGCTCTAGAGAATTTTAAAATACCGTCAAGGTCTGGTTCATTAAATGAGCATGAAAATGGAAATGAAAAATGTATTTATTTCAATGGAGAGTTAAGAGTGCGGTGCTTTCCCCTGATTGGCTCTCCATAGGAATAAAAGTGCATGTACCCATATTTGGAGACGGTGGGGTTAAAAGCAGAGTCTTAAGTGCTGTTTAGTTGCACTAATACAGTTTAAGGTCTCTTTGTGTGCTGGGGGGTGGCTCGTCACAACGAAACAAGCATTCCTTTATGTGCACATACAAGGTATGAGGGATCTGAATTTGACCCTCAGTGGTGGATGGAGATGATCTGTGTCAGGCGTCTGGAAAAGCTGGTGAGATGTCTAGAGAGGGAGTGCAGGGTAGGGGGTTTTACTCACTGGGGTACCCCTGTGCCTCTCTCTGCCGGGCGGTGACAGGACAGTCCTTGTGGGTGAGCAGAATCTGCTTCAGTTGACCCACCTCAGACCTCAATGACGTCACCTCGTTCTGGGAACACAGAGAGAAGCACTAAGTATCCTTGAAGTGGCGGTTGTGTGTACTCGTGTGTGTGTGTGTGAGTGGAGTGTGTCGCACCTGTAGCTGCAGGTTTGTGTGCGTCAACTCTTCAGCCTTCTTCTCCAGTGACGACACCCACACCTTCCTCTTCTGTCGGCAGCGGGTGGCCGCAGCCCGGTTTCGCTCCAGAAACTTCTGCCTGCGCTCGTCAGGGTCCTGCTCCGCGGTCCTCCTGCGACGGTGTCCGCCTCCTCCCCCTCCACCACTGCAGCTCCCACCTGCATGCTGGGAGTGGGATGGATGGGAGGGCTGCATCTGCTGTGCAACTGGTGACAACTACAAGCACAAAACAAAAGACAAACATCTTAAAAGTGACCTCACTGTGGCTGATTGCAGAAATATGAAGCCACGTGTATTGTCACTGAGCTGATGAGGGAATGTAAGGCATCCGTACTTGTGCTGGGGCAGACAGAGGGGGTGCAGGAGGCGAGCCCTGGTGCAGGTGGGCCGGCGCTGCTTGGTGAGCCTGAGCATGGTGGCTGTGGGTGCTTCCCAGATGCTGGGGAGGTGGAGCATGGCACCGCTGCTGGAAGGCGATGGGTGGAGCTTGGAGCTGTGGATGATGAGGATGATGGTGGTGTTGCAGCGGAGGCGCCTGATGACGCTGCGACATCATCTCCATCATGTGACCCATGGGTGTCACAGAGTTGTTGATGGCCACCATTGCTGGGTGATGCTGTTGGAAATGATGGCCCAGCGACTGTTTGGATCTCTGAGGAAGAAAAAGATCATATATTTATATATATATACATACATATATATGTATATATATATTGGGGTTTTTTCCCCACAATTGAAAAGTAGGTATGAGTCAACGTATGTGACGTGTGAGGCAGTTCTCAACCCAAGAGACAAAGAGTTGCACATGTCATTTCTCTATGAAAGATAAACACAGTGGAGACTCAGTAATTGACACTCTCATTATAACGTGTATATTTTCAAACCCTTTTACTTAAACTGCACATTCCTTCTGAGTTTATTATGGCCTCTAGGAATCTTACAGACAGCCATTTCTCACCAGGCTGGTGAATCGATGCATGCTGGGACATGTAGGGCCAAGCCTGCCCCGAGTGACAATGGATAAGAGCCAGTTATTACTTGTAATGTCTTGACTATTATTTATGGAAAGGGAAGTTTAGTTGCTAAAGATTTTTTGAAAGTGTTTCGTCTTTGGATTTATTTCTGGGCCTACATGCATTTGGGTTTAAGTTCTATAGGACACTTTAGCACCAATTTGACAATAATTAAAGATGCTAAGGACAAATTCCTCAAGAGCATCGATTCCATGGATCCTTCTAATTTGTATTCTGAGCT
The DNA here is from genome assembly GCA_029853015.1 of Chelidonichthys spinosus. Taxonomy (NCBI): domain Eukaryota; kingdom Metazoa; phylum Chordata; class Actinopteri; order Perciformes; family Triglidae; genus Chelidonichthys; species Chelidonichthys spinosus. The sequence goes on along the minus strand of CM056836.1, from coordinate 13,945,789 downwards.
TGACGGGCCTCTGATATGACCATTATGTCATTAGAACAGAAATAAGGCCAACACGTATAGAATTGACTCATCCTTAATAATAATAAGGATGATTATCTTTGCAACATTTATTCTTGGGACTAACTTCATAGATTCCCTGCCACATAATACAGGAACATATCACATATTTAAGCAGGCTTTGGTGAAGTTCAGCACATTAATACGCATAACTTCCAAACACTATAAATAAGTTAAACTGAGAAAAAAACAAGCATCTTTATATGAAATTGTAAAATACACAAAATAAACATACATTTCCACATACAGTAAGTCTAGATACTATGTTCCCTACAGGGTTATAAAACCACCTTTGGGTTGATATGTGCTGAACTAAACGCCGTATATGAACAGCTTGTGGATATACACATATATATACAACATTTTCCGACCGTCTCATACTGGGCGTGGCGTGTTTGATCCCCAAGACTAATTTGGTAACAGTAGATTATCGACCTAACATACAGTACAGGCCGCTTCAGGTCAAACAAGCCCCGGTACGCTACCTACACCGCGAAACGTCTCAAGATGAAAACTATAACTGCTCTCGGCCACGATATTCCATTCATCCCATCATCGCCTTTCCTCCTAATTATCCAGCAACTGTGAAAACAACTGTAGATAAGAGGGATAACGTGTTCCAATAAATGCTGCAGACTGCAGCTTGATACCTTCACACTTTATCATACCCACATATCATCTGACTAAACAGACTGTAAGAGCTAAATTAAACCTCCTCTCACCTTTCTCCTACACTCGATAGAGGAGACTGAGAGGGAAGGAGAGGTCATGTTTAGAGCATGACATCACCCCCCCCCCCCCCCCCCCCCATCCCAACCCCTACTCCCTGTCAATATTGCTATCTGTTCCCTGTTACACAATATTTCTTTAAGAGAAGAAGCAGATCCCACCCCCCCTTTCAACCATTCAATGTCGAAAAAAAGGGAGCACATTTAACGGGTGCCAAGGATGAGGTCACCGAGCTGTCTGTGCCAGCTTTGCCAGCCAGCCAGGCTGCAAGTCAAACACACACGCACAGCCGTACACACTGAGCGGGACGGGACACGAGCATTTCAGCTCTGTTTACTACATAGAAACACCCTGACACTGGGGCCTGTGATTACATCATGGGTCTCCTTGGCCTGGATGACACACCACGTTGATATTTCTGTCTGGAGGGATCAGTGAATGAAGACGCGGAACTGTACATGAAACACTGAACGTTTACTTTCCCACTCCAGCTGAGTGTGGAGTTACTGTACAATGGAGGCATGCTAATACGCCCGCTGTGGGTTTTTTTTTTTGTATTTATTTTTTTTCACCTTGGAAATGAAACAACACCTGACAAGAGTAAATTACAACAGAATCAAATGAAATTGGTCTGCAGAAGAAGTGCCTGTCTGCGTATGCGTGCTCAAAGAAGAGAGCTTCAGACTTGAACCTGCGACCCGAGCAACTCCGAAACCCGAAACCACTTTTCATTTGCCACACTATATACAAGCTCTGCACATGAAGTCATCACCCGTAGGTGTGTGCATGGATGCAGGCTGTTGGTGTGTGTGTGTGTGTGTGTGTGTGTGTGTGTGGATGCGGGGCGATTTCACAGTTTTCTCTTTCAAGTTGCTTTTGATAGCACACATATCTTTAACAATTCATACTACATGCACCTAGAAAGAGGAAATGTAAAATTTACAAGGAGATAGATTGAGAGCATGTTGACACAAGGAAAATAGAACAACCAGGAAAGCCAGGGAGAGCATGTAGATTGTGAGTGCCTGTGGTGTGTGTGTGTGTGTGTGTGTGTTAAATGCAGAATTACACTCTGTTTCCCGTCTATACTGATTAGAAAGAAGCAAGCCAATTGCAGAATGTGAAACAGAGTGTGGTTTGTGTCTTTAATTTAAGAGGAATTCAGCAACATTAGCATGTGTCATCTGTACAAAAATGGAAGTGTAGAAACGATAATTCAGTGTTTTACCATTTATTGGCTCTGAGCAGTTGCGAAGCCAGGAAGTTAAGTTTGGGTGAACTGTCGTTTTTACACTTCAGTTCTTGTATAGATTACATGGAATGAAATATAACATGTAGATTAGTGAGCTTCAGGTGCTGGTAGGCGGGCTTTGCTTCTATTGGACAGACGCTAGCAGATGCAAACTGTCTTCATGCGTAGACGTATGAGATTAATATAAATGTACACTCTCGACAGAAAGTGAATAATTGTGTTTGCCAAAATGTCAAGCGATTCCTTTAATACCGCAACTAACAAATGGCTTTCAGCTTTAGTTCATAAACAATGGGGCTGGCATGAGTTTTCAAAAAGTCACTAGTGGCCCAGCAGCACTCATAAATTGTTATATATGGTGTGCTCATGCAGGCAGTCTTTGATAAAGCATAATGTTATTACCAGAGGAGAAAGGAATAGTCAGTAAGGAGTAGTATGTGAGTGTAGAGTACCTGGGGCGAGGCACAGGAGGGGTTGTGTACAGGACCTGGTATACCCATTATACACGACATTTGCTTCTCTATCTGAAGAGGGAATGAAATTGACAGAAAAATAACCATTCAACCGTGACAAAGAGAAGCTACGGCGCATACATAACCTCCAGTATAAAGAGTTCCCCACAAGGTCACATCCATTTGGAGTTTGACACTTTTGATTAATTCATACACAAGAGTGAAGTGAATTTTACTGTCGGCCATGAATATTACTAACTCAGGGATCTTGACCACTCTGGCCATTATGCCTGCATTTATAAATCATAATGCACGTGTGTCCGAATGCAAACGTGTGAGAAAGCAAGTCTCCCATACTTACGGGCATGTGCTGAGCAGATGCCCCTTGCATGGCGGGGTCTGGCAGGGTGCCAGGTAAGGAGGCTGGCAGCGGTTGTCTGTGTCTGTTCCGCATGTGGAGGAGGGAGGACAGCGACCCGGGAACTGGCCTGTGGTCAGCCACAGAGAGACAGAGAGAGACGAGTCATGCCAGGGTGCGATCCACAGCTAAAGTTTCACTAATCCAGTTCAGAGAGAGCTGCAAGTTTAAACATTTATAGCTTTAGTGGCCAGTGGAGGTGAGGCTGAGATAGATGGTCAAAACAGGTCAACGTGTAAACGGATGGATAAACGGATGACATTAATCAGAGGATGATAGAGAAGGGATGAAATCTACTAAAACTAAGTCACCCGATCTGTTAAAAAAAAAACACATTTACTTTGAGAGGTAACTATTGAATAATGGAAGTGATTGGAATTTTATTTTGTGGTGCTAAAATGTATATTTTACGTCCTGTGTCTTTTCAGATACAATGGCCCACTAAGTCTAAATAATCCAAAGACCTCAATGTGAGCAGTTGTTATTGGAACTTCTTCCTGATGAAAAAATAATAATACTTTTTAAAAAGTTATTTTTCAACACTGACCAAAATGTTCTGTTCAAATCCACTGTAGTGTCAACCCAGATGGGCTCATTTTAGTTGATTGGGTAAGTCAAAATGGAGCAGCTTGTAATAAATTGGGGTACTTTTACTGACATTTGGACAAACTGAATCTGGTAATTTTCCCAATTAAAATGATTATTCCTTCATACCTCTGTGAAAAGCCCTGTAAAATCAGTTCCATCTGTTCATATCTGTTACCGGTATATCGGTTTAATGTAATATATATAGTTATATAATAAGGTTATATATTTTTTTTTCTCATTATTGTAAAGTCTTAGTAATGAATGCTTAATTATTCTTCTTGCACTCATACTCTAAGCCTATATTTAACATGGAGGATCTGAGATTAAGTGTTCCCTGTTGTAAAGTGATATTTATGTTTATTTTATTTAACAATGTGGAATACAGGTAACTTTCATCTGCAAATTGGCAAAACACTCCACTGGAGAAAAAAGGGGGAGAGTAAGATGGTTTTAGGTTAGGACGTAAACAAGAAAATGTGCTGACTCGTGATTTTGGGTGAACCAACACTTAAAATCTGAACAAAAGAATCTGCTGAATGAAAAAAAAAAAAAAGTGTGAGCAAAAGGCGTAATCAGAAACGACGACAATGGAAACTATTATGAGGTGAAAAAAAGTGAAAGAAAACAGAGATATGGGGGAAAAAAAGTGACAGCTTGAGAGGGAGGAGAGAAGCTCAAGGTTCTCAGCGGGGGATGTAGACACCCGGGGTGCCATGTGCTGACCTAACCGCTCTGGCTCTCAGCCAATAGGACAGCGTGGGCCTCCGTGGCTGTGATGAAGTCATCGGCAATGACGTCATCACTGAATCTGGGGTATGCGGCGCGTTTAACATACAACAAAGTACAGACAACCAAAACAGCATTTCCTAACGTAACCACAACAGTTCTACCGGGCCAACGGCCAGACACTCAGAGACCAGGTCACTATGGAAACCGGTCGTAAACACGAGGGGAAACAGTCAGACACATGATCCATGGTTGACTTAGCAACATTTAGTTGGTTTTACTGACTAACATGCTGTCTGGATTCAGATGGCACTGATTTATGTGTCCTGATCAACTGTCAGCTCACTCCCCGCTCTCCTGTCCAGTCCTGTTTGGTCCTGGCAGATGTTTGCAGCTTATTATTATGTCATTGTCTTACTTTTGGTAGCTTGCTTCATCGAATCAACTGCAGGGATGTGACAGAGGCTTTGTTTATCTACTGTACCAGTTGCGACACTGACTATGTAATACAATGTTTGAATCCTCCTAGAGACCTTAGTTGCATTTCATTCTCTCTATCTCTCCCCTTCTCTCCTGTTTTTATTTCTGCTATCAAACGAAGACATTAGATGTCCATTAAACATTTGCCAAAGTGTCACAAATGTAACAATGTTGATAACTATGACTAGTATATAATAAAAAAAAGACTAACTATTCTGAAAAAAATGAAAAATGAGCACTTGCAGCTGAAAATTTGCAGTTGATACATTTGAAACTGTTGGGGATTTTTTGGTTTGTGTGTTTTTTTTTATATATATTATTCCATTTTTTAAATCTAAAAATAAAAATATACATACTATATATATATAGTATGTGTTATAGTGTTATCGTAAAACTGGAATGTATAATGTTGCAAAAGAAATCCACACTAAATCATTGATGTTCATTTTAACAGTTAAAGAGCTGCTCATATTATTAATCACAATGTAAGTTTCATTGCCTGAAGTCATTTAAACCAGTGAATAATTGAAAAAAAAAATGTAAATATGACACCTAAAATATAACGATACTATTTTTTCACATCAAACAATATGCAACATATAAAATTGGAGTGACGTTTTTCATTAAAACCCACAGCATACAGTATGTTAGACATAAATCCAAATCAAAGGTAAAACGTCAGGAAGAGTGAAAGCAGCTGCGTGGAGCCGGCCAGATGAAAGACAGGAACTCCTCTAATCTGTCTCCTGAACTGGGTGATAACCAGGGAGCCATGTATGCTGCACAGGCGCTGAGAGACTCCAGTCTGGTTCTGAGTCTTAACAGACATAACAGAGGCAGTAGTTGGGTGGCAGGGTGGGTAGTGTCAGTGGGTTTGAGTGGGTGTTGTGCAGCGGTTCTCCATCTCTCGTGCTATGACTTTGTTCTCTCCGTAAATTGATGTTTGATATTTTTTCCCTCCGTTCTCTCAGTTCATTAGTGCAGTGATAAATTATGCAGGGGGAAATGCCAGTCTGTGCCAGACAGAATGAGTTATAATACGTCCAAAACAGGATGGGCGAGACAGAGTAAAGGAGAGGAAGAAAGAGAGAAAAGGCAACATTAAAAGGAAATTATGTGTGCGTGTACATGTGTGTGATGAATAGTAAAATCTGTAGAGTGTGGGTGCCTTTCAGGTGCGTGCAGTCCTACTCACCCCGAGTGTGTGAGGGTGGAAGGAGCCTGGGTGATGACTGATCCAGACTGCGAGGCAGACAGAGCTTGCTGGGCAGCCAGGCTGCAACTGGGGCCCATCATGGGGCCATGAGAGTGAGGGTGCTGCAGGGCATGGGTCTGGGGATGGTGCAGTGGTGGCTGCGGTTGTGGGTGCTGAAGCTGGGGTTTGAGCTGCTGCTGGTTCATACAGGACGGCCCATTATGAGAAAGCGTCTGTGGGGAGAAGCGGGAGCGACAATCAGCTGGGACCGTTTTGAACTTGCAGTATCTACATTGGGTCGGTGCGTGTTTGTGATCTGAGGTTATTTTGATGTGTGTGTGTGTGTGTGTGTGTGCATGCATGCTTACATTTGTTTAGTTGTGTGTCTGCATGTACTTGTGTGTTTGATGTCTAGCTGTTTAAATTTACAGGGGAGAATGTGATCGCCTGGTGTGTCTTTCCTCTCAGCAGGTCAGATATCTGCAGTCGTCTAATTGGGTCCGACTGCTTTTATCTCCCTCACACTCAAGTGTCACTCAAAATGCATGCAAACTCACAAGCAAACACTTATCAGCAATACGGCACAATTCTGCTGTGTGTATTCAGGCGAACCTCGGCCAGAAATAGCCAAAATATTTGAGTTTTTTGTGTAAATTGTACCAGTTTGCTCTTTTCTTCTTCTTGTGCTTGAAGAAACTCTTCCTCTATCTCCTTGAACAGACCAACCTCTTCACAGTTCTGCAAAAATCGGGTTGGCGTTGGAGTCTGGTCTGGAAGCATGACAGACAAAAAGGAAAAAGGAGAGACAGGTTTAAAAGCCAGTCGATGTTCAGACTTTCATGGATCGTACACGTTTGTCATAATGGTCTCTCCTATTTTAGCTTATTTGCATCAAAGCTGTGAAACAAGTCTCCTGTCAGCTGTGCTCTCTGTCTCTCTCCGTGATAACATCAGTCTGTCTCTTTGAGCCGTCTAAACATGCAGGGGTCAAAGGTCAGCTGGGCTCTTTGTTTTGACATGAGATTTCCTGCAGGAGGCGTGACAGGCTGCAGGACGGAGAGAGAGACTGCAGAGGTTAGATGCCATGCTCGTGTTTATGTCCAGATGGACAGCCGTTTCTATGGTAACAGACATTGTCACATGACAGTGTTCTGACCATGAGTCTGGATCGTGGTGCTGCAATAGAAAAAAAATACCATTGTCGGGTTGTTTAAAGCTGTGATGAACGACTGAAGTAGTATATTGAAGAAAAGAGGAAGAAGATGAGGAATTTACTAAATTAAAAGTAATCAATTCATTTTTTGGACATTTTTCAAGCAAAAATGCAAAACATTGGTTTTTGGTTCCAGCTTGTCAAATGCAGGTATTTACTGATTTTCTCTGTTTTTTCTTTCTGTAAACTTCATATATTTGGGTTTTGTACTGTAAGTAAAAAAATGCTATATGAAGAAGTCACATTGGGCGCTGGAAATTAGTAATTTACTTTTTTTTTCTTGAGGAAAAACATACAAATATACACCACTATAATGTGATTAATCAATATAGATAATTGGCTCCAGTGTGGTATGTTTACAGTTCATAAGCCAATGATGTAGTAATAAATTACACACACTGTCCATCTGATATTGGTCAATAATTTTGCAGAAAAATCTGCAAATTAACAGTGTTAAACTGAGTGTTCTCCCACAAGATTTTCTCCTGTCGTCTTTGCTTTGCCCAATGTCCAAATACATAATACAAATATTTAAGAAGGTTTTTTTGCTGACCCCTGCACACGTCTTCCCTGTGTTTTTAAATCAAAGTTGGTCTTCACTGTTGCCTATCAGTGAGTTTGGTCTGATCTGATAGAGTTCACTGTACATGTTGCAACATGAGCAGCTCTGTTTCACAGTGCAGACTATCTGAGGGGAAGACGCCTGTATCCAGCTTATCTGATTTCATACTGTATAATGTAGCGTCATCATTTTTTCATCAAGCACCGATACCGAAAAAAGGTCACCACACACACACACACACACACACACACACACACACACACACGCACACACAGCCAGACAACAACTCAATTCAATGACATTCAGCATGTCTAATTAGTGAAAAAAATGAGGAAGATTATTTACGGTTAAGGCGAGATACAAAGATACACGAACTCATTAGCACTTGTTGTTGAAAATGTTTCATTTTCTTAGCCTGGTTTCTTGTGTGCTCTCTCACCTGTGAATGCCGAGTCCGCCTTGATGGAGGAGAACTTGAGAGACATCTCATGCTTGCGTCTGTGGATGATCAGATGCTCCTCTAAAGGGAAGCGCTGCAGCATACCAACAGAGTGAGAAAGATATGAAGAGATGCGTGCGGCTGCGTGATATGATACTGTACATGGGATGGGATGTTCCATTAAATCAGCTGACGCCTCTTATAGTTGGCCGATTAGTCGTAATGGTCTGAAGTCAGCTCAGTATCTGAGGATAATTATCAATCCAGACAATAATTTATTCCACCTTGCAAATAAAATCTTTAATATTTGATCTTGAAAATCCTCTTACTATAAAGATGGAAACACATCATTAACAATCACATAATAATGATTTCTCTTATTTCACCTACAATAAATTATTTTATTCTGTCAGGATTAATTATATATTTTGATAATAATCATATATTTTCCTGCAAAACAAGAGTGATTGCATTTGTGACGGTGCAGGTGTAACACCGACATACTGTATCTGACTGACCTGAGAGCAGCCTGGGGCGCCGCACACATAAGGCCTGTCCTGTTTGTCATTCATGTCATACACAAGCCTGAAACAGAAGAAGCGAGAACAACATATAAATCTACATTCATCATTATTGTACATAGGGAGCCGCTGTATCCCTCACAGTTCACAGTTATATGATGATTTTAGTTCAGCAGGCTTGTCGTTCTACATTTTAGATAAATCCCACACTGAGCTTGTGTGCTTCAGCTGTCCTCCCATTATCACGTTGTTATTGTGGAAGCGGTGTGTAATGAGCTATATGCCACAGATGACGGTTGTTTCACCCGGCGGAGACACAACATGAGAGCAAAGGCCTCGCCGTATACCACAGGTAGTCATTTTTATTAGGACAAGTGTTGTAATAGATACAACCTGTTGTTTTCCCTAACCATTCATTAAACATTACTAATAACATGTAAGCACAAGGGAATCAAAGCCTTGCGGCATCAGGATCTTTACTTTTTATGGTTATTATGTAGCAAAGAGCTTAGAGTCGTGCAATTAAGCTTTCATCATGGCATCGGTTAATAATACAAGAATGATGAAAGGATACATGCTTGCCATGCATGACAAAAAAATAAAGTCGTCATATGGAAAAACTATGCATTCAAACACCAAATACAGCACAATGATAAAGCCACAAGAAACCAGGGTTGAGCCACTCTTTTCAAGTGGAGATATTAAGACAGTGATGGGGGGGTCATTTTGACTTAATTGAAGCGCTAGCTGCTGACCCTTGGTTTTCCATTGAGCAGCAAAGGAAGACTCCCTGGCCCCTGGCATTCCTCTGAGCCGAGAGACAAGATTCACACACTTCTGGACAGGTCAACAGGGTTGACTCTTCATCCTCCTATAGTACGCGTTTACTGATAACTGCAGGTGGGGGAAAAGTGATTGAGAAAAGGCTAAAGGTGCTGATGGTGGGCGATGAGAACAAAGTGCGTGGGACACTTACTCGCAGGTACACACATGCTTTCCCCTCAAGCAAACTTTGGGTATGCGCGGGCAGAAAGTGCTGAGAAGACAATAAAGTGGGTCCTGATGTTATGGGAAATAGTGAGAGCTAAAAAGAGGAAAGAGACAGAGAGGGAGAGGGCAAAAGTACATGCTTCCATAAGAAATGGAAAGTGTGTGTCTGTGTGTGTGTGTGGAGGGGGGGCTTGACGGGTTGGAGAGTGACATTAGGGGGATGGAGAGAGAAATGGAAAGGGCAAATGGCAGTGAGAGAGAGAGCAAGAGAAAGAGAGAGAAGGAGGAGGACACAATGAATGGAAGAGAGAAGGAATGAGGGTGGGTGGTGGCAGAAAGAGGGCTGCACTGTAGGCCTACTCCTGACAGGTTTGAACCTGCCTCAGCCCCATTTTCCAACCCCCCCCCCAACCCTGAGTAGAGGTGACTTCATAGGTGTGTGTGCATGTGCTTGTGTGTGTGTGTGTGTGTGTGTGTGTGTGTGTGTGTGTGTGTGTGTGTATTACAACATGGAATGAACAGGCAAGTGTCCACAACACCGCATTTAATAGATAGATAGAGATGGATATCGTTTACAAAAGTCAGTTAAGTAAGACTAAGGTTTTAGTTTTTTTATGTAGCTGTACTTTATACCGTGTAGCCTTTCTTGGAGTTATGCTATTAGGCTACATAATGTAATATTTCAGGGATAAATGCATAAATAGCCTAGACAACAGTTTTTTTTTTTAAACTTCTTTGTCCTCCCTTCAGCAGCACTTGTACAAGCAGCAGACTCAGCACGTTCTCAGCAAAACCTTCTGTCAGAGCAGTTACATCAATGCGGAATGACGTCATTCTTAATACATAAATCCAACAACAGACCAGGCAACATGTTGAGAAATTTAAACGGATTAATGTCTCCGTGTTGACTCTTTTTCCCGCTTCCTCCTCTCGGTCTAAGCTTATGACGGGTTACACGATGCACTAAAAAACTTAAAAACAAACAAACAAACACCTGCGCGGATGGAAATATCTGCAAAATCCAGCGTTTAAGAGGAGCCAGCTTTACGTACTTACTTCTTTTCAAAGTTGCCATGTTTGACGGAAGAACGTCAAAAACATCGAACCGGAGCGTGGAGCTCATTCAGCCCACATTAGGCGGCGGTTCTGACCGGCGACTCGTCCGGCCGCCGGGCGGTCACTGCCCGTACGTGTGTGGAGAACATGCCGGTGTGTTTGCTTTTCCTACCGCTCCGCATAAGCAACCTGTTCGACTCCTCAACGAGCCCGGCACAGCTGTATGGAGAGTGCTGTCACACCCCCCAAATAGACACTCGCGCTCAACCCGTCTGCCTGGTGATGAGACTTCACCGGGACAGCTAGCCAAAAACTTCCCACCCTCAACTTTCCAGTAGCGTAAAACAAAACAAAAACAAAAAAAACGAGAAAAAAAAATGAACATGTAAAGATAAACCCAGAGTCTGCGTCAGCGTCAGGCGAGAGCTCGTCGTTGAGTTTAAAAGTTTTGTGAATGAAAGTAAATTGCGGAGGCTTACCTACAAGTAGAGAGGGACAAGCGGCGCTCCAGAGAGGAACCACGTTGGACTGGAGCGAGATTACAATACGTTCTATTTACAGAAGCATTACATCACCGTCCCGGTGACGTCACGTGGGATTCCTGAACTTCTAAATCATTGCGGTCCCGTACGGAGAGAGGGATTGAGGGGATGGGGGGCGGGGTTACGACACCGGCCGGTAGGGGGACGGACGGGAAGGCAGCGTGGTGGCGGACCTGGCCCGACAGACATACCACGTCAGACACACCAACGGCAACGTGACGGGACACGGGGCAGACCGGGTGGGCGGACGGGACCCAGTTTCTCTCTCTCCCCCCCAGTTTCAGACTGCCTGTCTGAAACGGGACGTCCCGGCGTCTGCAGTATGCTACAAATTTAGCAATAGCCCCAAAGTAAAACAAAAACAACAACAAAAAAACACACTTTTCCGACACACTTTTAGAATAAAATTATTATTATGAAACATAAACAGGCTTGAGGGGAGGAGAACAGAAATGAATGCTTTTGATCCCGATAAGAATATGATTAGTATATTAGTCTTAATAACACTGCTAATAGGCTCCACTAATGCTATCATAGTAATACAAAATAAATAATAATAACAATAATAATATGAATTGATATGTATTTTAGATGTATAATAATAAATTGGTCCAGTGGCTCCCTCTTGGTGACCCAAAATGTCTTATTGCCTCTTTAACCCCAATAATACCTCAGAATAATAATAAATAAATGCATAATCAGACAATGATGCATATAACATTATCAGAATCAACCAACAATAAAGCAACAAACAAAATATTAAAATTATAATTAATTATAAACACACACACATATATATATATATATATAGGCCTAGACATTTTATTACAATTGTATGAAACACAGTATCTTCTCTCAGGGTAATGAAAGAATCCCTCTTCAATGGTGTTTCCAGTTCATTCTATTTAAGAGGTGCTAGGCCTATCTGAATACTGCTAAAGTTATTGTAACCGCGTTGGATTGCTACAGTAAGTTATTATTGGATCATACCGTATGGCATAGTGACGAAAATATTTAAATGAGGAAAGAGATATAAGATAGTTCACAAGTTTTAGCAGCACATTGTGATGGAATGTTTCTGTTGTCACCATCACTACATCCACAGTCAGTACACACTGGTAGCCATTGTTTAATATGATGTCATAAGTCATGAACAGGGCAAAGAGTCACGCCCCATTTTGACACTGTAGGAAGTATTCAGACTTTCTTTAAAATGTTTTTACTCAAGTTACACTGATTCATTTATTGTTTCCAAAAATAAATAAATGCCCACTGTTATGTCATTTGATCAAAATAATTGATGTGTGACGCCATGTAATTCCACTGGTCATATGTCCACATAACAGAGGGGGGACTTTGGTCATTCACCCCTCCACTGAGCTAAGCAGTAGAGCAACATCTCCACCATGTTTGGTCAGGCTTTCCGGTGCTGCAGCCGGGCCGAGCTGAACAGAGGGATAGCGTTTTTGTTGTGGTTGAAGCAAAAAATGGGACCAAACCCCAATGACTCATCTTCCACCAATCGCCTAAAGTATGCAAATTCCGACAGCCATGGCAACAAGAAGAAACAGGAAGTTGTGATGATGTCACTGTGTTTTGAGCTCTTCCCCCATGTGGACGTGAATCACTGAGCTTTGTTTTCAGTGAAGATACGAGACTCTTTACGGCACGTGTGCGTGCCCGCGAGTATGCACATATTAAGGAGTATATGACGGCAGCCAGAAAGTCTCTGGCTGGTGCCCTGGAGCAGACAATGCCACGGAGATTACATCTACCTCCATAACTCAGTGGCTATACCAGCCATTACCATCTGGCATCTTCACCTCAGCATGGCTCTTAACAGCCAGACTGGGAGCTTTAGAGAGCTGCCTGCTCAGAGCCTGGTGTCAACTTGCCTGTGAAAATATGGCGTTTAAGGTCAAACGTCAAACAAACTCTCTGACTTCAATCCCCATGTAGCATTAACATCCCCGTAGCCACATCACACACGTCTCCCAAAGAGTTTTGATTTGATACAAGGTGGTTTCGGACTATTTTCGATGAGTGAAGTGCAGAGTAATGTGGGACTAATGTGGGACTTAAAAAAAGTAACTGGAAACAGATACAAGTATGTGAGTTACAGTCATCTGATTATGTAATGTGATGGTTGGAGTTAAATTTACATCCAACTCTGCCCTCACATGCAAATCCACTCAAGTGCAGGCCACTGTGTGTGTGTGTGTGTGTGTGTGTGTGTCGGTATGAAAGTGTACGTGTGGGTGTGCTGTTACGATTTAGTTTGGTCCACATTGCACAGCACATGGACACTGGAGTTGTGTGTTGGTCATCAGGCTGCGTCTGTCTTCAGCGAAAAAACAAAGACGCAGATTATCAGAAAATCCATGCTAGTTGGAAATCCATCCCAAACTGTTACATTGTGCGCCACCCACAGACCTCAGATCAGATGATGTCATGCACCATAAACTAGCTCTGAGTCTCTCCCTTTCTCCCTTGCGTTTCACAACACATGCTACCACTTCTAATTGACGTAATGGTGTTGGGATCTGCGTCACTGTCACAGCGCTGATACATGTGTGTGTGTGTGTGTGTGTGTAATGAGTGTGCTTATGTGTGTCTACATGTTTGCGTGTAAGAGAGAACATCTGTGTTTGGCTGAGGAAGTCTGCCTCGTGAAATGTGTGGACGCCAGGTGATGTCATGTGGTTTGTGCCAATGTATGTGTCTGCAATGGTTATACTTATTTGCAGCTGTGATTCTGAGCTTATTTCATGTATTTGTATGTATGGTGTGTGTTTGAAATGGTTGGGTAGGAGGGTAGAGGGCAGTCAGAACAAAAAAAAAGAGTGAGTGTGTTTCCAGGTCTTAAGGTTGTTTGCTGAAGTCACTGGCCAGTGGTTTATGATAGGCCATTTTAACGCTCGATTAACAGGTCCAACACAGGCCAGCCGGCTCTGGTTAGCCAACCCCAGTGATTTAAGGACATTCTCCTCTCTCTGGGAGCCACACACACATTACACATTTCTCTCCTCAGGACTGAGCCATTACAGGGGCAACATTAATCCATAAAGTTTATGGATGTGATAGATGCTGTTGTCAATGGGTTATGTAACTGCTATATATATTAAATATTGACACGCTCACACACACACACACACACACACACACACACACACAGACACAGTCTATCGGTGCGACACTGATGGAAATTAAACAACGATCATTTAAAATGCTACAAACAAAGATTTATTTTTCAATTTGTGTCTCTTTTGAAGCAGTTGGAAAGCACTGATATGTTTTATAAACATGTAACATATTTGCTGCACTCCATTAACTTGGAAATAACTGAATCAATTCCATTAAAACACAAAAAAGCAAGTCAAAAAGTATTAATATTGCACATTTCAAACACATAAGCAACTCAAAGTGATAACCTTAGGCAGTAGAATACATTTGTTTTGAATGTTCGTCTAATCCCACAGCTTATTTATCACGATAAGGATAAGAATGCATCACAAGCAATCGTTATTCTGGGACTGTGATGCTGCTACAGGATGACTTTGGTCACCGAGAGTTCATATCCAGCCAATATCTGGATGACTGTTCGGGTTGATTCATTGCATCCTAATGGGACTGTTTTTTAAAAATGTTTTATTACAGGGTGTTGCTCAAGTTAAGCAAGCATTGAGGACAAATGTACTGTATAATTACCTGCTGCAGATGGTTTAAATAATGTTACAGAGAATTATGATTTTTCTGATACTGATTTCTTATACTTATATTGAAACCCTATTCTATTCACTACTCTCCCATACAATTTTTGGACGACGACTTAATTTCCCTGTGTAGGCCTATAATGTGTTATGCAAATATGAATTCACTAATATCCATTCCTATACATAATTGAAGCAGTTAATTCAAATGTGAGATATTTACCAAACATAACAATAGGAGGTAAATCTGTGCACAACAGTGTGATAGATGTGTTTGGTGTCTATATGAGGCAACTGTGCTAAGACTTAATTCTGATTTATTTCAGTCATATTCATATCATATTTTAGTGTGTTTGATTGTAATGTGACAGTGACTTGATTACAGCGACTGGTGTGATGTGACAGTGGCTCCACGGATCCCAACAGGTAGGCAGGTCGTGACGTGGGCAGCCACCAGCCAGCCCCCCTTCATCCTCATCCCCACCCCCACCCCGGCACCGTCCCGCCTGCCTCCCAGTTGCGCTCGCCGCTGTCCTGTCTGGCCGACCGGTGTCTGCTCCGCGCTCTGCGGCGCTCCCACCCCGAACCCGAAAACTCAACCTCCTCGTTCACCTCCCCGGCTCCGGGACCCCCGCCCCCCCCGTTCCACCCGGTGAATGCACCAGTCCCGTAAACATGACGGGCATCGCCGCCGCCTCTTTCTTCTCCAATTCCTGCAGGTTCGGGGGCTGCGGTCTCCAGTTCGAGTCCCTCGCCGAGCTCATCGTCCACATCGAGGACAATCACATCGGTGAGTCGGGCCAGAGGGGGGAGACGGAGCTAGGAGGCTAGCTCGCACCAGCTAGCCGCCTAGCTAGCTAGCCGAGCGCAAATAGGCGAGCATTCCGCTATTCCTGCCGCTCGCTGTCCGAGTCACACCGCGACAAGAGACTTAAATCCCTCCGAGGAACATCGCTTCTCTGTGAAATAAGCCACCGGCTCGTTGTATTGCTTTTGCATTCTCCACGATAGTTACCTTTCGCAGCGGTACCTCGGACTTCGAGGGCCGCGTAGGTCTCATAGGTGTAACTAGCATTCCGACCAGGCAGCGATTCCCAGCTAACACCGAGAGTCTGTGTGTTTACGTTGCCAGGCCCGATGCGGTCTCACGACACTTGTGTATTGGGCTGCTTTTGTCACCTCCGGTGTCTCGACGCATCGAGGCATCACCTTCTGCGATGCGTTTCGGATAACGGTGGTGTCAATTGATCACCGTTGATCGCCTACCTATTGAAGTATATTGCGGCAGACGCGCAATGAATTTGCATCCATCTTCTTCCATCTGCACACGCTTCAACTTGTTGCACCGCTTATTAGATCGTTATGTTACGTTATGTTATCACTGTCGCATCGCATGTGTAGACTCACAATCAGTTGACACAGTCTGACATAAGACACACACATTTAAAGGGTAAACACCGCAGTGTGGAACAGTATGAAGCAATGCATGTTGAACTTAGTTCTAGGTAATAAAGACATAGGAAGTGCTTAGGTAAAAATAATATTTTTGTGATTTGGTGGTAATTGATACATCTATGAACTATTTTCGCAATCAATGCCAAAAAAACAAAATATAAATGTTTTATTTGCCCTGTTAACTCATAACTACCCCTCTTATATGCAGGTGCAGCAAATACAATATTTGTAAAAGTCATGTGCATTGCCATGTTTTCTGATGATGTGCTCCTTTTCTGTTGACATTATCTAACAGCATTCATATGTAATCTAATAAGTACCTGCAATGTAACGCCATTTCACACTTTTTCCAACAACAGTTCAAACACTTCCGCTTTAATACAAAGGATTTACCTCTGATCCACCATAACAAATTACAGTGTGGAATAATCTAGTGGTTTTGTGAACCAGCGAACACACAATTATCTGTAACCAAGTTGATGTGGGCTAATCATTATTTATGGTGTGTATCCATCCTCTGGAGGGTGTTTGAAGCGGGTTAGGCAGTGGGGTGAGGGGGAAGAATGGATGCTTCGTTGAGCCAGTCTCCATAGCAACCGGTCGTCTCCAAAGGGGTTGGGGGCAGTATATTGGCTGAGTTATTGTACACCTGCCCTCTCACTAACAAAGAGCGCTCCCGAGCACCCAGCTGTGGTGAGGACACCCGACGCGTGGTGTTGTCACATCACATGTCGGTCGGGACTGGTGTGCTGATGTTTACAAAAGGGGGTCAAGTTTTGTGTAACTGTGAAGAGAAAGCGACGTGGTTAAGGTGGTGGTGTTTTGGTCCGCTCTTCATCCAACCATATGTTCCATGGATCATTTGCAAATGAACCAAAGAGGGGTGAAATTAACTGTGTGTGAATGACTATTTCTTATTTTTTTTTTTTACACTATATCTTCTACCCAAATCCATCAGTAAACAAGTGAAAGGATATTGTGACAGAAATGCAAGAGCAGGTATTGTCCTTTCAGTCACCCAATCAAAACCCCACACTGATATATGCCCCATCTGGCTCTCAGCTTCACCTTTGACCCTAACCGTCAGCTGAGCAGTATGGCAGTTTACCAGTCAAATTGCTTGGATTAATGAGTTCCCCCTCTGCTCGCTGGTCATCAGCCGTTTCAAGGTCACGTGCAGTCTAATCAATACCACTCGCAGATCAGCTACCACAGGGGAAAGTGTGACAGATGGAGGGGATTGAGGCGAGAGTGGAGGAGAGAAGGCAGGGCGGAGTGGCATTTAGATTTGACTTGTGTGTGTGTGCATGAACAGTCAATCAAAAGATAAGCTAATTTGATCCTCCTTCAAGTGAGACATAAGATGAGTTGTTTGATGCTGTGCAAATAACAGATCGCCTTGATTGTGGTCAACCCTGCTGTGTACAAACAGATATGGAAAAAGCAGGTGTTAACAATGAATCAGGTAATCCACAGGTGACAACAGGCCTGTGCCGTCAGACCTAAACAGCTGTAAACGTGAGTCAGTAGGTCTCAAGTCAGCATGCAGAAATGAGTGAATGCCTATGCTCCCAACACTTGGTCATTTGTGGAGGACTGTGCCGCCCTCTTGTGGTAGGACATCCTCTGTGCCTCATAGCCAAGAAGTTTAACTTTAGTTCTGCCTCTGGTTTGGCCCCCCTGTGTAAGTCAATGAGCTCAACTTGTATCTTATTTGGACTCCTGCCTCCTCTGACACGCCACACAGCCGGCAGCAAACAAACCACATAAGTTTGTCACGATCCGTTCCGTGAGAAAATGAGGTAATATGCAGGTCTTCAGCGCTGACTTCATCCCTAGAAGAAAGGACAGCAGCCTCCCAATAACATACGCGCACTGTTTAGATTACAGCTGATTGCAAGAGGAAATGGGTGAGGTGAGCTGTGTTTAGTGTGGTGTTTGGTTGTTGTCAAAGGCTTTGTGCGGTTTCTCTAGGTAAGGTCTGAGGAATGTAATGATGTCAGAACTGCCTCTGTGCAGTTCTGTGCTGTGTTCTCACCTGCACAAGCACATACCTGCCTCTTCCCTCAACAAAGAGGAGCTGGGAGGGAGGGAGGGAGGGAGGGGGAGGCCCAAAGAGATTAAAAGTGGGGAAAGAGATTTGAAAGATAAGCTTAAGAGAGGGGTGAGAACAGGGCATTGCCTGCTCTATCTAGATAGAATTGACTTTTTTTTTTTCTTAATTTTGGATTTAGTTTTTGTAGCTAGAATGGAAGGCTGAAGTGTGACTTGACTAGAGGAGTCATGTCAGCCTTGTGTTGAAATAATGCAGTCTTTGCTGAAGCATGCAGACAATTAACCTACTAAGTTGTAATCACTCAGGTGGCCAGGTTTCTTTATGTGGTTTGGCTCAGTGAAAAGACAAATGCAAACACATAATGGTGAAGCAGTTTCCTCCAGTTGTTAGTTTTTTTAATCAACACACTTAAAGTGTCTTGGCTATTGAGGTATAATGTTAATAACCAGAATACGTTTTTGCATTATAGTTTATTTGATGTTTACAGTAAGTCTGAGCAATAATTGACTTTCAGGTGAAATGCCCTTTGTGGTGATATGATCTTCAAGCTGAAATGACTAGTAGGTATATTTATAAAGTAATTGACAGTAAATGTATTTTGATAATAGTTCATAGTTACTCCACCGGTTTCAGCGTCTCAGATTTGCTGCTTTTCTAACATTATAGAAGGCCTGTCACTAAAATACTGTATTGATTTATTGCTCAACATTTTTATGTTTTTGTTTTATTTACATGTATGTTTGTTTACATAACCAACTATTTGAGCCAGCATGATACCCAGAAAAAACACATTATAAGACTTGAACAGACATTGCACATTTTTGTTAACAGAGCCTGAGAGTCCTTTTGAATCATTGATTTGGTTTTAAGGATGGAAATTCTTTGCTCTTTTAAATAATGTACTTGTGTTATTATACTACTTTAATATCACTGTATTAGTGGCATAAAATGGGACTTTTATTATTTCTGGGACAAAATATCGTCCAGCAAAATGCGTTATTGTGACCGACCAAACAAGGCATCTGAAGCTGTGACCTTTTGACCTTTGGGAAATGGTGATTAACCAAGAAACATTTTCTTTTACAAGCCAAATTTAAATATGAATAATTGAGGTTTTTGCCTTTCACATAAGGAGAGTTTGGTCATATTTAAGTGGAGCAGAGTTTATCGTTCTGAATTTGATTATTTTATATGTGGGCTGCAACGAGCACAAATTCTTTGTGCTTAATTGGATTAATTAAGATCAGCTGTGAATCATCACAATCGAGAAGATGATAAATCTATCTGTTGACTATCTGAATGTGCTTGATTTGATATTTCATGCATTTGCCATATTGTGTGATATGAATCCGTATCTGAAAATACCCTTATTGATATCATGATAATGATGTAAGCCGTAAAACCCAGGCCTAGTTGCCAGATTGTTTCCCATCCTACTTTCAGAGGTGTGAGACAGAAAGGGGGAGTGTGTTTGTGCATGTGAGGGTGCGTGTTCACCGTACTTCCTAAATGACCTGTCAGGGTGTAGCGGAGCAATTAGTGGACCGGCATCCCAAACTGGAAACTGCAGGCCCTCTCTTTTCACGCTACACATACATCCGCATATACACAGTCACACAGATTGCCTTTCGGAAGTCGCAGGGCCTGAGTGCCCCACCAAGTACTGGGAAGTGTAATTACAGAGAAGTTTGCCTTTCCCCCCACCCATATCCCCCCTGCTCCTTCTCCTCCTCCTCCTCTCCTCTCCCTCCATCCGGTTGCCTGCTGCTCTAGAAACACGTTAAAATGCTCTCTGTGGCTTAATTAGCAGTCTGCAAAACAAGCCGTGCATTCTTGGCCTGGTTTAAACACATACACACATGTAAAGACGCACGCACGGGCCCATGCACATGTGCACATACATGTGGACAAATGTGCACGGTGTGTATTCAGCAGGGGGCAGCAGTGCACCGCCGGTGAGAGATGGATGTCTGCGTTGAAATGAGTGGAGCAGCAGTTGATTGGTTGGTGCCTTTAATGACAGGAATGCTAATTAGGGAGATATTTATAGACCCCCCAGACTCTGAAATGTCTAGTCCATGCGCTGAAACACACATGCAGATGGAAAACACAGAGTAGGCTGGTGGCAACGCACTGTATACGTCTAATGTTCAACTTGAAAATTAAATTTGAGGACATTTATATCCCTGCAGTTTGCTGCGTGTGTGTGTGTACATGTGTGTGTGTACATGTGTGTGTGTGTGTGTGTGGGTACATGTGTGTGTGTACATGTGTGTGTGTGTACATGTGTGTGTGTGTACATGTGTGTGTGTGTGGGTACATGTGTGTGTGTACATGTGTGTGTGTGTACATGTGTGCAGGTCCCCTCCTGCTACAGCAGCAGGATCAGCAGCAGTGTGTTAGCTTCCTGTCCTGCTAGGTGAGCGGAAGTCATAAAGCTAGTGAACATTTATTGCATCTCTCTCTCTCTCTCTCTCTCTCTCTCTCTCTCTCTCTCTCTCTCTCTCTCTCTCTCTCTCTCTCTCTCTCTGCACCTGGCTTACTCCATTTCCACCAACACCCTGCCCCCCCCCCCCTCCCCCTCTCCTCTACACACACACATGAACACACTTACCTCATCTTAAAAGACCTGAGCTCCTTGTACATCCCGAGTTATTAACTCTGACATTTGGTTTTCTGGTACTCCTGGCATTAAGCCGCCTGTCAGTGTTACATTGTTCAGGCTTCTTTGAATAGATCTTACCAAGTAGAAGTCGGACTCCTGGTTCATCATCGCAGATGGATGATTGTTATTTATGATGCATATAGATCACATAGATTGATGTGATTATAAATGAAATATCTTTGGAATATGGACTATTAGTCAGACTAAATGAGCGGTGGGAAAATGCCACTTTGGGCTCTGGGAAATCTTTATTTTTTTTGGTTTGGTTTCCTGGTCATACATTTCTGGACTCATTTTAGTGTCAGTTGAGTTGATTAACCAATGAAGGGCCGTAACCATTGGATCACAATGCAACCATTTAATATCCTCAGACTGCTTTATCATCCCAATTATATTGTCGCATTATATCAATATATAATAATAGAGAAAACAAATTGGGTGACCTACAAAAAAACAGTGGAACTCAGTACTTAAGGAGGTCAGACGTAGACACTTTGGGCTGTAATTGCCATGTTTCGTGACTCAGCCTTGTCAGTGTTGTAGGTCAAGGTGTGTTGGTGTGTTGGTGTGTTGGTGTGCGTGCAAATGCTTATGCATGCACAGAGAGCTCTGGTCTCTACATCTGAGCAGCAGGTAGGATTATTAAGGCTCAGCTATAAAAGACTGTCAAAGACCACCTCTGTGGACCACCTCAGATGTGTGTGTGTATGTGTGTGTTTGTATGTGTGTGTGTTTATGAATGCAGGCCCCTGCTATCTTTTTTTCCCTCATCCAGCCCCTCCATTATTTTGCATATAATCCTGTATTAGACTCCGTTGTACAGCAGCAGCAGCAGCAGCAGCAGCAGTGTGTTTTTTTCCCCCTAGGTTGTTTTCGTGTTTGCTGGTCTCCTTGGTGTTCTCCCTCACTGTGGGAAGTCTGCATTCTTTTTTAATTATGAGGTGTGAAAGCCTGAAAACTAAAGGGCTAAGTAAGAAGGCCAACACGCAAACACACGCACATGGGATTAGTTGGAAGGCGCGTCCAGGAGTGTGTTGTTAATTGTTGCACAGAGATGATCCAGTTCTTGGATCTGAATTGCAATACATCTGCAAGCCATTACATATAAAGCTGCAATTATGCCTACACACACACACACACACACACACACACACACACACACACACACACACACACACACACACAGGCATACCCATGCACGCCATGGCTTAAATCTGCTTTTTTTTTTTTTTTTTTGAGGATCCCTCTGAATGTTCCCCTGTTGAACACTTGATGGCACTGGTACTTTACAGATGCACCCACCCGCAGTGTTTTCATGCACACTTGCTCCTGTTTTCCAGGGGGTGGGAGGTGGAGCTTTGAAGTTAACACTGCTTCCCTCAGGCAGTGGAAGTTGCCTACTGTGGTGTTACTGACCTAGCAAGTCAACTGGAAAAAGCGTGTGTGTGTATGTGTGTGTGTGTGTGTGTGTGTGTGTTTCGGGTAATACACTGTGTACATTCATCACAGCCCTCCAAGTCGCTTTTTAACTCTCGGACAAATTTCTTCTTTGCCACATTCAGACTCCCGTCGGTGATTAATCAGTCGTTGGTCACTTTGGGGAATGGCATTCGTGGTAAATTACAGACGGCTTGGCATAATAATGTGCCACTTATGAAAGTATCTGAAATGTATCTGTAGGCTCTCACATATTATGCACTGATACAGAGAATGCAGTGTGAGAAACATCCTGTAATATATCAGCCAGTCTGGCAGGAAGAATAGATGTCTGAGTCAGCGACATACTAAGAGTATTCACGCAACATTTGCCCTCCAGAGAGAGCAGTGATTAATCTGAATGTCTCCCTCTCTCTCTCGCTCTCTCTCCCTCTCTCAGACACAGATCCACGGGTCCTGGAGAAGCAGGAGCAACAGCAGCCCACTTATCTGGCCTTAAGCTACATCAACAGGTATACACACACACACACACACACACACACACACAGAGCCAAAGGTGTCCGTCTATAGAGGGCAGCATTGCTCCACCAGTAAGAGTCCGTGTTTATGTGTGTGCGAGTGTGCGTACATGTGGCTTGCGGAGAGCAGCTTAAATGACTGATGTCTTCCCATAGACACAGCGGTGACTCATCCACAGACCAGCACAGAAACCACACAAGACAATCACTCCTAAATCTCTGTGCTGTAAACGGCAGAGCCAAAGGCGGCCTTTCAGGATTACTACATGTGTGTGTTTTCGTGTGGTGAACCGACGTGTCACGTCCCACTTCATGCACCGTTAAATCACTCCGAGACGCAACGTTCAGAAAGATAACGGTAAAGCATGGAGAGAGCTGGGCCGGTTTTTCTGTGGTAATTGTACAAGTGGCGAGGTTGTAAATGTCAACAGGTATTTACTGTACAGTGTTGTGATGACTGTGTATTTAAAGGGGCTGCTCATTCGGCAGCCCAATTATGTCTCGTCAAATCTTCGACGTCCCCCTCATAGCAGTTGTGTGCAGAACCATAATTAACCCTGAATGCTCCTATTGTAGTAACACATAATCTGAGAGAAGGTTCCACAGCATAAACACAAGTAGAATATAAAGAATATTCACAACTTCATTATTATACTCACCAAGGAAATTGCTAAGATGTAGGAAATTTTCACCATTGCTAAAAAGAGGGTAGATGAGGCAGCGCACACCAGCAGCCAGTCGATCAGACAGGTTTTAAACCAACTTTAATTTATTTGGGAGGAAGGTGATTTGTAGGATTATTGCCCAAGGGGTCTATTAAAAAAGCCCACCCTAGCATCAAGTGCACGTGCACGGTTCAGTTTGCCACTATTGCACTTGCTCTAGTTGTACGTGCACAGTTCCCCTCCGCAATGACAGAGATCCTGACATTTTAAGTACAATCGCTTTTGGTTTTACCTCAAAAAATGTGGCTTGCTTTGATCATTTCTCTCATAACTGACAGAAATGATTGCCATTGTAATTATGTCCCAGGTTGTAATAAAGCAGAATAATAAGTTATAAATGATAATACATATTATATATGTATATGACGTTTGAACGAAGAGTATTTGTCAGATGGTAAATGATTATTTATTCGCCGCCCCCGATGCATGCCGACAGGTTCATGACGGATGCAGCGCGCCGGGAGCAGGAGACCATGAAGAAGAAGGCCACACCCAAGCTGTCCCTGTCCATTACTGGCGGAGTGTCCAGGAACAGCACGGCCACGCCCCCTCGACACACCAGCGGTAACCTGACTCCTCCCGTCACGCCCCCCATCACCCCCTCTTCCTCCTTCCGCAGCAGCACACCCACAGGTACGACAGGTGTGTGTGTGTGTGTGTGAGTGTGTTGACATGTCTGTGTGAGTCAAAGAAAGAGGGATTGCTTGTACTTGTGGAGTGAATGGAGGTGTTGAAATGGGCTAATACAAATTAACCCTACTGGCAGTTACAGAAAAAGCTTACAGTTACGGTTGCGCCACCAGGAGCCCATTCATCAAATTCGACAGGGTAGTGATAAGCAAATGCAGATATTTGTAACGTGAATGGAATGCAGCTTATTCCAAACCTGGTTACCGCAGAAAACTTTAAAAAAATATCTGCCAAATGAGCACAAGCCAGCTCCTGGTTTACTCCTTTTATTGATGTGAGGATGATGGTCACATGCCAATATTTCCTCAAATCTTTTAATCACGGAGAAAATGAAAACTATAAGGGGCCAAGACCCCAACCACTGTCTACTGCTGTGTGTGTTGTTTGTGTGTTGTGTTCGGTGGCTCCTGCAGTGAGCAGACCAGTCAACACTCTGCTAATTACATAGCAGCTGTCACGCTGTGTGTTCGCATGGGGCCGTGTGTTGCACAGCCCAGAAGCAGATGTCCAATTCCAGCCCAAATGGTTCCAAACGCAGTGTTAGGTCTGGGCTTATACACCAGCACGGCTACACACACACACACACACACCACACACACACACACACACACACACACCCTCTTTCGACATGTGCCAGGGTGCCATCCATTTCCTCATGCTGAGGTGCAGCATTTCCTGTGAGATGGTGGGGGTCAGTGGGCCTTTGTGTGTGTGTGTGTGTGTGTGTGTGTGTGTGTGCATGTGAGTGGAAAATGTTCTGCTCTTAGCAAAGCACTTTTTCCAGGCTGAGCAATGGGGATCACTCCCACTTAATGATCTCTTTCTCAGTGCCAACCCCTACGTTTTGACTCACAGGCATACACAGAAGCATACACACACACATATATACACACACACACACACACACACCACTGCTGTAGTCTGAACAGTACTTTCAGTGGCATGTGGGCTGCTAATGCATCCAAATAGCAGCAGAATATAGAGAGAAGCATTAATAAAGCGTCCCAAATGATCTCTGTTAAATTCCCAAGACATGATGTATTATGGGGGCACGTCCCCGTCACGATCCATTTCATTTGGGATGACTAGCGTTTTTTTGTTCTGCCTGTCTCCATTGTGCCTCCAGGCAGTGAATATGATGAGGAGGAGGTAGACTACGAGGAGTCTGATAGTGATGAGTCGTGGACCACAGAAAGCGCCATCAGCTCCGAGTCCATCCTCAGCTCCATGTGCATGAATGGAGGGGAGGAAAAGCCGTTCGCCTGCCCCGTCCCCGGCTGTAAGAAGAGATACAAGGTAAGGCCAGAACAGAAGACTTGAGAAGTCAACCCCCGCCACGCTGCCTTAAGACACAAAGTTTAGTTGTTTCAGATGGAGTTCACACTGCTGCTTTTGTATGAGTATCACATGTCCACACATAATATTTGAAAAAGCTCATTATACATCCAGAATGCATGATTGAAAGCGGCGATAAATACGTCATGGTATATTTGCCTTGGTTGAAGTTCGGTGGAGCTGATAACAAAAACCTCATTCAGCTTGTACCTTTTCAGGCTAAAGCAGTGACTTGTGATAGTCACATTTGCTGTTGATCTGAATGGTTGGACGTGTGGTCTCCACCCAGTATGTGACCAATGTCCGACCTTTGTGCAGGTCGGACATTGTTCAGCTTTGATATAACATGGTAAAGAGGGGTTTCTGTAATAACTTAACTTTGAACGTAACTGTAGAATTATAATACAGTTATCAGTAATCAAAGTAAAGTAAACCATATTGCCAGTCCAGGTCTGGAGACCTAAGCGATGCAGAAAACTTGGGTAATGTTCTAATCGTAAGTCAAACGTTTGTGACTTCATGCACCACTGAGCGACTAGGAATGGACATAAATTGGTCAATATTGCGTGTAAATGTTCTTAATGTGATTTCTCTTTCCCGTCTCTTCAGAATGTGAACGGTATCAAGTACCACGCCAAGAACGGCCACCGCACGCAGATCCGCGTGAGAAAACCCTTTAAGTGTCGCTGTGGCAAGAGCTACAAGACCTCACAGGGCCTGAGACACCACACCATCAACTTCCACCCGCCCGTCTCCACCGAGATCCTGCGCAAGATTCAAGGCTAGAGCCTCCGCTGACACCAATCACTACCCCAAACAAAGCCCTATCCGGACTTACTTACCTGATCTTTTTATTCCCATCCCACACACTAAAGGATCAAGTGCGTGCTTTAATTTACTTTTTTTCATCTTTCTGTTAATGTGTTACATTTTTTTTCTATCCATGTTATATCAATTGTATTTTTGAAAAAAACAAATGTATCTTTGTAGTGTTTTTTATTGTTGTACATTTGCACATTCGTATATGCTATCATGTTATTTTTTTTCCTCTATCGTTTGACTTACATAAGGTGCTAAATGTAAAAAACAGAAAGAAAAGACACAAAAACAAAAGTAAAAGATGTGAAACAGGAAGTGCAACCAAGCCCTGCCCCTTTTTCCCGCTTGTCTTTGAGTGGGATGAAGTTGACGTTCGTGCTGATCTGAGTTCAGTAGCTGTCTCGGCCCCCCTTTCTGTTCAGATGCAGAGTTCACTGAGCTTAGATCTGTGCCTTCGTGGTAACTTCTGGGGGGTTTCAGTGCGAGAGTTAAGTTAAACTTTAAATAGATATATTGATATATAAACAATAGACAGATATGTATGTGTACATAAAAATATATAAAAGTATTCATGAGCATATACATAAATAGTTACAATTTATTTTCAAGCTTTATTTTATATATTTTTTTATATTTTTGTCAGTGTTTATTTTTTTCTTTTTCTTTCTATGTATCAGTAAGTGTTCCTTTCATTCCTTATTTGCTGAGACGGCCAGTTTTGTCGCCTCAGAGGTCAAGGTCAAACAGCTGGCTGACTGTAGGTTCGTTCTCTCACCACAACAGAGAGATAAGGAGCCAAAAACGCCTTTCCGTTTGACTCTCTGAATCATGTGCCACGTGTTGGTGCTCAGCGCTGAACAATATTAGAATATCTGTTTCATATCTTCAGCATTTCATCCCCCACGGATAGCCATCCATGTATTTCATATCTCCAGTGTTTCCTCATTCAGAGTGCCGAGCTGTGTTCAAGAGACTTCGCTGTGAGAGTAGGTTAAGTGTCGTACTGTATTCCAGTTGCCAAGATCGTTGTTGTATTGTTTTGTTTTTTTCCTTCTCCATGATGTTGCCAACAGCTCTCCACTGCCAAGCGTTGACCATACCATGTGCCTGATGAGGGGGGAGGGAGGGTCTGGGTGGGTAAGGGGGGTGGGAGTTGTAACTGTTTCACCCTGGAGTTCGCCAAACGCGTGGCAATGATTATCTTCTTCACTGCGCCTCCAAAATGTGCGGATGGATGGATGTACATCGACGGAATGTTCTCATGAAGATTTTGTATTTGAAAGAGATTACCATCTACAACCTGCCATTTGTGTGTGTTGTCGACAAGAGCATTCCAGTTCTTTGTGTGTGTGTGTGTGTGTGTGTATGGGCACCGTGTGTGTGTGTGTTTTTCAGCAGTATCCAAGTCATCAGCCTATAGAGTGTTATTGTATTCCATTTGTTTCAGTGCTCGGATATGTCGTGTGTGTGTGTGTGTGTGTGTGTGTGTGTGTGTGTCCGTGTGTGTGTGTGTGTGTGTGTGCTGTGGAGTCAGTGAGTGTGTGTGTGTGTGTGTGTGTGTGGTCTTGTGTAGTGTGGCGTGTGTGCACGTGTGTGCCCTGACTGAGTGCGTGCGTGCAGGCGTGTCATTGACTCCTGTCGGAGCAGAAAAACAAGAGCGGTGTTGTGTCTATGTAGTGTAGCGGTGGCCAACGTGTTGCCCCTGACTGAGCACTCGTCATTCATTGCCTCGAAGAAAAACAAGAGCGGTGCAGTGCAACCGCCGCGTGCCAAGACACATTGACTCATGACATTTCCCTCATCATGCACAACGTTTTTTCTAAACTGCAGAACGCTCAAAGCACGAGCTTCTTTTCCTCTTATGTTCTTTTGAAGGGTACAGTGACCTCCGACATGCACACACCCTCCTGTCCTCCGAGCTACTGTTGCCGTAGAAACCACTAGGTTAGACCTTTTGATACTTCCTTTTCCACATTGTCCGTATGAGGATGATAGATGTTTTTTTTTTTTATTTAATTTATTTCCCTGATTTTTACACAACTTACAATGCCTTTATCTAGTGTGCTACCGAACGAATGAGCACAAATGTGTGCCTGAAAGGCATCTGCGTCTATTCTGAAGCACCAATAAGTCAACCAAGATCTGTAAAATCTTTGGTATCCGTTTCATATTACATGCGTGGACTTACTACCCTGAAAGTAACCCTGAGATAGTGGTTTGCGTGCAATAGAAAAGCTTCATCCCTGCCTTTCGGTGCAGGGGAAGAGTTTCCGTGGCTATTGGAGCAGAGACGGGCCGAGATGAACGCAGACTGAGAGTCTCCCTTTGGAGCTCTGTCAAACACTCGTAAAACCATCCGCGTTTCACGGGCACTGCAGTCACCATGGCAATAGTCTCAACTTAACACAGGGTCCAATTGCAGTATTACACATATGGGAGAGGAGGAGCGGAGGCTGTGTGCAAAAGGAGGAGAGGAGGGAGGGGGTTTCAGTATACTGTGTACAGTGAATGTATTGTAACGTGTCTGTTGTTAAGTGCTTTTAAATTATATTTTCGTATGTAACGTGGAGACCAATGTTTCCTTTTTGTATGGGGGACAACAGGTTCTGAGCAGAGTGACTTGTAAATGATGTCAAACTGTCTTTCTATATAAAAGTGAGGCTGCTTAAATGTAAACAGGAAATGACTGAAAAAAAAAACTGTAAAAATAAAGTAAAAAAAAGCTCTGTAGCCCGGAGTGATCTGGTGGTTATTTCTTCCCTCTTCCAGCCCAAAAACAACGAAGACAACATTCCCGTTAAATGCATTATGACAAGCTTACTTTATTCATAAAGATCTTGGCACCACCTAAACCGCCGTCCTGACATTCTCACGTGAAAAGGGGCCACGTCGGACACATGACATGTACACACACATTTGCCTTGTGATTACTGGGCATGTGCAATTTTTAAAGCCTGAATACAACACTGTCAGGGGTCACTTCGTAATGACAGAAAATAGACAAGCGGCGATGTCGAGACACATATAAATGACACTCACTCATAATTTAGACCTGCACACAAAGCAATGACTTTTTTTTTCTTCACAGTACCAACTTTAAAACGTGGAAGTATATTACAATAAAAGTGTCTAACTTTGTGTCCTGCAGTCCATTTGTCTAAAATGTGACAGTATCTCCAATAAAACAAAGAGACCAGCCCAGTCTTATCAACCAAAGTAAAACGGTCCGCCATTCTTTCATCACTAAAACATGAAGTAAGTAACAATGAGGGGAGGCAGGGTGACAAAGGTAATTCACAGGTCTCTCCACAACTTATACGTATTTTCATATGTACAGTACATTCAGAATAAAGCCTTATTTAGTGCAGATACATGAGAACGTAGTGCTGTTTTTGTTTAAACCATCTGATGTTTTACACGTACAGTAGTACTGTCGTTTTGGGAGAAATCATAGATCGCTTCCCGTTCAAGTAAAAAAAAAAACATTCTCCACCACACCGACTCTTCCATTAAATATACACACTCAGATGACTTTTGAAGACATCACATACTCAGATCTCACTCTTCATTTACACACACAAAAAAAATATCCCGTCTGCCTTTCCGAGCTTTGAATGACGTGGACAATAAAAAGATGAAGATCTCTTGGCTGCTTTATCACACGAGGATCCTACTCTTTGTAAGTAATATTTCGGGTAGTCAAGGAACGGGACAGCGACGGACTAAAATGCTTTCTCTTCAAAGCCCTGGTTCAAGCTCATGTTACAACTCATCCTTTTAGCTTGAACTGCTGTATTTTTGTACTTTTGAACACAGAATAAATGCATGCACTACCAATGCTGCTTTTGTCCCTCAAAGCAGAAAGATGAGCATAAAAATGATAAAAAAGTAAAGGACCATGGCACTTATTCTGAGTGTTAATGATCCTCTTACCCATGGTGTATTAAGGTGAAAGCTACCCTACTTAATAAAACACCTCGGTGGAATACCCGCCGCAGGACAACCTCTGTTTCCTGGACTACATTCTTTCTTACCTTCGTTAATATTGCAAAAAAAAGTGCTAATGATTGTATATTAACAAGACAACTTGACCCAATCAAAATGAACTAATAGCTGACGACACACATTTGCCCATATGGTATGTCAGAATTCTGCCCTTTACACCCATCATTCGATCTGGTCGAAGTTGAGCACGTGGCCGTCAAAGTGCGTGAGGACGTGCCTCTCGAAGAGCTGCTGCTGACAGTTGAGAGGAAACTGCTCCGAGCAGACGGGGCAGACCTTCCAGTGGCTCTCCACGTGCTGCTCGAAGCTGCGCTGCTCGAAGTGGGGCGGGAAGATCACCTCGCATAACGGGCAGCGCTTGTGAACGCTACTGGAGGAAGAAAAGGAGAGGTGTCGGTTTGGTTCTTCTAGTGTACACTGACTTATTCTCTAATTCAGTAAAAATTAGACTATGACTTTTATATCATCTACAATCCTTAAATAGAGAATTCTATGACAGTTTCAGCCCTCACTCCAAATGAATGCTCACTTTCGCAACAGCTAGCTAGCTAGCTATATATATATATATATGTGTGTGTGTGTATTTTTATGTGTGTGAGTAGGCACACTACCTGGAGTCAAAGCAGAAGCTGCCCCTGGCTTCTCTATGTCTACTGGACTGATGCTCACAGGATGGCTGAGCCCCGTCAGCAGCCTATGAAATACGACAAAAAAGAATGGAAAATAATGGTCATCCTTTCGCAACCCAACCTTCGAAGGTTTACTAAAATAATAATAATAAAAATAAAAAAAATAGGAGAAAATGGGAAGAGCTATCAAATAACTAAACCTCAATATGTGCTGTTATGTAACTAATTAAAGACTCTCTCACAAGCCTCCATTCAGTTTGCTTCCAAACAACAAAAAGATATAATGTTAAGCAACTGTGTTTGTTGGATTATACCCCCCCCCCCCCCCACACACACACACACACACACACAAACCTAATTACTCTCCAAGCCCTTGTTATCTTCGTCTCTCTTGAGCGCTGACGGAGTGACGCTAATTAGAGCGCTATGCAAATGAGTTCATAGCTTCATCTTTTAAGAGCAAGCTACTATTCCCTTCACTGAGTGAGGAGGAGCGCTCCAGAGACATAAAGAGAGACAGTGACGGCAATTCTTTGGATGCTGAAAACACAACGTGAGGGCAGGAAGGCAAAGGCTGGGGACTTAGAAAAGGGGGCTTTAAAATATGCACATTTCCATACAAAGGCCCTCCCATAGTGAGATCACATTATGCTGAGATGAATTATGGTACTGTAACTTGCATACAAAATTGTAATTGTGAATTCTATTTTCGCAGAGCGCAAACAGAAAACGAGAAAAGCGAGTTTCCGTCCCATATGCCTGTTTGTGTGCGCTTACGTTCCGTGGCTCCTCTGTCGGAGGCTCCAGGCTCTCAGGGGGGCTCGTGCTGCGGGACGGCTGTATGCAGACCACCTCTTGCTCCCAGCCTGGTGCATCGGGGCCTGGACTCGGGGGTGTGATTGGGGGTGCGCAGGGAGGGGCGCAGGGTGGGGCTTCGGGCGGAGGACGCAACATGTGCTCTGGAGACAGCGAGACATCCACCCGGTCTAGAAAAACAACAACATGTGGAATACCATCAAAATACGACTGGAGGAGTCAAAGAGAACATGAAAGAATCATCAACGTTGGACCTCCTCCAACCTCTTGTGGTGTCGGTGGAGTAGGGGTTGCCGTACTGCAACTCAGCAGGCCTGTGTGGAACCAGGGGTGGAGGAGAAGGGTCCTGTGGGTATGGCAAGGGGTAGCGCAGCATCATGGGCTGCCTGATCTCGGCACCCTGAACACCAGCTTCCTGCTCCCTCTGCCTGGACACGAACCGCTGCAGCTCCTGGGGGGCAAACAGACACTTTGCATTTTCATACTGAGCATTTTATCTCTCCTGTATTCCTGCTAGATTTTTTGATTTCTTGTTGCTGAATGTGTAAACACAACATGATCTGTTTGAAGAGACAGCAGAGAAGAAAGTAATCCAGTCACTGTTTCAGTGTTGGAAGCACACTGAGAGGAAGTATTTCCAGCTCAGAGTTAAGTTTCCCTTCTACATTGTTTCTGCCCTTTGTGATTATATCTGAAGCAAGAGCATTAGTATCCTACTCATTACTGTAATGGGTGTCAGACTCTGGCTCCCTCTGCTCTGGCTCTGCAGAGAGAGGCACTCGCCCTCTCCCGCTTTTACTCCCCTCCCTCCTCTCGCTATTCCCCCGCCGACCTCCTCTGTTGATGACTTCATTAGTGCACCGCTATCAGGTTTAACATTTAAACCAGGGTTGGGAAGGTGAAACAGACACGTCAGGTGGCATTTGCACTGTCTAATGGCACTGTAGCGATGGGCGAGAGAAGAGTATAGATGTATTAATTAGAGAATAGTGGAAAGGATGGAGAAGGGAAAGGAAACGGCAATAATCTCTTTAAAGAGATAACTCCATATGAAAGCAGAATCTGTAAGCAACAGGATTTTGGTATCAGAAGCGGGTTTCTGTTCGTTGTCTGAGGTGTATTGACCAATCACGTTGAGCGGGCTTTGGTTACATGCAGGTAAACAATCCGTGTCGAGAGCAAAAAGACGTGGATCGCATCGGTTGAAATGCATTCTCTGAATTTTTACGAATATTTTTAAATAACCTGCATGAATGTGCAGATACTTGTTTATAGAGATGAGCCAAAATGTTGTTTAGAACTAAAATACCTTTTTTTTTAACTTAATATCCGGACGTGTGCTGCTAATTTAATTCGATAGACGTAGGGGATATTTTAGAAAGTGGACATCTTTAAGTTTGAATTGAACCCCTGTGTAGGGTGTACTTGGTGTTGCTGCTTTACCTCCTGGAGTTGCTCCTTGTCTCTGAGGGCCTGGGCCAGGTTTCGCTTCAGCTCTGTCACCTCGCTGGCTCGCTCTGCCATGTGCACCTACAGACAAAATAAAAACCACCGTAACATCAGACTGGAGTTCATAAAAAAAGCAGCACAGAATGATTTAACAACAAAAAATTTCAGAAATATCAACATTTTGACTTTTATATGAATGAACCATTGACACATTTCTATGCGTCTTCAAGGCACCAACCACTCGCCTGAGGCCTACGAACTCTGTTGCATCATTCCCCATCTCTCTCTCACCAGTCAACTATCTAATGAAGGCATAAATGCCCGCCAAGCATAATAAAACTGTCTGATTAGTGAAAAAGAAAAAGAACATTGTAACAGAAGATATAACCTTGTGTCGTTTTATATGCATGCCATAGAAAGGCACACGGGCAATTATTGAAACTCCTTCCTGCTCATAATAGACAGGTGGGGCGGAGGTGGAATACTTATATAACTAAGGCAGCAACAAAGAATTACTTTCATAAGTTATAATCCCTCCATTATTTTATAGACTAATTCATTCTTAATTGTTTAGTCTATAAAATGTCCCAGAGCCCAAGGCAACATCTTCAAATATCTTGTTTCTGGCCAACAGTCTTAAACCCAAAGATATTAAATTAAACACACAAGACAAAGAAGTGCAGTAAATACTCACTATTGAATAACTAGAACTAGGGAGCGTTTGTAATTCTGTTTTATTAAGTATTTGTACATTGACCGATTTAGCTCCAAAAATACCAAACCAGCATAAATGGTGAGTTAATGGAAAGGACGCATCTTCACTTTAATATCACTGACACGTACCGTTTCCCTTCACACACAGGCAAGCAAGTGGACAAAATATTTGGTCCGTTGAGTTTTATTTAACCTGGAGCGGTGTCAAATATGTGGTGCTTACTGTAAAATACACAGTTAAAGCCACAGAACCACGGGCTGTATGCAGGACAGACGTGAGCGGACCGGGGGATCGTAGTAAATCCCTCACTTTCTGAGAGGACTGACCCTGTGGGATAGTTTACATGGCCAGTTGCCTCCTCTTCTTTCTTCCCTTCCCATCACAAATTTTCCAAATCCCCTCCTCTCCCGCAGTTTCTCTTTCTGCTCCATGTCAGTCAGGGTTTTTTTTTTTCACTCTTAAATTCTGTTTGCTTCTTTCGGCTTTCCCCTCGTCATTCCCTTTCATCTCCTTTTGTCCTCTCTCGCTCTCCTCCTCTTTCATGAATTTACTGCGCGGCATTAAAAGGTTAAGTTTAGGTGAAGGGATTCTGCAGCCGCGTATTTCTGTGCCGCCTCCCTCCCTTTGCCCCCCCCCTCTATTCCTCTCCCTTGGTCCATCCTCTGGGTGGCTGATGTAAACAGCCGTAAAGCATGGCGCTCTGCGGCTGCCTCTCTTGTCAGTCTCCGGGGCCATTAAGAGCGGCTCGGGGCCCCGGGGCACTCGCCTCAGACAGGAGACTCTATCAAAGACAGAGGAGAGCCTTATTTACAGCGTCGATAAACACACACTCACTCAAAGAGATTAAATGCCAGTAGGTACTTTGGCAAGACATTCGCACGCAAAATGCAACAGGCTCTCAAAGACGCAACAAGCCCGAGTGCTCGTATTAAAACACACACACGCACACACACACATTTGTTCATGTGTGGCATGGAGTAACCCGGTTAGTCCGGTAACTGTTGCACGCTCATTTAAACTGTTATGAACAATTGCTTCTCTGTGAACAAGTGTAATTGTTGCTATTTATAAGTCGGTTAACACAACAATTAATTCATCGATCCAAGTGCCACCAGCTATATGCTCTCCTCAGGTCAGCAGTGGGATATTTTTAAAGGATTTCTCTCATAGTTTTTATGCTTTATTAGAATATACTGTACACTGTTGGAACTATCACTTTCACCTATGCAAATAGAAAGATATTGATAATTAATTGTTCAAGTGATTTACAAAATTATGCCAAAAAAAAGAAGCTTGTTCCAGCATCTTAAATGTGAGATGCTTTTTTAAATTGTTGTAAATTGTAATACCTATTCTGTGACATTGTATGGACTAAATGGACTACGTTTAAATAAAATAATTGTTGGTTAATCAATCGTGAAAATAATACAAGTAAGTCCCAAAGTGCCAACGAAAAGGACACTCAGAACACTGCATTCATCACTATTGTTTTTTTGTTTACACAAAAAAATCCATATGAAATGAGTCAGAAATATGTCGAAGATTAAAGTTGAATACAGGACAAATTAACTGTGTAATAATAAGTTGGGTAACAGTCAACTTGATGATGATTGTTTGAAAGTAAATGGACTGAGATACTGACTTGTGAGAGGATTATAGATCACTCTAGTGCATTAAAAATAGTGTCACTGTGTGTGATGACTTTCACAATTGCCCATCTCCATGGACTGCCTTTCTTAAGGGCTTGTACATGACCTCTGACCTTTGGTAGTGTACCGGTCCCACATACATGCGTCTGTGTGTCTTACTCTGAATCTTTCCTCCTCGTTGGCCAGCCGCTGTTTGAGCGTCTCGTTGATGGCACACTGCTGCTTCCACTTCTCCTCCATCATCGCCAGCTCCTCCTCCACCGAGCGCGTCTGCGCCTTCTCCGCCTCCCAAATGCTCCTCCCCTCCACCTCCAGCAGCACCTCGTGCTCCGCGACATCCCTCCCTTCCTCGGCCTTCCCTGCCGTTTCTGCCTCGCTGTTCTCTTCAGCGCTCTGTCTCTCGTTCTCCACCTCCACCCAGCTCGTCATCCTCAGGCTCTCCTCTGGCAGGCTCTCCTTCTCCTCCTCTTTTTCTTCTTCTTTCTCTCCGTCCTCCCCTTGGTCTGCTTCTTCCTCAGCCTCCACCGCAGAGGTCTCCTTTAGCATTTCCTCTTTCTGCATTTCTTCCCTTTCTGTGCTAAGGTATGCATCGGCGTGTGTGGAGTCCCTGTTACTAAGTTCTGCAGTGATTGTCATTTGTGTGGCTTCTTGTAGGATTGCAGTCGCTATATTCACTGTAAAAGCACACAAAGTGAGAGCAGAACAAAGGGGATACAACGTCAGGAGGACAGTCTATGATTTGGGAATTAATGCTCAACTATGAGTGATAATTGTGGATATGTCACTACAATCATTTTTTTTTTTTTATTGGAAAAAACACTGTAATTAACATTTTTCGGTTTAATCACTATCCGCCACCCAGGCTCTTCTACATTTACGTACTTCCTACATTTCAAAGAGAGATTTTCAGAAAATTTCCAGAGAATCTGCATCGACTTGTAATTTTAAGATTGCAGTTTGCCTATGTGAAGAGAGAGATGGTAATAGCATAGTCAGAGAAAAGGTTTTGTCCAGTCAAGCAAGAGTGAGTCACACCACGGACCAGCTTTTCTTCATGCCATGCGATTGCAATGCTTTACTGTTGGTTTGAGATTCTGTTAGTCTTATATTTCTACCTTTTCATTATTTCTAAAGACAAAAAGAAAAAAAACAACAACAACAAAGAAGAAATAAAAGTAAAAGTCAATTCATTTCTCTCAGGATATTTAAACATTGATGCACATGAAGTTAAAGCACTTGGTCAAACATACAAATATGTGTATTCCGTTGGCATGGTGTCAACCTTTCCCATTATTGTTAAGAATACAACAACATGCATACATATGCTGTTGCACTTGAACACGTGCGTACCTGCTGTCGCCGACTCTGGACTCGGGGTCAGCGGCTCCTGTGTTGTCTCAGTGGATGCATTTCTCTTTGGCTCCTGCAAAAATACACACAACACCAACAATGTATCAAACAACATATAATTGCTGCTGCTTGAGGCATAACCTGACTTGTGAGAGTTTGACCGTACAGTACTCACTCCCTGTGACTCAGTTGTGTTCAGTTTGGCCACCTGCCTGCGGAGGCGCTGACACTCCCGGTACTTCTCCTTGTAGTGCTCAGCAGCCATGTGGAGGCGCAGCTTCAGCTCCTCCACCTCTCTCTGCAGTTCGGCTTCCGCCTCCGACACCACCATCATGCTGGGTGTCACCTCTCCACAGGTCCCAACGCCCTGGGACAGAAGGAAATAAAGTGGACGTTCTGAAAAACAGCTCGCTCCAGCACTCCCTCAGTCCTGGCCTATCGCAACATGGAAAGCGAAAGATAACGACACAGAAGTCGGACACTGACCACTTCCTTCTGTGCGGTGCTCCTCATGCGGTCTAGCTGGCTCTCCATGCGTTGGCACTCGGCCTGAGCGTCGGCTAGACTGGCACGGAGCTTGTCGGCTTCCAGGCGTGCGCGGTACAGCTCGGTCATGGTGTGGTCACGGGCGCTGGCTGAGTCGCGGAGCTCCGAGGCCAGCAGGGAGGCCTGCTGCCGGGATGCCTGGAGCTGCTCCTCTGCCTGGCGGAGCTGCTCACGCACACGGGCCAGATCTGCCTAAAGACACGTAAAGGGAACTTATACCTTATAGCTTCATTGATTTTAGATATAGACACACACACACAGGTACAACCACTGCTACCTTGTCAGCCTTGTGTGCCAGCAGCTCTTTCTCCAGGCTGTCTCGTTGGGCAACGCAGAGCCTAAGCCTGTCCAGCTCCTCTTGGAACTGGGCGATGGTCACCTCCCGGTTCAGCTCCACTGCCTTCAGCATCTGCAGCTCTGCGCTCAGCTTAGTGTTCTCCAGCTCGGTGCTGCGCAGGTGGGCCTACGCATGAAAGACAGACAAAAAAATTAGAACAAAGACAGAACTACACAGGCTTTTGATACTCAGAGTGCACCTTTACATTTAGCCAGTAGGGTGCTCTCACACCTTGTAAAGGTCCCTTTCATCCTTCTCGTTCTTCAGCTGGCTCTCCAGACCGTCTCTCTCTGCTGCCAGCTTCTTCAGACGGTCACGCAGACTGTGACATCAAATTATGAAAATAAGTTTTGTGCAGCTTTCACACTCAAAACGAATCCACCAACAGCAAAGTATTGCTCTAATTCTCCCTTCAGTGCCATTTATGCAACTGTTTTGTAACCAAGTGGACAACAAAGACCTTTCTAAAAGGTACTATGTGTGAACTATGTGTTTTGAGTTTTTTTTGAAGATGCTGAGGAAGCAGAAAGCATGCGAGGAAATCTTCACAGTTAATTCAACTTCACGACCTCACAAGAAATGGATAGGTTTGGATGATTGATGGTCATGTGTTAACATCCTCCACTCACCAATCGAGCTCCGTCTCCTTCTGCAGGCCTCTCTGGGTGACTCCCAGCAGGTCCTCCTCCAGCTGGCGGACCCGGTCTGTGGCCTCCGACAGCCTCCTCCTCACATCCTCCCTCTCTTCTGACAGGCCCTGCGATGACCGCAGCAGATCCTACGGGACACAGAGGCAGCTGTGGATCAGTGACAGGGGCTCCAGCCAATCACAGCAGCAGGATCAGCAGGCTGACCTTAGCAGGTGCGAATCAATGCTGAGCAAAGTTAGGAATTTAGGCAGAACTTAAATTATTTGAAGAGATGTACGGAGATGGACGATGCATGTATAGTTTGTTGAATATGTTGTATGCTTGTTATATATTTGTATGCACATTGTATTTACCTTTTGTAACTACACTCTTTTGCCACTTAGACTGAAATAAAACAACTACTTCTGTAAGAAAAATAAAAAGCTCAGCTTCAGCTTTTATTTAAAGTGCTTTAGATTTGCGCTACTGGACAATATTTTTTGCACATTTATATTTGACAAAATTGATATATCTAATAATGCATACATCAGCTTTTAAGTTTTGTTTTAAAATGTATTTCTGCATTTTAAACAGTTCCCCTTCTGTTCCCCGGGTCTATAGCCTTTTTCTAGTACAGCTCTGACATTTGAATTTCCCCTCGGGGGATCAGTAAAGTCTTATCTTAGCACAAATCACCAGTTACAAATTATGACTGACATGAGCCTTTTGATGGACATAGAACACACACACACTCGTCGTTCTTGAATGATAACAGTATGTGGCGAGAGCGGGCGGGACAACCGGTCTACTATCGGTGACTATCTTCAAAAGTGAATTCCTGGTGGAGCACAACAGATCATACATGTTTTGTTTTGTCCATTCGGCGTTACCGCTGTGGAAATGCCTTGTTTGAACTTGCTGCTAATCAGCAGGGAAGGACGTTAAATCATCCATAGCTAATATTGGTCGTGACAGAACAACATTCCTCTGCACACACCTTCCTTTCTGTATGTTGTGCGAACACACGCACACACACACACACACACACACACACACACACACACACACACACACAAAACACAGTTACAGAAAGACGGACACAAAGCCTCGCATTGAAGGGCATACGGAGACAGACAGATAGCACAGCCATCAATCCAAAACAGACAGTGTGCACATGCACACACCAATGCATTCTCAGGCCTGTCTGCCTCCGGGCTTGGCTCTGCGTAGATTACTGTATGATTTTTACGGCTGGCGTTTGGGAAGCACTTTAGCAGTGCATAAAGACCTTATAAAAAGTGTACTCGTAAAATTAGCAGCCACAAAATATGTACTTATGTTTTCATGTTAAACTGGAGATATTTTCATCAGCGTGGCATGAGCTAACGCACCTACTGTAAAAGCTCTACAAAAGAGACACACACCTACTCACACAAGTCGTATATCTACAGATGGACATGCCTGTTGAATGGAAAGCAGCACGGTAATAACAGTGTGTGTGTGTGTGTGTATTACCACGTAATTTATGGCGATTTTGTCCTTCGTAAAAAAGAGCAGCGGACTAACTCAAAGCAGCCTGCTCTCACTCTGAGCCGAGACTGAAGAGCAGCACTAGGGGGCGATAAGAGACTAGATTCAGACTCCCAAATCTCTTGGCAAAGTTCAGTGTTTCACCTCTCCCTCCTTCTGCCACCCCCTCTCTGCTCTCATTTAGTTTCCTTTGGGTTGACGGTTTTTAGGTGCGTGCGCCAAGACACTGCTTATCAAATAAGCAACTCATAAAATGAAATCTGACTCATCCCGGCGAGTGAATGAACAGAGGAAGAAATGGAATAAAGATAGAATGAAATCGAGGTAAGACTTAAAAAAAGATGTGTTGAACTTCTGATTCATGTTCCCAAATGTACTTTTGTTGCTTGAGCAGAAATAATTCACATTTATTAATGCCAGGAAACCAACTCCAAAATGAAGACTATTGAAAAATTGGAAGAAAGAAAGACAAGAACAGACAGTCAGACACGGAGAAAATAGACAGTGAGAAAGCAGTGGCCACTGAATCGCGTGACTGAGTGGTGTTTGTCCCTGAGGCTGGGCAGGGCTCTTTTTTCAGGCAGGCGGTTTTGCGGACTACCCTCCTCTCATTCCACACACAGACTAAAAGGGTTTGCAAGCGGGTGGCATAATGAGTGTGTTTGTGTTTGTGTGTGTGCGTGTGTGCGCTTGTGTGAATGCACATTAGAGGGGCCCTGTGGTATGGAACCTGAATGTGAGTGTGAGAGCAAGGGGGGGCACTTTGTGCATGCGTATGAGCGTGTATATGTGTGTGTGTGTGTGTGTGTGTGTGTGTGTGTGTGTGTGTGTTTGTGTGTTTGACGTCATGTTTGTTCACTCTGTGGTTGCGATGGCATCGTCCCTGACGCCAGATGCCCAAGAAAACAGCGTCCCAATTCCGTTCTGGCCCACTGAGTCAGGTCGTTAAAGAGGGAGAGAAAGACTGGCGCACACACACACACACACACACACACACACACACACACACACACACACACACACACACATGCTGCAGCTCTTTGTGTGTCTCTCAAACATGGTCACAGATTATTCATAAATTCGGACCTTTGAAGTTTGCAGACCTGTGATCACTGGTGAGGAACCGGCTCCGCACACATGTGCAAATAGAGCCTGTCCGTCTATGTACACACCTACACACATGTGCAAACACACTTATTGAAATAATGTGTTTTTTTTTTTTATTCTTTTAACTCACGAATCGATAACAATTTAATTTTTTCGAGCGCTACTTTTCGGATCTATTTCTGTTAGATGCTGATGATCACCTGCTTTTTAAGGAGTGGTGCTACAGAATTTATTTGAGCAGGCATATAGAAATAAAAATCTTTGACCTCAGATTACACTGCCGTGTTTGTGTCACATGTGAGTTTATACGACTTGTAAAACAACAGGCTACTGGAGTTGTTGCAAAGGTATTTTATGATTCGTAATATCAAACCTTTCATTAAATGAATGCATTGCACAACTATATCTGCTGCATATATACTAATGTGCGTTGTGTGTGACTTTCTGCCATCGCTCTCTCTAACCTGGTTGTGCTGTGCGCAGCAGGCAGCACGTCTCCCTCTCCTGCTCCCTCTCCCTGGCCAGTCGTTTCTGCTCCTCCTGCAGCTGCTGCTTCTCCTCCTGAAGGAGACGCATGGCCTTCAGCAGCTCCCTGCGCTCCTGCTGGGCCTCCTCAACATGCTGCCAGGCCGGAGGCAAGTTAAGGGTAGAGACAAAGAAGGTGAGAATGGTACCCGCTATATATTTTCCATTTATTATTATTATTGAAGATTTTGGTGTTCAAGACACTTTTTCAAAGTCAGTGTAATTTTGAAAGCACCAACAAAATGTTATAAGATGCATAATCGTTCAGAGTTTAATATAAATTCTATTTGTGTTGTGTTGTATTGTGATGTATCTATTATAGCCGTCTACAACAACATTAATTTGATGGTTTAATTATCCAAAAGGAGGATTCACTCAACACATTGAGGTCAGAGGTCACAATCAGGTACAGAACAGAATCTCTGGATCTGGTAGGGATCTAGCACCTTCCTGTAGGACCCTTTAATGGGGGCCAAAAAGATGGAGGACAGAAGAATAAACATTTTTATCTTGTGTAACATACCTCTAGAAGGCCAGTCTTAGTGGTGACGACCAGTATGTCTGAGTTGCTGTCGTCCTCGGTAACAGTCAGAAGTTCTTCTGTGGGTGTGGCTGACCTGAACTGGAAGGGTGTACTGGCTCCTCTGATGTCACCAACATGTGTGACATAACAAAACTGATAGAACTCTCCATCAGATTTAGGAACATAATAACCTACAAAGACATAAGAGAGTGTGTGTCTCGTTTTGTTTTTCATTTGTCTTAATATTCAGGTATTTCATCTAGTCAGGTAGTATTTAAAGCACTGTTCTGCCTCGAAATGGAGTCAAGATATTACACTGTCGCTTTCACACAGCCCGGCAGCAGGCAAATTTATCCAAAAACATGCAATATTTCCACAAGCGATACATCATTTATATTTGTTTATATTTCAAGCCTAGCATTGTTACACTGAGAGCTCACTGGAGGCATCATTCACATATTCGGCCTGGTTCTCTGGGACGGAGGAGCAAGTACAGAACATCCGGCAGCCAACCGGTTTAACTGACTTCTGACACACCACAGCACGCTCTCATATTTTCACTGTGTAATATCTGACCGTTCCAGGCCCAGTAAAACCAGTTTGCAGGTCCTCAACCTGTGTGTGTGTGTGTGTGGTTTGAGTGGTGCTCAGG
Source organism: Chelidonichthys spinosus (assembly GCA_029853015.1). Lineage (NCBI taxonomy): Eukaryota > Metazoa > Chordata > Actinopteri > Perciformes > Triglidae > Chelidonichthys > Chelidonichthys spinosus. Next base: position 13,902,697 of record CM056836.1, on the reverse strand, counting down.
TCCCGGGCCGCCGTTTGCGGTTGTGTTCCCTTATTAAATCAAAGTGCTGGTTTTTATATGTGCCGTAAAATGGAGGAGTTACTTTGGAATATCCTAGGTCTGTATATCCTTGGTCTCTATAGTGGTTTGCATAGTGTGTATGAGTGTGTGTGTGTGTGTGTGTGTGTACCTTGAAACACCACAGTCCTATGCACAGTACTTCCTGGTTCGTAGTCTTCGGGCATAGGAGACCAAAGGAAGGTGTAGTAATCTCTGGCAGTGCTCCAACCCACCTAAGGATGTAAACAGCAACAAAAATGTTGATCCACAACAAAAAAATAGTGCCAACTGGACAGTGTAAATGTGTACTATGTTGGGAAAATATCCAGAATTTACCATCATTAGATTTTCAAAAATGCACTGAATAAAGAAATGATGGGGAAATACAGACAAGGTTCAATGCAAGAATGGAAACATTTAAAACCATGCCCCCTCATTCTCCCACACACCTCCTCCTCCCTCGTCTCTCCTTCCCCATTTGGGCTCACAAAAAAAAAAAAAAGAGAGGCAATGAAGGTGTGAGAATGGGGTAGAAAGGCATGGGTGTATGTAGCTTTGCGTGCATGTACACACATGCGCAGACTCATGAGACGGCAGGGAACAACCCACGTGGAAATGAGAAGGAGGGGGGGAGGTGAAAATTTTACACAAAATGGCAAGGGAGATGTAATTCCGTGGATTTCATGTGTTGTTAGGTGACAGATGATGAAAGGAAGTTGTGAACATCATAACTCAGGTCCTGCGTCGTAAATCTGTCGTGCACGACCGCACACTCTCCCCGTCTGGGCCGCTCACGCACACACACACACACCTCGTTTCAACTCACATATGCGATACATGTTTGCGACATTACATAACTGCACTTCAGCTGCGGGTAACACAACCACCTGTGGCTCTATGGGACGTTTTTTTTACATTTTAGCAACGCGGACAAAGTGGCGCAAGAGAAAGTTTAGTCTACTTTGGACAGCTGCCACATAGCAATCATATAATTTTGTGTAGGCAGTTGGTTGACAATGGCAAACTGTAAATTATATGATGCGCAGAAAACTGGGAGGGATTCAATTTTTTTTTTTTTTTACCAGGTTCAAATATTTCTGCAGGTAATTACTTAAACGTACAACAATGCATCCGTTAATATCAGAAGCATAACAAGAGAAATAAAAATAGCCCAATACAGAGAAAGCAGAGAGAAATGTTAATGGCAACAATAAATCAACAGACCTATTCAAAACATTTGTCAAAATGTTTGGTACATTAATGCCATTGCATAATACATAATTGCAGTGTGTGCCCTATCAAACCATTACATTCAGTATAATGCCATTGCAAACAAATGGTAATTGTTAGCACGGAAACCCAGGCCAAGAACATTCTTTCCACATCCAACAGTATCTCAGTGAGAGGTTAGGCTGCGACGGACACCTGCCAAGTTTTGCTTGTGAGCTCACGTGTGTTTGCTTAAGAAAGAACATAAATAATTTTGCTAATTGCAGAGTGAAGTTGACTGACATTATGTTAGGTATGGTGTGGCATTCCAACACGGGAGTGATGTTATAAAATAATCACAGGCAAAGGAGCGATCAATCACTCAGCAAAGGTGTGAGGGAACAGCACGATGACACTCAAATTATACACTCACACAACGGGTTTCTCCCTGCCGACCCAACAAACATGCCACAACCAAAATCCTCCACAGGGCTTTTCAGGGACTCGTGTTTGTGTGTGCATGCGTTTCAAAATCTCAAACTATACTAAACAGAGCTTTAACTGGGAAACAAATACGTTCAATTTATCATCAATGGAAGATTTTATCACCATGCTGGAAAACAAAGCAAAATTGCCCCAGTTTGATGAGAGTGTACACCGTTGGTGTTTACAGTGCATACACTGCACACAAGTACTGTTTGAGTACACCAACGTCTAGAAGCAAGTTTTGTTGTACCAGGATCTTTATTATTGTACTGCAAACACTTTCAGCCACTAGGGGGTGTCTGTGCACAACTCAAATGAACAGTGCAGCCTGAGTCATCCTCATAGAGAGTCAGCTTTCTCGCTCAGTCTCTCTCTCTCTCTCTGAAACAGGTAACGCCTATAGATGAGCAAGAAAATGCTCTCTCCCTGAGTCATTCCTGCACAAAGGTATAGCCTCTGGGAGGCGAAAGGCTCACATGAAAGAATGTCATCAATGCTGATCGTCAACGCTCAGAGGGAAAGCCAAAAGTAATCAATCAATTTTTCACCATCCACCAACCAGTTGATTTTGCATTACACTTCCCAAACATCCTGACAAGCTGCAAGCCAAAACGTAAGATTTATTCGCACACAGAAATAGTGATCTCTTGATACATACCTCACTGTCAAAAAGAGGAAATGATAAATACAATTATAGATGGATGAATAGACACGGCCAAGTTTTTGTAGAGTGAAATAGATAAATATCTATGAACTCACAAAAAGACAGACATGTACGTCAAAAGGATTAAAGAAGCGCGGTCTGCTTGTTCTCTGACATGAGGCACCATCAAACAGGTTTCATTAGCGGGGATTACAACAATTAAATTTTCCAATTGACTTTTTTCCATATAAACACAGCATCTTTATTCCTTTTTAATTGAGCTGGTGGATTTGAAGTCAGTTCTTAAACAACAATAAAATGTTTGTCTTTTGACTTTACGAGACATTAAGTTTCCTAGTTCACATTTCCTGTTAATTATGTGTGAGATTTGATGGCCTTGATAAAAGAGCGGAGTGGGAGGTTGGTTAGCAGGAAGCAGAGACAAGACTGATGGAAAGACGGAGTGGAGTGAACAAGTGAAGTGGGGGGGTGGGGGGGGGGCTGTAGGTCCTAACAAGAATCAGAATGGTCCATAAAGAGCACCAAATGTTTGCCCCCCAGGGAGACCGACTGCAACCAGCCCACCATGTACACTCTTCCTCTTTCCGCATGCAGAACAACCACACCAAAGCTTGTGTTCAGAGATTGAGGCATGAAGCGAAGACATGAACCATTAGTGCCAAAGCGGATGTATGCGTTAACGTGCCAGCTGCAAACCTATGGCCAATTAATAAAACCCTAACACATAATCCATCGAATAAACACTTATGTAATGGGCCGGGAACACTTCCAATTTATAAATGATTCAGATTCATAAAAAAAAGTCTGCTCCTTAATTGATTATGTTTGACAATGTCTTTGAAGCATGTGGGGTGTGTGTTTGTGTGATGTACCTTGAAGATGCCCACCCAGTCTTTGGGGTGGGGAGTGATGTAAGAGGTCAGGGTGTAGCAACACTCTAGGGGCGCCTGGGGCAGGAAACTCTTCCCCACGTTCTGGAAGATAACGTGGGCAAAGTTGGACGTTTCCATGACGCTGACACTGCTGCCCGGCGACGAGTCCACCACCTGGAACGATGACATTGTATCCTGTTGGTCACTTCATTTGCCTGCAAGACAAAAGAGCAGAGTACAGTAAATCATTGAGTATCAAAGTAGAGTGAAGGAAACACACCCAGGTGCTTTCGATGACAATATCTCTCGTAGGGGTTCCGACAAACCATACCCAATTCTGGCAGGGGTATTTACTATATTCCTTTTTAAAAACAAGGGTCTTGGGGTAGAGGGTGTCATGTGCCGAACAGATAATAAAGCCCTTTAAGGCACTTTGTGATTTTGGGCGGCATAATTGATCTGACTTATCTTAAAATAACCACAGGACCTTAGTCTCCGTCTTAAAGAGCAAAAGCAGCCAATCGTGTTACAATATTTCATGTTATCTATGACATTTGCTGCACAAAGAAAACTTTTGTTTCATTTTTAGTGCCATCACACATGCAACAGTGTCCTAAAATGACACAGAGCCTGCAAAGAGGCGCTATCTTAGGGAAAAACTTGGGGACATTCCTTAACTCAAGAGCTTTGTAAAGGGGTTTGAAACAGACAAGTAAATGTACGATATTTTAATTAAAAGTTTCACCTCCAACGGAGAATTTTAGGGTGGGATATTACAGTGTGATGATGTACTTTCACTTAAGAGGGATTTTCTTCATCAAAGTCAATTGAGTAGAAGTATAATGTGTCCTCTGTTGCTCTGGAGAAGCTTAGTCAGGTCAAAGGTGGTGATGGGTGGCGAGTCAGAGCCTTGGGCTGTGAATGTGTGATGTGAACATTGAATTAGAGGACTTATAGCATCCAGGGTGTTTGGAGCCTGACACACATGATTGAAAATCTCTGCGGCATCGATTTTGACCAGTTTTTGAAATAAAATAGATTAGAAATGATAGCATCTCTCTCGGTGAATGTTACTTCTTTCACCAAATTGAATACCTCGCTGATGTAATAAAGGGTATTGGAAGCCACACAATATACACAGCATATCCACCTGTGACTAATTGCCTTACACTTGACTTTTAACTGCCCAAACTGAGCTTCTAGTGGTGGTCAAGAGTCGAGGAGGAGCAGGTTTGGGTGTGTAGCTGGGTGAGAATAAAGCTAATAACAACAAACCTCTCTCTGTCCTACATTTCCATTCAAACCAGCACGCAGCAAAAAACTGACCAAGTCACAACATATGCTCACTTCAGCTAACCGGCTAACGCACCATAACAGCCACGGTGACAAACACTTGGTACGTTTTATGTCGCGAAACAGCTCAAGTACAGCTATGCTGCGTACAATTAGCTACCTCGGCTACTCGGAGGATAATCTCACTTGCGGTGGCGAGACGGCTAACGTTAGCTTGTGAACAGGCCATGTCGTGTCAAGTCACTAGCTAACTGCATATGATCCTCGTCGGTCAGCTAGCTCGCTGACACAAGACACGAACAGTACATGCGTCAATTTAACTTGAAATCGAAAGAGTACCCTTTTTCATATGAATTCCACTTGAAAAAAAAATAGGGAAATTCTGCCGGGCAGGCCGATGTTTTTGCCACTATCCCAGTTGTTGACAAAGCTCTGACGATGATGCGTCTCTTCCTGAAAGAGCAAACGATGCTCAACTTCCGGGATGCTGAGCAGTATGCTGAGGATGCGGTGGGGAAGGGGGTGAGATGTCCGACTGCAGAAACTTCTAATAAATACACAAGTTGCACAAATCAGTTGACCATTTCTCTCCCCTCGCTTCATATACTTATATCCCTTTCGGTTTAAAACAACACCGGACTACTGAGATCCTCTGCTAATTATTATCCACTAGTGCGCGCAAACTATGTAAAGTTACCGTTCATTGCAAGGCAAAATACACAGCGCATAGCTAATTTAAAGCTGATAAATGTATAAGTTATAGGTTTTTGTTCATTTGGAGTGGAAACTGCACTCACAGACGCGGCTAAAGGGCATGAGGTAACAGCACCGGATATCCCGCCTTTGCCTCGTTCCCATTGGCTGAGGAAGCTCAGCGAGCATTGCGATTGGCCGACATCACAGTCCGTCATAAACTGTTCAGTTGGGCTTTCCTGGCTTGACAGCTGTCACCGTACGCCGAGGTCAAGGGGAAAGAAGCATGGCTGCGTTGTTTAGAGGGTCGCGAAATGTATTGTTAAGGTGGAATAAGCATGTCGACCTTGCTTCGGGTAACGTATATGCTTATCTTGTCATTTTGCCGTCCCCCCCTGTGTTTAGAGGAAAAGACAAGCGGAGCATTCTCTGCTCCAGCTCGTTAGCTAGCTTGTTAGCCATCTGAAGAAAGTATGAACACTTAACTACTCGCGTTAGTTAAGTGTGACAGTCTGGACACTGTGTCCCCTGAGCTGGCCACCTGCTGTGTGGGGTTCAGTCAAGCATCATGTTGGTCAACGTGCTTCATGACATTTGTAGCAATGGCTAGCTAATTTGAATTGACACTGCCCTCTTTATAGAGTTCGGGATGATGGGGTAATATGAGAAGATAAGATGGGTTCTGGTCCTGTCTGTTTTAGGTGTTGTTACTCTCAACACAATCATTTATTCTTCATTTCACACATTAATGAATTAGCCTTGTTGTAATATTGTCATAGTTTCTCCTCTCTGTCCCTCCAGCAACACAACTATGTTTGTCTGAGTCAGCAACAGGGAATATTTGAATGATCCTAGTTAAGATGCTACTTGCAATCTAGGGAACACTGACACGATATTATAGTTAAACTGGTCCTTTCTTCATTCCGTGTAACTCTCTGGTGTTCAAATAGTTGTGTTAGTATGTTTTACTTTTACATTTACTAGCATTACAACTACTACAATCATTTCTGTGAAGGTCTAAAAGGCCCACATACAATGCTTTCCCTTTCCCCCTGTGATACTGCCTTTACAAAGTACGTGGTCTTGTCCCCAGTTTCAAAGTCCACGTGAAGTCATGCCAGGAACCACTTTAAATGGGTTGACCTACTTGTGTGAACATAGTCAGCCATGTTATTAGTATATCAACATAAATATATATTCATAGATAGATAATAAATAAACAAAATGGATGATTTCCTTCTTAAACTCAGTTTAGGGAAGATTGGCGTTATGATAAAAAACTATTGGCTGCAATGGTGCAAGACACGCAGAGCACCAAGGAAGCATATATTCAATTATTGTTTTTATTTCATAGATCATAACAGTATAGTGGTAATTTCAGTGTTCTCTTGAAGGAATTGTCAAAAGCATTATAACGAGGTTATTAGTAATGTGGTATCTCCAGTACATGTTGAAGGATTGGTTGAATTATAGACAGGGCTTTCTGTTTGGGCTTCACGGTCCAGGCCTAATCCTGTTGTTGTAGTCTGGCTGGTTCACTTCCAGAGTTACCACAGTATCTGTTAACCTGGCTGGACCTTGGCTGAGCCAGCAGTGTTTAATTGCCTGGCCAGACGTCGTAAGTCGCAGCAGAAAGATTCACTCTGTTGTTACTGATTCTGATAACAGCAATTCCTTCTTGGAAAATATTACGATAGCAGTTCTTTCAGTTGCTTTTCGCTGCCATTTGACCTGACTTGTTTTTCACAACACTACTCATGGTGGAAAGTTGACCTCATTATATGTAAAGTACTTTGAATTCCTTATATGTTTAAAATGATTTATACAAATAAAGTACCTTCCCTTTATTCACTAAGTATAATCAAACTGACTACAACACCACAATCAGAAGTGACATTATGTTTTTACAGGTAGTAACTATGTGAAGCCCCTCCGCTGGTCAAGAAATTCATGATTGTAATGTGTTTGTATTACTCAGGACTTAAAAAAACAACATTTTTTCCTCACACCTCTAATGATGAGCGTGCTCTAGTCCTGCTCTGTGTTTAAAGTGTCCTGGGATAACTTTTATTGTGATATGACACTATAAATAAGATTGAATTGATGGCATCTTTGTTGTTCTCCCATAGTGCGATCGATGGCCTCAAAAACACCAGTTGGGTTTGTTGGTCTGGGGAACATGGGCAGTCCTATGGCCAAAAACCTGTTAAAAAACGGTTATCCCGTTATTGCCACTGATGTCTTCCCTGGGTCTTGCAAGGAGCTGCAGGACATCGGTGCCCAGGTAACACTCAGTAACACATCACACATGGACATGTTTGGACATTTAATAGAATATAGCAAATAAAATTGGACATTTAATAGGCCAAGTCAGCCAAGAACGCACTCCTTATTGACAAGTATTTGCAAGCTTTTATCATCTATTCATAGTGAAACTCACTGCACTTTCGGCTAATAAATGAGCTTCCGAGATGACAGGTTGTCAAAAATAAAAAAACAAGCTATAACTTCCAATTTGTCCATGAAGATGTTTATTTTGTGTTGATAATGGGATAATATTTTGTGATGATGTATCCAATATTCAGGTAGTAGACTCTCCAGCAGATGTGGCGGAGAAGGCAGACCGTATCCTCACAATGCTACCCTCCAGTCCCAATGTCATTGAAGTCTACACAGGCCCAAATGGCATCCTTAAGTAAGCAAACTTTACTACCTCAGACTCCATGTGTGACACTCCTGCAACCCCACCCCTTCTTCTTTTAAATATTATAAGAAAGAAACCCCACAATTGCAGCGTGTTTAATGTAAAAAAAAAAAATTAAAAAAAAGAGCAAGGCTTTGTTGGACAAACATTATTTTATGCAATGTACACAAAGTTTTCATACTTTTTGTCTTGCCCTCTTCAGGAAAGTGAAGAAGGGAACACTGTTGATTGACTCTTCCACCATCGACCCTGCTGTTTCAAGAGAGATGGCAGTCGCTGCAGAGAAGATGGGTGCAGTGTTCATGGATGCCCCAGTGTCGGGAGGTAATGTGTCACCCAAATTATTAAGGATATGCATCTCTGTAGGTTTTGTGATTCTGTGTAGCTCAAACATTGTAATATAATATTTTTTCTGCTTTGAGCTGTATTTTTTTCCAACTTTAAGACGACTACCATTGTTCAGGCAGAGAGTAGTTGGAGGTGGCAGAATTTTAAAATCAGAATCGGACTGCTAGTTTGTTCATTTGAGGATACCAATCATTTTGTTAGGCCTCTGACCCCTCAGCCTTACTTCTGAACTATCTTACACTCTTTTGTATATCTAAACTATGGGACCTTTTGGGTTAGCGCTAGGACATGGGTTGTAATTACTGAGCGGGCCAGCCAGTAGGTGCCCTCTTGAGGTTTTATTGCTGCTTTCGACCAGGGGTCTTAAAGGCAAGGTTAAGGTTTTAAGTCCTCATTATGTTGGTGCTGTCTGCTTGTGACGGCTCCTTGACAGAGCACAGGATCACCAGTCTTCCTTAATGGGCTGAGACGCAGTGGAGAATCCTGTGTCAGAGCTTTTCATGTTGATGGAGCCATAATGGCAGGTATCCCATGTTAGTGCCTTTCATGTCAGATAAAGAGTCATAAAGAGGAGAGAATCTGCCCTCACAGAGTGCAGGAGAGGAGAGGAGGGAGATAAGACATGAAGGAGACACATCGCAGTAAAACTGTCCATCTCTCTCTCTTTCTCGCTCACACAAAATTCTTTTCATTCAGGTATGAAGCAACATCCTCACACTCCTGCACATCTGACTGCTAACTCTGATCATACATTATTTGCCTTTTATTAGGCAATCTTCAATTCATCCACAATGCACAGTGGAGTTTCGCCCTCGCCCATGCAAACACAGACTTGGCCCATACTGGCATGTTTACCAGCTGGCGTCTGCAGAACCGAGATCAGAGCGTTAAGCCTGTAACTCTCCCACACACGCTGTTTACATACTATAGACAGTGCACAGTTTGTGTGTGCAGTCCTCTGTGAAGGTTCTTCCTCTCCTGTCACTTAACTAAGCCTATTTTACTAGCCTGAGATGACCAATGATTTACCTACCTCTGGTCTCTGCAACTTGCTCTGCACTCGTCTTTCACACACACACATGCACATATGCTGCAAGCACCCGCCCACGTGTGTCACCTCGAGACATCCATTGGTCATATCTTTAAGTGCATACAGCTAGTTTAGTTCACAATAGATGAAATTGATTTTCAAGAATCGGTTATAATTCTGATAATCAACTCACTAATGAAGCAAAAGTACCAAACATTCACCAGCTCCAGCATCAGAAACGTAAGGATGTTCTGTTTTATATTATTGTAAATAGAACATTATTGGGGTTTGGAGTGTTGTTCTGACAAAACACTTAATTTAAAGATGTCACATAGGAATTATGGGACATTTTCAGCAGTTTATTATAAATTTTTATTAATATAAAAAAGGATGAAATGATTGATAATAAAATAAATGCTTAGTTGCTGCTCTACAGTGCAAACAGTTGGACATTCAGCCCCACTCTCAGCGAGAGGGAATGGTAGTTGGTGGTGATGGTGTGACCCTGATAAGCCAGGCTAAACCTATGGAGACATACAGATCATGAAAAAGCGTTTCAGCATGTGGCAACTACCCCCCCCCCCACCCCCTCCAAGTTTCCACATGTCTGGGTGGGATGTGGGTTACATGCTCCGTTCCAACCAGGAGATGGCACCCTACCCAAATAGGGCATTGTCATCCTCATGAGGTTTGTGTGTTTTTATGTGTGCACAACAAGAGTAGGGGTGACAGCAGCTCAGCTCTGTGACTATAGTGCTCTCAATAGTTCTAGTATTAATACTGTATGTCCACAAATGGAACACAATATCACATAATGGTAAATAAAAAATACTTCATCATTTGATTTTTTTTTATTTGACACCGAATACTATGGCAAAATGGTTATATTATATTTGACCAATATAATTGATTATGTTTATTGGATGCATTGGATTTGAACTGAGTAGAATGAAGGCATTGACAAATGTATTTTGCTCACTAAGGATAAGAATACACACACGATGATCTCCCCTCAGTCTTTAACTTACACAGTGCTCCTTTTGTGGTTTTCTGCGTTTGTTTTTAAGTTCGAATTTTCGTTTGAGATAAAATGAATCCTTTCTTATACGTGTGGTGTGTGTGTGAGGTGGCGTATTCAACACAGAAATGTGTGTGTGTATGTTGTGTGCGTCACTAGAGGTTTGGCAGCCAACCGTGGGATCTGAATAGCGGAGTCATAACCCTTTTTGGGCAATCAGAAAAAAAACCTTTCACTTTCTTCTCATGGGCTGGCTTTCATTCTTGCACATGACCAGTGTCTTGGCTTCACACACACACACACACACACACACACACACACACACACACACACACACACACACACACGTCCATCCAGAGTGGTAATCTCTGTGCAAATACTTTCCTGCACAGACATAGTTATATTAACTTAGACATTGGTCCGTCAGGCATGCTAACATTTGCTTGCACACACACTTCTACCACTGTCTGGTGTCATTAAAAGCGTCCGCATGCAAAGTTGACCCACAACAAAACAAGCTCTGATGTCACAGGCCCAGGGTGTTGGCACAGTGATGGCAAAAATAGGAGGTCTGGCGAACAAGCGGCGGGGTCGTTAGCAGTAATTACCCAGAATGCCTGTGTTTGTGTCTGTGTGCCCATGGTGGGCTGCCACATTGCTAACGGACGATGGCTTTAAAAAGGCCCTAAAAAACCTTTCATTGTGTTTTCCCAGCGCTGGGAAAGTCAGCTATCGGTGCAAATGAAAGCAGAAAGGGAGCCTAGCCGTTGTGGGACCGTAGGCACTCGAGCTGATGTTGCTTGTTTGCGAGGTCTTATAATCCTCAGCTAACTACCTCTTTAGGCTGAGTCTCAACACCACTCTAATCATATCCATACCACATCAACTGAAGCCCGAGTGTTGCAGTGTGTCATTTGCCGACAGATTGAACGTCATCCTCCAGCCTGTAGGAGCTTGTTCAAACCAATGCTGGCACCAGTTTGTTCATCAATCAATGCTGCCAGTCCACTTCTTTGCTGACTAATATAGACTCTGCGGTTCCCTCCAGGCACACAGGACCTGGGGCTTCTTCCACAAAGATTAACTTTGACTATTGTTTAGTCAGATTTACAATACATTTAGAAGGTCCTTAGTTTTCAGTTCACTGGTTTCCCCAAAGCTGTTTAGTTTAACATTTAATTTTACAATTTAAATTTAATTTTGCATACAGCAAGAGTTTGTAAACGATGAAAGGGAAGGTAGGTTACCTTGCTGAGAAGTTGGAGTTGTGCAGCCTGACACCTGTAGCTCACATTATCATTCTGCTTCCATTACTCCCTACAATATTTAAAGGTGATCTGCTGTCAAAAAGTTTTGAAAATGACCATTGTCTTGTTCTGGAGACACATTGAAGCTGTGTTTCGCATTAGCATTAACAGTAACTTAACAGTATATTTTTTTCCAGGCAATGTTGCCACAGACAACCAGTTTGTAATACTGCACACGTAAATATTTCAATACACTGTCAATGGGCCATAGTCTAAATCACCATTGTGTTACATAATTTGGCTATAGTAACAGACATTTATTTAACTGAAAAACGTCAAGATTATTACAGGAACTCTCTTTCCAAGGAATTATTTTGCAATCATCAAGTATTAACTACGACTGCTATCTTTGAGCACCTAGAAAAATGCTATATAAAACCTATGTAGTATTATTTTTTATTAAAAAGTCAGAAAAGAGTAAAAAAATGTCACGATTTGCTGTAGTCTGAGTTGATGTTGCCAAATCATTTGTAATCGATTGATGAACGAATAGTTGCAACTTTAGTATTTGTATTAACTGTTTTCGTGTTTCTTTTACTGTCCCTACCTAAGCAACCTTAATATTTTGTTAACTCTCTAGAGTGAGCAGATAGTTGAGATTTTGAAAGTTCTGAATTATAGCCATTTTGTGCCATCACTGTGGTGTCACAGGTCATTTTAACAAAACTAGTACATGCTATACTTCTTTCTTTTTAGTGGACTTAGTAACAAATCCAAATAGCAGTCTAACTTGTCTTTGCAAAACCTGCCACTGGTTTTTTCTGGTGAGAGAAAGGAGCAGAAGAGCACTCGGCCCTGAAGGCAGTTTAGTGATGATTCTCTGACACTGAGTTAAGGAATCAGGTTGGATGGGCAGGGGGTGGTGCTGTCGCAGTCTGTCAAGTTGATGGCCTACCCGTACTAGAGACGCATCAGTGGTCCAAAGACTAGATTAGCATAACAAGCCACTCACTGACGGGCTCTGGTGACATAGGGGGAGTGGGAGGGGTCAGTGGGAGGGAGAGTGTAAAGTGACCAGAGATGATGGAGGGGTGGTGACGGGGGACTCTAGCCTGTGCTCCAGATGGGGGTAGACCCACAGCAGCTGTGGACTGGCTCTCACATCTCTGCCCGTATGTCATCTGCTGTGTGTGTGTGTGTGTGTGTGTGTGTGTGTGAGAGTGTGTGTGAGAGTGTGTGTGAGAGTGTGTGTGAGAGTGTGTGTGTGTGTGTGTGTGTGTGTGTGTGTGCGCGTGTGTGTGTACAAATAGTCAGCAGACAAAAAGTCTGTCCAATGTAGCCTGAACGTCACATTGAGTGTCACTCGCCTAAAAGCGAATTAGCATTCTGTCTGTATGTAGGTCAGTTTCTGCACCGCGACCATGTGAGTGTGTGTAATGTATGCCCATGTGTTTGTCTGTGCCCCTGCCTTATAACAGCCTCATTGGGAATCATTATTAACTCACTTCTTCCTAGATGAGTCTCATTGGGCCAGAGAGTGGATTGATTGTGGACCTTTCCTGCTCCCTCCATCCTGTGTCACCTGCCATTGACCAGCATCTCCCCTACGGGATAGAGCAGTTACTGATGATGATGATGATGATGATGATGATAATGATGATGATGAGGGCTGGCCTGGTGGTCAATGGACAGGCATTGCAAACTAAACCCTTAAGGCTGTAGTAACATTTACTTACAAGGAACTATGTTGATTCTCCAAACTGAATTAACTCTTCTAAAGTTCCGGAAGAAGTTTTTCCAAAACCCCAAATTTCTCCAGTTGAGGTTCTCATGGAGCGTTTTTTTGTGCAGGAGTCAGTTCTCATGGCTCTGCTCTCGTTAACGGATGCCGATAAAGAGTCTGTTTTTAACATAACGGAGGAGCATTAGCAAAGTTGGCAGATAAAGTGTTGAAAGTTCTGATTTCAAGTGTGTGTGAGCGAATTGAGTAAACTCGTACCGTTTCACATATTTACCCGATATCCGTTATGCTTTTTACGGGGACTGTTTGGGTTTTTAATTTGTTTGAGAAAAAGATCTACCCTGGGGTGTAATTATAATGGTGGACCACATGAGGCTGCGTTGTTGGCCTGTAAACATCCTACCCCCTCTGGCTTTCCCTGCAAGCAGTCCACTCCCATTGACTTGAGGCGGTTACACTAGTAAGTGTAAAGGCTCTTTTCAGTCTGAAGTATAGCTGACTGTCAGTCGAGCCAAAACTTTACATGTGCATATCGTTAAAAACTTGGTAGCAAACAATGTAGTGTACTGCCAAAACCAGAGTTTGTTTGCACCAATGAGATCTATACTTGGAGATGTGACAAGTAAAAACACTAACATTATCATTTTAGGAAATGAGGTGTTTGGAAGAGCTCTAAAGATATAAGAGGCTTTCTGCACAAAGTGTTTTTTCGGCATTCTCTCTGGGAGGAAAAAAAAGCTTGGTTGTGGCTCGTTGTCAAATGCGTCATTCATTACCAAACTCTGGGAACATCCCTTTTTTTCTCTTTGTGTGTGTGTGTGTGTCTGTGACTGTTTGTGTTGTTTGCGTAGCCTCATATTCACAAATGTAGTTTAATTTAAACCCACCACCAATAAAAAGTGCCTACTGGTTTACATGGGGCTCGTAACTCTGGGACATGGCCTCAGAAGCTCCGACTGACGTCTTATTGGCGGCCTGGCTCTGGGATCTGCACCTGTCCCTGGTGTACACAGGAACCCACACAGTGATACTGCATGCACATGTACACAGACATTCTCACTTACTTTGTACATATATGCACCACTTCAAAAGAGCCCCGGTTTAAAAGGTTGTAAGGATGTCATGAATTGCTCTGGTTGATTCTTTTGTGTGTAATGAAAGAAGTGCTAATGAATTGAGTGTTCACTACAAACAGGCCAAACCAAAGTCGTTTCTCTGATCTTCCTTTGCCTTCACGCCACCAGTCTCTGCCTCTCATGTTCATGGTTGATGCCTGCCGTCGTAGCCTGCTGCCGAGCATCTGTCCTAATGGCGCTTGATTGCCTGCTAATTAACTTGAATTTTGTTAATAGAGGAGATCAGATGAAGGAGATGTCTATATGTGTCTTTAATTAAATGGAAGGGAACTTGCACGGGCCACACACAACTACAGATGCACACTCACAGACACTGATATGCACTGCATCTCCTTCCACCATACAGCATATTATAGGAGCCACTTTCATTCTCCTAACCCTTTCACTATACACAGTAGAAGCCACAGAGTGGCTCATTAATAGCCCAGCCAGCTTCTGCATGCTCTGAGAATATTTTCATTGGGTGATTTGGGGGTGAGGAGGTGGGCACCCACAACTCAGCCAACCAAAACTGGGGACCTGTATGAGAGAATCTAACCGAGGAGAGAGGTGTTTCTTTCCCAAGGGAATTATTCCCCAAGAAAGGTTTGCCTGCTAGACATTCAACTTTTTTCTTTACACTGGAGGTATAAATATATATAATGTAGTGTTTGCTGTGGCATTTTATACATAACTTTATCCCCTGTGAATGCCTTTTTAGGATTTACATCTCACTTCTACTCCTTCCTCTCCTTCTCTCAACCCTGTATCTTCTATCATACAGTAGGTGCCCCCAACCCCTTACACACACACACACACATTCACACACCTTGTCCCCCCCCCAGAGGGCGTTGTGTAGTTGTGCAGTGCTAACGATCCAGGACTGTCACTCCCGCTGGGATGGATGAGCCGGCCGGCCCGGCGCTCAGGAAGCCTCATTAGGATTCCTCTTTAATCCGTCTCTGACAGGACCAGTCCGACAACGGGATGTCCCCACACACACACACACACACACACACACACACACGATAGATGTGTACACACCACATAGACGCTATGATAGAATTACACACACATACACACACGCATTTTTCCCCATGCAAAAACAGACTCACTGACACCCCTAACACACACACACACACACATTGTTATGCTAATGATGTGTTATTCTTCCACCAACAAGAATCTTCCATCATCCCGGTGTCACTGCCTATAGAAATCCACTACAGATCATAAGAGCTTATTATGGGTGATTAGTTAATTTGAGGGAGGGAGAGATGGGGGGGATGCTGGGAGGTAGGAAGAGAAAGATCATTTTCTTTCACTGCTGTCGTCTCTCTATCTCTCTCCCTCCCTCTTTCTTGCTCTCTCTCTCTCTTTCTCGCTCTCTCTCTCCCTCTCTTTTGTCTTGCTCTCCTTCCTTCTCTCCTCGGTGAGATATATTGATCAGCACGTTGACTGTGTTATCAATAATCTACCTCTTTAGTCGTCCGCGAATAGTGATCTCCACTAATGAACCAGCACAGTTGTGCCCCTGCTCTTTCTGTGTGTGTGTGTGTGTGTGTGTGTGTGTGTGTGTGTGTGTGTGTGTGTGTGTGTGTGTGTGTGTGTGTGTGTGTGTGTGTGTGTGTGTGTGTGTGTGTGTGTGTGTGTGTGTGTGTGTGTGTGTGTGTGTGTGTGTGTGTGTGTTTGTCTGTGACATAGGGGAATCTCAGCCTGAAGCTTACAAACTAGTAAATGAAATCTAAAGTCGTGGCAAAGTGATACAAGGAATTTGACTTTTACAACTACATAGAATTCAACAAAACTCTAGGTGAGTTATTATAGATCTATTCTTCAAAATTCTACTGATAGCATTGTCAGGTCAAGTTCTATGACATCTTAAGCTCTGTGCATTATGTAGTACATTGGTGTATGATGACAATGGTGTCCAACAGTCTTAACAATATTAAACTAAAACTAAACTTCAAATAGATAAAGTCAGAAGTATACATGAGATTTAAAGAGATAATATGGAAGTATCAAGAAAGGAGCTAAATCCATCATGTCCCATGTCTGTGAACCATATGTGTGTATGATTGGTGTGTTTGGCGTCCTTATGTTGAGCGTGTGTTTGCCGTGGTCCATAGGCAGCTGCCGCAGTGAGGGCTCTGGGCTTCATTATGTGGCCCTAATGACCTGCTGACAGCTCAGCACTGACACACACACACACACAGTATAGTGGCATCATCATACACTTGACAACAGAACAGCCAATTAAAGAAGGGGGAGGGGGAAAAGAGATGTATATTTATGGGTCAGAAATATACAGTACGTCTCCTCCCTTCCCTCTCCTCCACAGTGAAGACTTATATCGAGATTTCAGCTGTTTTGTCCCCAGTAATTCCCTTTTAATTATTAACACTGACATTATTAGGCTTTCACTATTAAGTGGCCTTTCATTAGAGCCAGACGACACCCTAAAGAGACATTTGAACTCACTCTGTGTCTCTCTCCCCCTCTTCTCTTTAATCCTTTCTGTTTTTCAGAGGACTGAAACGTCTTTAATTTACATGCATGATCACAGCCTTTTGACTGCTACAGTCCTTCTTAAGCATTGTGTGTGATGTGAAGTCAGCATTCTATTTTTTTATTTAGTTATCCAATATTTAGCCAGGTAATACCCATTGAGTCTCTTATACAAGAGCGACCAAGCCAAGACAGCTACATTAACATGTACAGACAACAACAACCACAAGAAAATAAATTAAAAAATAAATATAATATATTCACGTGTGAAAAAATAAAAATATAGTGACATGTATTAACCGATTGGTTCACCATTATACTTAAAAGAGCTTTAAAATCAAGCAGAGTAACCAATTATCTTAATTTGAGTCTTTTGAAGATTATCCTGAATGAGGGGACAGAGCACATAAAAGCTTTCTTTCACATTTCAGTCCGACCACTGTGAACATATCTTGTGATCTCAATCAGGGATTGAGTCAGACTTCTGTGCAATCAAAGTGCAAATGTACAACGGGAGTTTACCCAGAATGGCTTTATAAATGAACAAGTGAAAGATCAGAGACGGCCATCGAGTCTTTGTATAAGAGGCTATTAAATACAACAGATCAACGTAATGAAGAACTGGTTGAAAATAACAGAGACCAGTCTTCTTTTCAGAGGAGAAATATTTTGTTTTCTCTGTGCGTGTGTGTGTGTGTGTGTGTGTGCGTGTGCGCATGCATGCATGCGTGTGTGAGTGTGTGAATAGCAGATTTTTTTTCTCGTGTGTTAATGTTTCAATGAAGCATTTAAGGGACACAGCCATTACAGAGGCCGGCTGGGACCAACCAAGTCTGAAAATGGGTTATTTCTGAATTAAAGACCCTGTGGAGTGGGCAAGGGGGAGGGGGGGGTTGAGGTTGCCTCCCACAACATGGCACGCTCCTTAAGCCATCAGGCATGGGGAGGGACGCCTAATTGAACATGATAAAGTGTAAAGTTAATTACCCCTCACGCCTGTCACTGATACCCCCATGAGGGGGGCTGGCCTCAGGCACAGCTGTTGGTGTGTATGCGTATGTGTGTGAGACACAGAGAGAGTAAGGGTGACAGGACAAAAGGCAAGGGCTCCCACGAGGGTTGTGCAGAAGATGATGGCAACAATCGGCTTTTAAAGATACCTCTGTCCCTCTGGTGCACCACTACTTAACACGCCTGTCCCACCATGAGTCCAACACACACAAATACACACTCGGCAAAGTGCACAGCTGACCTTTGAGACACAGTTGGTAGTGTTGAAACAGTCAAGTGGTTGATATATGATGTGCTTTTGTGTGGCAAATCCATAGATTCTAGTTGGATATACCTGTTTACTTGTGCTTGATCACAATATGATCCCTCTGCACTTTTTTGTGTCGTAGATTTAACTCATTCTTCAACACAGTGTGTTGCAGGCCCATGAGTCTGGGTTGGACTATGGATGGATATGTTGAATGTGTGTGTGTGTGTGGCACAGTGTGTGTTCAGTTAACTTTAACACACGTGTTATGTGTTTAGGTGTTGGGGCTGCCAGTATGGCCAAACTGACCTTCATGGTCGGTGGAGTGGAGGAGGAATACAACGCTGCGCAGGAGCTGCTCACCTGCATGGGAGCCAATGTTATCTACTGTGGACAGGTTGGCACCGGACAGGTAAAGACCCATGCATGCAAACACACTCACGCATTCTGGGAACACGCCATAAGCCGCTTTTTTCGCTCACATATACAAACTTTCACTCTGATTTAAGTAAGTCAAATATATACATACCCCCAAAATACAGTATAAAACACGTACTCATATGAACATTCATAATTTGTGTCTTGCTTTAAAAGAAAAACACAAGTTTTGTTTTGTAATTATCCATCTGGAGGAAGCCATCAGACATGAAGGACATTTTACTAGAAAGTATGAAAACACCAAATTGCCTTCAATCTCATCTGAGTCGCACAAAAACAAAGTGTTTTGTCTTCAAGGAGACCATTAAAGCCACAGTCTTCTATAGCTAATGGTAGGGTACCTCAACATACAGAGATCTTTGACTTTAAATTCTGCTTCACATTAGGCTCCACACTACAGTTGTTCTTCATGAGAAATCATTTAGATTTCTTATAAAGAGCGACAGACCATCTTTCCTCAAACATAAGGGAACAATTTGTCCTAAGCTTCCTGAATATTCAAATATAACTTTTTAAAATAAAGATTTCACCAAACTAATCCAGGAATGTTCATACAAAATGTCCCAGATAAAGATCTCCCCAGGGAGCCACTGTTGAGGCGTATTCAAGTCTGTTTCAAAGCTGGATCATCGTATGATTATGATTTATTATAAACCTTTAAATGTATTTACATTCTGTATTACATGTTGTCTTGCAAACCTCCTCATATACACACACTAAACGTGGCTTTTTTCTTTTTGGTCAATCATCTCCAGGCAGCTAAGATCTGCAACAACATGCTCCTGGCCATCGGGATGATTGGGACCGCAGAGACCATGAACCTTGGCATCAGGTACTATCAGCGAGTGCTGCGCTAAGCTGCTTCATGCCTGTTATCCTGGAGGTAAAAGCAAGGCTGAAACACTAATGTGCATTGGAAAGGTTAATGAAGCTGTAACAGCTCGTGCTAGAGTGCAGTCTGATCCACGGAAACCTGTGTGGGCTATTAAAAGGAGATATCCCAAACTTAAAACGTATACTATTTAAATGGAATATCATCTAATTATTATATATTGTTACCATGAAGATGTAGCACAGTGAGGTGTAATTATATGTGAAAACAAGGTGTTCAGTTCCTTTTTCTCGTTGAGGGATGTGCAGCAGCAGGCTTTTCCTCCTGAGTGAACAAAATGAAGACACTTGGTTATAATCCCCATTCATTTAAAGGCGGCATGTTTGAGGCTTCCACATTTTTGCTGTGTATGAATTTAGCTTTGACCTAGCCCTTAGATATAGCCGTCACTATAAAAACAATTACTATACCAGTGATATGGCTGTTACTGTGGCAGTAATTTAGTACTTCAATACAGGTTTGGAAATGAAAGCGTGTGTGTGTGTGTGTGTGTGTGTGTGTGTGTGTGTGTGTGTGTGCGTGTGTGTGCGTGTGTGTGCTGTGTGCGTGCGTGTGCGTGCGTGTGTGTGCGTGTGTGTGTGTGTGTGTGTGTGCATGTGTGTGTGTGTGTGGTTGATGGAAGTACAAAGGGGTCAGCCCTGCCTAGAGTCTCTGCTGGAGAGAGATGGATGAGGGGGTGGAGCCACAGCCTCTGATTTACATCTGTTGATTGAGCTCTCACCAGTATCCTGTCATAACCCTGTCAACCCGAACACCGCCTAGAAATGCCAACATTCATCATGGCACAAAGGCTGAGAATGATGGGATATGAAGTCTTTTGTCTCCGACCAAAACAGTTTTGATATGACTTGAAATATCAGACTCACCTCAGGATTCAAAAACGGTCGTGAAACAAGCATCTTAGCATTCAAGTCTCGTTGCAGTGCAGAGTCAGAATCTCCCCTTTTTGTGGCTGAGGTGAGTAAATTAGGCATTCATATCAGTTAGTCCTCACATGAAAGATTTAACATGCGCCATCGCATTAGTATTTCACCTTTAGAATTGGGGATTTGTTATCTCCTTTATTTATGTATTTCCCTGTCAATAATAGACTGTTTCCCCTGTTCCCCGTGATTGTATTATGTGTTTTTATGGGATTTGCAACTTAAATGGTCTAAGCACCCAGTTGGGTGTGTGTCTGAGTGCGAGCGTGTAAGCGAATTGCTCTTCTCACAGTGCAGCTGTGTTAGTGCAGCTGATTTATCTGTGCTGAGACAGAGGAGGAAAATTGGCATGAGCAGTTGCACATAAATCCCCCCACTAGGCCTCTGAAATATGGAGGCATTAAGGGAGCAACACAGATTTACACATTGCCACACTGTCTCTGAAATGCACACACACACACACACATCGACAGACACTGAAGACAGCAGTTTTCTCCCAAACTACAACAGCTTCTACTCACTGTGCACATCATTATAACATATGCCTATGAAAAAAGGAGAAGAATACTAACTACTGCATCCCTTCACTTTGAATGTGAATGATTCTTTTTTTCATGCAAAACTGACCCCTTATTCAGCTTGATTGTGTGTGTGTGTGTGTGTGTGTGTGTGTGTGTGTGTGTGTGTGTGTGTGTGTGTGTGTGTGTGTGTGTGTGTGGTTGTGTTTCTATGTTTCCCCCCTTTCTTACTAACCAATCTCTGGGGCTTTATTATAGGGTTTGACAAAGACTGTCATCGTTTAGAGAGAGCTCACACCCGTAAATCTCCCATGCTGCATTGCGGCCCAGCCTCTTATGCAGAGAGGGCGCCGTAGTATACAGACACACACATGCACGACACAGTCCGACACAAAGGAGACTGAACACTCACAGCCAATTTGCAGGAAAACGGCAATAACATTTTATCATGCTGGACTTGGGACTGATAGAGCTGCCCTTTCTTCAAGCGCGCGCGCGTGTGTGTGTGTGTGTTGTTATACTTTTACCTACCTATATGTACAGACGCACACACCAGAACAGAGACGCAGACGCAGGTCTGTTCGTGGAGCTAATTTGTTGATCTCAGATGGAAGCTTGGGCCGTCTCCAACAGAGCGTAACGTTCTCTTAGTGCAAGGAATGGCCACGCATGACAATTATGAGCACACACACACACACACACACTCTCTCCCCAACCCATGTGCACACCCTGCCTGTCTGCCGTCCTTTCTTTCTCTCTCTTTTCTCTTCCCTATTTGCTGTACCTCCTCATTTAATTTTTTTTCCTCTTAATCCCTTCATCTCTCCTCACCCTGCCGTAATTTCTGCATGCAGCCAACCAGTCAGTGGAAGAGGGAGATGAGAAGCCACAGAGAGTAGCGGAGAGAGGCGGCAGTGATTTTAATGATGCACATGAAGATGAAAGGAGGGGAAGAAGAGAAGCAAGGCGACCGGCCCGGGAAAGGATATGAGGCTTTTACAGCTCACCTTGCAGGCCTGTGTACCTGCACTCGTTCATGCACACAAACATGCAGTCTCAAGTGGGAACACACACATTTGCTCATTTATTCGTTTTATGAGTAGAACAACAGGCAAATCGAAGGGCATAACCAGACACAACCCTTTGTGTTGGAAATGGGTTTGCCACAACACCCATGAACTCACACACACACACACACACACACATCTTCTCTTTAAATAAATTGTGAGCATATGTTCCGATGAAGATTGAAGTTGGGTGATAAACGCGCTTGTTGCCTCTATAAATGAGACAGTAAATGCTGTGTGTGTGTGTGTGTGTGTGTGTCTTTGGCAGTGTGTGTGTGTGCTCGTTAGCTCTTTAATGTAATAATAAATGGGATAGGTTTGCGCCTCCTCTCCTGTGGCATCAGACGAGGATGAGAAGCTAATCACAATGAAACACACCGTTAATATTAGCGCTGAAAATGAACTCCACCTGCTAGAGCGCCAGCTCATAAACACCCTCTCTTATCCCCATCTCCATCCCTCTCCCGTTTCTTTAATGTGAAGCGGCATCGCTCAGCAACGCGTTTTGTATCTTTGCGTGTTTGTCCGTGTCAATCTTGTTAAAGCGTGACATGTCCTCTTCTCCACGCAAATTACCTCGGGCGAGGAACAACACCACTGCGTCAGCTAATAACCACGGCAATGCTCACGAGTGGTTGTGCGTGTCTGTGTGTGTGTGATGGGAGCAGGAGGGGAACTTCATTGATTTATCGTTAACAGAGGACAACAGCTCCCCGTCAGCGTCTCTGGTCGCTATAACAAACGATCTGCGCGCTCGGACGCACTTTATTGTAGCTCAGCCAGTAACCTTTTCAGCTGCTGACCCAGAACGCAGGGAGGGGCTGCATCGCGCGTGAGTGTGTGCAGAGAGATGGAGGGGGGGGTGTGTGTGTGTGCGCGATGTCAAACATATGTCCCCTTGAGTCCTCAGACAGGGAGGTGTCAGCGGGGAAGACGAGGGGGAGGAAGAGGAGAGGAGGCAGAGGGGAAGGGAAGCAGGATGGCGAGGGGTGCTTCCAGACGTAAACTAAAAAAGCCATCATGAGCAAGACTGCCACTAAAATGTTGGGAGCTAAAACACATGTTTACACGCAAGCGCACGCACGCACTCACAGCGCCACTTATGCCACATTTCCAAACCAGTTTGTTAAAAAAAAAAACACACACACAAGTGCGTACACAAAAGAGACGATGGGTAAGGGAGGAGGGTGAGACATGGAGAGAGTTTAAACGCAATCCCCATTCTTAATTAGTTAGTAGACAGCTAATAAAAACTGCGGTAGTAATGGCAGAATGAGAGCCAGGTGGAGGGAGGGAGGGAGGCTGCTGGCCTTAAGGACCTATGATGGTTTAATAGTCATATTGAGAGCAGAATAGAGTTACAGGCCTGTAAGTAACAGTGAACTGAGGCAACCAGGGCTTGATGTGGTCCGCTTTACACTGGCCCTTAAACCATTAATATACAAAATCTGCACTACACAAACCAACACAGACGCTATAGTTACACCCTCTCAACTGTAATGTTTGGCACTTTGTTTCACTCCCCTGCTTGTCTGTCTTTTTTTGCTCCTTCTTATCATAGCCGGGGGATTTGTCCTCTTGCATATGAAAGTGGGTTGTTGCAAAATGGGGCAGCAGAAGTAAGAGCGTACTTCTATACGTGACAGCAAGGTTTATGGCTCCCCTGTGGTGCTTAACCACTTTCTCCTCCTCCTCCTCCTCTACTTTCTTTTTTCATGAAAGAGGGGATGATGAAGGATAGATGTGCTGGTAAACATCAATACTGCATTAGCCAGTATTACAAAGCCTTCAGCCATTAACACTGAGGAATGGTCACAGCCAAGCAAAAGGTTCAATGGGGGTCACTACAATCACCGGCCGCCCCACACCCATCTTTTTCCACGTTCCTCTTATTGCCCCGCTTTTTCAAAAAAATGAATTCCATAATCGTCACTCCTATATCCCGTCTGTCCAATTTCCTTACTCCTTAACTTCAACATAATTCCTCCTTCCTCGTTACCAGCAGTTTTCACCACCTCATACTGAGTCATCAGTTAAGATAATCCTTCAGACATGTACACTTTGAACATTTTTTTATGCCAACGATTGACCCATGAATGAACTTGTAACCAAGTCGGAAGGTGATACCGACCTCTGTCTTCTCCTCCTTTTCCCAGACTGGGTTTGGATCCCAAGCTGCTGGCAAAGATCCTCAACATGTCCTCAGGTCGTTGCTGGTCCAGCGACACGTACAATCCAGTTCCTGGTGTCATGGAGGGAGTCCCCTCTGCCAACAACTACCAGGGTGGTTTTGGAACAACGCTAATGGCCAAGGTGCAACCTGCTCCCTGTATTTGTGTCACTTTTACATTGTTTTTGTGTCTTTTTTTCAATTTAGTCTATAAAATACAGAAAAATATGCATGCAATTTCCCAGAGCCCAAGCTGATGTCAAATCACTTGTTCAGCCCATCCAACAATCCAAAATATATATTCACAATGAGATAAAAGAGAAATGCAGCAAATCATCACATTTGAGAAGCTGGATGCAGCATGTTTGGTATTTGATAAATTACCTGATTAATTATGAATCAAAGTTGTTTGATCATTTCCTCCTGATCGAGTAATAATTTCCGATAGTACCACTCTTTCTTTTAGTCTCTCTTTTGGTCTTTGGTTTGTCAATCCCATAGTTTACTTAGTGGCACTTTTAACTGCTCTTTTGTCTCTGTGTGACACTCCCGCTCTCCTCTTCACATCCCATCTGTGACTTATTGTGTGCCACTTCATTGAGCTGTCGCTGCATTAGTTCTTCTGTGTGGGTCAGTCTGCATCTGTGTACTTTGTGCGCTCCACATACATGAGCCTGGGCGGTTCTTTCACACACTTCCTTTCTTACGGTCACTTATATCAGCCTTTAGAACAACAAAAATAGATGATTATGTAAGTCCAACTGTCTGACACCCTGCCCCTCTTGCTCTATGTGTTTCCAGGATCTTGGTTTGGCTCAAAGCACTGCCACCAACACGAAGACGCCCGTCCCTCTTGGCTCCCTCGCCCACCAGATCTTCAGAGTCATGTGCTCCCGTGGCTACGCTAACAAGGACTTCTCATCCGTCTTCCAGTTCCTACGCGAGGAGGAAGGACAGTGAATGGAGTGGGCGCACAGTTGACTGTGATGTTACCATACATGAACACACACACACACACACACACACACACACACACACACACCACACACACCACACACACAACCACACGCCCACACCCCAGTGCCCCTTATCCCTCTATGCTCAGGAGAGACGAAGGCCTTGCCCTCAGGCACAGCTCTGCGATCCAATTACCATACTGTATGTCGGCACATGTACCCTCATAGCATTCGCTGAATCATATTTTCAATTCATGGCCCTCCCTCTACATGGGGGGAAATGCTAAAACTGACCTTAGATCAGTATCTAGAGACAAAGCAACTCTGTTCCCAGTTGGGGCTGAGAGGCCAGAACGGAAAATGAGAGGTAGGCTGAGGCACTGCAGGTTTATACGTACCAATGCAGATAATGTGTTTTTTTTTTTTTCGATGATGATAAGTAATAATTGCATGATGGTTAAAAGTTGACTTTGTTGGGTTTGTGCTTGTTGCCTGTTACCCAAATGACTTGGGCCTGTCCCTGATATATGGAAGAGGACAGAAAAGAAAACTACAGTTTCACATAGTGGTGGGAAATCCATGAATGAGACAATGCAAGAGAGTTTAGGTTACCCCTTTTTCTGCTGGAGACAAAAAAAAAAATCCCATAATCGCAGCACTACATGTAAGATCAGAGTTCACTCGTTCTGTTACATTCGTTTGTTTTAGGGAAGTTGTGTCATTCAGTCACCATCATGGATAAGATTCACTCACTGGATCGACCACTGGAGCTAATTTAAATACTGTGATATAAATATATCGGGATACTTTTGCATCGTGTGCATCGCAGCGCGATGTGCCGAGCCATTTTGATACAGTTACAGAATCTCTTTGAACCTACCTGTCTTCTCTACCGTCTACATCTGCTTATTGAGCCACCGGAGTATTATTTCGTGACCAAGACTGTTTGAATTTTATACTGTTCACTACACAATGTTGTTCTCATTGTCCTGCACTTTCTCTTGCCCATTTTGACTTTAATTAAAGTCGGTCCTCACATATTTCTCTCTCTCTCTCTCTCTCTCGTACGACATCTGTTTAAGTGACGGTTCCTCCCTGCTCTGAGCAAATGTACATAGTGTATATTTCATATTGTTGCATAGTGTTGAAGAGGAATCGTAATGGAATGTCACATTTTGTAGTAAAATTCATTCATAGTGTTTACAGTTTGTCTTTGCTCTGTGAAGCAGATCGTCAGTCACACTGTAGCCTAAAATAAAAGATGTTCTGTGTATTTGGTGTTTTTGTCTGGTTTTGTAAGATAAGAAGTCTGCAGTTTGTTGCTGAAGATGTTGCATTTGTCGTTTATATACGTGTAATTATCTTTCAGTGTTGATGTTATTGACACATTGTGAAAATGGAGCTTACATATAATATTTATCAGTGATAACTTCAGTAAAAAAAGAGGGCGGCTTAGTGTTAATTGTTGAGAACACACACACCAAAATTGATCACCATCTTTCTATGGACCGGTTTCAGTTGTAAACGTTCTCAATGTGTCCCAGTTAATTTCCTTGCCTTGTTGCCGTGCATGTGAATGACAGCTGACAGGAAGTAAACATCCAAGCTGTTAGAGAGTTGTATAGCCAAGTTTATTTAAGAATAAACCCAGAGGATGAAATGCATGTTCATGCTCACACTGTATTCACGACCTAGAAGTCCTTTCTTCAGCCTAAGAATAAATAACAACTAAATAGGGGTTCTGCACAGCGGTGCTTTCAGCTAAATGCTAACATAATACTCCAAAAGTAACCCATGAGTCGCTGATCACTGGAAGCAGACTGGAGAGCAGCAAAACACGTGGCGCACACTCCGGCTCCACATGCATCTCTTTTTTTTGTGATGACATTTTGTCCCTCAGGCCTTCGTCAAGCTCAACAATGATAAGACAGTCACTGATTTGTTGTGTAAGCCACACCCCCAGTCACACATATCTGATGGGGATTAGACAGTGTTATGTTCATACATAAGGGGTGACAAAAATCTGAATTTATTTACAGCTGATTTTTAACTTTCACCATGTATGTATTAGAAATCTAAATATTGACTGAACTTGACTGGATTACCCAACAGGTAAGGTGACGAGCAGAAAAATAAAACTAAACACTGTGTCATCCTTTGCTCATCTGGTGATCCATGTTTCAGAAGCTGTTCTAACCGATTCATTTAACGTGGACTCTTCCATTGTTTCTCCAAAGCTCTTCAGCAGGCGCTCATATAACGCTTAACGTCAGTCGGGGAGAAATAGCAGCACTAATCTCAGAATGATGCCCTTATTTCCATCATTACAATGAAATGAGGGGAAAAAAACAAATGCGGTTTTGTTTTATTTTACGCACTTTTTTTTTTTTTCCCCTGAGGGCTGATGTTTCTTCGCGACATTTTATGGAGCTGCTGTCGTCTAAGTGGCAGCCACAGTTGTAGCAGACTGCGGTGGGCCGTCGGTGGCAGGGGTTGTGTCGTGGGCTTGTGACTCACTATTATTCTTCCTTTGGTAGTATGCACTTGCCTTAGCTTTGTGCTTTGAAGATGATCTTCATCTGGTTGGAAAGAGAAGTAGGTTCAGATTACGAAGCCGTCTTGCTATGACGGGGGTCACTTTGAGGCAGGGTTTGGTATCTTTCCGCCTCCAACACCATCGTGGTCTTTGCAGACAGTAGACTCTGGTCTTCCTGAGGTCTAGCTGAAGCCGAGCTACGCCTCTGCCCTGGCCTGCTGAATTAGGCAGCGTAGCTGATTCATATTTGGGTGTTTTAATTTGCCTGTGTTTTATAGCAGGCTGCTGAGCCGGCGGTTTCCTCATTAAAGGACACATGAAAGCAGGTTGTAAAGGAGCCTTGGTGAAACCGGCCTGCGCTGACGTCTGAAGGGGACGCGAGCGACCGAAGGGCCGACCGAGTCCCGAGCCAACCGGTCTGAGCCGGAGGGCCTCACCCACTCAGCCAGGCAGCCAGTGGCGGGACACCAGACACACCACACTGAATTGTGTCCACACCAGGATACGACATCAGTCTGGTGTGTCAGCAGGAGTTCACGGTTTGATGCGAGACTTGTGTTTGTCTCCGCCACACTGAGCTGAGAGAGATACGTATATGGCATTATTACTTTTTCCAAGCATCCTTCGACCTTTATCCTGATCATCATAATAATTATAATCCTGATTGAATATAATTTTATTCATTTTCCATTTTTTTTTTTTATATGGACCCATATGTCTGAACTGGAAACAATTGGGACACCCACATGAAACTGAGCCCAACTAGTCCTGAAATTAAATTTGTTTATGGTTATGAGTGATGATGATGAAGTTACTCTTTCCTCTGGTGTTCTCAGACTTTGAAGGTATTCACCCTCCTGGTAACCCCCCCCCACTCCGTGTTTGCCATTTAGAGAATAAAACAGCCTGGCCGCTGTGAAAAATACCCACGGCAAAGCGTTCATTATTTCTCCATTACAAATGCTGGTGGATCCTCTCGGCTGTTTAACGACTCGCTCTTTAGGGAAGTAAGAGCTGTGGGGTCACAGTGCGGGGGGGGGCAGCAAGGCTCCTCGAAGCATGATTCATATCAAACCCACGTGAAGTGGCGTGTGGCTAAATTAGTGGCTGGATTCTCATATATAGGTATAGCTCGCCCAGCAGTGCGTAACGAGCCGTCTCACCGAGTAGTAATGTTTCTTTTACATGAACCCTCCAATAATAGTCATTCCATTTAGCCGTATCCACACCCACAGCGTCAGGGACGTGCACATGATTATAGAGGGGCAGGGGCTCAAAGTCAGAAAAGGGCAGGAAATTTTTTTTTGGTCCTTTACACAATATGGAAATTAATGTAAAATTTAATTTGCTAATAGGAAGCTAACTACTTAGCTGTGTGTCCTTTGTAGGTAAAAGTGATTGCCATTTCTTTTGTGTCAACAAATTATTGTCATAATGAGTTAATTCACATAGGCTTGGAAGACATGAAAAGCAACAAAACACTGGTTTATTATTAGGCTATTTATTGTTAAAGATAAGCACTTTAATATTGAACATTGAACAGTGCAACATGAACTTGAAAAATACAAAAATAAATACCCAAATGGAAAAAAACTTAAATGTGAAAATCTGTCCTTCTTCCCTTAACTTGATGAAAACACCATCAAGTTATAACTTATGGTCTTTCTCACTTAATGCTCAGACTAAACAACTGAAACGCAATACAGGGCCAAAAATATGGACCAGGGGCCAGTAGAGGGCTGTAGGATGGAGGCCACCCATACCCAAATATGCTCCTCAATGTAAATTCAGGGCTTCCATGAAATGCTGTGAAATCAGTGCAATCAGTAGCCAAACCTTCTGGGGGCCTTAAAGCAGCAACCT
This sequence comes from Chelidonichthys spinosus, assembly GCA_029853015.1. Taxonomy (NCBI): domain Eukaryota; kingdom Metazoa; phylum Chordata; class Actinopteri; order Perciformes; family Triglidae; genus Chelidonichthys; species Chelidonichthys spinosus. Next base: position 13,873,109 of record CM056836.1, on the reverse strand, counting down.
TCTGGGGGCCATGTCCCTGTAGATGTTGATCACATCATTGTGATTTATGGCTACGTCTTTTTCAATGGAGAGGAGAAGGAGATCAGACAGCCTCTCTTCTGTGCATAGGCTTCTGAGTGAGTTTTTGACCAGCTTCAGTTTAGAAAAAGACCTCTCTACTGTGGCAGTGGACACTGGAATCGTGGCATATGTTTTCATCATTTCTTCCAGTGCTGGAAAGATGTCATGTCCACTGTTGTCTCTTAGTGTGCTTAAGATCCCCTTCAGTGTGAGAGTGTCATGGAATGATGCATAGAAAACTCTGAGCTCTGTCTTCAGCTTCTCTTCTTCTCCTCCATAGAATTCGCACAGCGTGCGGACAGCTTCAGTAGAGTCAGGACCCATGGCATCTTTACCTACCCAGTTGCTGGCCTTCGTCAAACTGTGGAGTGCACTGAGTACTTTGAAGGACTGTGTCTTCCCATCTCCCTTAAATCTCCTATGTAGTTCCTGAGAAAGAACATCAAGGAAGGGATAGTACATCTTCACTCTGTAGTACTCTTCCACTGATTTGAAGGAGTGGCTCTCTGTGGCTGCAGTAGAACTGTGTTTATACTTTGCAGGAACCTTCCTCTGCCTTTTCTGTCCCGGGGGGACTGTGGGAATGCTGATTTCAGAAGCCTCTGCCTTTTCTGTGGCATTCTTGAACAGTTTGGAAAACTCTTCTTCTGTTCTCAGATTGGACAAGGTATCCATCACTCCCCCAACAACACTATATGCCGTGGACAGGTCAATACTCTGGTTCTGGAGTGCATCAGAGGCAAGTGCAGTGACATCAAAAACTGGTGTGGCTATTGCAAGGCACAGTAAGAACTCAAAGTCGATGGCATTAAGGTACATTCTTGCATCACCAGCAGCAGTATCTGGAGGCTCTTGGACTGTTAGATCAGTGAGGGTCTTCACTACAGCATCCATTACCTTGTTGAGGGCCTTCAGGGCTTTCTCCCTACATGCCCAGCGTGTGTCAGAGAGCTTCTGTAGTTGAATGACACGCTCTCCAGGGCGCAGGTCCTGTTGGCATTTTACAAATGCTGTGTGTCTTTTTGAAGAGGCAGTGAAGAACACATAGAGCTTCTCTACAAGGTTGAAAAAGGTGATAAAGTGCAGGCTTGATTTTGCACTTTCAACCAGGACTAGATTCAGGCAGTGGGCGTGGCAATGGACATATAGAGCCTTGGCATTGTGTTGCAGTATTCTTGTTTGCAGTCCTTTGTACTGACCACTCATATTGGCAGCGCCATCGTAGCCTTGACCACGCATGTTTTCAATCTGTAGGTCATTCATTTGTAACAGGTCCAGAACTGTTTTCTCCATCTCCTCACCTGTTGTGGTTGACACATTACAAACCTGGAGGAAGCGCTCCTTGACATCCATTTCAGACACATAACGTACAACAAAGGAGACCTGCTCACAGTGAGATACATCAGTGGTTTCATCTACAAGTATGGAATAGATTTTTGCTTCCTCCATTTCTTTTCTTATCTCTGTTCTTGTGAATGTGGCCAGGGCTGTTATGAGATCATTTTGTGTTCTGTTTGAGAGTAATGAAACCCAACTCTTCTTCTTACCAACTTTCTTCTCTTTTACACTATCTAAATGTAGCTTGAGAACACTATCGTATTGGCTGAACATTTTCACAAGTTCAAGGAAGTTGCCCTGGTTTGAGCTTGCAGAAGACTCATCATCACCCCTGAGAGCCTTTCCCTGTCGTGCGAGATATAAAATTATGTCAATCAATCTGGTCAAAATTTCCCTGTTTCTTTGTTTCTCTCGCTCTCTCATCGCCTTGCCTTGAATGTCTGATACATCAAGAGCTGCTTGTAATGCACTCTTTTTGAAAGTGTTCCATCGCACCATGCTTGTTAAGTGGGCCTCTGAGTTTGCATGCTCTTGCATTTTTTCAAGCCCTTTTCTCCAGTTGTTTAACCCAGCCACTCTCCAAGCAGACTTGCTGTACTTTTCTTCATTAAGAAAAAGACGACAGCTGAAGCAGAACATACCATCCTTGTCTGGTGAGTATTCCAACCACGGCCTAGTGTTATACCAGTTTCTTTGAAATGATCGTCCATCTGCATTTTTGGGACATCTAAGTACAGGTTGACATGGTCCTCTGTCAACACACATTTTGACATAGCTGGTATTACATTTTAGATCAAAAGCTTGTTGGTGGGCAGGATCTGTAGGATACTTTAACAGTGCAATATTTGATAAGACCTCTTCGCCTACATCACTTGTAGCTCCTTCAACTTCCCCCTCATCTATGGCTTCCTCTGCAGTAGTATCATCTGCCTCCCTTCCTGTGGATTCTTCCTCCCCGACATTTACCGGGATTTCTATGGCTTCCTCTGTGTCAGGAGTTGCATCTAAAGCCTCTTTTCTCTCAGGTGTTGCTTCTACACTCTCCTCCTCCTCTCTCTCAGGTGTTGCTTCTAAGGTCTCTGCCTCTCTCTCAGGTGTGACACTTTCTGAGGTCTGTGGTCTTTCTTGAATTCTGGTGCTAGTACTTGGTTTTAGCCATGCATTAAGAGGTCTGCTACCCTTAGCTGCTTCCTGGCGCTCCTTCTCCTTCCTTTTCTGTATCCTTTCTTTTTTTGGCATTGTGCTGCAGGCATAATCAACATGAATCAAGTTTAAATACAGATGGTAATATTCCTAACAGATAACCTACATCTTATATCCCCAGAATGCTGAAATTATTATTAATAATTATTATTATCATTATTCTTATTATTCTTATTATTATTGTTATTATTATCATTATTATTATTATTATTATTATTATTATTATTATTATTATTTTGTTAACCCACACAGTAGTAGCAAAGTCACAATAAACTTTATATCTAAACCTCTACTGTGAGAGAAATGTGATCCGCCGTAAACACAGTGCATATTATTTTGAAAATTAACCCGGTGTTTTATTTTGTATTTTCTACACTACTTCCTGTCTCGCACGATCTGCTCTGCTCTGTGCGGATTTGATGTGCCGTGCTCAATTGATGCGCCGTGCTCCGACGTCCGGCAAAAACAGAAGCTGACACATTGAATAATAGAATAATACAGCGTTTTTCTGAAATATTACCCATATTAGATGCTGAATAAGTGGACTGCGACTAGACCATAACTCACAGGTTCAAGTTGCTCCACTGTCACGTCTCCTCAGTTATCCATGGGGCGCAGTTGGCTCTCTCTCCTCTCACTCACTCACTCGCCCTCTCTCTCTCTCTGGCGGAAGCGGCAGGCTCAAACAACCCGGTATTACAAGAAAACGTGGAGTTTTTGTACCGCTGTTTTTTTTTTTTTTTTTACTTACATCCCTGACAGGAATTTATTAATGTTGTTAAAAAAAAAAAAAAAAAAAAAAAAACACACACAGGCAGAGGGCACTTTTTAAGACGAGGCAAAAAAGGGCAGGGGCTCAAGCACCCATAGGGCCCTATGTGTGCACGTGCCTGCACAGCGTCTGCACATCAGCACAACACCCACGCGAGTCGTCTTCCTGTTATTTAGACAGCATTCCCCCACCCTGAGTCATTGACTACACTTAGGTTCGTTAGTGAAGATAATTCAGACAGTGGGTCAGCACGTTACATGTCACGATGACAGCGCGGCGCACACCGGCAGCTAATTCTAACTAAGAAGTCCTCATTAGACTCTCTGTAGGGGTTTGGTGAGCTGTTTGTGAAACATGGAGCCACTACCTGGTTTAAAGGTTGCGTGTCAACAATATAAGTGAGGATCAGAGGGAGAAAGGACCCCGTTCAATCTGCCCCTGCTTGTCTTGTCATGCTTGTTTTCACTCACTCTTCCTGCCTTCGCCCCAAGCTGGACATGTGGTGTTCAAGGGCGTGCAAATAGTTTAATCAATGTGTCCCCTTGATTTCTAAGACGTCAGAAGCCCTGCTATCCTCCAATATTATGTTGATTCATTCACACTTTCCTATATCTGGCGTTCTCTTACTGCCCTCTCCTCTTTTACAGTACACTTCCCTCTTCACATTAGCCCCCACACACTCCTCTGTCACCTGTGAGTAATGACAACACGCACACTCTATATATCACACGCTCCTGCACATGCTCAGTAGCTCTTCATTAGATTAATTACGCTCATTGGAAGAGTGATCATCAGCCACGTCAAAATCCATCACAGCTTGGTTCCCACAGAGACCTGGGCCCGGTAAATTATCACCCGTGTCCGTACCGGGGTTCCTGCCCCATCGTTCCCATCGGATACACCGGGGTGGCCCGAAACACCCACGGGGGCGCAGCTCCCGCTGAGCCACATTCGTCTCTGCCACCAGCTGAGGAAGAAGGTAGCTGGTGCTGTTTCAGACCTGCGATGAGAGCAGAGTAAAGGCATGACAGTCAGAAGGGAATAGAAAATTCTTCAAGAAAAAGTATCCCTGGATTTATCCGTGTGTGGTAATAATGGTTTCATGAAAAATGAGATGTGGAGCCCCAACAAATGTGTACACCATGAGGGAAACGGCAGGGTGGAGTCATCCTGCATGCTCTGTGTGGTTCATCAAACTGTGGGATGTATTCATTCGTTGAAGTCGAGGTGCACGCGAATGACTCGCTAATGAGTAGCTGTTGATAAGAAGTACTGATCAAAGTGCTCTCTTCTTTTGGTTGAAGGTGACCATGAGGCCAAAGTGGTACTAAAAACCAGCAGTCAATGATAGCAGGATCCCAGATTGCTATGACATAGATGAAGAAACTGTGGCTATAGGTCATCATGCTTAATGAGATCTGGGGCATCGGTTCAGTTTCTAGGGAAAATGGGAAATCTCTTAGTGGCTACGGTTGGAAAGATCCCCAAGAAACGATCCCAGATTGTATACGTTCGATAGCTTGCTCAGCAGTTTGTATTGTCTGTTAAGGAGAGAAAAATAACATGAATATAAAGGACAAAGTGTCTTGATTGAAGCCCCCCCCCATTTATACTGTAGCGGAAAAAAAATCTAATTGAACAAAATGACATTACTGGATAGATTGAAGACTGGTCTTTGCTAAGGGTGTGGAATCATGGGCATTTTAAAGGATTAACTGCAATTTATATTTTTGCTGTCGTCAACAAAGCACATGAAAATATCAAAAACAAAACTAAATTTATGCATCTAAATACTTTGTGAATTCCTTGGACCGTGCGCGGCTCTCAGTTCCAAGCCAATTTTCTCAAAGCGTAAATCTAAATAAGGCTAAATGCTTTCCCAAAGCAGCTTGGCAATGTAGTTTTTAGTGGGACTTAAAATAAAATACAGTGCCCATCAAAGTGGCTGATTGATGTGTTTTTAATCGTTTTTGGAGAACAACGTGCAGACCTACAGCACAGAGGAACCAGCTGTATCGGCTTTTTGTTGGTCTTTTCATGGGAATAAAGTTGACAATTAGACAAATATAGAATATCACCAGGCTGCATTTACAGTGAGGGATGCTCCACATCCTGGAGTACAGGTACAACTTCCTTTGCAATATTCCTTTGAAACTTGCAGCGCCGTTTAAAATGCTGACCAAAATATATCAAAACTCACTCCAAATAGACCAGCCTCTTGTCCTGAGCATAGCAACTCTGTGACGGCCTCCATTTTGCTCCGTTTAGAGCTCTTCATGGCCAATTGACCTGATAGCTCACTACTGTCTCTCTCGCTAATTGAACAGCAAAGGAAGGAGGGAGAGGAGGAGAAAACGAGGGGGACCGAGGAGGAAGGAACGATGTGATAGAGGACGAGAGAGAGGAGAGAAGCGAGGGGTGGTGTAGCATGCAAGGCCTCATTGATTAGGTGGTGAGCGGTGCAATGTTTCTCTCCTGACACTTACACGCATTAAAGCTACATAAACACCCATAATTGGTTCGTTTAGTGCGGAGTGGAGGGAAGCGGCGCACACACACACAGCAATCATTGTCTGCATGTGTGTGAGGAATATATATATGGAGAGAAAAGAGGAGCAAAATTAAATGCTCGTAAAAAGCCATCACACGCTTGCAGAGTGGTTGGTGCGGGTGGAAAGATGCCCATGTGTGTGTGTGTGTGTGTGTGTGTGTGTGTGTGTGTTCACATGTCCCAGTGCTGTACTAAGCAGGAATGATAAACCCATCCTCGGAGACTTGGGATGACAATAACGCTCACTTCAGGGAGAGGAAGAAATGGGAGGGACACCGCTGACTGTGACAAATTAGCTCTCAAATATCGAGGCTGCTGATTGGCTGTCGGTGTTGGGGGGGGATACAGTTGGCTGGTTGAGTTGATGGATAGTTATTATGCCATTCTAATAAAAGAAGATGCAACTTTAGGGCTTTGCAATTCAGTGATAGTTGTGGAGAGCTGGTCAGCACCGTCTTATGGGATCCTGCAAAACTGCGTGCGTGCCTCTTTATGCCTTTGTCCGGTTGTGTCTACGTCCTGGAACACACAATAACAATAGTGGACATGATGAAAAAAATAGCTTTGAGATTAGGCAGATTAGCTTTAAGGGGCGCGTCCTGCAGCACTAATGTCAGTGAGCCCATCTCTGTTCTTAGACGACAGTGTGTGCCGGAGGCGACATTCAGGGTGTTCCCTTCGTCCCGTAGCACCATATCCATCAGGTCATAAGACCCGCTGACAAGGAGTCACTGGCACCCCCCTCCTCCTGCCCCACCCCAGAGGGCCGTGTCAAATGCTAAATGGAGCGCTCCCTGGACGTGGAATGATGGGATTCCTCGGTCTTGGCTGTCATCTCTAATCCAACACTCTCACCTACACAACTGAATCTTCATCTCTCTCTCTCTCTCTCTCTCTCTCATGCCTCATGCACTACATCACCCCACACACACACACACACACACACACACAAATGCATTTGCATTCACTGCCAATTCAGATGCTGTATCAACATCGCTGAATCTACATATTGTTGACGTGTCCAGGTGCTAAGTCACCATTATGTCTCTCCCACACACACACACACACACACACACACACACACACACACACACAGGGGAAGGGGACAGACAGGTCACTGTGGCCCCAGAGCACTGGACTGTGCTAAGGAGGTAAATATAGCGAGGACAGGCTTTATTAGAATAGAAACGGCTCTGTTACTGTCACAAGTAAGCATGACCGATTGGGATGGATCTTTACCTCCGTGGCCGGAATCCAACCGTGCTCCTCAGCTATTCTGAGAAGCCGCCATACTTCTGCGTTGCGACTTTTTCGGAACCAATCCTAAAAGAACAAAATGCCACTTTTCCTCCTTTTTTCAATTTAAAACGGAGGTTTCTGGGATGCGGTGTGCACTTGGGTGTTTGTGTGTGCACCCTCTTTAATTTATTACTAATGTTCTTGGTCTATAAAAAAGGAGAAGGTGTGTGTATGTCATGTCTTCCTAATGTAACTGCCCAGCAGATTACCGCCTTATTGCCTCCAAATCAATACCGTTGAGTGGGAGAAAAAATAAGGCTCATTTCATCTCACGTCTCCTCAGCATCTGCAGACACTAGTAATGCATGCATTTTCACACGCATGTCCTTTATATTCTTAGTTTTTTGCAAATGGGGGGGGGGGGGGGGTAGAAATAGAGAGATGATGCAATGAAATATGGAGCTCAGGTTGTGTAATCTCTCTGGCCTTGTCACCACCATTGAGCCTACACACAAGGAACCATCCATCCTCGATCCTCTAAAGCGCATTGATCCTCTCCACATCCAGACAGAGTAAGGACGCCCCTCTCCCCCTCACATCGCCCCACACTCACTCTAGAACTGGGATCAATATTGATTATCATCTTTAAAACTGCCAGCTTTTGGCCATGTGCTCCGGGAGCTGTTATTCCGTAAAGATATTGAGGTTTGGGGAAAATAATATAAGGCTGTGATGACTTTTGTTTTGGGTTCATTTGGGGGGTTTTGCGATTCAAAGTACAAACGGAGCAGGAGAAATTAAATAGAAAGAAGATGTTCAGGAGGGGATAAGATATGGATATTGGAGGAAATGTAAGATGACTTTTCTAGTTCATAAATGGAGCCCTGAATCACTAAATTTTAGTATTTTCTTTCTGCATTGCTCATCATTTACCGCTGCACCCCAACCCCATCACCAACACATCGACATCAGGATCCAGCTCCCTTCTTTCCTCCTTTACCCGGCTCTCCCACCCCACATGTCCGACTCCATCCCGTCAATCATGCCTCTCAGATAGCCTCATGATCGCAATCGACACACAAATGATGGAAGTGAATAAAACTCATTACAGACAGTCAGCGTGAGTCATGGACGAGCATTAAAAGTTGCGTCCGGGCCTGCAGTCGCTCATCGCTCAGCCGTGCTTTATGATGGGGAGACCTGGTTGGCTTCCCCGTCGCCTTTCCGCGCCAATCTCCATCAATCCACCACACCTACAGACGGCCCCCACCTCCCCCTGGACTTAATGCACCTTGTGTCGTCAAATATCTAACCGCTTTCATTCAAGTGGCGGGACAGTTTTTACTTGTGGGGTTTGGGCGAGGAGTGTCAGAAGTCTTTGTGTCTAGCGTTGCGAATGTGGTCGTTGTAATAAACCAAATGAGCTGCCACTATTTTATTTTTAAATTAAAACACCCATTGCTACTCTCTGGAACTTGGGACTAATTATTTTTCACACTGGCAGAGACTTCTGGGCAGGCGTCACACTGCTGCTGTCCATACTCCCCACCTGACTATACTAACCACTACCCAAACAAGTCTTTACCTAATGTAAACCAAGCCAGACCGGTGAGTCAGCCATCATCGTCGGCCTCCTCCTAACTGGTCCATGTCCCCCATAAACCCGGTGCAGAGAGAGAGCAGTGTTTACAGAAACACAGAAGCGGCTCACCTCTGATCTGCCCCGCGATAGGGAAATAAGGAATAAGAAAGGCAGTGAGGGAATGAGTAAGAAGGACGGAGAGGGAGGACGACGCCAGGGGTTACATGATTGCAGGACAAACTCATAAAAGTTCCATTAACCCACGAGGAGTTAAAGAGGCCCTGTTTTCATCCAGCAGACAGCCGTCACAAACAGAGCATCACCATAAACCGTCTTCTCCTTCCTTTCCTCCATCTTTCTCTTGATCTCACAGCCCTCGCTCCCACAGTCTGTGTGTGTGTGTGTGTTATTCTCCTTCATCCAGCCTCTCATTTTCCCTTTTTTTAATATTTTACTCATTTCTTCCTTTCTATTCTAGTGGACAAGGACAAATTACAAATACAGATCTATAAAACAAGGACTACCCCCACCCACCCATATGACCAAAACAGGACTCCCTCCTTACATCCTCTTAATCTGGGTTCCTGGTCTGTGAGTCACAACCTGAAGACGCCACGGGTCTGTCAGCGTCAGTCTGTCTGTCTTATTAAACCAGCCATTCATCCACTCCTATATCCACTAACTGCTTTCAGGTTGATGTGACAGCTTTGAAGAAACATTTTTGTGTGCAGACATCTGGTAATCGGAGATTTGCATTGTTTTAATCGTGTTGCCATCTTTGGTAACGAGCTCAGCATTGGCTCTGCTCATCTCTGCACTGATAGTATTCGCTGTAAATCCACTCTTTTTTTTTGCACTTTCAGTGCTTCCACTGTTGCAATATGCCAACGAAGCAGCTCTACTTTGATTGATTTCCAGCATTGTGGCCTCTGCTAGAAAACAAATGCATCACTTCCTATTTGCCAGGAGAGATCTGGACAGGGTATGAGCTGAGACGTAATGGTTTTATATCAATCAGTAATTCTTAAATTCAAGTTAAAAGTGCAGCTTTTCTTTATAAATATAAAAAGCATTTTAGTATTACTTTTTTTTTTTTTTTTTGGTCTCATAAATTCAAAAATCTCTTTTTGAAAGAGACGTGAAAACAAATTACATATTTACAAGATCAGGAATAACTCAGTCACAAAAAACCATCACACAGATACAAATTAATACAAGCAAATATTAAAAATAACAAGAAGCAAAACCAAAAAGTCCATCTCACAGTTTAATTTGAGGCAAGTCATAATTACCAAAACATCACTGAATATAATGGGTTCCATCTGCTGTCATTGACAGACATGTGAGCTGCTATTCATATAACATTCTAGCATTAAACAGATGCGGTTGGATATGACCATCAAGATGAATAATCAGGAATCAGGATTATCATCTAAACCCAAATCCTGCACGCATGTCATAGTATTTACCTTTAACAGATACTTTAATCCTGCAGATAAATGTTTTTCTGATGAATCATCTTTTCTGAAACAATCCTGGTGAGCTTGTTTGTCGAGATGTTTTGAACACAGAATTGAGAGAGAGATACACACACACTGCTGACCCTCTACCTTGTCAATCACAACAGTTTTATAGTTTTGGGGAGGTAAGCTCCCAGCCAAACAGTGTGAGTGTTCTTTGAAATCATCCATTAAAGCACTAAGCACAGGCTCTTAGCTCCCCTTCAGATGCTCTCGCTATCTGGTACCACTATCTCTTCTGATCCCTTTCCCATGGTGTAACCTTACCTCCCAAAGTTATCTATCTCTCTCTCTCTCTCTCTCTCACACACACACACACACACACACACACACACACATACACACACACACACACACACACACACACACACACACACAGATGCACATCTTTCGTAGATTTACTGCACAACTTCTTTGTTATTTTTTAAATAATGGGTCCTTGATTCCAGACAGAGGTAGACAAAATAAGCCTTTTCTTAAGACTTTTACTTGTGTGATTTTCCGTTTATACACACATATATATATATACACAGATGATTAGAATAACTTATGTTCATCAGAATCAGAATTTATCTGAAGCTAACAATCAAGCTATCGCTATCTTTCTGCAGTGGTTGAGAATTTATTTGGGTCGCCAAATCAATTTACAGAATTTCTTCCACAGCAGTACACCTTTGAGCCACACGAGGAAGCCTGCATGTTCATATTTTGTTCATACGTTTTGGCTGATTATTACATAAAATTTAAAATGAAATGCTAGTGTACGTTCTGTTTGTTATACTGATGACAGGGAAAAACGAGCCTGTTTACTGGAACCCAAACATATTTATTTGGACTCATTTATGGAGGTTTTCAATAATATGCATACAATGAAGTTGTGATTGATCACACGTGTATCTCTTGGAAATGGTTGGTTTACCTATCCAAGTTGGAAATAGCATTAAAGATGGTCAGGAACGTTCATTTATGTTCAAATTCATTCTTCTCACAATTTAGATTTAAGGCCAATGGGGTTACGATTATAAAGTGTCCCCTGAAAAATAGTTTGTGAAATAAATAAAGAAGCAGCATTTATCTTGTATTGTACCATAAAGACCCTGACAGAGCTGCTAACGTTAGCCCAACAGTACAACATAAACATCTAATTGGCATTTGTACCGTACATTTATGACATGCATAAAGCGCAATGAAACAGACAGCTTTGCTCATACTGAACTTTATTGACTTTTCAAATACAGTAGCCTTCAGCTGATTCAAGGGCGACTCAACCACAGCTGCTTTCCCGTTCATATTTGTTCTTTGTCTCCATCGCTGCAGCCATGACTTCTCATTTCTCGTGGTTTAAGCCTGAGGAAAACCACGTTTCGCTGCTGCAGCTTCTCGGGTTTGGTAGTTTGTCATAAGCTTCGAGGAGACTACGTTTTTCATGTTATGGTTGGTGCATGCAGCCAGTTAGCCAACCCAATGCAGTTGGGTTCCTGCAGGGCAAAACAACTTGAGTAGTATTGTAAAGAGTATTTTTTTAAAAAGAAAGAACTTAAGTGGTGCAACTAGTTTAATCAACAGCTGACCTAACAAACTGAGCAGAACAGCTAGCTCAAGCAGCCCTAGCCAACTATGAATAAAAACACTAAAGACTGGCAAGATGAGACAAACCAAGACCGCAGTGCAATTAGAGTCTCGTCTGTCCTTAAACTCCATCAAATAGCGAAACAGCCGGGATTATCGCTGTACTCAACGGCAATCTCAGAGAGTCTGCTGCTTCTGCCGCCAACAGCACGGAGAGCAAGGCTATAAAATGACGGCTGGGACATAGTCTTACACTGCATGGGAGCTATAATAATGGCGTATCACACATTTGCAATATAACCGGACCGCTGCGATGTTGAAGGTGGACAGCTCTCGAACGGATGGCAGCCAACCTACAATAGGACGTTTTCAAAGTATTTGTTTGTGTCTTTTATCGAAGAATTGCATTTTCACCCATAAAGTAAGCTATTATTCACACTTTACCCACATGGACACCTCATTGAAACAAATCAATCATCCCCATGATCTAGGATTGTGCACCAACTATTGAGTCTTTTGGCAAGCGCAGACCAGATTTTGCTACGTATGTGTTGTACCCCAATGATATGACTACGTGACTTTACTTCTTTTTTTAGCCTCCATGACTGGCAACCGGAACATCGGCCTGAACACGGAAGGGGAAGCTCACAGAAGCCGAGGACTGCAGACTCGAGGCATATTTAGTGTTATTGGGAACGTACAGATACTCACTAAACCTGCCTCATTGCAGTATTGTAAGTTAGAGCAGATCGGCCACCTCCAAGCTCTTTAAATATAGTATCATCTTTATTATGAAGTCAGTACCTGGTACTTCAGCTGTTCAGTACTTTCCAAATGTAAGCTCTTCACATTCATTTCACCAAGAAGCAGCAGTCAGAGGTCAGCAGGACGACTCAGCACTTCACCCTGGGTGCAGGTTGGGGGGGTGAGAGATGGAGGAACAGAGAGGGAAAGCCCAGATACCCCAATCCCCCTAAGAGAGGACCAGTGGGCTGTGTGTGACAGTCATGGAGACGTGGGCATAATGAGGATGCATCACTACAGCAACGAGGTGCTCTATCACAGGCAAACACACACACACACGCCGGCAAACACAAGCAGGCACACTCCGACTGTGCACCCGCATCACCAAAGGCCCACACAGACGTCAAATTATCCTCAAACACTGCTGATCATGGCAGGGGACGTCAAAGGAGCCTTAATCTCAGCCCAATTTCCACTGTAAAAGTCAAGGTGCCAGCTCAGTGTGACTGTGGGAACAGGCTTCGCCTTACACTCTGCTCTGGAGTCTCGTTGATAATTCTCTGGGAAAGAAGGGGCACAACTTTTCCTGTCGCCCTCACCCACCGCCATTGCTGAGCAGTAAAGCGGCTAGCGTGCAGTAAAATAAAATGAGGTGTGGAGAGAATTGGACCGATCTGCAAAGCCATGCGGCGGGGGTCGTAAAATAATAACACTCCGTCGTAAAACAAAGTGCTTATTAAATCATTTTTAAACAATATCGCGCAATGCGGTGTGCTCCGTGAGCTGTCCCACAAACAACACACCAAAAAAAAAAAAAAAAGATCTCATGGGGAAAGCAGCTGAACAATCAAATGAAATTTAATAAGTTGATCATCGTCAAAACGCTGAGTAAGGCTTTTGGGAGGCCTCGGTGACTGAGATCATCCCAGCACTATCAATAAAGGGACACTAGGCCATTATGTGGCCATTACTTGGACTTTAACCGACAACTGGACATCAGAGGAGCAGGGGAGTGCAGCCCCCTGTTAGTGTTCTCTGTGTGGTGGTGGCAACATACACAACAATGCACAAGGTCATGCATGTCTACACACGTGTGGAGGCCTAGCAGCATATGAAATTTTGGAATTTCAATCCAAAATAATGACTTAGTTTTCTCTAGGCTGGTGAACTCGTGGGCATGTGCTCACTCTCACACACACACACACACACACACACACACACACACACACACACACACACACACACATCTGCTTTATCATCCTTTCACACTTGCTGGGTGCTGCAGTGAACAGATTTCTGCAGCCATGGAGGGCTGACAAAGGAGTGTAACTCTGACAGGAGGCTCCGTATGAATTTGTGCATCGGTACAGTTAATGACAGGATGTAGAGTCACGCCGCTCAGGAAGAAATAAAGCATGGGTTGCACTTTACTTTACATGACAAAACGGAAGTTGACCTTGCACAATGGAATTACAGGAAAATCATGTTTCTGACCACCAACAGTATATCAAACAATTCCACAGTCTTTGTTTTGATAAAGATCATGTGTTGTATTAGTTGAATGACCCAGAACCAAGCTGTATTTACAATTGCTGTAAACTCAATTTTAAACGGACTCAAACAAGCAGTCAAATCGCGACCAAGAAAGGAATAAGAGCTGCTGATCTTCAGATTACTTCCATACTGCTTCCCTAGAGAGGTTGTTATCATAAAGGACTGGATCGCAATTACAAGAAGTGAAGGTCAAACAGAGGCAGCAAGTAAGATGACATTAGGACGTTAGGTTGGGATGCAGCTGGAATCATCATTCTAAAATCACCACCATTGGTCATTGTGTCCTCTTGTATCCAGACACGAGGAGAGGATTCCTCAGCTGAGCATTTCATTGTGAATGATCAGAGTAACAAACCACATCAGTGTCAAATGGTCTGAGCATCCTCACTCCATCAATCAAGGAGGGAAGACTGAACTACGAATATCAACAATTTGTCAAAACTGGGGTATAAAAAAATCAAATGCTGGCTCACACCCAGTCTGAAAATCAATGTTTAGCTTAAGGCTCCTAATTTATAAAGCAGGATGCAAAACACCTGGATGCTCTTTGCTACTGTACAATGTAAAGTACACTGAAGTCCTTTCAGATTAGGCTCTCTCTCTCTCTCTCTCTCTTCCTCTCTGTTGTAACTGAAGAACAACGATCTTTGTGCATCATTTAAAATCACTGATCAAATCCTTGTATCCACAAGTCTCAACTGGCTCTTAGTCCAAGAACTAATGATGGCAGAATGAAAAAATGAGGAGGGATCAACTCTTCGATCCAAATGAGATTCTCCCAGGAGACGGTTCTGGGTCACCACACATCATCCCAACAGCTGTTTTACAAGCAGCGACACTCTACCCGAGCCCCTTCATTTCAATAGAATCAATGAAGAATCAAACGTGTTAGTATATTATGTGTTACTTGTCCTTATCTATTTGATACATCTCAGCATTAGGAATATATTCCTGTACTCATTACACTACTGTAACAGTCATTTTGGGGTGTGCCGCTCAACGCTCTATTTCTGCTTAAAAGCAGAAGCAGAATTTTAAATCCATAAAATCAGTGTGAATTCAAGGTGCATGGCTTCAATCCAAACGACTCGACCTCATCCTGAATTAGAAACGGTAACTATTAAAAAGGTGTTATGATCATTATACACGTTAGTGAGAATCCAAAACTATGTAAATAACTCCCTCGGTCGCTAAATAAATTGGGAGCAAATGGTAGAAAGAGAAACATGCCAAGTCTCCAAATAATGATATGTCTTGCTCGTGCAGACAAATGATTGGAAGCCAAAAGGCCAAGAGATTGTTTGTTACAGTATCTTAGGTTGGTTGTAAATGGCTGCAGTAGCTGTGTGGGCCTCATTGAAACAGCAGATCAAATTCTCCATTGTACACGTTACTATGAAATAAACTATGAGTGCATACCATGTGGCTGGATTTATTGATCTTGGAGTCTGTGGACTCTATTACCTTAGATTGATAATTGATAGCAGATTGATTGCATTGCCAAGCCTAGCTTATTGCACAAAGGATTAGCTGTACACAGATGTTTTTTTTTCTTTCTTTTTTAACCATACCATGTGTACATTCGCTGTGTTACTGTTTGGGAGGTTGCTGCTGGTGATTTTTCATTTGAAAACGGAAAATGAAGTGTACAACTGAAAACAGCAAGCATTTAGAGAAACGCGCGCCAAATAATACTCACCTCTTCCGTGATGACTGTAGAAAGGCGCAGAGGCAAAAGCCGTCCAAGGCGCCTGCACACCTGCTTATAAGCTCCAGGAGCAGACCACGTTAATAGGGAGGGGAGTTTATTACAGAGACATCGTGGATTTGCGTTATTATATCGGTTACTACGTGTCACTCCGTCACCTTTGTGATTAACCACTCATGCAAACATTTATTTAAATTTAAACGGTATATTTCAGGATGTTTTGGGGGGTGAATATATTATTCTCTTTGAGTTTATGTCCCGCCCACATGGTTTTTCCCAGGCTTACCTGCAGAGGGGGGGACCTATAAAACACAGCTAGTTTTGTCACTCGGTTTGAGACTGATACTACGTCACATGCGACAATAAAAATGCCACCGGTTGACGACGTCACATATGGTCCATCCAACGCCATCTGCATGTGTAAGCAATGCGATTCTAAAATTCCTCTTTGTTTTCTTTCTCACTTCACACTGACATGTTGAGGAAAGTTTGCCCTGTGTAAGGTTTAATTGCTCCTCCGCGTGCCAAAATGTGGTTATGGAGCGCGTGAGGTTTTTGCGTATAGGCCTAGGCCTATCACTTGCCCTAGTCTTAAAGTTTGCATTAAGCTGATTATGTGATGGATGTTTATGGTTTTGGGGAGGCAGTGAGTTGTGATGATTAATAATTTTGTGCTGATAGGAAAGATGGAGGAATGCTAAAGTAATGTCAAACCATACAGGCCTAATGTGTGTGCAGGAGGAACTTTGGTGACGTATGAATTATTATATTCCCCCAAGCAAGTTAACCATAATGGCTGGATTTGGAGTCTCATATGCATATCATTTTGAATGTGCTTTTGAATGTGTTTCGTACACGCCCCTGGTTTCATGTTGCACAGAATCTCCAGTTTCAAAAACCCGACATTCTCAGTTTGTTTGGATTAAATGAGTATATTTTAATCCCAGAAGGTGCATTTGTAGCACGAATGTGCACAGAATCGCCGAGAAACCTCATCGGCTTCCCCCGAATAAACCAGACGTTAGTTTATATGAATCCATTCTGCTGTTGCTGTTGTTGTTGTTGCTCTATACATACGCGCGGAGCAGCCGGCCCATTTTCCAGCTGCACGGCTGTCTCCGGTGCACCGTAAATAAGGTTGATAAAGACGCCGCCGAAAACGACTTTCACGCGTCCCCCCGATTGATTTAACGTGACCCCTGTTTCCAAATGATATTGGAAGCCTATTTAAACAGATGAAGGCTTAAATTGTCTTGCTTGTATGCGCATTAATCTCCCATTCATCATCATTACTGTGTGATTGGTCCGTCCACGCCTCTTGCCAGCCCCTTCCGTTACGACAAGGGCCTGTAAATTAGGATGTAATCCAATTTAAACAGCGTAGCAGCAGCCACAGATCCATTTGGTGTTTTTTTTTTTTTTTTTTTTTTTAATTTGCTATCGGTGGACAGCTGCACTGCACCGCCCCTATCAAAATGCTTTGTGCTAGATGTGGGAGCTTGGGAGCCCTCAGCCAATTCTCCCCTAAT
Organism: Chelidonichthys spinosus; assembly: GCA_029853015.1. Lineage (NCBI taxonomy): Eukaryota > Metazoa > Chordata > Actinopteri > Perciformes > Triglidae > Chelidonichthys > Chelidonichthys spinosus. The sequence continues at coordinate 13,855,740 of CM056836.1, read as the reverse complement.
AGGATCTTATACGGCTGATGTAAATGGTGTTTTGTGCGCAATCTGCGAGCCCATCATATCTCGAAGCGCAGTCACACGCAATCTTTCAGCGATTAAATGGCATGTTGATGCTGGATTAGGCCGCCGAGGATTCGGCCGCGTAGTTTACGCAGTGAGGAGACATGGAGATCCATATGCCTGGCCGGGTAAATGTGGTTGTAATTTGCCTCACTCTAATGCGTCATTCTGGCACAGCGCGTCGCGGGTTTAGAGGGTGATCGTATAGTGCTGCTGCTCCCGTGTAACAGGATAAAAATGAGTTCCCAGCTTTCAAAAACAACCCTGATATGAAACCTGAAGTTTGGATAGACTGCACCCTTTTTTCTTCTTTTTTTTTTTTCCAATATTCAGCCACCCTGATCCGTTCATCTTTCTTTTATGACACCGTTTTATTATGCACGAACCAAAGCCATTTCCCCGCACGACCCGTGTCCCTATCAGGCTTAAAGACACCGGCTGATAGTTTACATAAATCTGCCTCGCGTTTTCGCCCCGACCCGCGCGCCTTAAACGGTGTATTATTCCAAACATATGCATTTTAATCAGCTCGGTCACACTTACAAGAACTCCAGTTAATAAGGCCATCAATCAAACGCGCGTGCTGGGGGAGGGGGGGGGGGGGCGAAGCGGCGCTCGTGGGTGCAGCGCTGTCTGATTAGGATGAACCTTTTACCTCAGAGGAGGATGGAAATCAAGCGACTTTGTACGACACGTTCGCTCTCTGCTTTATAACGGGCGCAGAATCCGTGTTCGTGGAGGGAAGGATGGTTTATTTGTTCGTATAAAGGCTGGATGATGTGCGTCATCTAATCATTTTTTTTAGCTATAGAATTACGATACGCAACCTTCCCAATATTATTGCCAGGTGAACTTTAAAGCCCGCGTTAAATGCCAGCCATCTCCCCGAACGTTACTGCAATAACTCCCGATCTCTCCCATCTCTCTCTCTCTGCATCGCCTCGCCAATCCCCTTAAGTCTTTTAATTTGCGCACCCCGAGCCCCGCCGGTCAAACGCGGCCAATTAAGATCCCGCTGATCGGTGGCGGGCCTCTCTCTCGAATCATCGATCTCTGTACATTTCCAATATCTTCAGACAAGTAATTCTGTCGTGTCTATTAGGTGTTCGGAGAGGAAATATGAGTGGCTTTAACGGAGCCCGGGGACCACTTAACTGTCACGTTCAATCTCGCGGTCCCACCAGGAGCTACGGGGGCCACGCTCCGGTGTTTTGACACCGACCGCTTGAGAAGAAAATTAGTGTTATTATTGGATGGGGTGGTCGACCTATTGTGACTATAGAAAATCCTTAAAAGCCTCAAACGAAATAAAATGACCTGCATGAGGACGTTGTGTTTGAATCATATTTTATTCTGTTGTTTTGGATTAAAGTAACATTTATGAAGATTTTTTAAATATATATTCTCATTTTCTTAGCTCTGCATTCAGGCTCTTTGTTATTTAAATAAATCATAATGGCGTTTAGAAGACAATCATTAATTTGCGCTATTGATTCTTTGACAGTGTTTATTGCAAATTAGACGTTTTGGACAATCCAGTCAAAAAACAAAACATTCAAACAAAAAACAAAAAACATAATCAGTCACTTGTTAGTCCACTTCCTCCACAAAATGCCACTAAACTGGCGCCACTGTAGCAGTGCAAGGCAAGAAACATATTTAAAAAAGAGGCCTATAGTCATATATTAATCACATTTTTCATCAGATATAAGAAGTGGCTTATGTCGTTGAAGGGGGGGATTTGAAAGTGTTTGCTGGGCTTAAAAGGTCTACTTTAGTTTAATTTCTGATTGTCCTCTCTCCGTCTCTCTCCATCTTCCTCTGGGGTCCTTCTCCATCTTTCCCCCTCGTCAAACCGGGCGGTCTGTTGTAATCCGTTCCCCCGGCGCCTTGTTACCTTTTGGCAGTAACGATCCTTCCTGGTATTATCATTAATTCAACACTCAAAATTCACCGGGTCGTACATATACATCACTTACTAATTTCACTGGCATCTGCACATTTCGGTCCGGGGCCGCCGCCGAGGGCCCCGATGTGGAGAAGCTGCTTTATAATGAGACGGCCGCAGTCTGTTAACAAATCCCCTTGTTAAAAAACGAGAGAGAGAGAGAGAGAGGGAGAGAGATGGAAAGCATCATTCTCGCATAACTAACAATAGATGTAGGACGCGTAAAGAGTCGACAAGTAAATCCTAAAAACAACCTGAACGCAATCCATCACGCAGATTTAAACGCTTCTCTAGACTCCACACATCAAATGAATCTTCTAAAAATCAAATATGCTCTCGTGTCCATGCCGTGATATTTCATCTATCTCTGCAATGGGATTATTATTATTATTCAATAGGCTAACGTTGAGATTCCTTGTGCGTCAGCTGAAGATCTGGCTAATTATCTTGCCCCAAGTTTAAGATGGCTTTCGCTGCTTACAGGCTACACCTCTTCATGCTGTTTCAGTCCTGATCATAGAATATGTTAGGTTAAAAAGCTTATGGTAAAGGCTTATATAGAATAAGAGCTGGCTGGTTTTGGTTTTATCTGGTCAGAGGCACTTCTTCCCTCTGGTCTAATGTCACAGGTGAGGATTTGCTGAGCACTGAAGGCGTGAATGTGACAAAGGCGTCAGTCCTGCTGGTTGGGGAGCAAGCGAAGTCCGAACCGGAGGGCCTGGTTGCGATGCCGTTGGTTTGACTTGAGTGACAGGCCAGGCAGGAGCAGGGGCTCCCCCCGGGACCGAGGCCGTGGGGCGGGCCCGGGTACAGAGACGGGTGTCTGAAGGCGCACAGGAGCTCCGGCCTCTGGTAGGGGTGAGACAGCATCCGGAAACTGTCGAGGGAGCGCAGGGGGTTGGAGAAAGGGGTGGCGGCCGGAGCTGAGCCGGCTCCGACACCCAGGTGGGAGTAGTAGGGGAGCGGCAGGTGGCTTGGGAAAGGGTAGGGCAGGTTCCCCGTGGCCGCGGCGTGGCTCATCATGTAGGTGTAGAAGGCCGGGTCAGCGGGGTGAGGCCAAGTCATAGCCAGACGCTGGCGCTTGTCTTTCATCCTGCGATTCTGAAACCACACCTAGGACAGAGACGCGCAGAGTCAAATATTAACCACCAGCCCCACTAACCAGACCAAACAACAATAACAGAGCAGACGCGCTGCTGCAGTAGTTCCGCTTTTACGCACGGATTTGAGTTTCAGTTACTGCGATTTAAAATGTAAAAAACATCTAGTTTTGTGACGACATGTCACGTCATTGTATTGTCAGTAGAGAATAATATAGGCCTTTGTATGGATTGATTTAATTCTAGGCCTCTGTTCCAGTAAGCTGACGGGCTTTGCGTATTTCTTTTGTTACGAACTATTTCTCTTCCTTTCTGAGAATGATTTATTTCGATAGTAATGTTGCAGAACGCTAATATTTCTCAACACACCATCACAAAGACTGATTAGTCGAAGGAGTCGTACCTTGATGGTGGTTTCAGGTAGATTCAAGGCGGCCGCCAGTTCGCATCTCCGCGGCCTGGACACGTAGTTCTCCCGGTAAAATTCCTTCTCCAATCGGCCGATCTGCTCCCGCGTGAACGCGGTCCGGTACCGGCGAATCTGATCCGCTGCGTAGGACAGGGAGCCCGGGCCCTGAACAATGTTACCGGGGTCAGCACCCGTCTCACTCGGGTGACCCGGAGAATCCCCATTTCGACCTGAATCAGGATGCAAAAAAAGAATGAATTAGATATAATTAGCATAGAGTTTAAAACGCAGAATGATTTAAACGGGAGAAAAACGCATTACAACGTTTATTTCGTTTCATATTTAATGAGCCAATTTTCTGTGTAGCCTATTATGCCAATGTCGTTGTTTTAACTGCACTGTGTGTGACTTGTATACTTATATTAAGGGCCTTCCTGACTCATAACTCGCTGTTTATTATTATTATTTTGCGGAGTATTTTGATATTGAGCCATCATTTTATTAGATTAAAATGACTATTAATCTGGTTGTATTTTTGTCATTCGTTTGTCACCTTGTTATCAGTTTAGTTTGACGTAAAAAGCCTAAAATATTATATATTAATACGAATATGTCTTCAAATAAATTCGATGCAGGATGCAACACATTTGCGGCAAATAGTCGTAAGACTTTGCACCTCAAAAAATGCCAGCTAGACCCCCACAAATCTCCACTACTGGGCTCCCCTGCACGTTTTTGCTCGTACATAAAATCCTGCATTCTTAATTATGCAATAATGCATATTATACATATCGGCTGATTTGCTTTGAACGAGTGCCTCGTTGTTAAACTCTGAGGGGAAAATGCCTGGGGAGATTGTGGGTGTCACCTCCGCGTGTTTCCAGCCACACTGGTCACTTGACAGAACAGCTGTGCAGCACCGACTGCAGTTGTCCTGCTGTTATTGAGGCTACGGCGCATTTCAGCGAGGAAACATGTTTATTAAATCTGCTATTGTGATGGATGCACGCCTAACCCCCTGCGTGTAAACTGACATATTATTCTGTTTGACATAGTCCTCATTGGCATGCGATCAACTTAATTAGCACAACACAGAAAACCCGCAGTGGCATGCATGCGCCTCCCAGCCTACCTTTCGCTGTCGGGTAGTCCATGCTTTCCGGCGTGCAGCTGACATCAATTTCCTCGTAGAAGTCCGACTCGGTGTCTGAGCTGCTGCCGTCTTTGTGGGGATGATCGCTCCGGTGTCTCTCCCCGGAGGACGACGTGCCGACTGGCCTCATATCGGCGCATATATTCCTCGGCGCGCTCTCCTCCATCACCACCTCCGCTCTGCGGGAGTAGGGCGCTGAGCCGGGGCTCAGGCAGCTCCTGTGGCCCGGCTTCCCCTGTGGTTCTCGCGCGGGGCTCCCGATGCCTCCCGACAAATTGGAGCCGTTCTTGCCAAGCTGACCTCCCTCCGCCAGCATCACCATGTCCTCTCTGCTTTCCATCACACAAGCGCGACTTGCAAAAACCTCGACTTCGCGGGAGTGTGCAAGCCGTCCAAACCAAAGGCGATGCTTTTTCAGATTGGAGGGGTGTGTGTGTGTGTGTGTGGTGACAACAGGGGTGGGGGGGTTGAGTCCCGAGGAGAAGGAGAGGCTTCTGGAAAAGAGGGGATGCAATCCGGTCTGACCCTGACAGAAGAGCGCTCCAGAGTGCGCAGAGGGAGCTCTGGGAGGGATCACCATTTACCCTCTCTCTCTCTTTCTCCAGAGCTGTCATTCTTAATAGGCCACTCGTCATGATCCCCCCCCCCCCCTCTCCTCGATGACGACACGCATTGATTTGATATGGGTAAACAGACGGAGCAACGGCAGCATCGAAATTGAGCTGGGATGTTGGGGTGTAAGACAGATTTTTCATAGCTGCTTATTGTACCCTCTATTTGTCTTCATATCTATCTAACCGCATATTTCAGGTTCACAATTTTATATGAACGTTACATTCTACCCACTGTGAACTATTGCAGGGCGTTATTATTACTAATAATAATATTATATATATATATATATGCATTTTATACCCCCAGCTCACCCTCCCTTCTCTCTCTTTTATTCCACCTAAAGTGGGGTCAAGTAAAGTCCTCAAAGGTCAAGTCCTGCGCTCAGACTTTAGATAAGAGGCCATTTGAAATGAAGTCTTAATTCAAGGACCAGAACGTCGTCCAGGCAGAAAGCCCAGTTATGTCCCTCTTAAATCATTTTAAAGCGTATCACTACCATATGTTTGAATGTATGGACTGTTTTTTTTTTATTCTATTAATATTTGCAAGACATCAGAAATGTGTCACTCACCCACACACAGTCAAACCATACGAATATAACACCGTGGTGATCTGCGTCTACAAAGAACAGTGGTGGATGACATGTTAGCATTATTTCAGTGTCTTCGCGTAAAACGTGAATAATTTCAGTAAAAGAAGTTACTGAACTCGTGTTTCCTTGAGCTGACCAGGGATGATGAACAGATGCATACTCCCCCAGGCCCGATGCAAATTGAATACGGTTGTACTTATGTCACTGTGACCAAGTCTTTGCTCCGACTTTTAAAGATAATAAGCACCACATGATGCATCATCAAGTGACTCCAGATTTGATCCCACATGCGTCACCACTTAATATTTTGAAGTGCACCTGTTAACCTACCTTAGCATATGCCTTATAAATAACACATGCTCCGTAGAGGCCGTCCTTATAAAGGCAATCTGTTTTAAGCAGATTGAAGTTGTGATGGAAAATGATCACATGAGAGCCTATCCATACTCCACGGCCCCTTCTTTTTGCCGAGTTTTGAACGGGCTCGACATCTGAAGATGCGGGGCTCGGCGGTGGACTTGCACGGCCATGATGTTGCCTAGCGAGGTGGAGTCATGTGGTCTCAAAGAGAGAGGAGAGAGAGAGAGAGGGGGAGACGGACTGTGGAGCTCCAGCAGCCTCCGCTGTCCTTGTGCGCCCTCGCCTGTCCGAAAGAGGGAAGAGACCTCGGCGGCTGCGGCCTCCCCCTCCCCCACCGCGCCCGCTGAGGAGTCGAGGGAAATTCCTTTGGCTTTCTACCCCGACTCTTTCATCTGGCCAGCAGAGAAAAAAGTAAACCCCTCTCTTCCTCTCACTCTCTGACGATTCGAGGTCGCTGCCTTTTGTGCGTTTGAGAAATCTAAACAGCAGAGTCTGCTTTTGCAACTCTAGAAAGTCCCCTCCTCTATCAGTGTCTCTGTTATCTGGTACTCGTTTTATTTAACTTGTTTATTGTAATTGTGTTTTAGTGACGTAAGTAAGTCCCCCGGTGTTATACGATTAGTTTTGGGAGACGGAACCAAGAGCACCATTACACAGTAGTTAAAGATCTACTGCAAGTTGTTAATGAAGAACCACAAACTAATGGAAATGCACTGGAGGAACTTCTCAGTCCAAACGTTAATATATGCATGAGTCAGAAGGAAGAAGAAAATACACATTTAAATTGGAGTACATGCATTAATAAATACATGCATCGAAACAATATATTTATGGTATTTTCTTTCATATCAAAGTGTGCAGCTTTTATTTGGTGCTGTTTGTATGTGGAAACAGGCCACTGAATGGATGCAGATCACATCGGTGTGTGTATATTTCAAAATAATAAAGGTGGATCAGGATGAAGGCCAGTCTTCAAGTGAAGCGCTGCACGGATGGCAAAGCTCTCATTGTTGTTGCTACTTACCAGGAGTTATGCAATGTGTCATGGCAGGGGCAGATGGCATCTTGTGATCATCCGGAGATAACACTTAGAAAGGGCTTTGCGCAACACATGAATGACCTTGCGGGTTTACAGTAGTGTCACTTATATTGTGTGTGTTTTAGATAGTGAAGGACACCGCTTGGGTCTTGGAGAGTTTCCCCCTTTTATTGACATAGACGACTGGCCACTGTATAATGTATAATGGGCTCGGTTATCTTTCCAAATGACCCAAATCCTGCACACTCTCGGTGGCAGAAGAGCAGAGAAGCAGACTGCACTCATGGCTCTGCTTCAGCGTCTCTACTTGTGCACGGGGAGATCAAAGAGGGGGAGCGCCCCATGCGGCAGACACAGCAGAATGCGCCCCCTCACTTTTACTAGCCAGCCCAACTTGAACTTGACCATGGAGCCTGCGCAGTACGCATGTAATCCAATCCATGTCCCTGGCACCGCAGAGCTGCCACAATGTTTGCTTCTCAGCACCGAAGTGTTGCGGCGGGTGAGAGAATAGCGCAAGAATGAGCTTGCTGGATGTCCAGCGCGCCTCTGGCGGAGGTGCGCACCCGCGTTTCACACGAGGAGTCAGAACCTGGAAGAGAACTACCATCTCCCCCTCTCCTTCATTATCGCGGCCCCTCCCGTCTCCGTTTGCTTCAACTTGGCCTTGAAACGGGATGACGCAGCTCGCAGCGCGTTAACTCGCTGACCTTGGAGCGAAAAACGCGTCTTGATGACTATACAGCTGGAAATCTTTACGCTGCAAAGAGCCGCTCACGTCGCTCTTCCCTGCCCCATCCTGCAAACCCCGAGCTATTAGACGCAGGGGCTTAGCGAGCCACTGAGATCAGCCCTCTATTACCCCATTAAAAAGGAGAAAACATCATGGGCATGGCTTACCATCAGTTCAGCAGTAGCAAGGCAACGCACCAGGTGCAAAGCCCTGATGTTTCACGAGAGTGCGCGTAAGAGTGCGCGTTTGGCATCTTTGGGGAAAGGCGATATTTACAAGTCGGGCTGGTTGCAAATGAGTTTTTATTTTTAGCGCTGCTGTCTTCTGGAAATATGTGTGCACCGGTTTTTGGTGTGTTGATCTTTCGCGGCTAATAATGGATCTTATAGTCCTGAGCCGGATTTAGACATGTCTGTGCGTTCTTGTGTAATTGCAGGCGTTTTGCGATGAGACGTGTTGGTGCCGTGGAGCATTTAGAGCGACGTCGGACTGATTTGCATGTGATTAGAAGTGTTGCAGAGAGATGGCCCAGACTGGGCTCCGTGGTTCGCAATCATGGCTTTTCGATCCTTCACATCGACTTGAATTTTCACGAGAAAATAACACTATTTTTCGACTACTTTTAGATTAAGTTTCCATCTTGAGCACTTCTTCGTGGCTGGTAATCAGTTACACAATGAATAGACACGTTTATTTAATTAATCCAATAATCAACATTCTTATTAAAATTATCAATCACTTACCAAAACGATCAGCTACATTTCCAAAAAAAAGTGGACCATGTTTTGACGCATCATTAATTCAATTTAACAAGTCACACAACGCCTTGACGTTCAGGCAATATTTAAAATGGATGCATTGTCATATTCCTCCATTGAAAATCGTCAACAGACAATTTGAGAAATAATAACACATGTTCCAGTGAAATAGTTTACACTGATTTGTCTTTTTTTATTGGCCGATCTTTGAAGGCAGGCCAGCTGCTAATTAACTTTTGCGAGTATTTTCGTTTTGTTTTGACTGGTTCTCTGAAAAGGTCTCAAAAGAAATCTAAATTAAACTCACTAGAGCGTCTTCATATGTACAGCGGCGCCGGACATTTCTGTACACGCGTCATTTCTTTCCCCCAATAAGAAAACAAAAAGATCTGAAATATAGATGATAGGGCGTTATCTTTTTCAGTAGAGCTTTTACATTTCCCTTTTAATAAACCATAATTGCAGCTTCTATTTGTGGTGCAAAAATCTGCACACACAAATGTTTTCTTTTGTGCTGGCTGCGCGAAGCAAAAGGCCAAAATGGCAGATGCTCATATCGCATCGTATCCTGATCATGATGAAGGTACAATTACCAACTGGAAGCGGCAGCAGCCCCGATTATGATGAGATGAATAATAATGGGCTGCATATAATACAGATAATGACAATCACAATAACGATTTAAAGTGCCTCCATCGTTCTCCATAGAAAAAAAAAGAGGCTATTACAAATGTGTCGGTTGTATACGAATGTGCGCATAGGCAGGACGTGAATGGCGCAAAGTCTGCTGCCAGAATGATGACATTTTAAAAAATAGTAGCTACTATTCCATCACCTCCCTCATAGTCTCCATCCACGCAGCGGCGAATGAAACAAACTGCAGACCTTTTTCCTATCTGGCGTGATTCCTGCATGCCAATAAATGATTTCACATGCAGCTCGCGGTCTGCTGCTATAGCTTTAGCAGGCAGTTAACGCAACGTTTAAGACTTCTGCTGGAGGAATTGAAACGTATAGGCGCGTGTCAGTCAAAAGCACGTCAAGAACACCTTGGTAACGTAAGCTACAGTTAACGGTAGCCCTTTTAGATGTGTGTGTGCGCGTGTTGTACGAGAATGAAGTGGGTCAGTTTTTTTTCTTATTTTTTTTATTTTTTTATGCAATACTTCATAATCGCATTGCAGGCGACCGTCCAGAAAATATGGAAAAGTCAAGTGTGTGACCGCCCTGTGGTTCACTGCTCTGACCACAAAAACATATTGCTTGTTACGTTTTGACAACTTTTTGACAGCCCTGCTTTAAACACGTGTCGCCAACGAGCCTGAGATTTTGACTGCACGTAGGTCCTCTAAGCAGTCCTTTTTTATAACATAATTTATGCTATTAATGACAAAAATTTATGGCAGAGCATAACTTTATATAGACGTTTCCCCCCATTTGCCCAGGCTTGAGGCGCTGAGGCTGCGGAATAAATGTGGCCTTTCTCTCTCTCTCTCTCTCTCTCTCTTGCGCGCGCGCTGCGTAATTTGGATGCCAGTACAAACAGAGGGGTTGAACCTTGATAATGACCTCGGAGAAAAGCCTCCCGGCTGGATTGCCAAGACCCAAAGTGGAGTCCTAAACCTCCAGGCATCATTCAGATAAGGGATCATATCAGGGATTATATCCATCCATTATTATTTAGTTATCACCATTGGACATTGCACTGGCACGAAAACACTGTCATCACGTTGTCATGTGTCTTCCACACATTTCTGACTATCAATAATGACAAACCAACAAGTGTCTGCGCGAGTCTGTAATAAGTGCATCTTCCTGGTGAAATGATTTGGCGCCGCTTAGCGCGCCGCTCCAGCGAAGCGTCTGTGTTCATTGTACTTCGGGATGTCTCATGTTGGACTGACCACATGTGCGCGCCGGCGGCCACCTTGGCGATGGCAGGGTGGCTGTGACTGTAGGCCTGTTGTTTACAGAATGAAATGATCTATACATGGATAATACACATTTATTTATTTATTGTTTAATCTCCTCCCTGCAGCATATATAAACAGGCCCGATGGCTACGGAGAGATGGTAAACATCACTTGACAACCGCCATCAGTATGGGACGCTTAATGTTTAACACAACATTGATTAATTTGGCGCTTGATTTGCCGAGATCGAGGACGAGCACAACGGGGCAGCAACAGGCGAGGCCTTGTGTAGCTCCTCAATGACTCGTTGTTGTTGCGGCACGTCGTTGCGCGATGCTTTCGCGAGGCTCTCTTGTATGATAACGCCAGGACAGTGTTGGCAATCACGCTTTGAATCACACTTTGTGAGAGTTTCTCCTCGAGCGACCCAGATAGTCCAAGTTAATTTATTAATAGCCTGCTGCACTTAACCACACGATATATGATTGATTGTAAACTAGAGAAATGGCGCGTGTACAAGTATTGAATACCTTGAATAGAGAATGCTTTATGAACGAGTTCAAATGCAGTAAGCACCATGTTTCGTATGTGTTTTCCAGTCATGGATTTTGTACGATTAACACTCAAATATTGTAATAAAGTGGGTTTAATAAGCTGCACAAGGCTGTGTTTAGTGACGGTTACCTCAAAAGGCCTTATATTATTTTTTATCTATTTGTTGAATCAAACACAGCATGTTATTAAATAATTAAATACATATATATTCAGTTATTTTGCTTAAAGTGAATTACTTTAAATACCAAAATAATCAAATACTGAAGTTCCACAAAATATATATATATAGGCTATATATATATATATATATATACATATATATAAAATATATTATTACGTGCACCTCCTCCTCATACAAAACATTATGTAGCCGACATTTCAACACTACAACACGCCCCTTCCGATCTTGGTTCTTGCTGAGCAACACAATTTTAGTTCATCATCGCTTCTTCTGCTCAGCACTGCTTCACTACAGTTTACTAGTAGAGTTGTTTCAGTGCCAGGAGGCCACAGCACGAAACCCGAAATGCTTCAGAACATTCCTGAATCAAACCGTGAATACTGTGGGGATTCGGATTCGTGTAGATTATGAAAAATTTAGACATTTTGTTCACTTTCTGCATCATTACAAATAAGTTGTTTTATTTGGGGGTTTCTGTTGAAATGTCTAATGCGTTAACATTTAGCTTTTTGACTTATCAAAGGTAGATGAGACCAGAGAAGCGTTTCTTTAATTTGTCTAAAGTATCTGCGTCGCTGTTTTACGCACAGATGGGCCAAAAATGCATGCTGGATGTTGAAACCCTGCACGAATCCAGTGAAGGCTCCACTCCACCAGGTCCATTTCCTCCAGAATAGACTTGGAGCGACTGGTCGTAAACACAAGCCAGCAGACCAGACACACACGCACACACGAACGCATGCATGCACGCACGCACGCGCGAACACAACACCCCCTATCCTGTCCCCCTTCTTTTTTTCCCTTTTTTTTGGGAGAGAGATCAAGATCATTTTCACACCTACCTGGCGATAACGCCTCCAAAGATCTACGAATAAAACATCTGCAGCATTCCTTTTTATATCCCCAACCCTGGGATACAAAAGTACGCGCCACCCAAGTGAAGCGGGTACAGACTAGTTCGTGAGAATAAATGGAGGAGAAAACAAAATGATAGTAAAAGTTAATGTCCTCCAATAGCTTTCATTGGGACAGGAATTCTCACCCCTCTTCCGCTCTTTTCAAGGCTCAGACGGTCCCTTCAAAGCCTGAATAGCCCGACAGGCTGGATGGCTAGACTGCAACTTTCAACTTGACCTTGGCCTCCAGCCGCGTCTACCTCCTATGTCAAAACGCGCACGCCAACAGGCTGTTTTCACTCCTTTGCATATTGTAAACATGTCTAGTTTCAGAAACATTCACCTCAAACCATACACGACTTAAATCGGATTTTTTTTAACCTCAAATTGGTATGTGTGTCTAGGTCTGTCTGTTTGTAGAAGCATTGTGATTACATTTAATTGCTTGACATATGTCGACTCTCATACGCGTCTATAACGTTACTATATCCCATACTTAATGCACTGTTATATTGTACACAGTACGGACGGACAACAGACTACGTGTCTGATGCCTTAGTGCGGGGCAAACGTGTTTAATTCCTAATGGGTCGATACGGATCGTGTGGCGCATGAATTGAAGATAAATACAGGTAAATGGCTGAGTGATGATGCTCAGTTCGTGTAGCGACGAAGACAAAGGGTGGTCAGTGTACGTGCGTTAAGGCCATAAGGATACTCGTATGCGTCATAGCTGTTTTTTTAAATGATTGCCCTCTTTTCAATAATCGACTCTTATTTGAACTCCAGACATACAAAAATAACCATTTAAAGCCATTTGTGTCCCAATTTAATAATTTTTGCTCCTAAAATATAACCTCGTGTGAATTAAAAAAAAAAAAAGTGTGCTCCTCTTATGCACATCTTACTTTGAAGAAAAAAGGAGCAACATCCATCTGAATGGAATCAGACCCGTCGAAAGCTAAATTCCCTCATAGGTACCGTCACCTTACTTCGCCGCATTTTTCTCCATTTAATTATCTGTACTGGGTGATGTTTACCGTCCTCTTTGCATAGCCTGCTCACGTGACCACGCCTGGGCCAATGACGGCGCAACCTCTGCGCTCTTGTGCGCGTCAGAGTGGCATTACTCTCCGGGAACGAGTATCTCCTTTTCTCAGTCTCTGGGCTTTTTAAAAAAGAGCCAGAAGCTTCAATGTTGGATGCCGTGCTATGACAACGTCACTGCTCCTCCGTCCTCGCTGGGTCGACCCCTCGGTGATGTTCCTCTACGACAACGGCGGCGGTTCCGATGAGGTGACCAAGAACATGGAGGGTTTTGCTGGAGGCAACTTTGCTGCGACCCAGTGTAGGAATCTGATGGCGCACCCCGCGTCCCTGGCACCCAGCACGGCTTACTCGTCCGGCGATGTACCCACCTCCGGTATGGGCGAGCCTGTGAAACAGTGCAGCCCTTGCTCTGCAGCTCAGAATTCCTCCAGCGCTTCCTTGCCTTATGGGTACTTCGGTAGCGGCTACTACCCGTGCAGAATGTCGCATCACAGCAGCATAAAGTCATGCGGAGCGCAGCCCCCCTCCGCGTATGGAGAGAAATACATGGACACGTCCGCCTCGGGCGACGACTTCACCTCTCGCGCAAAGGAATTCGCGTTTTACCCGACCTACTCTTCAGGCCCATACCAACCTGTCCCCAGTTACCTGGACGTCCCTGTGGTGCCAACTCTCGGTCAGTCAGAGGCCAGGCACGAGTCCCTGCTGCCCATGGAGAGCTACCAACCGTGGACTCTCGCCGCCAACGGCTGGAACGGCCAGGTTTACTGCGCCAAGGAGCAGCCGCAGCCTGGACACATGTGGAAATCCTCCATACCAGGTAGGCTACATCCCTCGGGCTCCTGCCTTTTACCTATAGAGCTGTTTGACACGTGAGTTTGTTAACAACATGCACACTGTGTAGAATGGAGTGTTTGAAATGTTGCTGTGTCAACCTGTAGAACAAACTGCAGATAGTATGGCCACAGCTGGATTACTGAAATAATGTATGGAATGGGAGGGAAATGTTTACTTAAAATAACCACTATGCGCTAAGATTATTTCTTCACTTATTTTAATTTTCCTATCCATAAAAAAATGTTACTTTTTACTACTAAATAATACTTCCATAAATTAATCATCTGTCATTATCATCGAGTAGTCAACCATATGTGTCCTTGTTTGGGGAATATAACAAAGCAAATGTTGAAATATTTCATTTTATTTGAAAGTGTAAATGTTTGGCATGGAAACTATTTCCGTTTATTGATAGGAAAGTATTTCCAGTTGAATGTGAAACTCGACCACTTGTTGTGAAGCAACTCATGACAGCTTCTTTTGTCTTCATGCCTCAGACGCCGTGTCCCACACCGGAGGAGAGTCCGGCTCTTACCGACGTGGAAGGAAGAAGCGCGTGCCATACACCAAGGTGCAACTGAAGGAACTCGAGCGCGAGTACGCCGCCAATAAATTTATCACGAAGGACAAAAGGAGGAGGATATCGGCCCAGACCAACCTGTCCGAGAGACAAGTCACGATATGGTTTCAGAACAGACGCGTGAAGGAGAAGAAAGTTGTCAACAAATTGAAACCCATAAGCTAGTTTTTTAATTTCTTATTATTTTTTTTATTTTTTATTACGGACAATACACACACACACACACACACACACACACACACACACACACACACACACACACACACACACACACACACACACACACACACACACACACACGTTTGGACTCCTGGGTTGGAAGAACGCAACTCATTCCTGACTGAAAATGATTGACTTGTATGTTGCCAAATGATTTCCCGGAGCTTCTGGATCACATTTTCTGAGGCCTCTGAATGCTGGACCCTCCGTTTTCTGCCACTTGTTGTTAAACAGCGTATTGTGTAAGGACTCGAGTTGGGGTGGGGAAAAAAAAAGAAAATTATATAGCTGCAGTATTTGTGATTTTTTTCCCCCCTCTTTTTTTCTTTTCTTTTTTGGACTTGCTCACACACAGGAAAAGTGACCCCATTCAGAAAGGTTGTGCGCCACCGAGCTACGCCTTTATCTGCAACTTTATCGACGGCGATAACAAATGCGAAGAGTCACAGGAAGTGATTTGTTTTACGGATCTGGACCTTGGGAATGTTAAATATTAATCCCTCCTGGCTATCTTATTTTTTTCTTTTTAAAAAAAAAAAAAACCTATCTCACATACTTAGCTTTTTATGAAGTAGTCTTATCATATGAACCCGTGCTCTCATTCATATCCAATCCATGGTGCAATTCTTATTATAATGCTTAGATAATCGTTCGGGATATGTGTTCATATCAATCATAGCTTTTTTTTATTTTATAATGTGTGCGTATTCATGTGGTTGTACATAAAGTAAATTCCGGCATGATATCCAGGTTATTTGTGTGTGAGTCTAGTATGTCGGTGTTAAAGTCCGTCCCAATAAAATATGGACTTGGTTGAATTGTATCTAGTTATGTTGAACTTGGCTCCCTTTCATGGCATGGCATGATCATAGCTCGGTTTATAGTTTGACTTATTTATTTCGAAGAAATATCTCTTCCATTGCTACTCCTTTAAGGTCCATACTCGATGGGACAAACGTGGTTTCATTGGAGGCATCTTGTCGCGTCCCTGCTGGGTTTGGAGAAGCTTTCTTAATCCGAAAATACTTTCTGCTTTTTATTTTTATTTTTAAAAATCCAATATTTGCAATATGTGGTAGAGTTCTATTTTGGCTCTGGGAAAAGGGGAAATAAGTCAGTTGAGGCTGGTCTGTTGAAAAATGGGCTGACATTGCCATCTAGCGGCAACTTTGTGTAGGGATATTTGACCACTGATAATCCACTTGGGTATATCAGTTTACACAATATAATAATAGAAACAATAAATTAAATCACGATGATACAAAATAAGATTTTATTATGATAGTCAGAATAACGATTTCATTTAATTTTATAATTACCTAAATAGTTTTGGCTTTGTCTGAGACAGCAGTCGTAATAAACAGACTCGGTGAGAATTGCAGGAAAGCTTTTATTTTAATTATTAACATATAGGCCTATAATGACACAAAATATTCCCTTACTCATCCTAAATGTGACTATTATAAATAATCGTACGAACATTTAAACGATTAGAAGGACTTCATCTTGAAGGTGAACTTGTGTATTTTTCGCTCCAAATGTATTTCCCAGTAATTTGTTTTATTCCTAAAGACACGGTAAAGGTAAAAAACAAACAAACAAAAAAACAATGCAGTCCTGGTGTTTAAATGGTAACAGATACCAATCCCTTTTGAATAAATCCTTCAGATGTACAGGCCTTGTCTAAATATGTCGCTTTTTCTGAGATGAGGCTATTTCACGTTCACGTCGAGCGTTGCTGTGTTTGTATCTAAATACTGATCAAGGAAAAAGACAAATTGATATGTCTGCTTGAAGCCCTACATTTTGAATCCTTTTAACGACCCGTTGGTGGCCGGTTTCAAACGGCGCAGGCGGCCGGGTGTCGATCCGTTTTGTACAACTACACATTAGCCTGCTATTTCTGTTCGAGCGTCCAACCGCGTTGTGTGTTCGTCTCCTTTCAGAAACACGTGTCGGATTGATTAAGATATAGAAATAATTTTAAGTAATCTATTTTCACATTTCAGTAGATTTTCCACGATTATTGTATTAATCCCGTATGCTCCCGTAATAAAACAAATATATATTTAACCAGCCGTAAATTACACTGTAACAGCCATGCTTTTTTTGCATTTTAAATGTATTCTGATAATTCTGATTAATTTGGTGCCTTTTCTGGCTGATTCGTGGAAATGCATGGAAATTGAATTGTATTAAAATTAGATGAATTTCGCGTTTGATTTAAAATAATTTAATCTGAATTTTCTTCATTTTTGTGGCGCTGAAAAAAACCCCAAATGTCGCTTGTATAACCACCGTATTTACGTCCCCACGTCACTCCTTCCCTGTCGAAAATAACCTAGTGGGCAGAGCTTCTTCGAAAAGATGTTTCTCTCTTGATTGATGAAGTGCAGTTGTAACGCAACTGCAGCCAAAAACGCAACTTCCCACCATGCTTGTTTTGGCCCCATTAGTGAATATGATTCAGTCTTACTGGCAGTCAAATGTCAGGCATGAAACCAAATCCCTCCTTATTCAGAGCCGCAGCTCCTCTAGCCGGCTTTCACACCTGTTAGGCTGATTTACTCTGCAATAAAACCGTTTTAGCCCATTTTGCTAAATGGAATAGCTTATGTCTTTCAAGCACATATTCCGTACATAAGACTTAAAGCATTTGGACGGTCTATACTCTGATGCAAAGGGTATAATTGTATTTATTTATTTATTTTTTTTGCTCAAACCCTAAACCTTAAAGGATATATTTCTAAAAGATGCAGCCCAGAAGACACGTCTGCGTTCTCAGCTCACTCAAATACATTTATTTATTTAATTTCTATAAATACTTATCTGGGAACTGGGTGCTAATTTCATAGTCTATTATTATTTTTTATGTGGCCTATTGTTGGTATTGTAGTCGCGGTTGTAGTGATGATTTATAATGTTAGTTGAAGCCATTGGGTACACGTTTCTGTGTCTTATATCTCATCTTAATGGGTGTTTTTCAAAACTGTTCAAATCACATTTATAATATAGTACTTAATATGGGAATTACATTCACTGTTCAGGTTCTACATTCAGGAAACAAACATGTATTATTATTAGTATTATTATTATTATTATTAGTAGTAGTATTAAGCCCACACGGTGTATTCTAAAGGCCTTTTCCTAAAGTAGTGATAGCTGCATTTCTGATGGTAGTCACGGCGAGCTGGCTGGCCGAGAGAAACGCCACAGAAATGGGAGACAGACGCGTACGTCCGCGGGCACGGAGGGCTATCTCGTCCTCTGACGTCAGCACGGCGGGGCGCGCGCGTGTTGCACAACCAACTCGGAGATGGGAGAAACGTCTGCTCGGTGCGTCCTGTAGTCCCCAGAACACAATAGAGCGGAAGAGCCGAAGCGTTAGAGCGGAAGTTTAGTGACGTAAACGGCGAGGCACTTGATTGGCTGAGAGGAAGCAACAGCAGCCTTTCGGCGTCTTGTTGAGAACCAAAACAAGGCTATGTCCCACCTCCGCGCTGACGCATTCGCACGATGTCCCGCCTATGACTCCTCCCCTTCCTCCTCTCCCTCCTCCTCCTCGCGGCTCTCCCGGGACAGCCCCCCGGTGCTGTGGCAGGAAACGCGCGGCCGGATCCCTGCGCAAAACTTGGGTTCTGCTGCCACACTAAGGCAAAATGAGTGAATTGCAGTTAATTTCAAGTTCTCAGAAGAATTCAATTAAGTCATGATTTCCTTTTAAAATGGCGATATACTGAGTTCCATGTGTTATTTGTTCAAACTGAAGTAGGTGAAGTCGGCGGGTCGAGTGTTGGGCGTGCTTTCAGACTAAAACGGGTCGGTTTTAAAGCAGCTTTTATTATTCAATCTGTGTTCCACATAACGGCGAATGGCATCATCAAATAATAATAATAATAATAATAATAATAAAGAATAAGTAAGGTCACGGTTTCTATTTGTCAAGTACATTGAAAGGACGTATCGGCCACCCTCAGCCTGCATATAAAATAATCTGGGCAGAAACGCTCTATTCTCGAAGACATTGATACCTGGTGCTGTTCTGGGATCAGTGAATGTGTCAAATGGAGCACCTGTCTTATAAGCAGCCCCGTCTGTCTCACCTGGTTGAACGCAGACCAATGGCCAACATTGCGCTTTACATTGACCTTCGCTGTCTGTCTCTGCGTAATGGTGGCTCTGCCCGCGACCTTCAGCCACTCAACAATATCGCTCCGGTCAAGCTTGACAGCACGAGTTTGGAAGATAATCTCGTAATACACCACAAAGGCCCGATGAGACACGCATTCATCTAAAAACCGTGACAGCGGTCAAATAGAAGCACTTGACCGAGATTATGTCGAAAGCCTGAGTCGGCGCCTTGTTCCTCCTCTGAGGGGGTTTCCTGTCCTCCTCATGGTTTGAAATATAAATGCCAAATAATTTACTGTGTATGTTTATGAAGGGTGTACAGACGAGGCATGTGTTTGAGGAGAAAGATGCACACGGCGTGTGTGTGTGTGTGTGTGTGTTGTGTGTGTGCACAGCGTGGATTACAGTGGAGGCAAATAATAAATATAAACTTGCAGAAGATCAAATAAGGCCTCTTTGTGCAGCAGAGAGCATGTTTTATTGAATATTTGATTCTCTATCGATGCCTGTTTGCAAACAGCGACTCTGTGTAGCGGATTTGTCTTTTTTAAAAACGATGCAGATGCTTCACATTCGTGTTCTTAACGACAAAATTCACTTTTTTTTAAACAAAGCAAAGGAATTAAGGGCGGAAGTCAATCATTTTACATGCTTGTTTGTTTTCTAAGTAAAATAGATGAATGGTAGGACTATCATTATATTTTCTCGTAAGAGTTTGTAAGAAAAGTTATTGTATGGCGATTTGGAGAACACCCCAGGTGATCCTGGATCAGTTCAGATCTGGGAATGTAAACGAAATAACGAAAGTGATAATAAAAATAATATTCTGCTGTTTATGTAAATATAGAAACTTGAAATCCAATTCAGCGGCGACGTTTTCGTTGCAGTTTGTCGTTGAATTGCGTAACCTTGGTTACCATGAGTTAGAATAAATAATCTTAATACTACTAAAAACCCCACAATATCATCTAAATTTCAAATTTTCCTACGTAAATAGAGTGCAAGCATCGCCTTGGTTTAAACATATTTAAAATCTCACGTTAGCTATTATTAAATACTTTATAATATAGTTTATATTACGGTATACTGGAAGTTCACAGATGAAAATCAAACTTCTAGACATCTATTGTAAACTCTGTTTTAGTATTTTTACAATGTTTATTTATTTATTATTATTTTTTTCAAAGCATAAAATTAGTGACTACTTTTCATCAGGCGGTCCTACTTTACGTACTCTAAATTACGTTTGAATACGCGGAGACGAGTCAACTGGAGATTGATTTCAGAAACTTTGACTACATATTTATTTCTGCCATCGATTCATGTGAAAACGAGACGAGTGTTTTCTGAAGAAATAGCCTGTTTGTTTAATTGTGGCTTCCTTCTCCCACATTAAGTTGAAACCCTATCACTCCACTCAGCTTTCTGTCTTTCTATTTATTTCTATCTATTCTGTTTTGGTAAAATTGCATTGACCCCCCCCCCCCCCACTGAAATGCATTTTCTGTTCTTTTGTCCACACAGGCCCGTTCCTGCTCACGCCCTGTTTCCCAGGATACCCTCTACAGGCGAGTCCAGCATTGAGTCTCCACTGGTGAGTAGAGCCGCTCCCGTTGACCGTGGAGTTGGTCAGTTTGCCTGCATGGCCCCTGTGTGGTCCGCCTGGGCCCTATGTCGTTGCCATCGCTGTCGGCCCCCATTTCTGTCACCTGTAGATAAATCAACAGTTGTTCCCCGAATCAGGTTCAAATGTACCGACACACACACATTCCTGCGCGTCCATTTGTACGCGACGAAGTGCTCCGGTTATTTATTTATTTTTAATCCGATTATTGTGTAATCCCCGCATAGACATACGTGTATCAATGTCGCATCATGATAGCCCAACAAAGACAGCATTCAAGTTCAAAAACTAATTTTCTCAATTTACTTCAATCTCATAATGTGAAAAAAAAAACAAGAACCAACGTTAACACGCCAATTTAGATTTTTAATGGATGTTTTGTCTTAATTTGTACATTTATGAATGAGCTCCGAGTTTTGGATGCGCGCTCACTGCTACGTGTGCGCGCTCTAAACAGCCACGTTTCGCTGTATTTTGTGATCTTTGAATGTATTTATCAGAGTGTGCGCATCAAGAAGGTCACGGTTGATCCCCGTCTCCTTCATGTGTCGTCAGACCTGCCTGTGTATCCTTTCGGCCTCCTGCTCAGCGCTAAACACGGTGCTCATTTTAAGATAAAGAATATAGTGAATGGATGCTTTGAGTCGCAGGTGTGGTGGCCTTTTTTTTTCCACCATAAAATGAAAACAAAAACCAGCCTGTACTAAAGCGCAGGGCCTTTAAGTTCCCTCAAAGACTTAAACTACAGGAGGTTTCTTTGCAACACACTGAATGCGCCTATTTAGTCTGCTTTACAGCCTATAGGCCTACCTGACGTGGCGTAAAACTGTACTTTCAGTTCCTCCCCACACTTGATTGTTAACTTGTTGTCTAACAAGCTTTTATGGCGCACTGGTCGGCCCGTCTGCGCGTCGCACTCTCGCCCTGACACGACCGCTTCAATCCCCCCGAGGTGGAAGTTACACTTTATCTAACGTCAAATATTTTTTTCAGATCTATTAGCACAGCATTGCTATGATTGTTCGTGTTTGATTGAGTCCAAATGGTGCGTGTGTGTGTTTATCTATGCACGAATGTGGGCTAAGCTACGGAAACAGCTGGAAACGTAGAAGGAATTAAGCTCTTCCCTTGACTTAAAGGCCATGAAAACAGCGTCCTATGCTGATTATCTCCATGTCGAATCTTTTTTTATTGTCCCTCGTGGTGTTTTATTACCAAAAGTTAGTGCATTAATGTTCATCTTTTCGGCTTTGTTTCCATGTTTGTCCTTATTATGATAGCATTGGATTATTATCATAATAAGGAGTTCTGATGAGACATTCTCCCCAAAAGTATGAGTTGGTGTCAATGATTTACTATGTGGAGCTAAATCCACACCAACTAAGGGCCTACATATCTCACGATGCACAATTAGTGCGAAGGTGAAGTTCATTAGACTTTCTCTCAGCTCAGAGTTACAGGCTCACATTATCGACTACTCTTGTAACCTAAAGCCTGCGTAAATGCACAAGCAATTAAAGCAACTCCATCCGGGGCACAGTGGGCCATTTGCTCTCTGTAAAGGACTCTCTCCCTCCCCCGAACTTGAAGTCCACCGCACAGACAAAGCTTTGGCTTTGAGGGCTTTTACGCAGCGCCAGAGTGCAGTTTGGATGACCAAAAAACCGCACAAGCAGGATTTTCTGAGGATCAGCACTTCCTTTAATACAAAACACATTTGACATACTTTAAATGCATCTCTATTTTCTTTTCAGGATTAAATATTTTCATTTGTTAGAAAAAAAAGTGTATGCATTGTAAGTCGAAATCTTACCGTGTAGTTGTTTACAGACGTGGCATGTTTGTGAGTCGTTGTAAATCCCCAGCTGCTGACTTTGAGTCCGCGTCGGTGGCGACTTCCTATCACGCTTGGCCTGTTTTGTGGTGTCTGTCTAGCCGGGAGAGGAAAAAAAAGGCGCAGCAGAATACTATAGCAGCTATAAAAACGCAGGTCTGTCCAGAGCTGGCTTTGGTTTTCCTGGGCATCCTGTGCTCAATTACAGCTTAAAAGCTTCAGCACAAGTCATAGAATTTGTCTGGATTGACTGAGAGGCGGAGCGTGCGGTCGCAAAGACACTCGAGTTGTTTGTGCTCCTACAATTTATCCAAATAAAATGGCCTGCAAGTCGGGCGGTGGAAAGGACGGCCTACGTGTTTTTCCTGTTTTGATACACCCAGAGGGCATGATGCTTCATCGTCTTAGTGCGTGTGATATTTTAAGGTTTGTGTTTGTGCCATCAGGGGCCCCCTGGTTCCCCATGTGAACATCGGGCTGTGGGGCCAGGCCAGCCGCGGCGGTCTTAATCCGAGCTCAGGTCTCTCATTCACAGCACATTAGAGTCAGGTTGCAGCCTCTCCAAATCCAGCTCCACGGTGGCCTCCGAGCAGAGAGCCAGGGAATGTGCACTGACATGTTTACCAAACCAAATAGAAGTCACCTATTCATTTTAAAAGATAACTGAGCGTGTGCTAGTTGCTTTAGCTTCAGCGGGGAGTCAGCCTTTTGATCCAAAATCATTTGGTATCCGCAATTACGATTCTAAAATGGATCCCTGAAGATGTCGCAATGCACACGACGAGATATAACTTTAAAATGCAGCTGCAGATAATTTAAAATAATACGCAACACGGCCGTTAAGAAATGTCACTTTGTGTTTTGGTGTGTTTTTTTTGTTTACGCAATAGCGTCACGGGAATGAATAGAACAAAATGGTGATCTGATGGAAATTATTACTCATCAAAAACACAAGTGTCTTTCTGGAGTTTGTCTTTAATCTGGAAAATACGCATTTGAATGAATATTTGCACCAAAACATCAAGAAATAGTTGTGCGTAAAAGTGGGGCCGGCCCGAATTTTGCGTCTTTTTGGAGCTGTATCGGATCTATTCAATATTCCTGAGACAAACCAGAGCAGTAAAACAAAGATACTGCAAATAATACAATATTGTAGTTTTCTAAATAGGTAATTGAAGCAGATGTTTTAATGCCGATTGAGTGAGCCTCTGGCTTTGCCGAGAAGTCCATCATCTTGTTCCGTTACGAGTATAAATACTGCAAAAATATACCCAACGCGACAATTTAAAATATCTGTTTATTCTTGTGAGTTTGGAAAGACGAACAAAATGGCATTTTTAGTTTTTCCCTTAAATGTGCATTCTCTTCACAATAAATGTGAAGACCGTGTCGTGTATTTATTTAGTCAACAGTTCAGTTTGGTGTTTGTCTCGGGCTACTGGTACTAACACAAGGCTGTAGCCAGTTGAAACATTAGCCGCTACTTTGAACATGACCCTGATAACCAAATGCTCACTGAGCCAAATGCTGTGTTGTAAAACCAACAAATGATGATGACTAAGAGGTTTCTAAAAGCAGACTTTAGAGAGAAGCTGCTCTTTTTTTCTTCTTCTCCTCCTTCCTCCAATCCAGGTCAATGTTACCTATGCACAGTCATGCTGGTTTAGCAGATAGGGCTTGAAAAATCCTTTTTTTTTTTAAATGATTAAAAAACGAGGGAAATTAGAAAAGCTCAAACGCACAAATCTATTTTTCCAGGTCAGAGTGGAAAAGCACAGCACATCTGTGGAATTGATTTTGATATTTTGGATGAAGCTTCGATTGGAATCCCTCATCTCTCAACACTCAGCGTCCAATTATTGCTTTCCTCTTGACTTCGTTCCACGTTAAGGAATTCATCTTTTAATACAACATGGCGATAAACCACCGATGCCAAGCGCGAGGACACAGTCATGTCTCCAACACTCCTACACACACGGGCAGCCTCTCTCTCTCTCTCTCTCACACACACACACACACACACACGCTCGCGCAGGCTCTCTCTCTTTCTCTCCCTCCCTCCTCTCTCTCTCCCTCACACACACACGCACACACACAGCCTGAAAATCTGTCAATTTCTACCGCGTGGTCACGTGACCTCCTCTTCCATAGAGTGGATGGAGATGGCTCTCCACGTCAGCCTACGTCTCCAAATTTCTGCTTAGCGAACCTGCTTCAAAGAGGCAAGAGGCACGGCGCTCCATAGAGCCATGTTCAGGGCGGCTATAGAGGAATCAAACTCCAACATAGGGTTGTAGCAGAGTGTGAACTACGATGATGGATTTTGACGAAAGGGTGCCCGTCGGTTCGAACATGTATTTGCCCAGCTGCACTTATTACGTGTCGGCGGGGGCAGATTTTTCCGGTCTTCCCTCGTTTTTATCCCAGACCCCATCCACCCGCCCCATGACATACTCCTACTCCTCTAACCTGCCGCAGGTCCAACCCGTCAGAGAGGTGACGTTCAGGGACTATGCGGCCATTGAAGCGTCCGGTAAATGGCCGCACCGGGGGAACTTGCCCCATGGCTACCCCACCGCGGAGGACATGGTGCACCGGGACTGTCTCTCGGCGCAAACCGCCGTCGTGGGGGACATGTTTGGTAAAAACAGCCCCGCAGCCGCCGCCGCCGCGTACCACCACCACCACCACCATCACCACGCCAGCGCCGCCTCGGCTGCCTCCAATTTCTACGGGAACGTGGGCAGAAATGGCGTTCTGCCACAAGTCTTCGACCAGTTTTACGAAACGGCGTACGGGAACGCGTCGGAGAGCTCCTCCACAAACGGCTACTCGGGGGACAAAACGGCGCCCAAGCAGCCCAGCTCTGCGCCAGAGGACGCGCCGTCGTGCGGGGACGCCGAGGAGAAGGAGCCGCGCGATGAGGCGAGCAGCCCGCAGTTATCTTCCGGCAACAATGAGGAGAAATCCAGCAGCAGCAGTACGTATTAAAGTCAGCGGCTCGGTTATGAGAGAAAGTTTGCAATCTTGCGCGCTGCTGTTAACATTTTTATATGCTGTTTTATAAGCATATAAGGTTTATAGAGGGCCTGTAGACCCCCCACCCCCAACAAAACTTTGTTATAAACTGCAGGATCACGTGTTTGGAATTGAAATTGGCCGTGAAAGACATGAGGCCGGTGGTTTTTCAGCAACACTCCCTGACGTTTCCAACAACAACAAAAAAAAGCACCCAGTTATGAACGTGAATTTCTCCTTCAGACCTGCGACACTTCCACGTCCTTCTGAACGCGCCTGTTTCACGGTTTCTTCGCGTTAAAGGCGTACTTGCATGTAATGAGGGCTGTGGCTCTGGTTTAAGGTTTAGCACACATGAGCTCTCGTGTTAAAGTCATCGTGGACTCTCCGTGTTCCCAATTGTGCGTTTCCCCCCCTTTGTGTTCTATAAAACTACTATAAACGGCAACTCCAACAACAACTATTACTGCTGTAAAAGCTGTTTAATGCAACACGCGCGTATTTTCCTGTTGCTTAGTTGCGTCTCTTTTAAAAGCGAGGTTATTGTTTTGTTAGAGAAAGGTTAAAGCCCACATGTATTGTTTAGCGAACCAGCACGAATAGTTGTTGTAATCCTTCCAGTGTAATATCACCTCAAATATATGACACCTGAAATGTTGATCCGTGGAACATTCTTTATAGAGGAAATCCGCTCATGCGTAATCTTGGCAATATCCAGGGCGTATAAATCTTTTTTTCTCTTTTTTGTAACATAGTCATGACCAATTTGAAATGTTTATAATTTCTGTGACCGGTCCACTTTCTTTTTTTTTTGTGCCTTACAGATGGACAGAGGACCCGTAAGAAAAGGTGCCCTTATTCCAAATATCAGATCAGAGAACTTGAACGAGAATTCTTTTTCAGCGTGTACATTAACAAGGAGAAACGCCTGCAACTCTCTCGGATGCTCAACCTCACCGACCGACAAGTGAAGATTTGGTTTCAGAACCGTCGCATGAAGGAGAAGAAACTGAACAGGGATAGATTACAGTATTATACGTCCAATCCGCTGCTTTAGGGGCCAGAACGGCACCGGTCCCGGCTCCCCCCCCACCCCACCTCCCAGTCCTCCGCTGTGGGACTGGCTGCGTTTACAGACAGACTGGCTCTCCGGCTGTGACTCTCCCAGTGTACATTGTGTACCACAATGGCCGCGACAGCAGCAGCAGCAGCAGCAGCACTGCTCAATGGTTAATTTCAAGTTCGAGGACAACACTATCCCGCGATTTGAATTACCCGCCGAGTGAGCATGAATCAAGACAGTCTGTGGGCTTTGATTTCACTCTTCAGACTCTGTTTTGAGGAAAAAGTAGAAATGGATTTTTGTCCTCTTGCGAGGGCCCATGTTAATATAATTGTGACTCACAGACGCCTTGTTTATTCCCCTTTTCACACGGGCGGATATTCAGTCCCTAATTGACTGAGCCAGTGTATTTTGTAATCAAAATATTTGTTCTTTATTTCTGTTTTTTTCTTAAATCAGAAAAAAAAAGTGTTGGATTTGGGAGGACGGCGACTTACGTGACTTAATAACTGAATATATATTGGTGTGACCAAATAATGAGTCCGAGCGGATGAGAATGTAATGTGTTCTGTTTTTGTGTGCTTATTTATTTTGTAGCCACTTGTTTACTATCTCCTTTATTGCCACGGCATACCAAGTCGAAGATCATTATTACAAGCAGGCTATTGGGATTCCAGATCCCATGTTCAGTCTGGGCTAACCTCCAAACGAGCTGTTGTCTTTCCTACACAGCCTGCAGAATGAGGGCTGTGCGTATTTATATTTTGCGTATCTTTCAACATCCAAATCCACGTTGTCCTTTTTTCGATTTTTTGGAGACTATCAGTGGAGTGTTGATAATGCAGGCCAAAACCAGAGAGATAAGCTTGCCCACTCGATCCGTGTGGAGTTGCACTGAGGTACACGCCCAACATATTCACACAGGTATATATGCAGCCGGGCCTCTTGGGTCTGATATTGATACGCATAACAGAATATTTTTTTCGTGACTCATGATGCTTTGGTACTTGCAGTCTAAAGGAGATTAAAACAATTTCAAGTGTGCTGCCGGGACAAGGCGGGTCAAGGTCATCGCATTGAATCAATTGCTTGGTATGGCCAATTGTGTATTATACTATATTTCCAAATAAAACAAAACAAATGAAAAGATAATTGAAAAAAATTCTGCGTGGTCAAGTTTGTTTTCCCACAAGATTTTTTAATTTTTGGTCAATAAAAACGCCCTGATGTTCAACATTTTACGCAAACATTTTACGCACGCGACGCATTCAAATCACGCTTAGCTGGCTCTCAAGCAGGTCCCATGATTTGGTGCAAATAATAATAATAAAAAAAAAAGCCTGAGGTGCAGCAGGTCTGAGAGCTCACATGCAATATATGACACGTCCAACATGACAGTGGCACTGACACAACGCAAAATAAACCTGCGTTTATGTCTTTGAAATCAAAGGTAATACAGTAACACATTAAATAAATGAAGCTGTCGATTCGCATAAAATGTTACAAACATTACATCTTTAATTATGGGTTAAAACGGGTTAATTAAAGATGGAAATGTAATTTTTGTCCTCCTAAAATTGTGCTTTTGGGCTTTGCAATTGTCTTTAACCCTTTCTCTTGATATATCAAGCTCCATAAGATATTTTTGCAACTCTTGCTTTCCACCTGAACGGTTTCTTTGTCTTCCGATCACTGCGGATATCTTACACATCCACCTTTTATCTATCCCCATAACATTTATTGTTACCAAACATTTAGTATTTCGTCATGTAAACTTTGTTTTCCATTAGTTTCTAAATATTCTCCCTCTCTCTCTCCCTGTCTCTCTCTGTAGTTTGTATTTGTTTGCAAGCTGTCATTTCTCTCGTTTGCTTTGGAAACACTGTTCCAACAGCAGTCTTCTTTTGGCTAGGGTCGCCATGTTTGCTGTTGTTATCACTCTGTTTATGGGAGCTAGCCGCAGCGCATTGGCGTTCATATATGACAGTCAAAAGGGCCATAAACGCGGGGAGAGAGGCTGAAGTTTATGGTTGCCTCTCTCTGCCATAGTCCGGCCTTGCGCATCCTTTACTGCGCGCTGGAATTCCGTCCCTAATTACGGGACATCCTCCCCGTTGCCGCAGCAACGCGGCCATAAAAGCTGTCTGAGTCTGGGGCATTTGTACAATTGGAGTGCAGTGCAATAAACCGTCTGAGAACCAAGGTTATTAACTGTTACCGAGGAGGCGAGAGCGACGGCAGGGAGAGGACGGATAGGAAAAGCCTGCCTGCCTGCCTGCTTACTGCGGCGACTTCATTTGAGAGGCTTCCTCCCTCGCCTGCTTTCCCCACCTCGAATCGGTTCAGTGGCGACGGCTGCTCTCCGGTTTAGCCTCTCCTCCACCACCGGGCGGTGCTGTTGGGACCAATGTCACGGCCGTGGACTCTTTCGTCTCCAAGCTCAACGCGAATGCGAGCAGGTAAAAGTAGTTGCTAGTGCAGCCCGGAGCTTGAATAGTTTGCTCTGTTGCGAGGATAGAAACCCAAAGACTCCTCTCTTCGCGTGGGACGCCTGTTTAGAAACGGGGAGCCCTTTTGGGGTTTTAGTCTCCACATTTCTTTACTGCTCACCAGGCCGTGCGGTAGAGAGTCTTCCTGGGGGCCCTAATAAGGCAACACATCTGCGCCAAGCCTTCATGCTGCATGTGCTATTCATTTTGCTGAGCTCGAGCTTTTTAATGGTTGAAGTATAGCATGGCCGGCTCGTACCTGCAGAGATCTGCAAGGCCGTCCAGTCGTACCACAAATGTTTTGGATTTGGGAGGGAAAGTCCACCCCAATTATATATATATATATATATATATATATATATATATATATATAACCACACAACAGTAAGCAGCGGGTGGTGGATAGAAAACAATTGATTTCATTTGTCACATAGTTCTTAATGGGCTACAGCTCATCTTTAAACCGCAGCAGCTGGATTATCTTGCTCATTCCTCGCCCTCGAAGCCAAAAACACATTATTCTCTGTGCGTGCCAAGTGGATACAAGCTGCCATTAGAGAAGTCGATGCGATAGTGATAGGGCACCCACCGCGTCTCCTTTTTCCTTCCTGTCATTGATACAGAGCTGCGCGGAGGTGATTCGGTGTCAGGCGGAGTGGCGAGTGGCTATTCCGGACCCTTAATGCGCGTCGACCGAGACTCCTTTCTCCTTTGTCTCTCGTGAAAAATAAATGCTTCCGCTGGATGTAATAAAACGCCGCATTATTGTTCATAACTGCACTCGGGACGAACATGATACGACTCAAACGGCCTCTTCGGCCACGATTATATGGGTCGGATCAAAGCCAGTGGTCAGAGTGAAATGTTTTGAGGATATAATAGTCGGGCAGCTGTGAAAATGAAGATTTAATAGGTACAATTAATAACTGCAACACAAAGGTATCGATAGTCCCGCATGCCTATACAACACTATGGAGTGTGTGGTGGTTTGTGTGTGTTTGAGTGTGTGTGTGTGTGTGTGTGTGTGTGTGTGTGTGGTGTGTGTGTGTGTGTGTGTGTGTGTGTGTGTGTGTGTGTGTGTGTGTGTGTGTGTGTGTGTGTGTGTGTGGGGCAGAACAATTTAATTCTTGGCACACAAAATGAATTGATGTATTTAGTTCCCTTACCGGCTCATATGTCCCATAAGGAGCCGGCCACTGCGGTGAAGAGTACACGGCCTTTGGACCTATTGCTCTTAGTTTGTTTTAATTTAGTAGGTCAACTTTATTTTATGGTTTAAGGGAATTCTATAAACGGACGCAAATGCTCGCCGTACGGCCTTTTTTGTCTTATAAAAGTCCCGCACAGCAGAAAATGATCTTTTCGTGTTCTTACAACGTGTTTAAAAACAAATAACAAGTGCATTATATTGATACACACATACATAACAATTCAGGCAACTTTAAGTCATAAGTCCTGTGAAATATGATCGTTTGGCGCAGCGGCGATTGACAAATGTTCACCGTCGACGCATTAAATATCTGAGCCAGTGTACATAAATGAGCTGTCAATGACAGAGCGTTTGAAAAACCTAAATGGGCTCAATTTATGAATTTCACCCAAATTTCCTCATTTCAGTACAACAGGCTGCAAACAAAGCCGGGGGGCTCGCGGCCACCTGGGCCTGGTAATGGCAAAGCTGGCCGAGATTAACTTCAACCTGGAGAGAGCAATAGAGTGCACATGGCCAAGGACACTACGAGATGGAAGGAGAGTTTTATTGTTGCCCTTATTGCCCCAAATTGGACCGACAGGATGACTACTTTCTGTCTGCTTTGCTGAGGCACATTGTGCCTCCCCCCCCGCACAACAGCGTGATCAATATATTGTGCTCAATATAAAACATTTAATTTGTGAAAGTGACACTTTGGAATATTTTTTATCCACTTTTCTTATTATCATTGTTCTTTTAACCATTGAACGAAAGTCCACGCACGTTGGTGCGTAATGACTGTGTTTACACGTGAACTCGTGTCCATATACTTCATTGAAGGAAATACATCACATAAATATAACCATTTTTAATGCTAAAACTAATTTCAAATGGATGTATAAAAAATACGCCCTTGTCTTGTGAATTGTAAAATGATATCTGCAGTAGTTTTATAGATGACGAATAGAAAACCATGCAGTGGTTAATAAGCTCTGATCCTGCATGCTGTTACATATGAGGTTTTTAGGCATTCTATTTTCAATGTTGCTGTAAATTTGCAAATATTCTCAATTATTCCTTACGTATTTTATTCGTTATTTTTCGTTAAACATTTTTTTTTTTTTACTTTTAATAACACATTTAAATGCCGCTGGTTACGCACGGCAATATCTTTGTTCTTAATGTATTACACATTAAGCAATATTTGTCCAAAGTCTTAATTTAAACCAGTTATGTTTGTAATATTAGACTAAAACCAAACGGTTAAGCTCTGGAAAAGTGTTACTTATTTCTTTAGTCTTTCTCAATGGAACAATAGATAAACGAAAGGCAAAAATCCCAATCCGCTCTAGTGACTGCAGATATGAACACACACACAATTTTACAGTTTTTTGGGTGTTTTTTTATTCATATTTCTTACAGTGTACTTAGACAGAAAATAGACATACAGCTTAAAGCAAGGGCAACGATGAAGTGCAAATATGCACACACACACACACACACACACACACACACACACACACACTTCTGTAAATAGTAAAGGAAAGAAAAAAAGCCTGTTTGACATTACACCCCATCTCCAGGCATTAATAGGCGTAACACCTTTGCTTTTAGTGCGGCAGAGCTCAGACGGTCTTGAAGCTAAAGGATGCACCAAAAAGGCATTTTTGTTTCTGCCACGTCATTTCGCTGAAGGCGAATTGTAGTTAAAACACAGAATTAGCTCTTATTCCCGTTGCTTTCTTATTGCGTGTCATCGTTTGGGTTCTGCAGCCCAATGTACTTCAACTTGATTTGTCACCATAAGACCATCTATTTGTATTTTAGTTTTCCCCTCCACGACTCTCTCTGTGTGTTTGAGGTTTTCTAAATCGCATACCTTTCACCTATTATTAAGCTTTGTGGGAACGCTTGATTTGCAAGTGACAATCAGTGGTTTAGACATGCCCTGAGGGATTTCAAAGCGTGTTTAAAGAATGAAGGGAAGCTGCTTTTTAGTAAATATGTATCCATTATTATTTGTTTTAAATAACTTTGAATCGTGCTGGACCTCGCCCCTTCTACGGGGGTAGTCGTGGTGCATTAAGGCGAGGTGAGGGAACACACTGATTGCTCTGCTGCCTTCGTTCTGTCTCAGCTCCATGATGGATGTCGCTCCGGCTGCTACGTAGCCACGGAGTGGGCGGGACTGCACATGTTCCAGCCTTTCCATTGGTTTCACAGCCCGCACGGCGGAGAAGGGGGTGCCTCTAATCATATCCAGCATGTTTTGCACAAGAAATGTCAGCCAGAAAGGGCTATCTTCTCCCTTCGCCAAAATACACCACAATAATGTCATGTTCCGACAGTCCGTCAGGAAATGCGTTTTTAGTGGATTCTCTGATCAGTGGCCGCACCGAGAGCGGCGGAGGTCACTACGCCGGGAGCGCGGTGTGCGTGCCTCATAGCGCCGCTACAGAAGTGCCTTACGGACTACACAACTATGGATTCTTCCCAGGTATGGGCAAGCGGAGCGACGTGGGTCCCCCGAACATGGTGTCCGCCTCCGGCACATACATGTCCAGCATGGAGATGTGGATGGACGCGCAGAGGTCATGTCGAATGGACCAAGAGCACCCGGTGGGTCCCCAGGTCGCACCCTGCTCTTTCCCGCAGAATATCAAGGAAGAGAGCAACTACTGCCTGTATGAGCAGCCGAAGTGCCCCAAAGCCTCCACCGCCGAAGATCTGACATATTCGAGGTTAACAGCAGGCGGCCAAGGCACGAGTTCTTGTACACTTACCGATGGCGGCGGGGGCTCAGTGCCTGTGCCGGGCTACTTCCGCTTGTCTCAGACGCACGCACATTCTCATAAACTTTACAACACCAGCGGCCCCCAGCCGAACCCTTCCCATTCTCATTTTGGCTTACACCCCATCGCTCCTGCTCGTTTCCACACGCCACCAACTGCTCCCGCCACGGCGCAGGAAGGCAGGAACACCGAGGAGGAGCCCGTGTCCTCGGGAAACGTAGACCCGCAGCCTCGCGCTGCACCGGGGACCGAGGAGGCACGCGAGTCCTCGGATGCAGAAGGCTCGTCAGCCGACGAGACGGAAGAGCAGGAGAAAGAGAGACCGGCAAAGACCACCAAAGGTAAGCACGGCTCCAGCATAGGTGTGGTCTTTGCGTTGTTGTTTTGTTTGCATGCTGCGCAGGTAGAGTCAGCCATTCCGGTGGCACCTGTGAAGTTCTGTGTGGCTGGCGAGAGTCGGTTGAATCAAGTCGAGACAGGATTACGGGAAGCTTGCCTGTAGATATGATCGTCTGGGCCGTTTGAGTACATTATGATGTAGAACTGCACGAATACGCCCCGAAAGATTATGCGTAAAATTGAGGAAAAAATAATCAAGTCAATCAGAATAACAATCAACTAGATTTGTGTTAATTATCTCCTACTCTCCGCTGTTATGGAATATTATTTTGTGTAAATGCAACATTAGAGAATTTTAACTTCGTATAGCCTTAGCCAGTATTTTGTGGGCGCTGCGTAAAATCTATAGTAAATAGGCCTACGCATATTCTTGTAGGCTTTTTTTTTTATATATATCTGAACCGTAATGTCTTTGTATGATTTCACGCTGCGTGACACAATGTTGGTTTCACGATTATTCACTGCAGCTCATATTTTCAATCTATTACTCGCGTTACAACTCTTAAATGAAACATGTCTGAACAAAGGAGCCATACTTTACGCATCACACACACACACACACACACACACACACACACACACACACACACACACACACACACACACCACAGCCCCCCCCCCCCCTCCCCAATACATCTCAATACGTAAAACCATGTATCTGCCACTTTCTGTAGGAGACGCAAAAAGTGAAAGCACGGCCAACTGGCTGACAGCAAAAAGCGGCCGGAAGAAACGCTGTCCATACACCAAGCATCAGACACTGGAGCTGGAGAAGGAGTTCCTCTTCAACATGTACCTGACCCGAGAGCGCCGCCTAGAGATCAGTAAAGGCGTCCACCTGACGGACAGACAGGTTAAAATCTGGTTCCAGAACCGCAGGATGAAACTGAAGAAAATGACGCGTGAGAACAGGATCCGGGAGCTCACCTCAAACTACGGATTTTCATGATGAACAAGGTGATCACGTTGAAATAGAAGATAAGTGGTGAAATCAATGCCCCCCCCCCCTACCCCTCCCGTCTCCTCACCACTCTGTCCACATTATGACTCATTTCACTGTGGTTTATTTCCAGACACGCTTAAGTCGATGTGTCGTCCTCTGTGAGCTACTGGGAATAAGAAAAATAGGTTGGAAAAATGAATGTAATGAGTTCTATTTGATTGTTTCCCGATGTTTTGATTTTTTGTATTATCGACCTGTTTCTGTCGTATGTTTGGATAGTGTCGTCAGTGGAGTTAAATTTAAAATTAAAATCACATTGTGCCCTAAAAGGTGGCTTAAAATGCCCTCTTCCCTCTTCACCGCTGACCAATATTTTTTTTCTCGAAAATACTCGAAAAAACGCATTTATCTTTATTTTAACTGGAATTGCATGATATAAAGTTACCACGATTTAATTTTTTTTTAAAGCCCCATTTTAAGCCAATGGGATATAATACCCATGTATCACCAAGGGAAGAATAATTCACCTTTTGACCATTAGATGTAGTCTCCCATCGTATAGGCCTATGTATGAGCTAAATGTATGAGTTGAAACTTTAATCACGCTGAGGACGTTTTACACGAAAAAAAAGCGCGCAAATTGAAGTAGGAATGTTTTTATTGTATATTTGTGTACATATGGACTTGTGTTTTTGTGTAATGCTTAATAAATTATCAGCTCGCATTGAAGAGTAGCTGCCTGTATGTTTTGTGCCCTGGGTTTATATTTATTGAAAGTGTATTTCTACATTAGCAGGAAAAATGCTTTTTTTTTTTGGTCTTAAATCCATATACTGGTCTGGAGAGTCACTAGTGTTTGTGAGCCGGCTACCAAATGTTCCTAGAGGCTAATGTAATGGCCATCGGAAATAATTAAGATATTAGGCTATAAGCCGTCTAGCTGCATGCCCAGCCGGCTATTGTAGAGTTTTATGACTGGCTGGTATATGAGGTTTCTCCCTCTCCTCTTAGAGCAGCTTCAGTCGTGGGAGAGCCTTGCAGACGGAGAGGAGGCCCGGCTCTCGGCTAGAAATCCCAACTGCACACACATACTGTGGATCTAAAATGTTGCCTTCTGCTTTAGTTTCGGAATACTGGGAATAACATCTCGAGGGATCGGGTGAGTCACTCTATCATTGTGCATTTGTCCAGTTTGCGCCTTGTTGCGCCATGCTACACTGTGAACAACAGTTGTACTTTCCTCAATACAGGCGATTTTTCTTTTTTTTTCCTTCTTCTTCTTGTTTGGACACTTGATGACGGGACCGACGACCACGCTGCATTACGAATTCGCTGATTGTGTTTCACTCGGAGGGCCCGGATCGACTGTCGAGTGGTTTAGGTAGTTTCATGTTGTTGGGGTCCATGTCTAACTCTGCAACATGAAACTGTCTTAATTGCCCCAGTTCCACACATCGACACCAAAAAGGAAAGCACAGCGGGGACATACAGATGCTGTGATGTGATGCACGTTGTGGAGAGGTGTTTTTGGACGCATGTTCTCAACCTCCTCTCTAGAAACCGGGGAGGGGTTGGCTGGCTGCTGTGTAGCATATTCTTAACCTGTCTCCTGCAATGTTTTTCTTTGGACTTCTCCACTTGTGTTTCGTCGTTAAAATAAGCCCGCGCGGGCATGTGCGCCGCATTTCCCCGTGATCAAAGCCGAGCTGCAGTATGCGTCGTGGACTTGGGATTAAGGGTTAAGCCGTGAGTGTTTTCCGTGAGTAGTAGTGACGCAGACACGCCAGACAAGGCCTCGGTTACGACCACTGCAGTGGAGGGGAAGGGGAAGGTGAATGGGGCAACAGCGACCTCCGTGGGCAACGAGACCGGATGCTTCCGCTGCGCAATAGTGGCTCAGACAAAAGGAGAGGAAGGGCTTTATGGCGATATTTAGATCCGCCAGACAGGCTGTTATCTGCAGAGGCAAAAGAAGTGAATAGCCCCTGCGGTAAACTGGGTGAAAACACACCCTGATTTAGGTTTACAGCCTGAGAGCCATTGGCATAGTGGCGTCTTTTCCCCCTGTGAAGGTGTTTGTCTATTCTAACTTTTAGTGCACAAATAGGCTCCTTTCCCCCCCACACCCCTCCCCTCGGCTTGTTTGATGTCTGTTGGACAAATAAAGTGCAACTATCAGTGAAGTGATAGCTTACAACCAGGATGCACATTATGGACAGCTTGTGCCTCTTTTTTTTCTTTGCTCCTCTTCTAAATGCAATAGTAAGAGCAGAGCGGCGAGTATTCCTGTGCGTTGGATCGCCTGTGGCCTTGTGGGGTGTTGGCCAAGCTCTCACTTTATATGCTGGTAATAAAATAAAAACACGCAGCGTGATGTGCGCGATCTCAAGGTTGCCGCTTTTTGTAGACGTGATCTGCAGCGTGGAGTTGGGTTTGAGGACGTCGTGGACGTTCATGCGTAATTAGTGGGAATCCACGTTGAGATTATTAGAGCATTCCCGTAATATGCACACATTCTCACTGTATTAATGTGGCGACGAATCCATATTTTCAGTGTATTGCACATGTGCCAGGTTTTTTTTAAAATTCAGCAAATGGTTAACATTTGTTAATTTATTAATTTAAATATTAACGCTCGTGCGTCATATCGCTGTTCATTTTCTGCGTCAAATAGTTGTAATCTCAATGTGCACACATGTTAAATGTGTTGTTGTCTCCTGGTGTTCGCCACTGCTCGCACCATTTCATTTTAAACGGGGGAAACCACAAGCGCCACAGTACGCATGTGTTTGGCTCTCTTTAAGTGTAACGCTACACCGAGGCTGCACGCAGGCATTAGAGTTAATTTGTTGATGGTGGTGATGATTGCGACGCACAGGCCTACACAAGTGATAACGGCGGTGTACATAACACGGTGGTAGAGCGAGGAGAACCCTGGATCTGCTCCTATAATGTTGATTAGAAAAAATGAAATATTCGGCGAGTGGCTCCATATAATACACGTTCACCACATAATTACGTTTCTTTGCTTATCTGAATTTACGGAAGGCTATATATATATATATATATATATATATATATATATATATATATATATATATGCATGCACTTGTTTATATTCCATAATATACAATAATTAATTATCCAGTATTGTTTTATTTGTTGTTTAGGCCATAGGTTTTATGCCGTTATTTTCTCTCCAAAACAATTGGCTTGTAACGAGACAAATTGCTTATTTTTTTTCTTTGTTATTCTCATTGAAATTTTCAGAAATAAAATCTTCTCTATTTTAAATCATGTTTAAACGTTTCTTGTTCCATTAATAAGAAAGGTATAAGGGCTGTGTTATCCTCGTTAAATCTCTCAATATGCGTTGATGTGGATTATTAGATTCGAGCTAATCACAGACGTTCAGCATCTTTGACTAAATCACAAACGAAGGTTATTGTTGAAAAAATAAGAGCATATAATAATTCTCATACTTAGGTTTTTTAAACGGGTTAGGTCCACAAACAAACTCGTATAGCTATATTATACTAACCGTTTTAACCGCCTACTATTAAATACGACCCTCATATCTTTTAGTGCGTTTGTCTGTTTTATATATATTTTTTTATGTTTGGAGCTGAAAAAATGGAAGCCATGCAGACATTTGAAGATATCTGATGCACCCGAAAAAGAGAAAAATAAAACGCCTGGAATTTGTGGAGTGGTAATCTGAGATCCAGGCTTTGTTTGAGTTGTGAGCTACGAAGTTACTTTAATATCGCGGTGGTTTACATGTTTTTTGGTGAACAGCAATAGTAGGACGCTTACGTATCCTATAAAGCACCTCGTAAATTAAGGCCTCCAAAAACACACTGTATAGTTTTACATAAATGGATTGGAACAGCAGCAGAAGCTTGAGATATACTGTAAAACATTTATTTAGTTTTATATATAATTCAGCCATTCATATTTCCCGTCTCGCTTATAACACATCTAGCTCATATCCTGATAATTCTTAGCTTTAAAACTAAAGGTTGTTATAGGAGAGCGGGTGAGTATTTAATGACCACAGGGATTGATTTATCCTTTATTGTTCAGCCTTTATGATCACGTGTGTCCGCTACCCAATGGCATGGCAGCCTATCTCCCCATTACTAGCCCACTGTAGTTCTCTGTGGGGCCAAGTTGCTACTTGATTTCTCCACATTGTTATTTTGTGAGGCTGGCTTTACTGCGTGTGTATATGTGTGTGTGTGGTGTGTGTGCGCGTTCTACTTCTGCATGTGTCCGTTGTATGCCTGCGTACATGTGAACGTATCATTTTTCTGCCATGTCGACATCCGGAACATTGACTAGTTACTACGTCGATTCGCTTATTCTGCCCGAGAGCGAGGAGCTCTCCGTGCCGCGATACCCCCCCGGTCCCGGGCTCCAGCACTCCAGACAGTCCGCCTCCATCGGCGACCACAGCGAGCTTGGGACCTGCACCTTCCCGTCCAAACCCCCGGTATTCGGGCCGTCGTGGAGCCACGTCCCGGCTCAGTTCCCGGGCACAGTCTCCTCTGTGTATCACCACTATGGGCATCCTCCCGGCTCGGTCGGTGCAGACACAGATGGCCGTTATCAGTCGTGGCTGCTGGAGCCTATGTCCGGTTCCCTGCCCATGGCCGGATTACCGACGAGCCATCACTACGGAATCAAACCGGAGGGTCTGGGGACGCGAGCTGACGGCGCGCTGCCCGGCTCCCACACGGCGCTGCTGCTCTCCGATTACGCCAACGGAACGATAGCGACGGCATCCCCGGTGGAAAAGGACGCGCTCAGCGGCCAGGCGGGCGACACAAGCGGGGAAGCTGAAGACAAACCAGCCCTCGATCCAAGTAAGTCGCTGCAGAGCCCTTTATGTTTATAGTCTTATTTATACCGCATAAAGCTGCGAGGACTGGGGGGTGCGTGAAGGGGGTGCGCGTCTGAACAGATGCCATTCTGAACGTGCCATTTCCTTATGGGGACTGTTAATGGCCCGGCTCCCATTGCTATATTAGAAACCCTTTTGCAGCTTTTTAATGTGAACGTGAGCTGGGAGACACCGCAGGAAGTGTTAATTGTACGGAGCTGTGGTTTAATCACGTGTAGCAGTAGTAATACGTGGATTGGATTTCTTTGATTTCTTTTCGTGTGGGTGGATTTTTTTTATTTTTTTATTATTTTTTTTTGCATTTGGTCACTCGGCACCGGGCCCTCACAACAATGTCGCACGTCTTTCCAGATAACCCGGTGGCCAACTGGCTCCACGCGAGCGCCACGAGAAAAAAGCGCTGTCCGTACACCAAGCACCAGATCCTGGAGCTGGAGAAAGAGTTCCTCTTTAACACCTACCTGACCAGGGACCGTAGGTACGAGGTGGCGAGGCTGCTAAACCTCACCGAGAGACAGGTTAAAATCTGGTTCCAAAACCGCAGGATGAAGATGAAGAAGATTAATAAAGACGGCGCACCGAAAGAGAGCGACTGAACCGTATAGATGTGCAGCATTCAGGCTGCTAGCGAGCTCAGTGTGTGGGAAGCTCTTAACTCTGCTGGACCTTGTTTCTAAACTCATTGTCTTATTGTTCTATATAACAGAAGCTACTGGGCTTATTTGTCTTGTAAAAAAAAAAAGCAAAAAAAAAAAGCAAAAAAAAGCATGTTGGGCTTCAGTTTGATGCGACTACCTTTACATTGCACAATTTTAACGGTGCCAACTCGTTTTGTATTTGTTCTTTTCCTACGTTGATTTCAATTAATACCCGGTTAAAGTGTGTTAGTTGGCCTGGTCCCTGTGCTCGTTTGTGTATGGATGTTTCTAGCTGTGTGTGCTCCTGTTTGTAGTCATATTTGTTGTCTATCTCAGAGTCATCCGAAGCGTATAGTTTGTGTAAAAAAAAAAAAAAAATGTATTAATTTTATTGTTGTTTCTCCCCTACTGCTTAGAACTATGACTGATGACCATGAGTTTGAATCTAACATTGGAGCCGTGTAGAAAACCGACTGGTCGCCTTTTGAAGTGGGTGCACACACCTCAAACCTCCTCAGAAATACTAAATTAAAGGATGTTATAGAAGTCATATCACATGACACGATGGACTACCTATATGTCTTTCAACTACCTACAATATTTTAGTTTGTTGTTGGCGGATTATAGTAGATTTGCTTGCATTAGATGCTGAACTGAATTTCAGGGAGTAACATTTTTGAAAGATTATTGTTTGTTAGCGAGATGAAATTAAATATAACACTGTAGGCTACTTATTGAATACCTCACGGTCTGTTGACCGTCTGACGTTTGGTTGACAAATGTAATTTGTACTTTATTTATTAAATAAAACAAATTATAGGCCTATCTGCAAATGCATGCACATTATTTCATTTTGGGCTCGCATCAAAATGTTGTTTTTTTTATTATAAGATCAAATTTTACGAATTATTGCTGCACAAAAATAAATATTTTCTGGCACTGCAAACATTCAGAAGGTTACTGCTGTCAAATAGATCTTAACGTGTACGCGCGCCCACACAACACACAAATACATACACCAATGTGTTTCTAAGTCCTCAATGATGCACTAAGACAGACAAATGCAAATACACAAAACACATCTAGTTTTATACATTTATTCTGCAGGCATTTCAAGTTGCAGAACACACACACACACACACACACACACACACACACACACACACCCCTATAGGTGAATATCTGTGAGTGTGTTTCTGGATGGGGGACATAGCTGCGTCTTGGCAGAGG
Source organism: Chelidonichthys spinosus (assembly GCA_029853015.1). Taxonomy (NCBI): domain Eukaryota; kingdom Metazoa; phylum Chordata; class Actinopteri; order Perciformes; family Triglidae; genus Chelidonichthys; species Chelidonichthys spinosus. The sequence goes on along the minus strand of CM056836.1, from coordinate 13,814,486 downwards.
ATGTTGTTAGCTGTATACAGCCATAAAAGACAATTACCGCCATAACCTTTTATGGGGTGCAAAGCGCTGCGAGGCGAGAGGACACAAAACAAAAAAAAGGACACCGAGGGCTTCAACAGCTGAAGCCCAAAATAATACAGCCGACGTGTTGCTGCTCAGCTCAGATATGACGGGGCCGCTCAGGCTAAAGCCCGTGCATTAACACCATGCTGACGCTTTCCAGAAGGGATATTTTGCGAATAAATATTCTGAAATAAAACAGCCCACGGACGTTTTGGCTCCAAAACGCAACGTGACCTCGACTCGTCCATCCCAAAGTGCCTTGGTTTTAAAATATGGCCTCTGCGTTTGAAATGCTGCGTCAAGTCTCTGCACGTTGGTGGAAATATTTGGCACAAGGGCACAGAAAACACAGGATTCAGCAAATCCAACGTGATCTATGCAGAAGCTGCTAAGTCCAGAGACTTCACGGCTCTGGCAGATACGCCAGGTTATTAATTCCTTATTAAAGAGCGCGCATGGACTGGTGGATTATGGTAGTTAGCGGGTTAGTCGGATATAAGTCCGATTGGAGTGCTGTTGTGACGCGTTAGGAGACGCAGATGGACTCCAACTTCAAAGGACTCGACCAGAGACAGTGCAATAAAACGCCTGGTCTGCTATACTGTCTGGCATTCCAGTTTTAATGGTTTTATGGCCGTCCAGACACAATTAGGCCGTTTCCAGAATGGCACCCATTTGTTTTTTCTTCTCTTTCTGTGGGACTGCGCTCTGGACAAAAGGCCGAGCGGAAATGATCAGCTTTATTGGACTCTCTCCCCCGACGGGGACGCGCAGGACTCACGGTCATTTGGGGCGATCCTTTGTTTCTACCTGGGAACCTTCCGCCCTCTGCTCCTTCGCTGTGCCCTTCCTAAAGGAGAAGCGGCCATAAAGCCAGCAGCTACTTCAAACGCAGTGGACGGGGCTATGGAGGACCCTTTCTCCAAAATGCATCTGGACAGCACTTTGCTTAAAATCTCAGCAAAGACGGAAAACGTTGCAAATTTTATCTGCGTATTTTTTTATTTTACCTTTTTATCATGCATTATATCCCAGTTTACAGCAAAACAAAAGGAAAAAAGGACGTCTGTGCACAACTGGCTCCCCAGCCTGCAGTTCCCGTGGATCACCAGAGGGTGGCGACACTGTTCCACAACATGAACACTCCCCCCATGAACATGCACTGGGGGAACACACTGTAGTAACATGTTTTAAGAGTCCAGCAAAATAATTTCACACCTTTTTTTACAGTCTCGCTGCTGCTGCGGCCCGCGGCTCTGCGGGGGGAATGAAACAGTCAGCACACTGTTACCGCCGGATTACTGCTTCGCCCACAGATAGTCGCTCTCTGTTTCATGTTGTCGCTCTCGGATGTTTTTATTGGCCACGGCTTTAAAACGCAAATCGTTTTGAAATTAGTTAACCTGATTCACAGCATGCGTATTAAGACTAAAACAGGAGCCACGAGCACTTTTCCTCATTGCGTTTATTTTAGATTTTAATTTTACTTAACTTCATTGATTTTTTTTTTCATTTAAGTTAATTACGCAAAAAATAATCGGCTTGCAATAGTTTTCCACATTCACGTGTTATGTTACGAATTAATGCTGCATTATTATATTTTTTTATTAAACTATATATAATTTTGTTTAACCATTTACGCATTTACTTAACCTGACCATTTGTTCTTTCATCGTTGAGGGTTTATAGCAGACATGCGTCAAGTTTTCTAACGCATGGGTAATTTATGGACCATTAATATTGCTGTCAATAAAACATCTTCGGTAGATTAATTGGGCCTTATTATAGTATCAATAACAATTGTTGCTGTTAATGTTAGCTGGTGCAATTAGCCTTTCTCCCCTGCCAAATTCTAACCTCAAACATCCAGTTTTTTGTACACACAGTGTACGTACGTGTAATAAGAGTATACACGACGTGTACTGTCATTTTGAAACTGTAGATTGCAGATAATGTACTCTATAAATACTCATACGTGTGCTATAATCATAATATTGTCATGTTATATTTCGTTTATATTCATGAAATTAGGCTAGTATAACAAAATCACATTCTGTAGGAATAGGTATATTATAGTTATGATGGCCAGTATAGCCAATTATGTACTGTATATTGGTATACTATGAGTGTTTATTATCATTATATTATTATTATTATTATTATTATTATTATTATTATTCAGTCTTAACGGAATTAAACAAAGGTAAAACAAAAAAAATAGTTGATAATGTAGCCTATAATGCTAGTAGATGACCTTTATAAACTAAATTACCTCTAGATCACAGGGACTGTGGGAATTTCTCTCGTGTGTTTACGTGTGTGTGTGTGTGTGTGTGTGTGTGTGTGTGTGTGTGTGAGAGAGTGTGAGTGTGAGAGAGAGAGAGAGTGTGTGCGTGTAATTATGTGTGTGAAGTGTTAATCCCTCTCTGCAGTCCTGCGCCATAATGAAATCCATGCCTGCCTTCCTATTGGGCGAGAGCGGCCAGGCCCGAGTCACGTGGGTGAGTTCTTTGGTCCAGAGTAAAAATGGGGTTTGGTGTAAATCTAGGGTGTATTGCTGTCATCTATCACGCTACCTCGTAAAAACGACACTGGGGATTCTGGGCCAACAAATCAGAGAGAAAAAAATATGAGTTCTTATTATGTGGATGGGCTTCTTAGCAAATATACGGCGGGCGGTTCTCTTTTCCCAAACGCTGAGCGGGCGTCCTGCAGCATTGGACCCGGCGGAGAGCATTATCCCTCGGCTCGGACTGCCGCGGCCATCGCGTTTGCTCCATCTCTGTCTGGAGTCTACAGCGCCAGTAATGGCGTGTACCAGAGCCGCCCCGTGTTTACCTCGGGGTATGGCCAGGGGCAGGACGCGCACGCACTGCACTACAGCCTGTTTGACCAGAGCCGCCTGTTCACCGACAGCTGCTGCTATCCGGAGCCGGGACCCCTCACCTCGCCGCCGGACAAACAGTACCGGATGTACCCCTGGATGAGAGCGTCAGGTACGATACCGTCTCTTATGCGCTATTCCAAAGCTCCCCCGGTCAATGCTTTTACAAAACATTGGGATACTTACATCGGTCGTTAGTGGTTCAATTAATTTCGCGAAGCCATTGGTGTTGCATGGAAAGAATCGTAAAACTTTTATTGCGCAACTAATGAGTTCTGCAGCCATAAATACATTTGGCCAGCGCGTCTGTGTATTCAGTGCGCAGAGACCTTGCCGCTGGGGGTTTCTCTGCACTCCTATTACTCTTATAGCCTCTTCTCCCCTTTGTGGTTGTAAAAAAAAAAAAAGGACCGGCCTGTTGTGTAAATCAGTTCTCTTGCACTCTGCAGCTGCTTTCTAATTGGGTCTGCACCGCAGAGCCTCTGGTAGTTTCTGAAACTGGCTGGTGCACATTGCTGGATCAATATGCAGTATCGTCGGCTACATAAAGAAGTCAAGGGGATTTAGAATGCAAGCGATTTGAAACATTGGCATTTGTAATAATTTTAAAGGGGAGAAGGTGTCAATTACTTATTGCTCCTTCGGTGCAGAGCATCGCTGGCTTTTAATTGGAAAGGCATGCAGAGTATCAAAGGAGGCATGCGCCAAGCATCCCAGCGGGACTACTTAATTTAAAAAAAGAGAACTTTGGGGGGAAAAAAATCAAAATAGTGATTTTTGTGTGTAAGGGGGGGTGATGTAAAAATAAGCCACTATTACCTGCGCTATCATAAATAAATTAATGAGTCTCAAAATGATTCTAAACTAGGTTTATTATCATCAATTTAAAGACTTCCATTAATGCTTTACGCAACAGCATTCATACATACAGAGGGAAAAAAAGCATTATTTCATTATTTAGCAAGTAGCGCATCTTATCTCTCACAGATCCAAACCGAAAGCGGGGCCGGCAGACCTACTCCCGGTACCAGACCCTGGAGCTCGAGAAGGAGTTCCACTTCAACCGGTACCTGACCCGCAGGAGGAGGATGGAGATCGCTCACGCCCTCTGCCTCACGGAGAGACAGATCAAAATCTGGTTCCAGAATCGCAGGATGAAGTGGAAGAAAGACCACAAGGAGGACCCGGTTTCGACCCCCGAGGAAAAGGACAGTGGTAGTAGCCAGGCGGCGTCGGAGGCCGCGGAGCCCGAAGCGGGAGACGCGCGCAGCGCCGATGACGTGGAGTCAGAAACGGCTGCAAAGTGACGAAAGACACGGACAGATCAGTGGCACTAAAATGACAGGAACACGCTGTTCGGCAGCTCAGATGTTTCTCACATACCATCCATGCACTACGAGCTCATAGGCCGATTAATGATCGGCAACCGAAGGCAATTATGTTACAAACATTTAGGCTGCATGCATTTAATTTTAACCCCCAAAACATAGAAAAGGCTCCGCATGAAAGAGCGATGTTATAGGCCTATATTTTTATATATATAGTATGCAATATGTCATTTAACCAGGCTATACTACTGAATCGACATTCCTGAACAAAAAACTACCTAATATGTACCTGCTAATATTAAAACACTCACACAAGGTGTTGATCGTACATTTAAATTGACTAAATTAATCTACCTATTTCTTCTTCTAATGTGAACTAACTACCATTCTGCTCAAATGTGCCTTAGGCTTATTATTAAAAGATGTTTGTTAAACGCCTCCAATTGTGATTTAGCCGCTTCTGTAGATTTCAGTTAAGTATTTAATTAATTAATTTTTAATGTAACTGCGTATCACTTTAAATGTTAACCCTGGTTGCGCTACCTATTTAGCCCTCAATACTTTCACGATTAACACGCACATTTAGTTTCGGATAATCTCAATCAACCTACCTCAGATTAACGGAAATTCAGCTCGCTTGTTATACCGTTAAAAGGGAACACCCTGATTTAAATGTTTTGAAGCCGTGTATCTGTTATTTCATTTAGGGGAAGAAAAAACCAGTCTGTTTGTGAATGCTTACAATAAACGCATGCACTTTGATTTCCACGGCAGTATATTATAGTATTTATCTTTTATTTTGTCTTTGTAAAACTAGTCCAATACGTACAAATACTGTGACCCATTTAGGATCCGTAGCCACGTTTTCAGTGTTTTCAACTCTCGGCCACATGTGAAGAAATAAATAACCTCTGGGAATGTTTGAAACCTGTAAATGGAATACTAATTGAATAAACTAGCTTTTACTTGTGTATTTACTTCCGTATAATAATTGCGCACGCAGTGCCGTGTGACCACAGTTGTAATAACAGGCGCCGGTTGAGTGATAACATGTTGAGTCACCAGTAAGTGGCTGCGGCCGCTATTAGCCGCGTGTAATGAAACATGCTGCACTCCTGTTATGAGACTTGGGTAAACTGTTCTGCTGGGGAATGTGAGCTATGAGGATGCGAGATGGGGCAAGCTGCACATGAAGGGGAATTACTGTTGAACTCTGCATTCCCTCTGTCCTCGGTAAGATGGCGCCTGACGGTGACCTGCCCCCTCCTCCCCCCCCCTCTCCCACTCCCCCTTTCTCCCCATCTCTCCCTTCAGCGCTGGGTCATAAATCCGTTGTTGTTTATGAAAATTTACAACATGGCAATGCGACTTTACGACCCGGCCCGCCTTCCCATTGGCCGCAGCTTGTCACGTGGCGAGGAGCCGTGAACATGAACTTTTTATATCTAATTTCCAATAGCGGAATAGAGCAGCCTTTCATTTATCGGTGCCGCTCTTTCCACGCGGCAGTTTCCACCAGCGACCTTCTGTGTGTTTTATACATCCTTTTGTGGAGTTTCCTTCTCGGTCAGGCGGACGCTCGATGCGCACGGAGCTTGCCTCGGGACACGAATGGATCGTTTGGGCGCCCTATGCTGTGCGTCTCCCGACGCGTCTGGACGAGATGAGTGGAAGGAGCCCCGGTGCGTCACTGACCCCCCGGGAGCCCCGGTTTCCGTCCGGGGGGGACACAGCTGGATACTTCCCCTCCGTCTCTGTCCCTTCTGCACCTGCCAACTCCATCACCTCCCCTGTTTACAAGCAGAAAGGTAAGAAACTCGTGATCTGCTCTTTGATCAGTTTGCAAGGACAAACAACTTAAGCAATTCATAATGAGTGCTTTCTATAAATGGAGCACCTCGTTTGTTTTCTGCTGAGATAAATACAAATAATGAAATCATGGAACAGCTGTAATTGATGATGCTTTGGAAGGCAGACGCTGCGTGGAACGTCTGATCTGTGTGTGGATGAGATAAAATACCGTTGCTTTAACCTTCCTGCTGGCTTTTGCGCGCTGTCACGGCGTTATTTGTTTGTTGTTGGGTTTGAATGGCAAGTGGGGCTTTACGGCTGCACAATTCATTGGGTGGATGGGATGCGCTCTTTATCGCCCTCCTGTGGAGATGGAGGGGCACTTGTTGTTGCAGCTCTGTCTGTTTTTTTGGCTGCAAATGTCGTGCGGTGCAGGCTCGACCTCTATTTCTGGTCGTTAAATAGAAACACAACGATTTAAAAGGATCCGTGTGCATGAATCCGCTGACTCGGTGGCCGCTGGAATGACACGTATAATCGCTGTAAAGACAACAAAGTAGGATTTTCCACCGTTTGATTGACCTCTAACTGACACACAGGAATGTCCTTATAGATGTCACTTAGAGGAGAAAATATTATTATTAAAAAATATTATTTGCTTTCTGTGTTTTCACACTGATATTCTTCACGGTGTTCCTTAACGTGCACGTAGCCGTGTGCAGTTTTGAGACTCCTTTCCTGCAATCAGTCGATCATGCAACCGGGTTATGAAATTTTGAATGCAAAGCATGATGATATGTATTTTTTGTTGCAATGTATTAATCCCGCACGAGTGAATGCATAGTCGAATGCATCAAATATACGATTTTCCATCTCCCCTTAGTATCACATTTGTTCTGCTTCGGTTTCTCTCTGCAAATATATAGTTTCACATGATTGAGTCGCTGTTTCCTTGTGTTTTGACTGCGTTTCCTCCCAATATCCAATTGTTTCTGATGCGAAATACGTCTGTCTGCTGCTTTTGGGTTGAGAATGTGGTCCTAGACGATGTTTAGGCAAATAACTGGAAATATTCAGATTGTATTGGTCTTGCTAGTGTGTGAGGTGCCTGCAGAGTGCACTGCCCTCCTGTTCTCCTGCAGCAGAGCCCCCCCCCCCCCCTCCCCTCCTCCTTTTTCTTTCGCCTCGAGCCCGCGATATGTTCGACACCCTCGCGCACTCACTTCTTTCATCTCCTTTCTTTTGGTCCATGTTTAGTTCCTGGGTGTGTCCCTGCCTAGACTCTGGGAAATAATTTTCGTGGGAACTTTGTTGCTATTGGTCAGCTATAAATCAGCTGTTGGAGCCCTCACGAGGTCTAGGCAGTGTGGGCCCTGCACTGGGTGTGGGAGCCCGGTATCACATCGTGCCTTCTGGGGGTCTTAACGCAAAGGGCGCACATACCTGGGACCGAATAAATAATCTGTATCTCAGTGTTTTTGTCAGTAACACATGATTGGGCTTGTGCTGTGTAAAAAGGGGGCTGCTCTGGGGAAATAGCGTGTTGGGGGGAAGCAGAGGACAAGGCGCTGTTTTCAGAGACGAAGGGACCATAAAAATTCCACAAGGAGAAAACCAAACGGAGAGCGCCGGACGAGGCGCCATGCCTCTATTTAGGCTGCGTGTCTGTGTCGGGCTCTGTGCGGGTCTGTGTTCCTGCTCAGAATGAACGTGGACAGTAGTCGGTTTTTACTTTTCAATAAGTGCATTGGCCAGTTTACAATAAGAGCTGGAGAAAGTTAAACATTAAAAAAAAAAGGATGTTGCGTTTTCCGGAACACTTAAAAGGTTAAACTACATTTTAAAATGTTAATGAATCATCTTTACATCATTCCTGTGCTGCATTGTTTGATTAGACGCGTTCTTTTTGTTTTTTAATTCAAGATCAGTTCATTTTTGTGTGACGTGAATGATCATGAATCCATACACGCTACTTTTCTGTGGCGAAATGTTAAATACGAATAGCCAAATTAAAAATATTAAGTTTAATTCGAACATTATAGCTATTTTCAATTTTACATTTCAAATGCCTTCTCTCCATTTTATATATCCTTTCGAATATTTCCCTTCCGAATAATTTCAAATGTAATTTCTTTTGTTTCCTAAAAATGCCGGGTTACTGTATAAAACTCAACACGAGTAGCTGCTCACAGCAAAAACATTTAATGTTGCTCTCCATCTTATGTTGGTCACATTATACCAATATTAAAAAACGTAATTGCACAAGATTTTGAACATTTAAAAGTCTATATGGATGATTATTCGCCTTTATCGTACAGCCTAATAATGTCGGGAGACACGCAAAAAGCTTATAATATCATCTGAGGGCGTGTTTCCAATCATTAGTTTAAAATAAACAATGACGTAGCTGCATTTACGTGTTTTCATATTTAAAATAAAGCACCCTTCACCGTGGCATAAAACACTACCAGTCATTGGATGGAAGTGTTCCTGTTAATATTCAACAATGTGATGTTTGGCTTTTATCTTTTCCAAAACACGTTTTCATTAGTCTTTCCCTGCATGAGAGGCTCTTCGTTTGTTTTATGATTATAAGGCTTAATTCGCATTGAATGGGCTTTTATTCTATTAACCGCGCACACTATTCACACTCCTCTCCTATCATAACATAACCGATTCTGATCGAATTATTCCCGTACACTATCGTGGCGGAGATCGCGCTCCCAGCGTGTCACTTGTTGTATTGTTTAGGTGCCCGTCGGTTTTTGCCGCAATGGTCGTTAACCTCTGAATGACCCCCGTGTGGAGCCCGCACGCTCCGCAAAGCGCCGCAGACCGGCAGTGCCACTGTTGAGCCAGAGGATGGCGCACCACGACAATCCAAAACGCCCGAGCTGTGGATCAGAGTTTGCCCAACCGGGAGCGCGTGGAGGCGCGCCCCCTTCACATCCCACCCAGTATTTCCTCCGTGCACGAGTTTACCTCTGGAGGTCACCAAGCAGGATTTACGACTGGTCAACAAAAGCACGTGACGCTCCGCCGTACCCCATATTTGGGTGCCTACGTAAGAGAGAATCAAGTCCATGTCCCACTCATTTCCATAATTCATCATAAATTGTGCAAGGGTGCTATAGGACGCGCTAAACCATAAGAGCCACAAATCAAGCCCACGGGTTTATGCTAGTTTACCTCTAAAATAATCAAACTAACAACAACAACACCTACGACGAGCAAACGGTGGAATTGTCAACAAATGAGCTCCTATTTTGTGAACTCATTCTGCGGTCGCTATCCCAATGGCGCGGACTTCCAGTTACATAATTATGGAGACCATAATACGGCAAACGAGCAATACCGGGACTCGACCGCCATGCATTCTAACAGGTATGGCTATGGCTACAACGGGATGGACCTAACAGTCGGACGGACCGGCACCGGACACTTTGTGGACAGCGAGCGGACGCAGGGCTACTCCCCGAGTCACTCGGCGGCGACAACACCCTCGGTGGAGCCGGTCAGGTACACTCAGTCCACCGGCAGCACCGGGACGTCGTCTCTATCGCCACCGCCTGACCCACTACCGTGCTCCTCGGTCGCCACCTCGTCCCCGGTCACCGAGACCCAGGCTCAACACCGAGCCGTGAAAAACTCTATCACGACCCCGTGCACGAACTCCAACGGAGGCACGCTGCTGCTCAGCCGGGACTGTGTGTCCAAAGCTTCGCCCCTGGAGGAGGAGAAGCCCGCGGGAAGCGCACCGACAACTCCTCAAAATGTCACCGACTCAACACAGCCGCAGATATATCCGTGGATGAGAAAACTACACATAAATCACGGTAAGCTGTTTAATTTTGCTTAAAAAAGAAAAGAAAATCGTGATTTAAGAGAGCTGGTATTGTTTGGCAACGGTGGTGATCTTTTTATGCTGTTAAAACCACAATTAGGTCAGAAATGTGACTCTTTTAGCACAAAATGTATTTACTTTGCAAAGAGGCATGTCGCGCGTAATGCGCATCTCACCTGTTTGGTGTGTTGCTGCTTTTCAGTCCTGTCAACGTGAAGCAGGTACGGATCGTTTTAGAAAACGACGAATATGGTTAAAGTTAGTTAAACGTGCGTTAGATGGCTTACAAACGGGATGAACGTGATTTTGTGTTGTTTATTTTAGGTTACTGTGTTTTTTTTTCACATTTTTACGAATTATTTTCTACCTATTGTGCTAATTCCTTGTCGCAAGGTGTAGTTAAAAAAGGTGTAACTGGCATAACTGGTTGTTTTTAATAATTCTGGACCTATTAAGCATAATCTGCTTTGAAACCATTCCAACCAGCAGAAACTGAAACAGGAAATATAGAAATGCGAGAAATATAGTCCTCCCAAAAAAAAGTATGTGTTTTTGTTAACATCTACTGTATCTCATGTGTTTCCCCTCCACATTCTCTCCCGTTAAAGATTTGTCAGGACCAGAGGGGAAGAGAGCCAGGACCGCATACACCCGGTACCAGACCCTGGAGTTGGAGAAGGAGTTCCACTTCAACCGGTATCTGACCCGCAGGCGGAGGATCGAGATAGCCCATGCCCTCTGCCTCTCGGAGAGACAGATCAAAATCTGGTTTCAGAACCGCAGGATGAAGTGGAAGAAAGACAACAAGCTGAAGAGCATGAACATGGCGGCCGCAGGCGGGGGAGGCTACAGGCCTTGATATCCACTCCCTCTACTCCCTGATAGCGAGCACTCTATAAATATATATGAAAAAAAAAACAAATAAAACGAAGATTGTCAACTCCCTCCTAGTTCAAAAAGCAGAGACTTGTGAACGGGCCGCGTGCGGTGCGGGGAAGGGGACGCCCCCCACCTCAGCCCGCTGTATGTCCAACAACCGTCCCATTATATTCCTTAATATCTACTTTTGAATTTACCACCGTGGTGATGCTTATGTGAGGAGAGGGGAAATGCATTATGTACAGTTCTGTCTAGATTTAGTAGAAAATGAAACAAAAATAAATGTTTGTTTAAATTACTTCTTGTTCAGACGAATAAAAAAAATAAAATAAAATAAAACGTCAAAGCTTGAAACGCACCGCAAATAAATCCAGTAAAAAAAAAATAAATAAAATAAAGTTGTGTGATGCACTCAGAACAAATACCAGCTTAATAAACGGAGGGTTGAGGTTGAGCTGCCTTTGTGTTCCGCCTTCGTTTTCTATGTATGTACTGTATATGTATGTATGTATTTATTTGTTTGATGTATTGTACCGACTTGTCAGATAACTTGCTTCCAAAAGTAGAGCCAACAGAGTACGTGAGCCTTGTGCGGTTATTGTGTGCGTCGTGAACACATGTATGGACAGTAGCTGTGCATCTTTGGGTTTTTTATTTTCCTTTGCTGCTGTTTGCGTTGTTCACCTGAACGCAACATCTTAGTAAAAACCGTGTTTTGTCCTTTTTTTTGTTCTGTTTTTTTAAGTCCCCTCAGTAAATGTCATATATGTGTATAACTCCATTGTGATTAGCTTTTTGTAATGTTTTTCAAAGACTGGAAGTCAAGAATATACTATAATAATAATAATATTAATGATGATGATGAAGATGATGGCCATTATAATAAACTTTCTACTGGAACGGCAACATTACAGTGAGTGTACGCTTTTTGGAAAGACACATTTCAACATTTACGCTCTTGCCAGGACGGAAGAGCAGAGTTTGCTCTAAACATCTTTAAGCCAACTGTGTGAGTCAGAAACACTCAAAGTTTCCTTAAGTTAATTCAACAGGTCCCCTTGAATCAAAGCTTCATGTTTCTACTCACCTTGCTGTGGAGTGGGGGGGCTTTGGGGGGGTCCTTGGCCACTAACCGGCTTCAGTGGCCGGGCGTCCCCTTGCGCACACACTACTGGGCTATTCCCGGAGAATCACCTCGACTTTTCCAGCTTTAAACTTTATCAGGGACGATTCTGGCTCTCTGACATTTGGGTGCTAAATGAATGGGGCTTTTTCCCCCCTCTATGAATTAGATCGTAAAAATCATCCTGAGCGCGGCCAGATAGGCTCACTGGCCATAAACGGTCACGTGGTGGCCATTAAAGTAAGTTTTATGGTTTTGGGGAGTTGACAGTATATTGCACATAACATATAATCGCACTGACGGCGAGGCTTCGTCTGACTCTCTCTTTGCAGGCGGTAAGTGTTACTTGACCGGTCTCTATTGCTCAGTCTGCCTCGGTGTGGACCGGACGCTCTCCAGGATGAGGACCGCGTCTCTGGGTAAGTTTCTGCAGACTATCCGGTAGCCCGAGAACAGCCAGCCTGTGTTAAACAGCCGTATTATTGTATTCGCTCCCTCTATCTGTCCCTATTAGTCCATTACACTAATGTCAGTTGTGCAGTGCTGAATACTGGTCTCGGCAGATGTTGCGCAGGGTTGGGTCCGGCTCATGGCTATTTAATTGCTTCCTTCCCCGTGTAACTTGTTTCCCTCCATCTGTGGTGTAACTCATAATCCATTTTTACATGTTGGATAATTATCTCTGCGTCCATTTCCACCCCCACAAACTTCCAGTTGGTTGTCGTTTTATTACGTTGGAGGGTTCGCAGACCGCGGACCAGAAAGTTTACAAGGGATGTGTGGAGTGTGGAGATTTCCTTGATAAAGTTACGCGCTGGTGCAGCAGGCCCACCGACATCCAGCTATCCCCGGTTGATTGGATTCTGTATGTGCTGATGACTTTTGGAAGTTCATCCCTGGGAGGAGGGAAAAAAAGAAGTTGCAGTGATTGTTGTGCACACGTTGGCACGGCTTTAGGACAGACTGTAAACAGAGTCAAGTAAACACAACATGGGGAACAAACAGCAGCAGGGGGACGTTTGAAAAGGAATTCCGTTTTGTGTCCGCCACGTCGTTTTGTGTTTGGGGTTGAAAAGTTCAGATGACCTCTTAAAAGTCACTCTCGCTTTGGGATGACCTCTTGTCCGGCCAGTGGTGGGGCGAAACCGGCCACCAGCGGACCCCGCTTCCAAAAAACATGGACTGCAAATTGGAGGGGGAAATAAATACAAATATTTCTTTTTACTTATTTTTGGCCATTTTCTTGTTCCCTACGTATTTTTTCCAAATATAGTCTTTGACTCGATGCGCCCTTTTCTAACTTGACATTTCCAGGCCGAATATGAAAACATCAGATATTTTTGGAAATCACTATTTGGGTCTTATGAGTTAGAAGAAAGCCAACTTGCAAATAACCATCCAACTTTCTTAAAGTTTGTCACCTGGGCGCGTTTGGAAAGGTTACACTGCCCGTTAGCCATCAGAACAAAGCTGCTTTTATTTTAGGCGCAGAGGCCTTTTGTCTTGAATCATCACCAGTTTCTTCCGAACCTTTCTGCAATTAAATAAATACATATTTCTCACTTTATATAACTTATTGCATCCATTGCCATTAAAATCACCTTTTGCAAATAAACTCGGAGCAGATGATGTGGAATTCTCCCCCAATATATTACCCTCTCTTAATTCAAACATAATACAAAGATAATCAAATGAGCAGAATAGTCCACCTAATGCCAATATATCTAATAACAATCCCATTGTTACGTTAAGTCACCATTTAAACAAAAACACGAGATTCACAATCATTCCAGTTTTTTTCTCCGATTTTTAGACACCCTGGAAATCCAGGAGGACTCCGAAAGTGCGCCTGGTTGCAAATGAAATCCTTTGCCAATATTTCAAAGGGAGATATTTCGACAGGGCCCCATGTGCGGCATACTGCCAGGCAGAGGGAGAGAGACGCGCTGTAGGTTCATCTGGAGGTCAGCCACAGCACCAAGATAAATCTGCATCCTCTCAGAGCCACCAGCAGAGCTCGCTTTAGGCCAAGTTCACTGTCACCCTGCTGTATCGAAAGAGGGGGGGGAACCACTCACAGATCCACGGAACCGCGCGCACACACACACGCGCCTTCACGTTAATGACACGTTTGCTCGGCGTTGCCTATAAGCGTAATGCGTATAAATGAATTTACCGAGGGACGCGGAGCCGGTGGTCACATCACGCACCGGAGGAGAAGACGACGATGTGAAGAGAGAGGGGGAGTCTAACTTTAAGTGTTGCCTCCAACAAAGACTTTTGGCTGCTTTGGTTGCTCTATAACGCTAATGAATGATTTGCATATTTTACGGCCCTATTAGTCTTGAGTGGGAGCCTGTTGGATTTATCTTTCCACTCCCTCGTTGGAAACATCATAAAGCTACGATTGCGATTTTAGTTCTTGTGCAGGAATCTTGTCTAATTATGAAATTTGTGAAAATGATCATCGCGATGGCAAGAGATACACACATTGTTCAAATCCTTTTTTTATTATTATATATTTTTTTCGTTTGGAGAGGGGCAGATATCTCACTGGGCTGGGACAGATGAGCGCGAGATCGCTGCAGAAGAGGAGGAAAAATTGGGGTCAAAAGTTTACGCGCCGAACAAGTCTCCGTCATCTGTTCACTCCGAGCTTGATGCCAGCCTTATAATAGCGATCTTGACTCTCCACACAAAAGACAGAATAGCTTTGAATTACATATGTTGCACGGTGCACTCCAGGTGAACCCTGCAAGCGCGGTGACCTCGCGTTAGGGACCGGGGGAGGCGACCCCCCACCCGTCCCCGGCAACAAGATTGAGTGGCTGGCGTTTTATTAGGGCGGTTGATTGGTGAATTTCCTTTGAATAAATTGCATTTGATATGTTTAGGGACGAGGGCAAAATTTGCATTTTGAGGATTGATACTCTCGACCCGGTCACAGGGTAATGGGAAGGCCCACAGCCCCCCAGTTTGAGCCCCCGGATCCCTTAAAAAACATTTAGCCCCTCTCTTCCTGGTCCACTGAATAGAAGCCTTTACGAAAATAGGAATGGCACAGATGTTTTTGTGACTCATAGAGAGTAAAATTATCAAACATAAAGACGTTTAAAATGTTTTAGCAATATATACCATGACGTATTTAAATTTTGCTGCACATATTAATGGCTTTCGGAAAATGAATGCAGATATTAGAATAAGTAAAAAAAAAAAAAGAAGCTAATGAGCCTTTGCTTGTAGGTGTGAGGGCACAATGCAAGATACGTGAAAACAATATGGCTGATAACAAACGCATATTAGGACCAAAAAACAACCATTATTATATTGATATTGTGCTTTAAAATACAAAATCTGGGTCTCAAACTTACATGTAACGGCAACGGCAGACAAGATCATGACTAATGTTAAAAAATCGATATTATTTCAATTTAAACTACAACAAAAAAGTATTGTATTATTAAACAAAACAATACAATCTGAGTATAGGTAGTGTCACGTTCGTTCACATAAACTTTTTATTGTCACGTTAACATGAAATTAATAGAAAATAAACCTTTCCTTTTTTAAAACTTTATTTATCTGACACACGACACAATGGACGTCATGCACTTTGTAAAGCGTTGGCATTCATAAACAATGTTGAATGGAATAAAGAGAAGGCGAGTCACTGGTTCATTCACAACTTTGTTTATTGGATTTATAAGTAAAAATGGAGAATGCGTCGACTCAGTGCGTCAACGCGCTCAATGTTGTTCATACTATAATTATCAATAGAAGAAATCACTTCATATGTTTGAATTCAAACCTTGAGAGTGATTGTTAAAACATCATAAAAGACACATTCCGACTTATTTAACCATTTTAAATACATGTCGAACTTACGTCAGTCAGAGTTTGTGCTTTTTGGAAACATGTCGCCCTTCCTTGTAATATTCTGAATCAATACTTTCAATTATGGCAGCTCTACGCTAAGAGGATTAATCCAAAGTTGCCCATGCTTTTCTAAAGGACGGGGCTGCTTTCCTTCGCCGTCTTTAACCACAATTAAAGGCTTGAAGGTCACTGTTATCGGTCTGATCAAAGTTTGCAGCCGTAAGCGTTATTAAAGCTGACACGGTTAGTGTGAAAGCTCGTCCTGTTGCCAATCCTCGCTGTAAAGTGGCTCGGATGCCAAGATGAAAGAAAGAATATTATCTTTGCCAGTGTTTACCTATATCAAAAAGATTTCCATAAAGGCATGAAAGGTGTTTTCTGGCCCGGATCCTTGGCACATCCTGAATGCAGAGAGGATATTTTATCCCGCCGTCAGGGCTCCATACAGACAAGAGACCTTGTGAGAGCCATCTGCAATCTGTCACCATCGTTACAGCACTTCTCTGATAATCTCAATTTACAGTAAACTGTCAGCATGATGTATATTACTTAAATAGACCTTCACCTCACAGTATATGCTGTGAAAGGGAACACCGTGATCTGGCTGTTATTATTTCATCCCAAATATATATTTATAAAAAAAAGCCATAAGGTTTTTTGATTCCCATTGAGAGCAAAATGTCTTTAAATTGAGTGGAGAAATGACTCAGATAGTGTAAACTGGTCCAACGTGGTTTCCAGATGCTTCTTTTTACTCCAATGGTCAATCGGATGATTATTGTCCTATTATATTTTGTACGTGCTGCATCGTTTCGAGAGACTTCCAGATGCTTTATTGCATTCAAACACGCAGCAGGCCTGGACTAGATAACGGAGGGGAATATTACCAGGACGCTTATAAAATAAAATAAAAAAAAACCTTGCTTTTGTAGCACTTGACTGCTCTTCTTTCAATCATGATAATGCGTTTTAATATAGTTATTGATGGGAGGAAAAGTCCACGTAGCAACAAGTAGAGTGACCTGTGAAATCCGAGCAAGTGGATAATAACCAAGCTGATGCGACCCGTATTTATACGGGAGGAATATATCTAATAGACTGGCAGCAGACTGTAAATTTAGATATGATGTGAAGTCGTCTTACCGCTGACATTATGTTGACATAGTGCCTCTCAGGTGGTCTCTCTCGGCCATATGGATACAGTGGATGTATGGCGAGAAGCACATCAGCTGCCATTTACAATGAGTTAGGTGCGAGGAAGCCTGCGAGATACACGAGATATTAGCAGCTCTGCCTCACAGCAACGGCTAACGTGGAGAAAAAAACAGCAGTTTTTAAAGAGGAAAAATGTAGATCTGCCTCTGGTTGCTTTGGGGGGAAAAGAATGTTCCTGTTTACGTCTTCTGCATCAAAAAAAAAACAACAAAAAAACAAAACCATAGCAGTGAAAGTAGGCCTCTAAAAAATAGCATTCAATATGAAGCAGATCTCAATATATAAAAGCCCTACTTTTATTCTAACACACAGTTAGACGTGGGGTTTTCTAGATAGTTTGAAGTATTTCGCACATTTTAAAAAAAAATCCTTTGGGGACCTTCCTGGGTGCTGACCCACGCTATGTGCACCCCCAACTCCCCAGAGCTGAACAGACCCCGCAAAAACTGAAGTCCAAGTCCGGGGTGAACCCCAGGTCACTGCGTCTAACAGATATGAAAATGTCGCCTCTTTGGAAGAAGGGGGCACGCCTTGTTGTTTAACAAAGACTGTCAATGGGCAAGATTAATCAGAAACAAAATGGAAACGGTGTCACTTTGGGGTCAGGCAGAAGTTATCTCTGTTTAGAGGAGCGAATAGAATAGGGGGGACAAGGGGGGAGAGAGAGAAAAAAAAGAAAAAGGGGAGAAAAGAAAGCTTTCAATATTTCCGAACTTTTTGCCTCTTGTTTCTCCATGCAGAGGCCTTGTTGGCGGGGACAGTGTGGATCAGCTTTGTGAAGAGCTGCTGCATCTTCAAGGGACACGTACAGTGTGGCACCTCGGACATGTGGACGAAACGGGACCAGGACGTGGTGGCTGATGGTGAGGAGCACGGTCAGAGCTTGTTTTTTTTTATATTTTTCTGACTGAGAAATATAGTTTACAAAATAATATTATTATTATTTTGAATGTGATTTGGTATTGGAATTTTCCTTAAATTATTACAATTATTATACTATAGTTATATGGAATAATAATACAAATAATTAACCTTCTTCTTGTTATTTTAGCATGGGATATTTGTCCCTTTAAACCTTTAATACCCTCTTAATTCCAAACGTAATTACAACACGTGGCAATGTTAGCCTTAGGTGTTTACAGTGCAGTGCTGCGGGACGCGCCGCGGAGACGTATTAAGCAATTGCATATTTCTATTGAAATGTTGGAAAATTGTTTACGCAAAAGCCTTTTGGTATATTTATAAACTTTATCAGATTTGGCAAATTGCACTGGATGTGGTCTTATCTGTGTTGGTGGTCCATGCTGGTCAGAAACCCCACGCTTTGGTCTGGCATGTGGCTCTAATGAGAAGTATGTTTGTACTGCAAGTGTTCGTCCAGTGTTTGGATGGGCTTTCAATGGCAGTTAATCCAGGAGAAGCGATGCTATGATGGCCATGCGATCACACACACACACACACACACACACACACACACACACACACACACACACACACCTTTCATTTAGTACAAACAGCGCAGAATTACATTGGAATTGTCCTGGAAAATTGCAGAAAACTATTATTTCTGTGTCCACATGAGGTGAAGGAAAAGGAAAGTGTGGCTTGTGCGCGTACGCAGGTGTGCCACGTGAGAGATGGGTGTTTTCTGTTGTTTATGAGTGTGTCATAAGCGGGTCTCACCAGCTTTTACTGATGCACAACTCCTATGTTTTATATGCAGGCGTGTGTGTCCGCACAGCAGTGGCTCGTCACTGCTTTCACTGCTTTTATTTTGCACATTTTTTATCGGCTGATGTGCAATATCAGAATTTCTGTTGTTGTCTTTGTATATATGTTTTATATATATTATATAGTTTCCATTTCCGTCTCTTTTATTCGGATTCAACACGTTTTAAAGTCTAGCGAGCGTCCTCCACGCTACTAGCTCCCAGAACATCGTCCTTTGTTTGTGTTAACCTTTATTTGGTCAGGGCTGGGATTTCACATCCACTTTCTGTTCCACGGAAGGCGGATTTTTTTTTTTTTTTTTTTTTTTTCACGTGCAGGAAAAGCCTCACCCACAGAAGTTTGGCCCCATGCAGTAAACAAGTTACTTGATTGGTTTTGCTTTATATACTGTGATTTAATAAGGAAAACATCAACGTAAGGGCTGTGTTGGTGGTACCAATGCCATGCTTTCCATTGGTTCCTGTTTACATGATGCCCACAGGATGCGCCGTGATTGGTGGCGCCTCGCACGTGACCAGGCAACTTTGTACATTTGACAGGGAGTAGGAGGGTTTTGTGGAGATCAGAAAAACGACAGCGCGATAAAAATTAGTATTGTTGCACTTCACAAATTAATGACCATGAGTTCCTACTTGATAAACTCCAACTATATCGAGCCTTCCTTTCCTCCATGCGACGAATACCAGCAGAGCGGATACATCCCCAACCCCGGTGATTACTACGAGCGGCCAAAAGATACGGGCTTCCCCCATCACGACGAGCCATCCTACCCGAGGTCAAACTACACGGAATCCGGCTACGATTACGGCAACGTCCCCGCCACCGGACTCGAGGATTTCGGCGATGGACACCACGCACAGCCGCAGCCGGTTCCACAGAGCCACGGTCCTCGCCTCGCCGCGGCCCCAGACGGTGGCGCAGGGGCAAATGCCAGCAAAGACTGCAGCCTCGCCAGCGAGGTGTATCCCGGCGTGGCGAAGGGCAAGGAGCCGGTGGTCTATCCGTGGATGAAAAAGGTCCACGTTAGCAACGGTGAGTTATCGTGCACGGTTAAATGGCAGAACCACTGCGAAACAAGCGGCGGAACACACGCGAGCCCATTGAGGCAGCACTAGTAGCAAGCCCTTACAACAGCAATTTACGACTATCGAGCAGCAGGGTCGGTAATTAAGGACCCTCGTAAATTTTATTGCCTGTGTTCGTCTGTCGGGGCCATGTGCCTTTGTTGCTTTTTAACCCAAACTACCTCCACCGCTGGAGCCGAGCCAAACTGTAATATCCGACCCCGCTGTTTTTGTTAATCATTTCTGAGCTCGATGTGTCCCTGGATGCGAGTGCTTGTACACTCGGCATCTCCACATTAAGGTCATGTCCGCACACTGAAACAAGGCAGAGAGCGAAACAACACAGGGCGGCTTTCATTTCCCCCTCTAAACCCAGAAATGTTATCCAGTTGTTCCAACCGTGTGTCCATTGCAGGGAATATATGGGTGTGGAATAAAAACGCTATCAGCCCGCTTGTAACACCTGCTTGCTTGCCTGTTTATGGCTCTTTCCCCCCCCCCCCCCTCCCTCCCTCTCCAGTCAATCCCAATTACACTGGAGGAGTGCCCAAGAGGTCCCGCACTGCCTACACCCGCCAGCAGGCTTTGGAGCTGGAGAAGGAGTTCCACTTCAACCGGTACCTGACCCGGCGCCGGCGGGTGGAGATTGCGCACACCATGTGTCTGTCCGAGCGCCAGGTCAAGATCTGGTTTCAGAACCGGAGGATGAAGTGGAAGAAGGAGCACAAGCTTCCCAACACCAAGATCCGCTCCTCCAGCTCGGCCCCGTCCTCAGCCTCGGGGGCCCAGCAACAGCAGATCAAAACAGGCCAACAGCTTGTCCCCACGCCGTGCACTGCAGGTCTATAGTGCTTGAAGGAACCCCACCCCACACAAAAACCCAATCCAGACTGAGATGGCAAATATCACAAGTGGAATTTGATGGACCGATTCTCAGTATTTTACACGTATGGTGTTATCTCTTTCACCTTGCCTCTGCCATTGGGCCCCTGTCACGTCCTTTGTACCCTTTCCCCCTCTCCTCTTCGGTCGCCCTCTTCATATAAGCTTGAAAATTCACCTCTAATTGCCACGATTGCAATCGAAGTGTTTATATATTTGTTTATTATTATGACAGAAGGATAACGCACATTCAAACGTAGGACTCGGATCAAAAATGTATCATTGCCGTTACAAATGAGTGAGGTAAAAAAAAAAGTAAGTTTGAACTCATTTTTCTATGTTTGAGTATTTTTTATTTTATTTTATTATTTCTCATGGAAAGCTCTAATATACTTGAAAGGTATTTAGCGAGACTCTAGATGCCTGTTAGAAAACCAGAAGGCTGTTTTTAGAGGTTTGGCATCAGTCAGAGTAACAGTGTAGTTTGTGCGTGTGCGTGGGTGTGTGTGTGTGTGAGTGCGTGTGTGTGAGTCGGTTGGTTTACTGTTGAATGTAGTCCATGGTGACTTTCGCATTTAATGTACATAGGCAAATCATAATGAAGGCACAATAAGGAAAGCATTTCGTCAGTTAGAATTCTGTTTGTTGGTGTTGTGAGGTTTATTTGTGCTAGTCCGTCCCATGTCGTACTGTGTCCTAAACTGTGAATATGTGTATGTGTTGTCTGAGTAATGCCCGTTGTGATGTAGGCTATAGTGTAGGCTCAACCTGTCCTTGTGAAATAAATATGTACTTCACTTATAAGGTGACTTGTTTTGGATATCGTGTCTTTTGCAAATACCGATTTGAAGCCACGCGTAATGTGCCGAATGGATGTATTTCCTCCCCTTTAAAAAAAAAGAGATTCCTTATTTGGGAAAAAACATTTTCACAATGTAAACAGTTTCTTGTCACGCCGTTTGTTTTCATTACAGTGTGCGGAGGTCGACTTTTAAAAGAGATAGTTTTAAATAATTTAAAGCGTTTAAATCACAAATGTAGTGTTCAGAGATGCGTGCGTAAAATTGTTCTAGCGTGTGCGAGGTTGGAAAATTTACATCGGCGGACTTTAATGATACTTTTTAATGTCTTTTCCCCCCCTTAGTCTGTATTCAATCAATTTATTTCCTGTATTTTATTTAGAGATGGTTGTTTATCTGTTGCGCAGATTTACAGAAAGACGAACGGCTCCGACATTTCCAGGTGTTTTATATGTTTCATCTATTGAGAATGAAGTGTGTCTCACACAACGGATCCCCATCTGCAACACATTGCACAAGTATTTATGTTTTACCACATTATATGTATTTAATTGACTGGAATTATAATCCAAATTGTGCATGCATGTCGTGCGTATTTTCGTGGATAAAGATCAGATGTGGTTGGAGTTTTTGGAGGCCGATATCAGCTGCTTTAAGGCTTCGCTGGCGCGGGAATCAAACCAACCCCAAATTGTTAAATGTATCCGGCCTCCCATATTGTTCTCTCCTGCTATTATAAGGAGATCTCGGCCAACTTCGGTGCACCAGAGTGTGAGTGTTGGTCACTACCTGCTACATCCAAACAATAGGGAGTTCAACCAGGGGACACCAGCGGCTCTGGCCAATCACCGGCTCGGAGCACTCCTTCTGACCCCTGACCTTTCGACACACAATATTCAGACCATACATCAGGCCGAGACCTCCGCGAGCTTTTTCTTCTCATTTAAGATTTACCCAGAGACGGTGCGAAAAAAAAAGAAGAAAAAAAAGGCGCTTAGGTGTGAATCTGAGCCATGCGTTTTCCCAAAGTGATTCTACGAGACAGCTCTTCTGCAATACATCACAGAAAGGTCGCGCTGGGAGGGCACATATAAACTCAAACAAGCCGGCATTTGTGCATGTCATTTCGTATGACTTTCAATATCGTGTGGCGCTTTCTGTTCAATATATATGGCAATGGTAGCACAATGAATGGGTCTGCCATCCATTTAATAGTGAATTAGATAACTGGCTGTCGATCATACAATTCCCACAGTGTCAAACAATTAAACAAACATCGTATCCTTATGAGAACCGTTTTGTTAGATCTTTAACCCGCGCAGGGAGAAGAATCTGCAGAGATGTTAAGACCTTCTTGCTCGTTGCAGCCTCTGTGCTCGCTGCAGACATGGAAGCTGTGCAGAAGATGGCGTTGAGGCTGATTGACAGCGATTTTGCGCAGACGCCGAGAAGTCCAACTAGTTAAATGACAAGATTCCAAGTCATTTGGTTCGCGAATAGAGGTCACTTCCAATGTGCTGAAATTTTAATTCACTCTTTCACGTGACTTGTTGAATAATGAATGCCCCCGGGGTCAGAAATAGATGTGAAAATCGGCCTTATTTTCATTTGAAGTGATCCTCTGCAGGGTGCGAGTCAGATCTCTTCTCATCTGACAGTCTGTCGGCTGGACGCTCACCACCATGACCTGTGAGTACATTTGGCTCTTGTACGTTTTGTGGAAGTGTTAAAAGATTACTATGAAGTATCCCGGAAGTAGAATTTGCTTCATTTTCTTCTTGCGCAAAATAATGTATATATTCTCATGTTTGAATTAAATCCAGCTGCTGAAGAGTTTCTGCGTTTTCTAATATTACAACTTGCTCATTGAAGTAAGCAAAATGTATTTCACATTTTGATTGCAAAACCTTTTTATTTGACTCAAAAACACGTGTTACTACGTAATGTGTGCTTAAACGTTAAAACATAGTTTTAATATAGTTTGGCACAGCAGCATTTATTATACATTTCAACAACTTCTAAAATATCCAAACCTCGATATGGATAATATAATGCACGTTACCATTCACTTTGCCAATAAATGTTTTAGGAAACAATAATTTGCGTAATTTGAAATAATTTGCAAATGCGTTTAAAGTGCGACTAGACGTGTGGCTGCAGAGGGAGACGGGTCGTTTATGTGCAGCTGAAACTTTTCTGCCTCTGAAGCCACAAACACAAGTTGACGTGAACAAGAGGCGTCACTCAAAGCGTCAAAAACACCAAATATGGAACAAAACCTGCAACGTCTGCTATTCTAAGTAATTGTATTTAATATAATTTCACTGGTCAATATAAAAGAGGAAATACGGATATTTAAACAGCAGTGAGGGCAAATCTGTTGCTTGAAAGAGCCTTTCAATGAGAGTGAACACAATAGGCGATTTAGACACAAGTTAAACATTAACTAAGTCCTTAGGGTGCGTGAGAATGTGTCAAATAATTATAATAATATGAATAGTTAATTATTAATAGTATTTATTTTTGCACTTACCTCCAATATGTGCTAAACTATTGACCCAAAGTCTACTATAAGTGAGCTTGGAACATTTTCAGTTCTAAAAAGAAAGAGTCGTTAAGTTCAACATGAAAATATCTTTATTAAAAAACATCTTTACGCAAACAATAACGTTGTGTCCGTCCGCCTGTCGCCGTGCGAGACGTCCCCAAGTTGGCTTAAGGCGTTGAATTTCGCATTAGCCGTGATGTTGGCCCATGTAAACCTCGCAGAAAGAGTTATCTCCGTCTGAGTGTATCGGTAACTCAAGCCTGGCTGTTAGAGCTCCGAGTGTCAACATTGTGAGGAGATATGGACCGCCGTCTGGCCAACATCCAGAGGTCTGCGCCTCGAACTCTTCTTTGCTGACAGTGATAAGCAGCCTTGATTTGTGTAAATAACTCTGAAAAGGTTTGTTTTATGCGAAAACAGTTGAGATTTAACACATAATCAACTACTACTTTTGAGCAAAGGGCAAGTCTTTGGGGGGGGGGGGAAAGTAGAAAAGGTAGGCTACCAGCTTGAGGGCCTTATCCTCTCCATTTGAACCCAAAATAACTTCCCACTCGACTCTCTGCGCCTCTGCCCGGGTCAGGGAAAAGTTCAGGTGCGGGTGGCGAAAGGCACCGTGGGATAAGCTTCCAGTGCACGGTCACGTCCAGCCATATAATCCAAGTGACAGCTCCACATCTGCATTTTGTAAGAACAGAGATGAAACGATAAAACGTTAGACACAAACATGCTGATCATCACAAAAGAGCAAAACACGAGAAAAACCTGTGCGTAAAACAGATATTTTTTTCGCCCTGATAATCGATCACCCTCCTCTTTTCTTCAGTTCCAGAAGTGTTGAAGGTGGTTTCATAGGAGCTGCTCTGCTTCCGTTCCTGTCTTTAAAAAGTTTACCACTCAAGTTGTAGTTTGAGAAGACAAAGGCTGGTGTGGGAGTGGGATGCTGTCTATGTCCGCCCCGAATGATTAATAGTTGTGGTGGGATTTTTCCACGCCCGCTGCTCGGTGTTGACGGAAAACAAGCGCCAAACGGTGCCGAGGAGAGGGGGACTCTTCCGGGCTCGGACTTTTGGCAAACCCCGGCGTGTGTGTGTGTATACATATACCTACCATGCCAGGCTCTTTAGATAGGAATGTGTTTATATAATGGCGCTTTTGGCAAACAGCAGCATTAGGTCTTACTCGGCACTTTTGCTCACCCACCCCCTCCTCATACACATCTCCTAAACTCATCTTTTAAACAAAGCTGTAATTTCTAACATCAGTCAGCTGGTCATAGGAAACGCGTAAACGCATTTAGGTCGAATGGGGGTCCATGTATACTGATCGGGGGGGTCGAGCAGTCTTTGGTTACCTCACCTCCATTTTCTGTCCAGTGCTGACTGACACGCAGCCCATACGACCACCAAGACGCACACCCTCCTTATGTAGGACAGGTAAATGTGTGACATTTTTTTTTCTCCGTTTGGCCAACGGCATGCAGGCTCCTGCTGACGGAGAACCCAAATGCTGATTAAGTGGCACTACAACCCAACCGTGCGGCTGTGGACGGGGGGCGATATTGAGAAAAGCTCTCCGCAGCCCTGCATGCGTTATTGAGAGAAAGGGGAGCCGTTCGCCGGGGTGATGAGTAATCATTATGCCACTCTTAAATGGTATTTCGTAGGGAAAGCCCTCTCCATCTCACATGGTGCGAATTGTCACGCCGCAGTGCAAAAAAATCATTGTGTTTTCTGCGTTGCTCGGAGCGGCTCTGGCTGCACTTGAGCCTCGGCACACAACCCAGGCAGCACTAGCTCTTTCAGCCGCTAACAGGCACCAAATATATGGCACTTTAAAACTGACAGAACCGTCTTTCCCCCCTGAATGGGCGACACGTGGAAAAAAGGCTGCTTCTCTGCGAGAGACCCGCTCCTCTTGCCAGATACATCGCAGTGTCACATACCCCTCTTTTTTTTCTTCTTCCTCTCCTCCCTACAAACTGATCCGTTTCTCCTCAGGGGCAATGACTGCCTCCATTAATGATTCACGGGCTCAAATAAAAGGGATTTAAGTTGACGTTGCGTCACGTGAGTGGGGGCGCACAATGCTGCGCGATGTTATGGCACGGGGAAGAAAACCGGAGCCCCGGTCTGGCCATATGATGCTGATTACATGCGGGTTACCCCCACTTTCCGTGAGGGGAGTCCGGTCTTTGTAGTTTTGATTTTCGAGGGGAGAAACAGAAAAAAAGGGAGGCAGACCTGAGAGAGAGGGAGAGAGAGGGGATCCCGGTTTTGTGGATGTATTATAGGTACTGCTGTCACGGACGGATATGTTTTTCCACGCGGACAGAGTCAGAGACCGAGCTTTGGGAGGATGGATTTTATTTTGAGGTATTTCCGCCGATTGTTCATTACTGTCGTGAGTTATTGCCGCGCGAGGCAGAGGTCAGTGAATGGGGGTCCGGGGTTTCTGCAGGGCGAGAAATACAGGCAGGTACCAAGCAGCTACCGATATTCATCTGTGTGTTAAAATCTCCGGTTATAGCTCAGCGACACATAAATAGGCCATCCGAATGTAGGATGCACATATATAGGTAACATTTAAGGATTTGTCTGGGACATTAACATAAAGCTGGGCTTTGTTCCACGTTAGGCTTTCTATGCTAACCATTCGTTTCTGTGTAAACTTAGACAAGAATTGAATATTTCTGATGTCATTCACATATTTTAACAGCAGTAGCCATTTGGATAGGCCCGTACAACAGTTTGTAAATAAAGCGGCCATTTAAATATCGCTTTCCAAGAAGAAGAAAAAATTAAAAAAATAAAGCCCAAACAGAGCGAGCGGCCACTCCAGGGTGCAACCGGTCCCATAAAAATAAACATCCAGCGTCTTTACGTGAGCTGTTTGTGCGTAAATGATACATCAAGATGATCTCCATGAAATAAAAAAAAAAGGCTAGGGGGGAAAGCGGCGGGGTTGTGTCGCTCCGCCGGGGAAACGAGCGTATAATGGAAGACGGAGTGCCATCCAGGACCGCGCGGCCGCGCTGAGGTCACCGCGCGCCTTCTTGATTTATGGGCGCGGGGACTTGGGGAAGATGGTGCGCGAGAGCTAATGACTATTCGATCCGTTTGTGGAGAAAATGCTCGCCGGCCAGCAGGGAAACAACAAACACGTTATTTGCATTGGCCCATTTTGACGTTATTAGTGATATTGCGCTGATGTGCAGCTATATTTGGTTGAGGTGCTATTTCCGCCTTTACATTCTGTCTTCTATTAATGCAATTGTATGTTGTTGTGTTTCCTAGAGGTATATTTTGGACTATATTGTATCGCTACAATAATAATAATAATAATAATAATAATAATAATAATAATAATATGGAATCATGGAAGCTGTTATGGTATTATTCCATCACAAAGACTTGGAGTCTGCTCCTATATCCAAAATGTAGCCCAAATAATTATCGCTTGCATCGAAATTGACTAGATTAGGGTTATCCTAGTTTTGAGATTCACTATTCGCCCTTAAAAAATAAGCCCAAACAATTAAGTATAATAACAGCAGAGTTAATAACACGTTTGGTCAAATTGTCTAACTATATAGGGAGCGCCTCTGCGCTAATAAAATCCACACTAATGTATATTTCCTGAGCACGTTTAAAGGTTGTATTGTCTTCTGAAAAAAACTGAAAACGTTTATTCCTCGTTGCAGAAATCCAGCCGAGTAAATTCAGGCCATCTCCCGGTCTCCGCGACACCTTGAACTGCCTTCGGTAAGTCCATATATCTTTATTGATTTGTGTTATGAATACGTGATGGTGATATCCTTATTCAATTTCTAATAAGTACCACACACGCCCACCAAAGCACTCGCAGGGATCGAGAGCAGGCTATGGCTTGTACATTTCCTTGTAGCAGCAATATGACCAGCCCGAGAGCAATAATTCCTTCTCTTCCACTTGTCTTTGTGGTGTAATTTGTCACTATAAAAGTGACGAGGGAAATCGCAGCTCTTGGAACGGTGCCTTACTCCTTTCAAAAACTACTTCCAGTGAAAGCCATCTGCTTGGAGCTGCTATAGTTTATTGCGCTCAAGTTTTAAAAATGGATTTACTTTCATCAACATTTCAGTTTTTTTTTTTTTTTCTTACCCCCTCACATTGTTGTACGCCATATTAAGCGCGGCGCCCCCACCATGACATTTCACCCTCAGCTTAGGGCCAAATTAAAGAGAGAGACGAATCAGCATTTTAGCAAACACAAAGAAGTAAATAATTATACAACGCGGCTACTATGGTTTCCAAAAGAAAACGCCGAGTTGGCTAAAATAAAAAATCCTCACGCGTGAATTTTTCTCCCACTCAGCCTCCCACGCCGTCCATGTGTTGTACCTTCCTTAATTGTGTCATTGAAATGTTGTAACGAAGCCTGAAACCAGCAGAGAAGCTGCGGCTCTGCACTTGTTTTCAGCCCGGGGAAGCTGAGAGGACATAAATCTATTTTTTTCTCTCTCCTCCATTCTTTCTTTTGGCTGCAAAAGAAGAAGCATTACCATGCAGAGGGATTCCCCCTTTGCTGCCGGCCCTCTTCTCCTCCGCTCCTCGCTGCATGTCATCCGCTCTGCCTTTTGCTGATCAACCTTCTTCCCATGTTTCACACCCTGCTCCTGGTGGGGTTCTCCCCTTGATAGACCTCGAACTGGAGCTCTGATCTGGAGTGGTCGTGCTCTCTCATAATCTTAAATATAACCCCGGGTTGCATTCTTGCAGGCGGTGGAATACCTGGCGCTGGAATGAGAACCAATTGCGCGTCCCTTGCGCCAAAAGACTATATATGCAAAAATGCGAGTTAATGATCAAGCCGCAGATAGAAGCCCTTTATGTCCCGTGGAAATGGAAATGCAGCATGGTCAGCGGCTGATTATTCCTTTGTATTGTCCCCCTCTTTCAAATATCTCATCGGCGGGGTTTATAATTCCACCACAGGACGCGGAGTAAATAATAACTAAACGATTTCAACCACTTTAGTGATGGACTCTCGTGCCATTTGTACCGATGCGTAGTTTCTTTTCTTCTTCTTTCTTGACACTCTACCTCATTTGGTTGGGGGGGGAGGAGAGGCAGCCACTTGATTTGAAAATGGCTTTTCCAAGGCGCTACTTATTTGCATAATTTTTTTTTTTGTCTATGGTGACGCTCTGGTTCGGGGCAGTTCACTGGTGTCTGCGTGGTACTGGTGAAGGATCACATCGTCTATAGCCTTGGCTGAGTTTAATATTGCTATGAAGCCCTGCTTGCTCCATTGCATGACGGTAAATTAAATCTTGAGGCCAGATAACTCTTATCTCACTGACCTGACTGCTCACGCCTGCTTTCGTAATCTCGGTTTACCCATCCACGTCGCGTAAGGGGGAGAAAAGAAAAGGAAAAAAGGAAAAGGGGGTTCTCTCGGCTCTTCCCTTTTTTTTTTTTTTTTTTTTTTTGTTGTGGCTGCTAATGCCTGGTGCATGGCAGGGCGCACTCTGCCGCTTCGCACAGCCAGCCCTGCCTTTTTAAACTTTTCACTGGATTACTGCTTTGATCGATTTCGCCGCTGAATGAGAAAATATCGCTCGGTGCTCTGCATTCGTCGTCAGAGGAGAAGGTAAGCAGGCCAGAAATAGTCTCCCCTCGGTTGTAAATGGCGGAGTTTGTGTGTCGCGCGGTGATTTATCACCGTATGACTTAGATCTCGGTTCAGGAAGAGTTCACACACAGTCAGGCAGCCGGGCTTCTCCTAACGCGGAGCAGAGGGCTGTGCAGGAAAGTCTGTCATTTGTCTCGCTTTCTGTCTTTTATGACTATCGCTATGGCTCGCCTGGAGATACACACCACAAAGCTTTCTGATATCTTTCCCAGGTCATCGTGAGTGCAGATATACAGCGAAGACACCTTCTTTCACTCTGCGGTTGTAGCTGCGTTCAGGAGGACGAAGCTCACAGTTCATTTTACACTGATTTGCTCTGCACGGCTGCACGAAGCCAGCTTTATTTTCCTTTTCATTTTAGTTGCGTTCGTTTGAAATGAAAGCGCGTCGCAGGCATGCTTTTCCCGGAACTCCAGCAGGCTCCACATGGATTGTGAAATCAGGAAGTTTTTTTTTTTTTCCTTTTGTACAGTCTAGAGTATTAACGTCGTTAATGTTTGGTTGCGTTTACTAACACGCACTTAACACCAAAGTCTTTTATTGTGTTTCAGCTTTTGCAATATAAACTTTGCGTAGCAATTCGATTCATACTCATTGTATTGAGTTTTTAATAATTATATTTAGCCTGCAAATGATGTGTGTCCTTGATTGAGTTGACTGTAATAGTTAAATCTAGAGAGCAGACAAAAGAACTGCATGATTTCAAAGTAAATCAGTCAATATGCCGGTTTGATTTTAATTCGTTGGCCTTTTAAATAATACTAGCGTTTATTTAAAGTAAAATATTATTAGAGTAAGTATTATTATTATTGTGTATTGGACTTTGCGGTTTGTTTTAATAGCAGTGCATGAAAAAAAAAAAAACAGTCTGGAAGTTTACATTAAATATTCCACTATTTCATCCGTAATGTGACATCATTAAAGACTTCCCCACGATGACTCGTGGATCTGTGTCTATTATGGATATAGCTTCCCCAATAATCTCTTCGAGACTGATCCCCATGGTTACCTGCGTGAATTATGGTGGTTTAGCAGCAGGCTCTGGCTGTGCCATGCCGGGTTTCTTTCCGGCTGAGTACCGGGCTTGGCTGCTCACCGGGCCGCTCATTCTGAGCAGGCCGTCCCGGCCCACTGACCCCCATACATCACCGCGACGGGCCGCCGTGCAGACAGCACCGACAGCAGCCATTATTATGGGCCTGCAAGGAAAAGTTCACACCGTGGTCACGGAGCTGCACGGATGCTCGCCCGGTTTTTCAGGTTTCCTCGTGACTCTTGCATTCGTCTTGCAGCAAAGAACAAAACAGAAAAAGGAGAGAATGCGGTTGTTTATGAGGAAGCCGGCGAAGCTCCGCGCATTCAGATCTATTCTTTTACTGAAGGAAGGTTTATTTTTATTTTGTTTTATTTATAATGAAAAACATTAAGGGGTTCAAAGCGTGTGAGCCAAAGGGAATGCATTCACCTGCTACATATGAAATATGAAATTACATACACTGCTGGCAGCCCTGTTATACAATAACAACAGATATTTTCTTGTGTGTAACACGCTAATAAGATTCCTACAGCGCGCCTTTTTTCCTCCAGCATTTTCTCTAAACGGTGTTGTGTAACTCTATATTCCGTTTCATTCTTAATAAGCTCCGAGCTTTAAAACGCCCTGTACTTTCTTGTTTGCTCCTAACATTGATTTGGCAATCTGAAATGCTTTTCAAAATGTTTTTTGTTTTGATGTGGTTTGGCACAGATGGTAATACAAGGTTAGTGCGTGCCTTTGTGCCCTGTGTAAGCCATAAGGTAAACGGTAATAGTCTACAGAACTGTTGGCCCTATCTTGCTTCCATAGT
This sequence comes from Chelidonichthys spinosus, assembly GCA_029853015.1. Classification (NCBI taxonomy): domain Eukaryota; kingdom Metazoa; phylum Chordata; class Actinopteri; order Perciformes; family Triglidae; genus Chelidonichthys; species Chelidonichthys spinosus. The sequence goes on along the minus strand of CM056836.1, from coordinate 13,782,935 downwards.
CTCCCGTGTCAGGCCTGTATTGAAAAGTAAGATGGATCGCCACCATTTCTTCTCCTCACAGTGCTTCTTGTAACCCTAGGTTCACCCGAGGAGGCCATTGGCGGAGAGGCGTCACGTGACCACGGGGTGCCAATGTTATTCTACAAGGGTGTCAAGACCCTGTCAGTTTCTGAAATAAATATTGGGAAACGGCGAGATGCAAAAGGCAACCTACTACGACAGCTCTGCAATTTACAGTGGCTACCCATATCAAAGCGCAAATGGCTTCAGTTATGATGCCAATCAGGTCCAATATCCCCGGGCCTCTCATGTGGAAAGTGAGTACCATCGACCTGCCTGCTCCCTGCAGTCTCCTGACGGCTCCGTGGCTCTGCAGAAGCCAGGGGAGATGGCGGAGAGCTGTGACAGGACCACAGCCATTCAGGCGGCGCAGTCCAAGGTTCATCCCGAAAGCAATCAACCGCAGGTGCCCGTGTCAGGTCCGCCCCCTCCCTCGCAATCCCCCGGTGCTATCAGCCAAAACACAAGCAACGGGACCAACCAGCCCAGTGCCAAGAACGGCTCCCCGACCTCTACTGCTCGCAAACACATCTTCCCCTGGATGAAGGAATCCCGTCAGAACACCAAGCAGAAACCCACCAGTAGCTCCAGCTCAGGTACTTTCACCTTAAACACCCCCGCCGCTGAAAAACACATAAGTTGATAGCCTCTGACCAGAAAAGTTTGGTGGAGGGATACATGGGGGGGCACAATGTCCATATGAGGGTTAAAAATGTTCAGTGTTTTCTGTGCCAGGTTTCAGAGTTATTCATTCCAATAATAATTTAAGTCAGTGGTTTGTGGTTGCATAATGCATTCTACGAATGTATATATTTTATGACCTCTGGGGATCCAACAGTTATTCAGGAACTGCAGCCAAATATGACCACAGAGTTTACTCAATACCTCAGTGACACAGTCAGAGTATTATGTCCAAGTGTTACTTTGATTGTATCCACATCATGTAATGACATAGTCACATCTCCACCCCTAACCCCAAACATCACTATAAATACACTTTCGGTGTATAGACTGTAAGAAATAAGGGCCTCCACACTGGAAGTAGATGCCACCATGTGTTGTCCCTGTGCCCTGCAGCTGACCTGTGCCTACTGTAAACATCATCCACTGATCACATCTTGTTCCTGGAGAGACAACAAACAAACACGCACAACAGTTGTTTCAGTTTGTCCTGCTGCTATGATTACAGGAGACTTGGTGGGACAGAGTTGGGGTTTGTGTGTTTTTAAGGAGGGGTTTATTTACATAGAGCCAACCTTAAAATTCAGAGATGCTCATCTTCCCATGACCTCCATAATTTGGATCTACAGCAAGAAATTAAGTTGCGTGGCTTCATTTTGAATGATGTGCTCACTTTTTATGCACGTATGAAAGCCAGATCCTGCTGTTTGGATGTCAAGGGGAACTCTGGTGGGTCACGAGGGGGGGTTAAGATTAAGAAATCTTCCATTTTACAGGAACCTGTCATTTTATGGGATGTTTTCCCCAACGTGTTCCCATCGCGTATGCCACACTGACGCATTTGGAAACTCTTTTACGCACGAACAAAGACCACATCTGCTGTTTAATTGGAGGAAAACGTAATGAGTCAGAATTATGAAATTGTGTGTAGGATTAACTTGCATAGAGGTTGCGTAAAAATCAAGATCTTCCATAAATCTTAAGTAATATTCGAATTACGTGTTAGGAAGTTTACAGAGCTCACATGCAAAGCAGCGTGATGCTCTTCATTGTGATTTATGCTGGGAAGATTTTTTCATAATCTTTTAATAACCGGTAAAATTGCTCGCATTTATGAAAATTATTTTACGCACGTTCTACGCACATACGCAAGCCATATCCTGGTGATTTTTAACTATTAAGATAGCTTGGTGGTCCAGGGTGGGGATATGTAATTAGTTCTATGCAAATAAACGCCCTAAATCTAAAAATCCTGCGATGCTTACCTTCCCCTGGCTCTCTAATTTTGTAAAATATGGGCTATTATCTAATTAAGTTATATGTACTCTTCTGCAATAAGAGTTTAAAATGCAAAGCAGCACGTCGCTTTTCATTGTGATTTATGTTTGGTAAGGGCTATTCATTAGTTTTAACAACACGTTGAAGCGCCAACATCCACGGAAAGCCTTTTACGTACGTTTTACGCACACAGCCAGATAACAACAATCCTGCGTTTAACACACGTTGCCCAAACCAGTCTCGTATTAATCAAGTTAACTATCCCCTTAAATATGAAGTAAAGTAATCATACAATAATAATCGTTATCACAGGTGATTGGCCTACATACGTAGGGATTCCTCGGGTTAACGTCTCTTTCATCTCGGTTATAACCTAATGGGCCAGGTTATGTCATGCTGCATTCCTTTCGCGCCACGTTAAGAAGACAGGTAGTGAAATGTATTAAGTGCTGGCCGCCTGCCAGAGCGCCAAGCAGACCAACACCTTGCTATTCTGCAGCCAAACTGCAGCTTCTGAGAAGGGGTGCTTATCAGCGAAGGCAATGTTTTATTCACCCTGAGGAATACTTAATGCCCGTGTTTGCATTACTGTGTGCTACACTGTGACTACGGGGGAAGAGGAGGGTCAAAATACTTAAGACATCGGAGTTTACCTTGTTCCATATCAGATACTGACCTACTTTCCGTCGTTTACGTTTCTGTCTTTGTAGTAGTTCGTGTAGCGTGCAAACAGACACAATGCCCATATGCGCTGATTGTTAATTGTCGTATAGAGACCTCGCGATAACCCCTATGCTGTACAGTTTTATCAAAACGTTGAGATGATTCTGCAACACATAAAGGCGCGCGCATGCTCAGAGAAAGATAAAACCAAAGATAACACCGCTATTTAAGAAGTGGAGGCAGATTTATCTGGTAAACCCGCCCCTCTTGATGGTTGAAAGTTCTGTTATCAGCGGTGTGTGTGCTGTCAGACGGTTTTGGTTTCACTCTCCTGTCTCTTCTTCTTCTGTACCCCCCCCTGGTCTGTGTGTAATGGATTACTGATTGACATCCTCCTCTCCCCCTCTCCCTGACAGTGGAGAGCTGCCCCGGAGACAAGAGTCCTCCGGGGTCAGCAGCATCGAAGAGGGCCCGGACAGCTTACACCAGCGCCCAGCTAGTGGAGCTGGAGAAGGAGTTCCACTTTAACCGGTACCTCTGCAGACCCCGGAGGGTGGAGATGGCCAACCTACTCAACCTCACCGAGAGACAGATCAAAATCTGGTTCCAGAACCGCAGGATGAAATACAAGAAAGATCAGAAAGGTGTTGGAATGATGCCTTCCCCTGGCGGACAGTCCCCTCGGAGTCCTGTGGGCCCAGGCTCCGGCGGTGGCGGGGGATACCTCAACTCTATGCATTCTCTTGTAAACAGTGTACCTTATGAATCCCAGTCGCCGACGTCTTACAATAAACCTCATCAAAATGCATACGGTATGGCCACGTCATACCCCCCTCCTTTGAACAGCTCCCTCAGCAACTGCCCGCCCTCCCAGAAGAGGTATCCCGGGACCGACTCGGCCACGCCCGAGTATGACGCGCATCCTCTCCAAGGCAATGGCAACTATGGGACTCACATGCAGGGCAGCCCCGTTTATGTCGGCGGAGGTTACATCGACTCGCTACCCAATTCGGGGACCTCCGTTTTCGGTCTGACCCACCTCCAGCACCCGCCGTCTGCAAACATGGACTACAATGGAGCAATCACAATGGGCAACAGTCAGCATCACGGAGTGTGTGATCCGACACCGACATACACAGACCTAACGTCGCACTACTCTCAGGGAAGAATCCAGGAAGCGCCCAAGCTGACGCATCTGTAGCGGAGGCGCTGCCCGGATCACTCCGCCCATTGTCTTATCCACCTCCAGACACATTACTGCTTTGTTTCTGCGCCTCCTCACAGCTTCCACCTTCTCTCTGCTTTTGTTTATGCGTTTCTATAGTTTGATGTGTGAAGTAGCGTAGGATAAATAATCACGACTTGCTTGAATTTTTCTCTATTTGCTCGTGTCATTGTCTCACGAAGACCTTTATCTGGGCTGTAGACGTCTAGAGTGGGAGGGAGGGGGGCACAGTATATGCATAGGCCTATTTAATCTTTTTTTTTTTCAATCTTGTTTTAAAATCGAAACTGAAACAGGGTATTATGAACATATGTTATTCATTTCAATGTGAATTTGTCCGTCTTTTATTTATCCGCAGTTGAAGAATTGTGTTTTTGCATTTTGTTGCACTTGTGAAAGGATCCTTCCAGAGCCACGAGTTGGGATTATGAGAGAAATACATTTTTAAAACAAGGGTCATGAGCTTAACCCCCCCCCCCCCCCTCCCCTGCTCGTGTTGTTCTATTGGACTTTTTTAATGTTATTTATTTTTTTGTTCGGTGTAAAGATGAGTCCTTTAGTATTATTTGACACCTCTGCGGTCTTTGTGTGGGGACAAGCTTGGTGGGAAATTAGCGTCTCGGCCCCTTTCCAGCATATACATGTAGTCCCCAGCAGCACACCGTCCTGCTAATAGGTTCCCATTTTTTCTTCTTCTTCTTCGAGGAGGTGTTTTTTTTTTTTTTTCTCAGCGAATGTAAAATCAATCAGTCATGCAATAAGGGTGGAAACAAGGACACACATTAGCAGTTTCTTTTCTTGAACAAAAAAAAAAAGACGTCATCAATTTTTCTTTTTTCGATGTCATGCATTCCACGCTGCTCCAGTTGGAAGAAATAAATAAAAGAATTGAAGTATAATTGCAATCAAACCTCGTAGTTTTACTTGACACATCAGACAGATTTTACATAATCACAAAATGATGTTACAAGAGTTCCATAAATAAAAATACATTTTAGTTTTCCAAATAGTACATTATTGTTGTTCACGACGGTATATAATTGTAGATGTGATAACAAAAGACAACACAATTTTATTAGTCAAAAATAAGCCATTAATAATTGTCATTATACACATATTAGTATAATATTTATGCATACATGACTATGTAAAACCAGTGGAAATGTCATACATTTAAAGCCACTTTTTTTTTTTTTGCTTCCCCTCGTCTTGATTCGACATGAAGAAAACTCTCGGGTGGCCTTCTTCTCCCTTCCTCTCATCTGCGTGGGCACATCCATAATAATAAAAATGTCACCCGGGCCCTTCTGGAGATTCTGCAAGAAGACAACAAGCTAAATGAGAAATCGTTTTTTAAAATAATACCCTGATATGTTCAGTCAGTCAAATGCGGTCAGAGAGGATGCAGGATGAAGTAGAATCCTAACGGGGCTTGTTTGTCTCATTACATTACAGATTTGCAGATGCCAGCGTACAACGCTCGTTCGACGCGAAACGTCTCGGTGTGTGGATGATTCCAGCAAAGCAAATTATACATGGGAAGCTGAAAAAAAACTAGCATGGATTTACATTGTCTGTATTTTACTCAAATTGTTGACCCTGCATGGAAATTAATTTTAATTATTTTCATTGTTTGCAGTCTGAAAAATCTGAAAAAAATATATAATACACAAACACAAGGAGCTAAAATGCTTGTTGTTTTGTGAATCTATTTTTAATTTAAAAGGAAAGATTCTATTTTTTTTTTACCATGCTCAAATACTTTTTATTTCTCTCATTAATTTACCAAATCATTTTTGTTCCATGTTTAGTCTTTGTGATTATGCTTTTGTGTAACTGCAGTATTGTTTTGTTGCACCCAGAAATGATTTTGAGCTCGTTCTGATTGATATAATAGGGCATGGACATGAGTAACCCTGGCATATGGTTAGCAGGGAAACCTAGAACAATTGAACCATGGTGTGTCATGGTAAAAAAAAAAAAAAAGCTGATGCACTAAGTATTCCTGCATCCAACACAGACACGAGCACGCATTGCACAGGCGTGCGCACTAAGACGCGGATCTGACCCATTTACGCGCATAAAAACGCTTTAAGCGAAACCGAATATTTGTATTTCGTTCATTGCGTTTCCATCCGTGGGAAAGCAGTCCTAAATCAATCCTGCTGTAAAGACAAGTGCGTAGGACAGACTGGGGTCCACTAAATGCCGCCACCCACTCCTTTCCTTGCACACAAAGCCTGTGAGTAATTCCAAAAAAAAAAAAAGCCATCCATCTCTTCCCCTAGCAACTCCGTCCTTCATCACACGGGTCTGGTCCGCTCACAAACCTGCAAGTCTACCAAAACGACAAATAACGCGTCTTTGTGTGAATGCATTCACAATGCAAAGATAAAAGCCAGGTGGAGAAGCTGCTTCGCCATACTCACCGTCGGCGCATTACCGCCTCCTCAACAAAAAAAAACAAAACAAAAAGAGAGGAAGGAAATGGTCGCATCTTGTGCAGCTGGATTCTTATTTATCTTCTAAAAGATCCCTCCAGCGACAGCTCGGCTACAACTGCGAGCAGAAACTGGTTCTAATCTGAGTGGCCAGTGTTTCTGGCCGCTTCCTGGTTGCATTTGATCCAGGGGAGAGTTAGAAGCCTTAAATGTGTTGTGAGGGCACCGAGCTGTCAGACCTTTTGGCGAGTAAGATTGATCGCGCGCAGGCTTCCAGGACTCTTTGTTTGGTATATAAGCAACAAACTGAGAGAGGCCTACCACTTCTCTTCTTCCCCTCTCTTACTCGAGACATATTTTTTTTTTAGTGAAAATACAACATGTTCTGCTGGACGAAAAACATCCCAAATTTGGCTTTCTCGGATTATTCTGGAAGGGCTATAAAGCCGAAACGCTGCGGGTTAGCGCCATTCAATAACTGTGCCATTTACATAAAACACCCTGCTGCAAATGGGTTGATTGTTAAATGGTCGATTGTGAACGTGATGGGCGTTCGCTTTATTGCAATTTCAGGTTGAAATGATACTGGAAATACAGCGAGATGCCTTTCTCAGCTACTGTGTGCCCAGCGTGTCTAGACGTGTTCCACTCTCAACATGAATATGAATCCATTTAAAATATCAGGCTAATATTTAATATATGATGGCAGCTTTTGGGTTATCGAAAATGACCAATCCCAAAAGAAAGAGCCTGTAGTTTTCGTATGTTTTGCGCGTGACCTCGTTATAAAATCGACATTTTCGTGGAATAAAAAAAAACCCTATGTGTTTATGTCATTGTGCACATGAATAGCCCTACAGTAAAACAATGTTCATGCGGCTGCACGTCCTTTTACACGTTTGTGGACCCGATCGGTAACTGTTAAACAGCTGTTATGGGATGAAATGGTCTGAACGTGTCATATCCGTCAGTATTAACTTAATGGATGGGATTTTTATTGCAACACATGTCGATGGATGCACTGCATATTTCATTATTATGCATCTTTGAAGAATCGCATCTATTCTGGAGCACACACACACACACACACACACACGCTGGACAGACAGGATTGTTGGGGGCTGTTTCTGTCGAGAAGTCTCAATATCAGTTTTTGGCTTATGTTTTTTTTTTTTCACCTCTGAAGGCTGACTCTTGCCTATATGAATAGCTACTGGCTTGTATGTTGTGTGTGTGTGTGTGTGTGTGTGTGTGTGTGTGTGGTGGGGGCGTTCTCGACTGACATCCTCAAACAATACGAGAAAGAGGAGTGCACGAATCCGCGCGCCCTAGGCTGGGCTCCTTCCCTGTAATAGTGAGCGTCAGCCATTCTTAAAAAACACATTTTGTAGCTTAGTGGACTGGACTGGAAGGGCGACAGGAGGATAAACTGAGCGGGCAAAGATGTAAATAAAAACAGTCGTCCCCCAGCTGAGCGAGGCGTTCTTCATCCGAGTTTTTGGATCAATCAGGCAGACAGTGGCTCCTTTTGATTAAACCCCAAATTGTCATTGGGCAGAGGTAATCATGTGACAGGCAATTCGGTCCAATTTCAACCTTGTCTCCATGAATTCAATAGTTTAATAGCAGCTCGGTCCCCACACGGCCGTAATCAGTGATATAGAATAAAAAACACCACGAGGAGATCTTTTTTTTTTTAATGATTTTTTTCTTCTCTCGTCCTCACTGAGCCGCAACATTTATAAAAAAAAAAAAAAAAAAAATACGCGTGCAAACTTTCCTCGGCTCTCAGGGAGCGGAGATGAATTACGAATTCGAGCGAGAGAGCGGTTTTATCAATAGTCAGCCGTCGCTTGCTGAGTGCCTGACATCTTTCCCCCCTGTCGCTGATTCATTTCAAAGTTCATCAATCAAGAGCTCGACGCTTTCACGCCCGACACTGATTCCTCCTCCCTTTGAGCAGACCATTCCTAGCCTGAATCCGGGCAGCCACCCGCGGCACGGTCGGCCCAGACACAGCCCCGACGGATGCAGCCCGCTGCCCACCGCCTCCTTACCCCCGGAGTACCCCTGGATGCGGGAGAAGAAAGCCTCCAAAAGGAACCACCTGCCGACCTCCACCGCGACCATCTCCAATGGACCTGAGTGCTTTTCTCCAAAAGGTGGGCTATTTCAGAAACGCGGCCGCTGCACCGCAAAAAAACTCTTATCTGTTGCTAAACTGGATGTCGGTAGCCCACACGGGCCCTTTCCTATAAACTAGATTTATTATTCCGACAGATTTATGCTTTATGGCTTTGCTGTGATTGTGTACAAAGCATGAAGAAGTCGAAAAGTTTGGTTAAAGTTTGGTGATGGTAGATGATTTATTCCCGGAGCCGTAGCAGAGTTTTGATGTGTGACAGTAATGAAGAGTGATGGAGTGCCGTTGCCGAGGAGGGCAGCTGGAGCATTCATTAGTATCCCACAGCAGCCCGGACCTCGCTGCTTTTAGTGCACCGTTTGCTCCACGCTCATGCTGGACATTATTTTATGAGTGAAACAGTCTGACGCCTATCTTTTCTGCTGTAATGATTTATTTTGGGTTAAAGAGCGCCATACGCGTATAGGTCAGCGGCTCCAGCGGCCATTTTGCTGCAGCGCGTTGCCTCTCTCCGGTGGTTTTGTGATGGCCATAATGTTGGAGCCGCTAGCAGCGGGGGTTATGTAACTGTTGTGCACAGTGAGCTTTTTTTTTAATCCCGTGCGACCGTGATGTTTCTTTTCCAGGCTCGCCCGAGATCGTGGAGGGCGGCGGCGGCGGGGGAGGAGGGGGCTCCCGGCGGCTGAGGACTGCGTACACCAACACCCAGCTGCTGGAGCTGGAGAAGGAGTTTCACTTCAACAAGTATCTGTGCCGGCCGAGGAGGGTGGAGATCGCGGCCCTGCTGGACCTGACCGAGAGGCAGGTCAAAGTCTGGTTCCAGAACCGGCGCATGAAGCACAAGCGGCAGACCCAGAGCAAGGAGAACCACAACGGGGAGGGGAAGGGGGCCTGCGCCGAGGACGGCATGCACAGCGACGAGGAGGAGGAGGAGGACGACGACGAGGGGCCCCTGTACGAGCGGAGCGGGGCCCTGCTGGAGAGAGATACCTGCTCCTTTCAGAACAACTCTCTGGGCAACACGCAGCAGCTCAACAATGGCGAGTCCATGGGCTTTGCTGCTGCGCCGCTGAACAGCAATGACAAAAATCTGAAACATTTTCCCAACCCGTCACCCACTGTTCCGGGCTGCATGTCAACAATGGGCCCAGGCTCGGCATCTGGCCCGGACAATGGCGACAGTCCCCCGGCCCTGGAGCTTTCTATACACGATTTCCAACCTTTCTCCTCGGATTCCTGCCTACAGCTCTCCGACGCAGCCTCGCCGAGCCTGTCCGAGTCTCTGGACAGCCCCGTGGACATTTCTACGGACAGTTTCTATTTTTTCTCGGAGTCCCTAACTACTATCGACCTGCAGCATCTGAACTATTAACTGAAATCAATCACGATAGCGTTCCTTTTTTTTTCTCTCCTTCTTTTTTTGTTGTTATTGGGGGAAATAAATATCGAGCTAGGATATTAACTCTGATGTTATTTGTATATTCGGCACATTTATTCTGTTGATATTTGACTTGACGATTAATACAAGGTAAGGATGAAATGAAATCACTGAAATAGCTCTACTCAAACGTGGCTTGTAATTTACATAATTAATCGATCTCTTGGAATGGGAATTATGAGTGTGTGTGAATAATTACACAATATTAGGCCTATGGAGCCTGGTCATTTTATTTTTGTATAGCTCCCAATGTCTTGGATATTTTTGTTAGAATACAATTAACTTGCTACAATCCTTTTTTTCTGGTGTTTTGAGTCATTTCTTATTTACATTTTATTTGCAGACTGAATATTTTTGCTGGAATTATCCGAGTAGAAAATATGCGAAATAAAACAAGTATAGGTAACAAAAAGATAGAGACGTTATGCAAATTCGACAACAAGTTGCCAATGAATACAAATAATTTAGTCCGCGTTGAGTTATAAAAAATACTTGATTGAAATTAACTTTTATTGATTAATTAAATTCAAACATGGGAATTGTTTATATTAGTTAACTGAAACATTTTGACACATTTTTAGAAAGTGAATGCAAAAATGCAAATCGTTCCTCTTTTACAACTTTGGTGATAAAACTTTTTAAAGAATGTAATACAATTACTTTTAAATGTTTGCAAATTGGCCGTTTATTATCTAATGGTCGATGTAAAACGTAGCATTTGTTTTGCTGAAACTATACACGAGATTTCTTATTTTCTCACATACTTGTTGGCGCTAGTTCAAGCTGCCTACAGAAACACTAATGCAGATTATTATTTTTTTTATTTTCACCTTCAAACTTCATACTTGGGAGAGTAAAAGCAAACACGCCGTCTCGGATCTTATAGCATGACTGGGCTCTGAACATTGTGCGCATGTTGCAGCCGAACACCCGAGCCATGTTTGCCTTCAGGAGCCCATAAATCACTTCGTGGCATGAATGAAACGGACATTAAGGAGACCAATTGTGGCGTAATGTGCACAAATAAAACCCCACTTACATTTTCATACGGGACTCTCCAATTCTTGTGCTAAAAAGGGGCTGAGTCTCCGCGTGCGTTTGGTAATAATTCATTTTTATGGCTTGTTTAAACACGGCTCTGGCTCGCGGACGGCGGTAGCTGCAGTAGCGGGACTGCTGGGGTTATGAGGCTGCACTCTGTCCCCGCATGATAAAAGTAGCTCAAACTCAAAACAGACTACCCCTGGACTAAATGCAAATGATCACACGCGCGTTTACTGGGAATAGCTGCGGAGTGAAGCGTTACGCAATACGTGGCTTACTTTATCAGGTGCGTTGGTGCATTTAGGTGGATTTGTACAACTTTATTAGGTGCAGATCTGCTTGTATAGGAAGGCTGGAGTTCAATATGGGGATTATGAATGGGCCTGCTCTATTGTATAGCACTTGAGTTGACTTATGGGAATCGGTTGTTAGCTCATGCACAGCTTGACTCGATAGGTCATCCCACTTTAACAGCTTTATGCGTAACCACGGCGGGAACAACCACCGGTTGCGATGCTGGCCCGGATCGATCCGGGGAACTCACACGCGGGCGATATTCAGAAACTCCAGCGGTTTATCGAATAATCTGGAAGCCATAAGGAGCCAATCGACTAGTTTAACCTTACTCTACTGGGCAACTGGTGTGGTGTGTGTGTGTGTGTGTGTGTGTGTGTGTGTGTGTGTGTGTGTGTGTGTGTGTTAGATCCTACACTCCACCAGCGAACCGAGGGGCCTGTATAACCAAATCATTCCGAGACAGCGCGCCTATTCTGCTCACAAAGATCCAGGAAAGGACCGAGGTCTGGCGAAGTTTCCACCGGCAGACGAGGCAACATACCGCGCCTACTCTCCTACTGTTGCAGAGGACAGAAGACAGAGAGGAGGGAGGAGGAGGAGGAGGGGGGAGGAGGAGGATGAGGGGGTGTATTGACCCCACTGCGCTGTTTTCACTGGTGGGAAGTTTGCATCACCTCCTAACTTTCTTTAACATCCCACGAGTTTGAAACAGCTGGAAACTTTTAGTTTACATCTAAAATGATTGGTGGAAGAACCATGTCGTTCATTTACTGCAGTAAAAGTAGCAATACGACACTGTCACACTCCATGACAAGCACAAATAAAACTTGCCTTAAGTAGAAGTACTGACCTATGAGAAAGTATACTAATTCTGGGACAGTAGAATGCCATTGTTATATTGCCGAATCACATGACTACTATATAATCAGATTAGTATTAAGTTACTGAGGATATGTAAGCACCTCTTAAATAATGCAGCTGGTTGAGGTGGTTCTAAAGTGAACTCTATCTATCTATATCTATCTATCTATCTATATCTATCTATCTATCTATCTATCTATCTATCTATCTATCTATCTATCTATCTATCACATTTACATTTATAAACATTGAAAATAATTTTGGGAGTTTGACCACAGACTGCCACTGGGGGCGCTACGTGTGATCCTCTCTTCCTCCTCTCCCTCCCTCCCCTTTCTTTTCCTTCCTCAGTGAGAGGTTGTCTCTGCTCTCATGCCATCGCTTCACTGCAGCTCTCCCACGCAAGCCCCCCCCCTCCTCCCCCTGCTCTCTCCTCTTTTTTTCCCCTTTTTTTCAAGCAAAGCTATTCGTCGCCATTAATTTCAAGCAATAAAGCAGCAGCTTTATTTGATGAACTTAACAGGATAATCAGCCCACAGTCGCACCTCGGGCTATATCTGTGCGCTGCAGCGGGCCTCGCATTATCAGATCATTTGATCACTTATATATGCATAATGAATACATGTGGGAGTGAAATCAGAGGAGATGGCAGACCCCTATGACCCTGGGAGAGGCAAATGAATATCACCCCATCTTACTGGTTAATAGGGTTTCTTGTCGTTACATCACCTGTGGCCTCCCAGCAAGTACCGAAAAGCAGCCAAACACTTCTAATGCGACCTTGATGCGGAGCAAAGTTATTCCAACGCTCTCTCTGACTGAACTCGAGTACTCCCCCCCCCTTGTGTCAGGACTGAAGCCCTCCCTGCCTCTCTCCCTCACTGTCGCACTGTGAACATATTTGCTAAGCAAATCCCTCACGGTGTTAAAGCGTGAAACACTTCGCATCGGAATGGGACACTGATAGCCCACATAGCCCGCGGCGGTGGCGCGCACACACACACACACACACACACACACACACACTGAGCTATCCATCCAACCCGGGACAGAATGACACCATTATACACATGACATCACGGCTGTTACGCGCTGGTGGTGACATTCGCGGTGAGCACACGCGCGAGCACGCAGCCAAAACACACACGCACACGAACCTATTCCAAAAATACCGTACCTGAGGTCAGAGTGCCGGGTCGTCCTCCCGGTGGGGTTGTAGAGGGCGAGGCGTTAATCTTTCCCCGCGGGGAAGGAGAGCGCGCGGCTGCGTTCCCCGCTCCCTCGTGCGACCCCGGAGCTGTCCGCCGCCGTCTGCCTCCCAGCTCATTGTTTGCTCGGCCAATACATTAGTGGCGACGCGCGTCACCTTGATCGAAGAGCGCCTGGAATTTAAATAGCCACTCAAACACCAATCTGTCACCGGCTAAGGGGATAAGGACAAGTGCCTCACTGGCTGACCCGGGCCCACGTGACAGCACCCGTTCATTGATATCGGCCCGTGCGACCCCCCCTCCCTCCCTCCTCTGATAAGAACAGAGTATAGGTAAAGATTGGCACGGTCACTCGGGGTAAGAGGGGAGAGGAATAGATCAGAGGGTGTCTGGAGAGCGGACGGTCCCTCGGCCCCTGTACAACAATGCTACAATGAGCAGCTTCTTAGACTACTCGGTGATGAGCGGTGAAGGTGGCTCGTGCTCCGTCCGGGCTTTCCACTCGGACCACGGGATTACAACTTTCCAGTCGTGCGCGGTCACTGTCAACAACTGCGGGACTGATGACCGCTTCATGGCGAGCAGGGCTTCCCCCGACGGCATCGCTCCTCAGCCGGGGTCATACCAGCCTACCGCGAGCTCCCTGGGTCTCGCCTATGGGGCCCATCCGGCCTGCACCTCCAGCTATGGACCCCAAAGTTTCTGCGCCACGTATAACCATTACGCGCTCAACCAGGAAGTCGACTCCGCAGGAGGGTTCCCCCAGTGCGGCCCACTGATGTACTCGGGTAACATATCCTCCTCCATGGTCTCCCAGCATCGCCAAGGTTACAGTGCCGCCCCCCTGGGTCAGCTGCAGTATGCCCACGCTGCCTATGGCGGCGGGCACGAGCAAGCGGCCCCTTTTCCTGGGTGCTCGAACCCGCTGTCACCACTGCACGCAGCTCACCTGGAGGCGTGCTGCTCACCTCTGTCCGAGGGAGCATCTTCTGCACAGACCTTCGACTGGATGAAAGTCAAGAGGAACCCACCGAAAACAGGTGGGTGCCAAGTGCCAATGGCACAAAGTCTTCTGTCTGCACACGGCACCGATTAAAACTGTTTAAATGTGAGTGATGCCAGATAATGTTGGTAGATAGTATTTCGTGTGGGACACCTGGGGATATAAACATAGTTAAAGCCCAAGCTGGGGAGTAATTATTGTTGTTTCTGCCTGTGTATGATTTGTTCTGCTGTCTTAAAGGGGGATCCCTCTTATGGTTTAATTAAGTATTATAACACACGCACGTGCTTTTAGTGTCGTGGTAGACCATGTTCACGTTACAGCTTCAGACACGAGCAGCTGTTTCCCCTCCAAGTTCACGGTGATCCGTCTCTCTGTCTGCAGGCAGGTCCGGGGAGTACGGCTATGGGGGTCAGCCGAACACGGTACGGACCAACTTCACCACCAAGCAGCTGACGGAGCTGGAGAAGGAGTTCCACTTCAACAAGTACCTGACCCGCGCGAGGCGCGTGGAGATCGCGGCCGCGCTGCAGCTGAACGAGACTCAGGTGAAAATCTGGTTCCAGAACCGGAGGATGAAGCAGAAGAAGCGGGAGAAGGAAGGGCTGCTGCCGGCCAAAGCCCCGTCCTCGGACCCGGGAGAGAGCAGCCAGGAGAAAATGGACGATGCAGCGTCAGAGAAGTCCATCTCAGCCCCCTCCACTCCGTCTCCCACACCCTCCACGGTGTCAGATCCGTACTCCTCCAACTAAGAATCAGCTGCCTCCTCACCTCGTCGGGACACTTACGCGTCCTGTATATATTAAAGCTCATATAAGTCATGGCTGATGGATGACATACTTGGACATTTGGGATGAATTAATGCACTATATGAGACTTTGGACATCACCATCGGACCATTTCTGAGTTAGATATGTGTTTTTAGTATGCATTGTGTTCGGAAGAACGCTTACATTTGATGTCCAACTGTCGGTCGATGGTGTAAAATGTGTCCACGTTCTTTTGAAATATGACGTCAATTACGCACCAGGACTAGAATGGTGCATCCTTTATCTTCCTTACACCTGTTCCTGATCTGTGCTGCTGACTGTAGATTCACAAAGCTGCACACACAAACAAATACCTCAAATGTGCCAAAGATGTGCGTAATGGCCACGGCCATGGGCGATTGCACTGGATGTCGTCAAAGTGGGCATCACACAATCAACGAGGCAACCTCGTTCATGAATCGTTATAGAGCGCGTTGTTATTGTACCTCCTGAATCACTCTCACCTCTGTGTTAAGGCCTGTGTGTCAGCGTGACTGTCTGAATGTCTATTGTGAGATCCGCATGACGCGTAAATGGCCTCACGCGTCATGCTTTCATGCGTAATTAGCGGGGCGCTGAGTTTTATCAGTTGGGAAACCGGTAAGGCCATGGATGTGTATCTGTTATATATTTATTCCAGTTAAGCACATACAAAATGTTTGTCCAGAGAGACGTTTACGGGTCAATCATGTGTATTAAAGTGCGTTTACCTCTAAAAAAAAATCATCTGTGTCATTGTTGAGGGGAAATATTGGGAGAGACATAATTAGAGACTTTTCAGAGGATTTAAAAGCAATTTACATCCCAGTTTTACGGACAATAAAATAAATCTATCCATTTCGCCATCGTTTGAGAAGCTGCACGTGTCTTTTACGCGCCACAGATTCCCTCAATGTATGCAGCCGTGCGCGCTCCCGTCCCTGGGGCAAATAGTTATTGGCATAATAAAGGCATGTTTATCCACGGAGCAGATGAGAGCGCGGACGTCAGCGTCATTTCTGATGACAATGTTATCGAGGTGTCGGCTTATTGAGGGGATGAAAAAGAAAACTCTATCGATTGAAACATCGAGGTGAGGCTATCGACAAGCCCGGGGCCCCGCTGGCCCTGTCAGCGTTAACTCCTCGTGTTGCCCCAAGTCACACGGAGGTGTCATCATCCCCACCTGATGACAGGACGGACAGTGAAAACTTACAGCACTGCATGTCGCTCAGTTCAACTTTAACAAGCGACTAGTTGTTCAGCTTTAAGCACATTGGATTTCGAATTAATATCCATCACTTTGGCTTATTTTATCAATGCCAAACATTTGTTAATATTTGTTTTGATAAAAAGCAAACAAGTGTCTTAACTGGACTCTAACATTTTTGTGTAGTTTTTTTTTTACCTGCCTTTTTCAAGGTGGCCTATACATCCTCTGTCCAGTTAAAAGCGTGTTGACCGACTAGTTTGCTGTTTTAATTCCTGGTGTGCAGGCTGCGAGTCCATCGCACCATATAAGGGCAAAAAAGGCCGAAAGAGCCATGATTAATGAGCGACGTTCACCTTTACCTGGGATCCACCTGCAGGTGCTGCTCTATTGGAGCTGTGGAGACCTGCTGAGGCTGCAGCGCAGGCTGTGCCTCTAATTCAGCAACAAAACATAGTAAGTTAAGTAGCCAACCTCTTATATTAATGTTTCGTTTCCTTTTTCGATAGTGTGATGCGTTGAGTCGGACGCAGAACAGTGAAATATGTGGCCGGTTAGTTTGGTGACTCCAGACCCCCGTCAGTTTGTTCCTAGAGGAGTTGTTTCGGTATACAGAGTGCATTATGTACACAGACGTCTTGCTCAAGGGGTCTGTTTGTGTTTGTCAGGCCAATCTGGATGAGACTGAGGTGCAACATTATGTGCTTTAATTCCGGAAGAAAAGATAAAAAGTCAAAAGGATGTGTATGTGCTCCGTCTATACGACAAATTATTATTTCAACAAGGGGCCGGTATTTTAATCTAATGTTTATATATATATAAATGCCCTATTATATTATTATTTCTGAAATTCCTTGTTAAATAATTGAACATATTTTCTAATTATTATAACGACAGGCCGAGAAAAAAACACATTAGATTTACAACCTTTTGATTTTTTTTTTAAATTTGTCCTACATTACTTTGAACAAAGCGATACACATTGGAATGCTGCTTGAAACATTACAATGATATAAAACAAACAGCTGTTAAAACAACGTATTATTTGACGGCCAGAACTCCAAAGAACTATTTTGAAAAATGTGTTCATGAGTTAATAAAAACTCATCATAATATTTAATACACCGAGATGTTATACACACTGCTTTGGAAAAGATGTATTTCACTGATTCCGCATATTTATGCATATCAATTATTTCTTTAAAGTCATTTTGGTTTGGTTTACGAGCCTCGACATTTTTTTTAGCATATATATATATATATATATATATATATATATATATATATATTATTTTAATCAGCAGTCTAACTTAATATATTACATATCACATTTTCACAGTGATTCCTCTAAATTAAAACATCTGGTGTCCTATTTCGTTTGCAATTATACCACCGCCCTCCTCCCGTGCAACAGGGACTGGCAATATTTTTGGCATATTGTTATTCATTTGGCCGCAGATTCTAGTTCATAATTTATTTAGTTATTCGCGTGTGTCCAAACATTAGTTCTACGACGTCAAATCAATTTAAATTTCAACAAAATAGAAGTTGCAGTAGAGAGTGTCACGATGGATAAAAGTGATTTTCTTCTCACACATTTTAAACAGGTTTTAGATTAATTGTGCGTTTTATCAGATACAGTAAATATAAGACAGATCATGTTTTTCTGGACCCTTGTGCTCTCGGACTTTTAGGGAGTGTGTGTGCGCTACGGAGGAGCCACATAGAGCGGATTAGAAAGGCAGCTGATCGTGTAAAGAAAGCGCGGGGTCAGGCCTCGGTCAGCTCGGGTTTGTTGTCACAGCACCACCCACAGCTAAACAACCGTTTACAGACCACACTGGGCAAACAAGCACCTCCACGACAGTCACAGTCCAGCTCCGACGGCCTGTTCCACCAACACACCCGGAGACCTGGCGCTACGTGCCGCAGTTGACCTCGGAAAAGAAGATCTGTAAGGAGTTTTTTTTACTGGTCCGACCGCCAGAATCTGGCTGATGGTTCCCATTAGAGCCCTCGAATAAACACAGGGACGATGACAGATGTTTGACGAAAACCATTAAGTCTTTGTGAAGGAGGAATAGACGTTTAACGCGTTTGACTTCAGGAGGTGATGCAGAAACTACATGGAGGACTCATTTGCGCGTCCTTTATAGACGCGCGCCTTGTGCCAAAAGGCATTTCTGCCATGGGAATGATTGGGATACCTCATATGAGGAAAAAACTACTGCTACTTTTTGAATTTGGTAAAATAAGCAAGACCTTATAATAGTTATACAACGGAAATACACTTTAGGTTGTCAATTTGACATGAAAGAAAACAGCAAATCTCTATTTCAAATAGTTCCATCTAAATGTTGATTACAATATTCCGCTGAAGAGCTCGGGAAACGCCCACAACACATATTCTACTACTTGCTGCATTATTTGAATAACTTCATGAATGTGTGTATATAACAAAAGAAGTAAAAAAAAAAAAAAAAAAAAACAAGTAGTAAACAGTAAGTCTAATTTAAACATAGTTAAAGTTGTAAATAGGAAAATTCAGTTTTGAATTAGAAAAAAAAAACAATTCTAATTTCTTTACACATTCTTACATATATTTGAGCAAATACCACCTGCATTAGATATTTAAATGAGTTTTTTTAATATAGCATGAATTATAATAATTACAAGGAAATTCCCCAATATTTACCACTATCTTGGACTTCGACACATTATTTTGTGTTTACATTTTTCTTTTCTATTCATCATCTTCTATTTTAGTACTAAATTAAATTATCACTGTAATAATATCTTAATTGTGACTTAGTTAACTATTTTGGATGTCGAGAAGCGTTTCACCTCCTTAAACCTTTTTGCTCAGAATCTGCTGTGATTGGTTGAATCTAAAGTTTCCTGTCTGTCTGTGCTGAATGTCGAACATTTTATTTCACAGAATATGTTTTCCTTAAGACTGAATTAAAGCAATTAAAGAAGAATAAGCTTGTGATGACTTGCCTCTTTTTCTCGAGTCCTATTGCTGGACACGGTGAGTAGAGTGAGACACAAGAAGGAAACACAGTTAACAATACAACCAAACATCCAACTCCAAAACACACTGAACAAATGCAGCCGCAAGTACGAGATATTTGTGATGAGGGTGTTCGTAGACAAGTGCAAAACACATGTGCTTAAGGATACTAGTGAGGGACAGGTTTGCACATGCATGCACAGGCTTCAGCATGCGCGCGACACACACACACACACACACACACACACACACACACACACACACACAGAAATGGGCCAAGGTCAAACTACCTCTGTCTCACCTTGTTGATTTAATTTAAAAAATATTCTTAGAGGCGTGTGTGTGTGTGTGTGTGTGTATGTGTGTCCGTGTGTGTGTGTGTGTGTGTGTTAAAGAATGATAAAGTGAGAGTTCAGACAGAATTCCCCAGATCGAAGAAAGCAGAAGGATTCAGACATCAATGAAAACGCTGCGGGGAGATTCCAGAAGAAAAGATAAAAAGTCAAAAGGATGTGTATGTGCTCTATGCATATGACAAATTATTATTGCAACATTTCTCTTCTTCACACACAGAAGAGATTTCAAGGAAACTCAGAATACCTTGTTATTAAACCACCTATGGCAAATATCAATTTGACACTGCCATCAAACTGTATTGATGAAAGCTTTTTTGAGGTTCAGCCTCATTTCTCCGTTATAATGGAGAAATCCTACGTGTTTAAGGGCATTATGTAAACGAAAGGTTAAGGGATCTGAACACAAATATAGTCAGTGTGTCCTTGAGGCCTCTGATCAGGTGTTAATTTACACATAGATCTTAGTTGTGGTTTGTTTATAGTGAACTATATGGCACGTCTCCCCTCCAAACACAGACAGTTCCAGTTGTGTTCACACAACAGCAGACAGACAGAGAGGCCGGCAGACAGAAGTCACTCATCAGGGTAGTCGAGGTATTGGCACATCTGCGCTCATTGACCACTCCCCTGTTGTGATTGGCAGCCAAAATGAATTCCTCCATCGACAGATGTGCGTCCCTGGCTGCCGATAAAGGGACGAGCCGATAGAGGGATTGACAGTATGATGGAGGTAGAGACGACGGGGAAAGAGAGGAAAGATGACATCATGTGGTCAGTTGTCTCTCTGTGTGTGATGAAACGGAGGCTGAAGCAGTGACTCTGTACACCATGGTGTTGTAGAGGAAAAGCAGAGATGAGGTGGTAGGTTAAAGGCTGGCTACAGCGCTGTACATCCACGGCAGAACTCACCTCAAAGACTCGTCTGCCGTTTTCTTTAAGCTCCTTTTGTCTGTCGAAACAGTCCTGCTCGGCCAACATGGAGTGAAAGGGAACAGAGAGCACAGCCAGGACGCTTTAGCAGGTCTGAGGCCCAGAGGAGGAGAGAGGACTGCAGAAGAGCAGTGGTCTAGAGACAGAGGTCCATCCATCACACATGTCCTAACCTCAGCTTGACCCCGGCATGGCAGCCAATGAGGCGCCCTCACCCTCTAAAGAAACCCCCCCCACACACACACACACACACACACACACACACACACACACACACACACACACACACACACACACACACACAGAAAGAAGAGATCGGGTGACAGCGAGTGGAGTCTGGATGCTCTTTGTGTTGGTGATCGTCGCTTCCCAGAATCCTTTGTTTTCTTATGTGACTAATGTGAGTATCACCACCTGATAGACAGGCTGTTCAGCCCATGTCTGTCTGTCTCCCTCTCTCTTGTGGACACCACACACACACACACACACACACACACACACACACACACACACACACACACACACACACACACACACACACACACACACACACACACACATTGTTGAAAACAGGCAAAGGTCAGAATAGCTGCACATGGATAAGACACTAAACACTAAAAATATTCAGAATTTCTGCAAAATACAGTAAAAACTGTTGAAACGTGTATTAATATTACGCCTGAGCTGTGTTTTATCTACATGTAGGCTTTTCTTAAGGAAACATTTTACAATACAAAACCAATGCAGGGAAGGTTTCCATCTGTAAATCTGGGCACAATCAAATAGAAAATATTTTCTACAAATCATACTATTAAAACACCATCTGCAAAAGAATTGTCTCCATTCTACCATGATTTACAAACACGGGGCTCTGGCTCTTTGATATGGGGAGCAGATGTTGCCACCACAACAATGCAAGGGTAATTTATCTACTTGTCTTAAAAAGAGCAGATATAAAAAATTATTGACTAAAAGCACCATTTTCTCTTTGAATTGATGGCTGACATGCAGTTTAACACAACCATTGTACTACTGCCTACTGTATCTAAATATTTCTCATTCAAATCTTCAAAATGACACAATAGTACTTCCGTACTTCCAATCCTCTACACATGTGACAAGTCAAGTCTACAATTAGAACACAAGACACCGTAGGTTAGGAGATATTTACTGATCTTCATCAGCTAACACTAGCTTAGTGCTATCAACACATTCACTCCAGTGAGTCAAATAATGCCGGTCGGTCAGTGCTCTAAAGTGCTTAACTCCAAAGTGCTTAACTGACACTCTTCATACCCCTCCAGCATCACTTTTGCATGTGTCAATCCCATCTTGTTAAATTGCGCTCCTTACATGCATAGTCTCTTTTGCCATTAAACGTCCTTCTTCACAGGAAGTTAGGATTAGGCAACAAAACCACAGTTATGTTTAGAAAGAGAGCTAATGTTAACTTCAATGACTGATGACTGAATAGTAACAACTGACATGACAGAATAACGTTTACTTTTAGTTTTACAGGGGATGAACCGCTGTCTCCTGGATGAAAGTCCTGTGCTTGTTTGACCCGTCCCCACTTCACCCTACATCAGTCGGATTGGTGGCAGCATCAAAAACGATGAGCATCGATGACAGATGCTGAGCCGACCGCATCATTTGACACTTTGGTCGTGGGACGAGTCGGCCCTGCTGACCACATCCAGCAATCCAGAAGAGTCTTCCCAAGTGAAGGCTGAATGCAGATTAACCTGTCAGATGCTCGCTGGCAACTAATAACTCACGATATAAATAAATACGACTAAATACAAACAGTCTGAGTTGTCAGGACACACATTCTGTGCCAAGCCATCGCCACACACAGTTCCTCTGAACGCACAGACAGGAAATCATAGCACATTCCTGGTAAGACAGCAAACAATTCCACCCCCCAGATTGTCAAATTAACTGAGCATTACTGGGATTGTCAACTGTAATGTTCGTTTTAAATTGTACTCACATTAGTGTAATGCTGCTCAACACTGATCTGAAGTTCATGATGTCAGCGTTTGTCTCAGTGCATGTGAACCTATGACACACACAGTGAAGGCACAAATTGAATTACTCGGTAATTATAATGATGACTTGTTTGCCTTTGAAAGAAAACAATGTGTATAGATCTTCCATATTCTCATATCTTGTCACAGGGAGCTAGATACTATATACAGTCCAGTCTTCAGTACCACAGTGTGCCTTAAAATATCTCAAATATCTAAAAGGAAATCACCTAAAGAATTCATCTTTCACTTGTGAAGGAAAGCCGAGAAGAAGCCAGCCGCTCTGCACTGTATAAACTGCGGTTTATAAATCCACAGTAGTGCCTTTTGTTAGCCTTGTAGTCGAGCCAAAGATGTAATATTAACGCACAGAGATAAAAACATAATCCTAAAACCGCATGGGCCAACAACACACCCGGCAGCCTTTCCCCGAGTACACAGCCTGAGCCAAGTCTTTGATATCAAGGACCTGAGTCTTTGGTCTCATGAGCAACGAGACAGGTGAAGTAGCACGTGTTTAAATGGCCTCAAGGAGATAATTGCTAACATATCACAGAAAAGAAACGCAGAGCCACAGTCACTACTTTCACACACACAAAAGGCACACAGCTCTGGGGCAGAAGGGAGGTTTCAACACCTCAGATTAAACGACTCCACGTCGGGGAGAAGTTTGGTGAGTGTGTGAGTGACCGGACTCCGCTCAGAGCGACGTGCAGCGATCGTCGGGATTGCTCGAGCTCACCTGACACCGTTTTACCTTTGAACCAGCTGTCAGTCCGCCCCGTAGGAAGAGCAATGGCGCTCACGTGCGTTGTGACAGGAGACCACTGGAAACACAATCTGGGAGGAATTAGGGAGCAATTTGTGCGTTAACTGACATAAAATGGAGCGCTCAACCCCTTTGATGGTTGCTGACACGACTTAGCGGACCCAGGTCACACCAGAAATTTTGATTGTTTTTAGCAAAATTGTTGATTGCTCCTTCGTTCAGTATTCACTGAGGTGTTAGAGCATTCCTGATATGAATAACAGTGATTGAAATAAACATATTTAAAAATGATGTGGGTCATTTGTGAGGCGCCCCCTTCAGACACAAGATTAAGTTGACTGATTTCATATACTTGGCGGCATCAGAGCATTTTATGAGTGTTTAGAAGCCAAAAAAGCGTAAACACACACACAAACACACACAAACACACACTGCTGTAAAGCTGTAAAGGATGGTAAAACAGGCCGTGTTAATGCCGCAGCTTGTTATTGTAAAGAGTGACGGAGATGTTTCAGTGACAGATGTATGGCTTAGTGTAACTCTAAGCCTCCCGTTTGTACATGCCCTGAAGCGCATCACACTGCTGGAGTCTGAGAGGCAGAGTGAAACTATGCACTGATAGGCTGCCTGTCGCCTTTAGGCAAAGAGCAGTGGAGATTTGAATCTCGCAACAGTCGTCACAGTAAGCTTAGCAAGACAAATTGATTCTCAGTAAAATCTTTGATACTGTATGTTTATGGTTGTATAAACACACCAGATAAAAGCTACTTATCATGCTGTTGGGAGTGGAGACGCTGACAAAGGAGTGGCCATCAGAAAACATCATCATCCTAAGTAAACCATGATGTTATGAAAGCTGTCTTTGTATTCCAGTTATGTTTCTGCGCTGTTCTTCTCAGAGGCGACCGCATCCTGATTGAACCAAAAGCTATGATGATCATGAATAAATAACATTATATATCTCAGACTTTTATTGTGAAGTGCATTGCGGGAAGACCATAGACAGGAAGTGGACTTTGGTATAACTTGCCTTAAAAATGTTAGAAAAGAAGTTACAATATAATGTGCCAAAATAGATAATAGAAATGATCATATCTAATGTCATGGTCGCAACATGTAAACACAACATAATATTGTAAACCAACATTTCTGTAATAACAGATTATGCAATAAAAGTAATAAAAACCAAGTAAACTATGCCATAAAAAAGTAATAGTAGAGAATGCAATGAAAATGTACTAATATATTAAGCCATGAAAACATCATACTATAGTATGGACAAAATGTAATAAAAAGTATTAATCATTAATAATTAAAGATGTCTGATGTTATGGCATAAAAAGTCATAGTATAGCATGCCAAAAAAGTAAGAAAAAATGTCAGAAAAAAATTTAATGAAATTGAATGTAAAATTTCATAGCATATTATTTTGCATACTATGCAAAATTGTTTCAAGAAAAGAAAAGTCATAGGATGCAATAATTTTTTTTAAAAATACTATGGTATGCCGTGAAAATATCATAATAAGTCACAGTATAGTTGCCATGAAATGTGATAATAAAGTTTGGCATGAACAAGTCATAAAAAGTAATAGTATAGAATGCAAAAACGTAATTAAAAAGTAATTAAAATGTCATACGGATAATCCATAGAATAGCATGCCATAAAACGTTTCCTTAGAGGTTGAGTAGGTGGTATTCAGAAACACTTTCTGTTATATTACCTGAAATCCTCGTAACAGATAGCCACCAATATCATAAATGCTCTGACATAAAGAAAATATGGCCGTGGCAGGAAAATCTCAATTTCCCTGTCTAGCTGACCAATATAAGTTTTCTCCTCAGTAGTTGGACAACAAAAATGAAAACAAATGAGTTTTATCTTACCAAGATAAGGGGCTCAAAACCAAGCCCTGTTCCAGGAAGGTCCAGTCTCTTTCCACTGAAGATTTGACATATGCAGATTGATTGATGTTCATTTTTATATCTGTAATGTGCATATAATCCGTCATGCTGAAAGGTGGGACATATTTTTGTTTTTCCAAAGGTTTTGTGTGTTTGAGTTGGAGGGAAGTGGTACGACCAAGAAGCTCAGCTATCTAGTCAGAAGACCATATTTTTGGGGTTTGATCTTTATGTGGTGCAGTGAATTTTTAGGTCTAAACCCCAAAGTGGAACAATCAAGTAAGTCATAAAGCGTAGATAGCTATTATACTATGATACTCCCTCATGGCTGAGGTATTTTAGCTGCCGCTTGTTCTTGGGGGAAAGTGTGGTTTCACCAAGGGCAGACATTCTTGCAACATGCCATCAAACTTTGTGAAAATCAACGTATTTTCGTAATCAATGAAGTTGAGCAATCTAATAGCACCATATATTACATTTATATAACCAGTAACACATAATCAGATTTTCCCCACTTAGGCAGACACTGGAAGCCTTCCCTAGAAAACCTCAAACATCTTCGTTGGTGTTTGACCATCACTTTTGGCACTGAAGCTTCAAACAATCAACCACATCTAATGACAATGAAGAGTATGAAGTCACAGAGATTCCTCAAGCAATGGCTTTAACCCAAAGGAATAAATGTTGAGCATTCATGATGACGTCCTCCTTATTTCCTCCAGCCCTACTACTTTGATTGGACGGGGTTTTTAAAGTTCTGCCATGGCCACAGATGACATTTTTTTATTATTTGTCAGAGCATTTAATTTATTAATTGCTATCAATATGTTACAATTTCAAGTAATATAACAGAAAGCGTTTCTATAAACCTACTCAACCTTTAAGCTTTAGGGTTGGTTCCGGTTCAGGGGAAACACGTATGAAGAGTATTTGACACGACAGCGGTACAGACGGAAAATAATCATACGATCTCTGGTATCAAAGAAAAACCCAAGTATTCTTTTAGCGTCGGCCGGTGGAAGAGAAGGAAATCAGACGCATGTGCTTGGAGTTCGTACTGTGTGTCTATTGTGTAAAGGTGCTTTGTGTGTGTGTGAGCTGACCTCTCCCACAACACATGTTCACCTGCAGACAGCCGGACAGTCACCCCCGTCAACACCCCCCTCCTCTGACTCCCCCTCGCTCGTTATCATTTGAGCTCCACAGAGACTCTTCTAATGACAGCGCTTGTCTATAACGTCGTCGTCACAGCTCGTGTATGTGTGCGTGTTGCTCCGTGTGCGTGTTGCTCCGTGTGTGTGTGTGTGTGCACTTGTACGGGTGCATGTTTGCCCTGTAATGACAGCAGCTGTCTATAACGGCTCGTCCTGGCAGGGATCATTCGGTCCTCCCTCTCTCCCACGTCCGCTGTCCGGTGTCACCCGTGTCCGGGTGGACGATGATGTGATCTTTAGTCCCCTCTGCGATCTATAGACTGGCATTTGGCTCAGGGAGCGTCCCCCGGCCCTGACATGCATGCTAAAGCTCGCCGCTGTTCTGCCGATATCCCCCGCCTGCCCGCCTTCCCCAACAGGAAGTTAATGCCAGCCGGCGCAATATTCCGACAGGCAGCATTAGATACCAGAGTGTCAGTTAGCCACTGAAGTTCGAGCCCCTACAGGGAAAATTATGGACAAGTTTGTGTGTGCAAGAATATTTGCTGAAGTGTGTCTTTTGTCGATTAGTCGGGTGTCAAGAACCCATTTGGTTTCATTTGTGCATATCATTAAAGAGCCATTTAATGTTCATTAGCTGAATATTACTTGTATTAAGGCAAATCTTTGAAAGTAACCCACTCTCATTAAATGGCACTTCCCTGCTTATAGTCAAGTTTAAACCCTTTTCAACTCTTCCTACAATAGCCATTAAACAAACAGACCTACTGCACACTCACTAAGCTGATAAAGTAAAGCAGGAATTAGCAAGCATACCATTGCTGCAGATGGTAGCTAGTTGGGGAAGCTAACATGTAGACGCCTATAATCATTGAACTATTAAGCCAAATTGCTGCCTACGATACCTTTGGCACAGGTTTTCATCTAGTAGTAAAACTACATGGATATATTACATCTGATTAGACAGCATTGTGGCTTAAATTATATTACCAACAGTAATTGTGTCTACATTCATGATTTTACTTTGATGTATGCTCACAGAAACAAAAATGATATTACACAGTTATTGTCTTTATATTCTTTCATGTACCTCAAGGATTCCCTCATACAACCGCTTGTATAATATCTTACAAAAAGCTGTTTTGTTATTTTTCATGTGTTCTCGACTCATTTCTTATGAATTTCCAGCAACACGTGCCAATTTAGGTCATTTAGCAGACGCTTTTGTCAAAAGCGACTTACGATAAGTAATTTGCGTTTACATGCATTCAGTATTTTCAAAATAAACCTGGGTCTTTACTTTTTTGCCTAAAACTTACTAAGTTTAGGAAATGATTGTGGTTTGCAGAGCAACAGGTGTGGCATTACCTGTGTAGCATTACCATGTAGAGAAGTTAGGTGGCAAATGCATCAACTCTGACTTCTGTTTTCACATAGGACATGAACAGCAGTCTCCTGGGTGAAAGTCCAGTGTTTTTGGACTTACTTCCTGGTTCATGATCACATGGCTTACACACAAATTGATTTTGTGTACTTATTTTACTTTTTTTTTTTACTTTACTTTACTTTATGTTTATGATAAGAGCAACAGTGGAAACGAAACTAATTCAGTAATTTGGATGAGTAGTCACAGGGACGTCAGCAAAACAAGAGAAAAGTCAAAGTCAAGTCAAACTTCATTCTGAAAATTCAAACAAAAGATGTCACAGGACACTATTTTTAAATAGGAACTCTTTTAAATAAAGTAGAGTCATCTGTCACAAGTCTAAATGAGACAGAGCAAAAGCAACACATACATCAACACGTGACCCTACAGACAATGGTGTTCCAATGAAAATGAAAAAAATTATCTTAAAGATTAGTGAGTGTGTGTGTATATGTGTGTGTGTGTTTGACTAGAAAGTCTCTATCTCTACTCTACTATCTGATTATGTTGACACATGTGTTCTGTTTATGTGTCCGTGGTTTCTATCTTTAATGAAGGCTTATGCTGCGTGTGTGTGTGTTTGTGTGTGTGTCTGTGTGTGTGGTCCTGAGGGATTGGCTGTGTCCACTCCTGCATTGATGCCATCACAGTCTCATCTGCATACCTGACAGCACAGACCTTCTTCTTCCTTCTGACAACCCCCTTTCCTCCATATCTCTCTGCTCCTCCAGTGCAACCTTTTACTGTGATTTCTACTTAATTCCCACTGAGTTTTCCCTTTTTTTAATCCACCTTTATTGGCTGACCTGTACTCTCTCTCTCTCTCTCTTTCTCTCTCTCTCTCTCTCTCTCTCTCTCTCTCTCTGTGTGTGTGTGCTTTCTCACCCCTTGCTATTTTTCTCTCTGGGTCAATACTGTGAGTGTTGGGGATTTAGCGGTTGCAGCTTCTAGATAAACACCCTGTTAGCAGGATTATCCCTGTTGTCCTAACAATGTAAACCTGGGATTAGGCCTGACTCTAGGGATATAAGTGTGTGCATGTGCAGTGTGTGTGTGTGTGTTGTCCTACCTGTGAATGCCCGCTGTCTGAAGAGGCTGCCTTTCAGAGCATGTAGGGTCCCGACAGCTCACTGCACACAAGTCTGTGGAGACAGTGTAATTCATGTATGATTAAGGTGTCAAAATATGCATACATTTACAGAATATCTTTGAAGTAATTTAACCTAATAAAATGCATGGTGTGGAAACGTCCAGTTGCCGAGGGCACTGTGAGGATTATAGTTAGCCTGTGTAACGGTGCGTTAACAAAGAAACAGGGTACACGGGGTATCTCTAAAGGCGGGTCCACACCGCACCGACTGCCCGACTCGTGAAGTCGGGCTACTTAACATGGCAGATTCGAACAACGACATGGGCGGTTCACACCTACGGAACTACAGCCGACGCCATACGTTCCGTGCTCGCGCGAGATGTAATGTCTCCAAAACAACAGGCGGCGCTAATCTGTATTGTGCGCCAAAAAACACAAAAACTGGAAGTAGGCGGTCCTCTCTAGACCACCTTCTTCGATTCTACTGGTTATCTGGTATGTTTACCATTGTCACTTCCGGGCTTCACTGATTCGCTAGTCAAGCTGCTAGCCTCCACCAATCAGAATGGTAAAAGAGTCACCGACTCGCATGGCAGATTACACATTTGAATCGGCTGAAATGAACGCCGACGTGGGCCGATTCGAGCGACAACACCATGCAGACTCACGTCACGGACGCCGACTCTCTCAAAGACGCCGATTTTCGGTCCGGTATGGACTCACCTTAAGGGGCATCAAGTCCCAAACATATCATTACGTTAAAAATGCACAAGGGCTGTGTTTGTGGGGCATGTTGTTTGAGATACTGTTGATGATGAAATGTGATCAAGGAAGGCCAGTTTGTGAACATCGATGTGTTCAAAGGCTCATTACACATTAAACTGCAGAGCAACTTTTCTGTAACATCTGGCTTTTGGTGCGAAGCTGTTAGCAAAGTTAGCTTCCGATATTCAAGGTAAACTTTACAGTGTATGTTGATGTAACCTTAGTAGCTAATTGCATTGGTAGCTAATTGCATTGGTAGCGTGGTAGCATAGTAACAATGGTAGGTTTACTCTAAATGGGACCATAATTGACAAAATGCAGTCCATAAACTCATAACTTTCTCATAGACTTCCATGCAATGGGACTTCTTTTTGCAACCAGAGGAGTCGCCCCTGATGGCCAGTAGAGAGAATGCAAGTTTAAGGCATTGGTTTGTGAATAAAATTGTGTTATAAAAGTAAGTTTTTTTTCAAACATAAAATCTCTGTAAGATGTTTAGTTGTTTTGTGTGATTCTTTTAAAGATCAGAATCAAACTGTGTCACCAGAAGCACTTTCTTTCCATTAACTTGACAAATTAGCTGAGCACGGTTGAGTTAACTGCTGGTGAAAGGGGCAGAGGAGGCTGAGCTGAAAAGAAATGAAGATGGGGAAGCAAGTAAGGGGATGGGCTTAAAGGGTTGTGGTATAGCGATGAGGAGGTGAGAGGCCAGAGGTCAGCCCCCCTAGTGATATCTCCTGTGCCAGCAAAGCAGTCACGACCCGGTCAGTGGAGGTTCAGGTGTCAGAGAGAGACGACTGACTGACGAGACCTCTCCTGCTCTCCGTCCCAGTTGGACCTTTCATCCTTCCTCTCCCGCTCCCCGTCACTCCTCCATGACCTATCCCTCCCTTCCCTCAGCCGCTACCCTCTCCGCTCTCTTCACTCTCGGTCTACCCACAGAACCCCCCAACCCTGTCATCCTCTCATCCTTCCCCCCCACCACTCACCTTCTTTTTCACCCCTTAAGCTAAACATTACCACAGGGTTTCACTCAGCAGGCCAGGCTGACTGGGGCAGCTCTCTGTGGGGCTGCATGTCTTCAGTCGGCCATCATGTGCACACGCATTCACACAGAAGCATACGGACGCACATGAAGTACTGCATGTATATATGCACACAGGTTGTATCTGCACTGCCAGACCTACAGGAACATTTTGGAATATTTGGGTTTGAAGGGAGTTTCCAGTTTTTTACATGCTCTGTCTACCATTTTTCTAGTTGTTACCATCATGCCTGTCATTTATAAAAACACTTTAATCACTGACTTCACTGACGTTCCTTCACCAAAGGAGAAATACTCTTGAGGCAAAGAATATGACCCTGAATATGAAATACATTTCTAATACAGTGTTTCATTGGCACAAGAGCCTTTGGGATTATAAAGTTCTGCTTTGTTTTATCTGTTATTTTAGGTTCCAGGAAGGGCCTCCCATACATCCTTCTTTAGGACGTTGGATTGGTTTCAACCTGTGTAAGGCTCACAGAAATGTCCTTTTCAGGGTCAGTAGCTAAGTCGCGGCTTAAATTGACCTCAATCAGCAACTAAGGACCCGCAACATCAACTGATTGAGACTTTATGTTTTGTAAGTTTGGACTACAAGTATCCAGAGAACAATTGTTGAGTTATTGCTATCGATTCCATTAACCTCCACAGAATTATTATGGTCATTTTTGTGCTGTGCTTTTATTTATTACAGCTTTAACACATATAGGGTAGTCATTTTCATTATGTGGTGTACCCATTAAATCAATATAATACACCTTTTATTATGGGCGGGTGACATTATAGACTTGATACCTACCATTAAGTTGGGAGGGATTGAGTTGCCCATTCCATTATCAATGAGTACCTAATTACAGCCCGCTGTATTACCAAGAATTAAAATGACATATCAGAGATACTGTGTTTACTTGTCACCACACTTTTAGAAATGAAAACCTTCCGGCGCCTCCTTCGCCAGCAAGAGATGATAGATTAACCACAGCTGACGGCGGGTCGCAGCGATGGTTTCATCTCATCGACCACTGGTGATAGACGAACAAAATGTAGCCATTATTTATTGATATAGTAACTATGATGCCTATTGTTTGTTCCACACTGTCAAAAATGATTTACTTGTAGCAAAATGTTATGTTGTAATACAAACCACAAAAACCAACAAAAAACTAGTAGTCACTCTACGTGTACATTTGTCCAATCATTGATTTATGATGGTGGATGGATCACAACTTTTTACTGAAGTCACTAGACACTACCTCTTATCAGTTCAGCTTCCAAGAAATATCACTTTAGATATTTTCCATCTTCCTTAATGTCAAAAAACACCGTCTGTTTGCTCCATGCCACATCCTGCAAACCTATCATCTTCCACTATCCACATCATGGAGAATATATGGTCAGAGCTTTGGAAAATCATAACACTTGGTCAGTGAGGCAAACGCTTATGGTTAATGTTTTAAAAAAGGTTACCATTAA
Organism: Chelidonichthys spinosus; assembly: GCA_029853015.1. Classification (NCBI taxonomy): domain Eukaryota; kingdom Metazoa; phylum Chordata; class Actinopteri; order Perciformes; family Triglidae; genus Chelidonichthys; species Chelidonichthys spinosus. The sequence goes on along the minus strand of CM056836.1, from coordinate 13,750,637 downwards.
TTGCAGTCATATTTGTCATCACCATCACCTGATCTTCACCCTCACTCTCTGTGTGCTGCATAACGCACTGCTTCCTGCTTCGGCATTGAACATGAGACGTAAATCGTGAGGTATAGAATCGTCAAATATGAGCACAATTCCTGTGTCGGCCATGCAAAAGATCTTATGAGCAATATTTCTTAAGAATATTCATGTACACATACACTGAGACCATCTACTAATCATTATTGTGGCTGCGCGTGTCTAAGCTTCCTTTCAAAAGTCTGCAGGGACTTCATTTGCTGATTAAGACTGTAAGCTAATGACATGCAATATAGCCTACCTGCAGCTCTGTCCAACACTATAACATTTTAACATCTTGATGGATGGATGTGTAAAATTACACATAGTGCCTAGTCAGTCATGTAATTACGTGAGTCTCATTAAAAATCCATGTGATGTTTCTTACTGGGGCTTATGATAACGCCGTCTCAAAATGCAGTACAATGTTGTTATTTTTTCTTCTCTCAGCTTTCTTATTGCAGTGTGGGAACAGCGTTTCATAACCGTTTCACGTCTGCGGAACGGACCTCACCCCGAAGGTATGGGACGAGCTTCTCATCACTCCCTTACCGTCTCATCATCGTGTTGAGTGGCTGGCACGCCCGAGGACACAAGACAGCCAGACATACAGCACTGGCAGGTATGCACACACAGACATACACTTTGGCAGGTGCAGGCTGCACGAAGGGCTGCCAGTCGTTTCTTCTGTGTTGCTTTTCATTAACTTGTCTAATACAATCAAAGACTGTCAGCAGGAGTGACAGAAGGAGAAAGAAAAGAGGAGACGAGGAGTAGGAGAGAGAGAGAGAGAGAGAAAGAGAGATCGCCTCCTTCTTTCCACAGATATGTTTGTTCATGCAGCTGCATCTAAAAGTAACTTCCTTTTTCTTTTCTGATAACATTGTGTCTGGCCTTTTGTTGCTTCAGAAATGTCCTCGGGGCGTTCCACACACTCGGATACATCGCATGCACACATGTACAGGTGAGAAAATGTAGTGATGGAAGTGAGTGCTCTCGGCAGCCTGCATTCTACACTGTCAGCTCATCATATAGTGGTTCCAATCTCCAGAAGCAAACACCTGCATGTAGCGAGAAAAAAATACATCTAAAAAAGGCAAATACTACTGTTGAAAGCGACATTTGCAGCAGTACAATCAGGACGTTTAGTGAAATGCCACAGCTTAATGAAATAACGACAGACTGCATTCACCCCTCTGCATAAACCGATGGCTTATTTCTTTGCTCTCGGAAGGCGCGTCACTCTGCTAAAGGTTAAAGGGAAGATATTCTAATCAGGGACTCTTTACAGAGCAGCCGCTCAATAAGGTCAACTGGTGTCACAACATTCAGGTTGGAGGGAGGAATATGTGTGTGTGTGCTGTGACTAGTGTGTTGGCTACTTTGCCTTCCTACGTTCATCATCCTGTGGCTTGTACAATGTTTCTTTTTCTATCTTTGGCGGCTTGTTTCTTGCCCTGAAAACAGTATCACTGCTTCCCTCCAAGACACACACACACACACACACACACACACACACACACACACACACACACACACTGAGTCACATGCAAAGCGGTGGCGTCTGACGGGGTGATCCGCCGGCCAATCGGCTGTATTGATTATTGGGCCACGGGAGGTTGGTGGAGCGGCAGCAGTAATTAGGGCTTTTTGGTGTGGATTAGCCAAGAGAAAAGGTCACCCACTCAACATCGGTGGCAGGACCACAGGCAGGGACAGGGAGGGGCGGACGGGCGGAGGGGACTGTCCCCAAACGTGATGGCCATGATTGGCAGGGCTGTGTAACTATGGAACATCTATGTAGGCTAATTTATGTAAGCATAGGAAGGAAGTGAGTGACAAAGGAAAATTCCATTTGACCACAACAGGGTTCTTTTTTTTGCGTTTGCATTGCTGGTGATAACACAGTCTTCACCTTAATAATCGCTGAGATCTGAGAACTCAAACAAACAACAACACAAGTTATGTCTATGCAACAACTTTGTTCACATGGGGCACAAACAGCCGTCTCCTGGGTTCACCAACCCAGCCTCTTCCCTAGACTTCCTGAAATTGTGACACGTCAAGAGCAAACATAATCAAATATTTCCCTTGGAATGTAACTGACGATGCAGTTTGCCGTATAAGTGAATGGGAAAATAATATTTAAGAGTGCAGACTGCACTGTGTGACTGTTCTTTTTAACAACGGTGCCAAGTTCCCAATCTTAGCAATCAACTTAATGAGTACAGTGTAATCAAACCTGTGGAACCAATAAGATCACCATAAGATCCAAGTTGAAACAAAAGTATTATTCTTTAATCCATGCATATATAAAGAGTACGCAAGTGGAGTTTATGTTATTTTGTGCATAAATCTGGCTTTGCCTATGTCATGTACTTCTGCACTGACTCTTTTGACTCTCTTTGTCTCTCTCTCTCTCTCTCTCTCTCTCTCTCTCTCCAGACCTGCAGGTTGACTTCTCAGTGGTATGGCAGGTCTGAGTGTAACTTAGAGGGTCACGACCCTCCCAGGCTACGACCTGGACAAACAGGACTGAGGAGCTGCAACAGGGCACGGAATGTCCCTTTTGTTTTCGTTTTGTTTCATTTTTTTGTTGTTGAAAAGGTGGAAAATTCCTCCCTCTGCACGTGCCGGAGCAAAAGAAAATATTTTCTTGGCAACGAATGCAACATAGTTTACTCGAGAAATGTTATGCGCCTGTAACAAAAATGATTCAATATTCTCTCTTTTTCCTTTGTGATTGTCATACTGAGCCACTGAAAATGTGATTGATTTGAAGCGCAGCCCTTTTTCTTTGTGAACATATTTTTGGTGTTAGCACAGCCACTTGTCTGCATTATCTCCACGTCTCATATAATATATGTTCTATGGTCCCGGTGCCATGTGGAACCAATTATTTCTTAATAATAAAAAAAAAAGCCAATGTGAATGATTAAGAAGGTGTCTGCTTGTCTGCTTTTACAGGGTGTCAGCTCCCCTTCTTCTGCTCCACAGCAGCTCAGTGCGAGGCGGCAGCAGCTGTGGCAGATTTGGGAGAGCGTTGGGTTTTGTGCTAAGCTGCAGCACTCCTAGTGGTGGAAACGCAAAAGTGGTGCCACATTTCTGCAAAAGAACCAGACAAGAGCTGATTGAGAGAGCCTGTGTGCATGAGTGTCGCCTTGTGTTGCACGGCCTGTTTTGGTGTGCTGTGTTTTTGCAGCGTGTGTTTGTGTGTGCGTGCGAGTTGGCGGTGGGGCACGCAAGCATACGTGACATTTTGTGTCCGTCTGTCTCATCACACAACAAGCGAGCGCTCCCTGATGTGTGAAAGTTCATCACTGGAGAAGGATATCTGTATCACCGTGTGTCCGCTTGCACATCCAGGATTCTTTTCATGCATGTAGTGTGCATGATCTGTAAATGTCAGTGGAAATGGCATGGCAACAGAGGTTCTGAGGAAGTGTTGTGTTGTGTGACAATAAAGGACACACATAACTGAGAGGCGAGTCGGAAACAAACACGCCAAGGCCAAACAAACTGAGAATCCTCCAAAACAGACTGGCTTTTTTTTCAGAAAGCGAGGACACATGTCATCTGTATCTGAAATGTTTACAGTGACTAGTAAAGGTGAATGGGATTACCCAGTAATTAGCAATTGTAACTAAAGGTGCCATGGTTACATTTGAAATCGACAAAGTAATACAGTCATTAATCCCTGTGTATTCCTGATGTCACAGCAAACTGGTGTCGATGAAGACTTTGTTGAATTTCTATTTAGTTTCCATGACAAAGGTATGCAGCCTCGGTCTAGTCTGATCGGGTCGTTGCCGGAGAATCCGTTGCATATAAAGCTAATATTCCACCTACTGTGAAACACTGTGGTGGCAAGATAGGCAGAGCAGCCAGGTTCCATCCGGACTCACAGCTCCTGCATTATAGAGTTCACTAGAGGGTCAAAAGTGTCACCACATACATCACAGCTGTAGCAGAACGGCACACACCGTTGCCATGGTGATCAGACATTTTTTTTCCCCCCACCGTGCTAAGCCAAACAGTGGTGGGTGGGTGCCGATATACGGGAAAAGACAAAAAGGATTGTGTGCCCGGTCTTTGGGTATGATTCGGGGCGTTTTGTATGTAAAGTGAGCGTGTTTATTTGGTCAGGCGTATTTTGGTTACTCCTAAAGAAACATGTGTACCTTTCTTGTTTGGTCGGACTATCTGTGGTCTCAGCTGCACTCATCAGGAAGACTGTGCAACAATAGCTAAGGTGCCTGCGGAGAGAGAGCTGCACAGCGTGATAAAACTGGCAAAATGAGGGTGTCAGAAGCTCCATTGAACATAATCAGGCGGTGGTAGATGGGCTCGGCTGTTGGGTTTGGGACCATAAGTCTGGCGATTAAACATGCATGGGGAGAATCCTTCATCACGGGGCGAAACAAAGCCGCCCTGCCCTTCCCACGTGTTCCAACAACGCCATGGAAAAAGCCTGTTTCCCTGGCAACCAAACTGGCTCTCTTTGTCACAGGAATGGGGAAGGAGGAGGAGGGAGCAGGGGAGTTTGGTGGAGCCACGACACTCCACGCTGACCTCCACCTGACCTCTAGGTGAACATGCCATATTGGTTTCCTGCTTTCCTGAAGGAGAACACTGTGATTGGTCTTTTTTTTTTTGCCAAACAGAAGAGAAGTAATGAATTCTACAACTACATGCATCTCTTTTTAAGACACATAATGTTTCTGTTCACACATATTTATAGAGTCAAGACAACTAGCAAATGTTCCGGGACAGCCAGAGGAAGGACATTTACGCGGGCTGCCATTACTCCACGCTGACAGACGCCGCCGCCTAAATGCTTTCCAAAAAAGCCGACGTCTTTTTCTCCTGCTGCCCCCAGTGGTGCGTCGTACGGCCGGTGAAGGTGAAATGGGGAGAAGCATAGAAAAATGACTCAAGGCAAGGAAATGGAGGATGCAGTTCAGAGAGCGTAGTGGTGAGGAAAAAAGACAATGGCTTGTTAATACAGGCGGCGAGAGAAAGGGAGGAAGGGGAGACAAAGTGAGACGCCCCTTTTATGTCGACCCGCGGCTGCTCCCGTAGCAAAGGCTGGTACTCTAGCTGTAATGTTAACCTAGTGTTTCCCTAATGGGCTTAATGACATATGGAGCACAGATTGCAGCAGCAGCGACGCTCACTTTGAAACCACTGTCGCCTCCCTCAGGGCTTCGCGGGCGCTACATTATGCAGACGGGGTGACTGAGAACGCAGGTCATGTCTGGTGAACTTTAATGGTGATCAGAAGATAAAAAACGGGTTATCAGATGATAACTGAAGGGATCTTTTCGGGACCTAAAATATCTTAGCAGCTCTAAACACCTTTATTTTTCCCCCAAACATCAACTTCCAACGATCATTATCTAAATCACCGCACGACGATACGCCTTCTTTCTTAAATTCCTCACCACCGGGGCCGCATGACATCTCCCTAAGCCTGCGTATCGCCCACCATTTTGTTTCAATTTGTTTCCCCATCTCCGATATCTCTTCTTCCTCTCAGCTCCTTTAGTCCGTCCACATCTCACTTGTCGTCTGGCCGTCATCTTCTCGTGGACCGTTACTGATGATATCAGATTGCTGTTGGCTTTACGCCGCCGGAAGGTAGAGCTAATGGGCTTTCAAATTCTTATTGTGAATGCAACCTGTCAAGCGGGGAGAGATAGGATCAGATTTGATTAGGGGGGCGACGGCGGCTGAATAAAACGTATTTAAAAAGAGAGGGATTATCGTTGGTTGTTCTGTGTGTCCGTGTGGATGTGAAAGAAAGGAAAAAGACAAACTTCATAAAAATGTACCGGTTTTCACCGACCTTATTAGGTGCCCTTGGATCCTCCTTATCTCTGCAAGGGTTTTCATCCCTGCTCTCATTCTCCTTTCCCCTTTCTCCTCACTTTGCCTTTCCCATATGCATCCCACCCCGGCGGAGCAGAGAGCAACACTGCCTCTCTTGGCTGGACGCGGTAAATGTGTTCCTCTCTGGCAGATGAATGATGTCAAACAGACATATTTATATTCATTTAGGACTGAGGAGGAGAACCCATCTGTAACGGATGTGATAGAAGCCGCTACGTGTGAGTGTGCGTGCATTTCAGTGTGTGTGTGTGTGTGTGTGTGTAAGCACACACGTGTTCGAGCATGTGTTCCAAGGTATCCATCGTTTGTGATGAATGAATCGTGCTTTTGTGCGAGTTGATACCGTGTTTGTGGATTTGTGTGTGTGTGTGTGTGTGTGTGTGTGTGTGTGTGTGTGTGTGTGCATGCAAGCGAGGTCACTTCCCGGTCACTCGTTCAGGCTGTGTGATGAATGAAGAGGAGAGGTGCCTGCAAAGCCGGAGAGATTTGGGAGAAACATTGTTCCATAGGGTTAAAAATGGTCTTGTGTTGTGCCAGAGGCTGAGGGAATGTTACAAAAAAAATGTAACACTGCAACTTAAGTGGATGTTCATCATATGCGATGTTTAATAACAAGCTGGGCAAAGTAATAAACTCATAAAATATTAATATTAGCCATTTGACTGTGCAGATTTTCACAGTGAGAGATTTTGAAGGTAAACGAAGTGTCCAAAAATGTGCTCCCTTTCTGTGCCCATTGCTTCTTTCCTACAGGAGAAGTGGAGTGGAAGTGGGTGTGTTTGGTTTGGTCAGCGGGCCTGTAGGGTCAAAGACATTTGACTCAAACAGGAAGTATCAGGTTGCAGTAGACAGGAAGTCAGTGGACTAAACAGGAAGGACTTTATGCAGAGGAGGCTACTGAAAGCCAGCAGCATTCACGGCCATCAGTGTCTGTCAGCACCTGTGTGTGTGTCTGAGAGCAAGTAGTTATGTCTATTTTATGTCCTAAATATCTCTATCTTAATAGGCATTTTAGATTTGATCATTTGATTTGATTTCTTCATAAAATATGAAGGCAATTTTGTAACTAATGCAAGATATGTAACAGTAATAATTTGTTTGGATGTAGCTTGATAGAGGTCAGCTTGGATCTGAGGAACTGCTGAGGATGATTTGTGTGTGTGTGTGTGTGTGTGTACATCCAAGTGTGTCTCAGAATAGGTGCTTGGGACAATGTGGTCAGGCAGAAGTGCATTGTGGGATCGATGTCCACACCTCGTCCTAAATTATTCATCCTGTCAGCTGGCCTGTCCACCATCGCTGTGGAAACCGCTGACCAAGAGCTTTAAGCTCCATCCCTACGGATTCACCTCTTCATCCCCTGCTCGGCCCCTCACTTCCTCCGTTCTATCTCCCTCTCTCATTATCTCTGCCATGATTCGTTCATCAGCAGCCACTCTCGCCCTCACTCCCACTTCAGTCTTCCTTACTTCTCCAATCTTTTCATCCGTCTTTCTTCTACTCCCACTATTCAGTATATCGGTCTTCCTCATTAGTCGTGAACTCCCACTGACTCACTTTCTATTTCTTTCCCCCCGCTGACATCCTCTCCTCTGTTGCCCTCGTGTTGCTGACTAAGATTATAATGTGTTGGCTTTGTAGGATGTTTATGTTTGTGTCTTTGAAGTCTGCCCCATGGCCTCTTGGAAGACAGCCATAATCCTGGTGAACTGCCAGAGGTTGTTCAACATGCGGCGCGCGTGTGTGTGTGTGTATTCATCCTCATACATGTGTGAATGCTTGCGTGCACATGATCAACTGCGAGCGCGGCAAGTGTGTGTGTGAGCGTGCAAGTGTGAGTCAGTAATTGTGACATGGCTCATACATCATGGCCAGAGCCTGTTTGATTACAAGCGGAGGGGCCTGGTGATTAATCGTCGGATTCAGCTTCCTGGCCCGAGTTGTGACACCCGGTCACAGAGCATCTGTACTGACACACCCCCCTAGCCCCACTGCCCCTGCACCAGCATACCCCCATACCCTTATACACGCAAGCGCACGCAGATACCCCCTGCCTTCCCTTCACTTCCTCCCCCAGCGCTACCTTCTGCCCTTCTCTCGCCCCCAACAACAACACACCTTACCTTATCCTTTTTTCTTCCTCCCTCGTACTTCGCCTCCTGTTTTATCTTAGCCTGACCCTCCCGGTCTATTCCCCCAACTCTGGCACCACCGTATATCTTGCCTTTACCACTTTGCACGCCTCACCTCTGCACTCCCTCGTCTTCCTCCCTCTCCCCTAACCTTTCCTTTTCAAGTCATTCTGTGCAACCCACAGCTTCATGTGAAGCAAAGCCATGCTATTTTGATCTTATCACCTTGAGCCTTGCTGTCTTTTCCTCTTTCCCACAAGCAATGACCCCTCCACCCCCTCGTATATATATATATATATATATATATATATATATATATATATATATATATATATACATACACACACACACACACACAAGCAAGCCACACTAACCCTTTCTCCTAATCTGATTCTGCTCTTCTCAAAACATATCTTAACTCACACACAAACAATCATACACAATCATACACACTGTATACTGCATTTCAGTCCACACAAACAAGCCAAAGCCTCTCCTGTACTTCATTTCCAGCCTTTAAAAGGATCTTCCTCTCCACCTGCCAGGTAAGATCATGGGATTCAGGTCCCTGAGCACCAAAACAACCCTTAATCCTCGAAGCAAGCAACCTTGAAGCAAAAACAATTGTTCTTTTGTGCCTCAGATGTACCATAAACTAAAATACCCAGAATTGTACTTGGGAACATTTGGGTTTGTTTTTTTAAATTAGGACATTTCTGTTATTATCCGCACTTTGTGAGCACATCATGAAATCATGTTTTGTTTTAATGAATTATTTTCTGTGCTGTTATTTTCAGGGCAAAAAAGCAACATGATAATATTAGTGATAATAAGCTTCAGAATATTGATGAAAACAAACAATAATTTAAAGCACCGGCCTGGGGTCGTTCTGAATTTTCTTATAAATATCATAAAAAGACAGGCATCAACAATTCCGACTTCACAAGCCCTCAGCCTCAAAACTATTGATTCCTGAAACCGTAAAACCTTACATATGCATCACAGACACATTTTCCTTTTGAACAGAAACTAAATAAATTCCTGAAACTACTGGCTGCTGTTAGCAAACGTTACCCAGACAGGAGTTAATAGTCTATTTGACTATTTTCAGCCACGGTGTGCTGAATAAGCTACATAGATGATACTTGTTACTAAGATCAATTTGGTGTTTTCAATGGCAATTGTGGACAAAAAAGGAAACCGTGTATAAATTGTATACACCCTTTAAACCAAGCAGAGATGGAGCGACTTGATACTATGAGGAAGACAAGGAAAAAAACAGCACGAGGAAGCGAGAGATGCAGGATAAGAGGCGATGGAGAAACGAAGGAAGAGAATCTGTGAGTGTGAGCAAGCAAGCTAGTGAGAAGCAGAGACAGTTTGTGTGTGTGTTGTGTGTGTGTGTGTGTGTGTGTGTGTGTGTGTGTGCATGAATGTGTGTGTGCGTGTTCCCCTGGCTCTCACCTCCATGCGGTATCAGGATGAGGGATGGTCCTGCCAGCGATCAGCCCAGGCCTGGACTCAAGCTCCGCACAAGGATTCCCTGCTGAAACCATTAGTCTGGGCATTAAACACCATTAGAGCACACACACACACCCACACAACGCACACGCACACACATGTGCACACACACCATTAGACCAGCGAGTGGAGGAGAGTGACTGCCAGAAGGATTGGTTGTAGCTGAGAGTAAAAGAGCAATAGGAGAAAGAGAGAGAACAATGAAGGAAAGGACGGATGGAGATACACAGAGGAAGGTGGAAGGGCGTTGAAAATCCACTTTTCCTTTTAATGTCGCTATTTGCCTTTTCTAATGCATAATTAATTAACGACAAGAAGCCTAAGAAATTAATTTCCTGGATGTCAGTTTTTAGGCTTACCTCATCTTTTCCCCCACACTACACATGAATGCTTTACTCATGTCTGCATTTCTATATTACCCGTTTCAGAGTGTGTGTGTGTGTGTGTGTGTGTGTGTGTGTGTGCTCTCATGTCTAGCGCTGGAGCGAGCGTGTCCCCGGCGATCCAGGTGTAATTGGGTTAGTGACAACCCGGACAATGTGACACCTGCAGGTCTCAGCTGCGCCTCTCCCCGCTGAACTGGCCTGGAGTTAGCTGGAGCTCTGTCATCTGGACTAGCCTCAGCGGAAATGGCCATTCTGGGACCGATCCAGGGATGGAGGCTCCACGACGCACTACACAAATATCAGTCTAAATGGTAACCTTTTGTATTTTAAGCTGGACAGAAGGAACGATAAAGAACGGAGAAACAAATGATGCGACATTCATCTCACGGTATTAAAAGCAGTGGATGAGAATCAGGAGCAGCTCCTTTTCACACGTTTAAATAATGAAGTGGAGCAAAATTAAGACGGTTAAAGATCAACGCACAAGATGTATCTGAAATGTAGTTTGTCGGTTGAACGGTATTACTTCTTTATCATACTTTACACAGACAGAACAGTTTTTTTTCAATATTGAAACCATCATCACACACAATACTTTAGATTTGATCCGATCTGTAACGATCCATCTGAGGTCAGAATTAAGTGAATGACTGTCTGAGGTAAGCTCGGCTTTTGTTGTTCCTTTTGCCAATGTCAAATGTAGAAAACTGCCATATAAAATGGATATGATGATGAACCATATGACGACTAATGTGAGGGAGCATTTTGGATTCAACATCATTGGATTGAAATTTGGGGATTATGAGGTTAACTTTGACTGAGAGTCCTTGTAAAAACCTGAGTTATTTGGGACTTTTGGCAAAACAGCCTTCTCTCGTACTTCTTTACATCTGTTTCCCATTTGAGGTTGTTTGTGCATTTATATGAAGACTGATGAGTAAAGTTATGTGAAACATCATTTGTCAAGATACTGTTTTATCAAGAAAAATCTTGATCCCCCTTTAAATGTTTTTTTTAAAAACACATACAAGAAATAAACCAGTTATTCCCAAACGATATACTAAAAAAGGATGTCTAGGATTTTGCAGTAAATCAAACAAGCAGAACAAAGGGGTTTTCACTGAAAGCTCTGTTTTTCTCTGAAAGGCACCTAGTGGTCTGAGCATTACTGACAAAATACCCCACATACATGCGGCAAATAAACTCTGCTGGTGTGTGACATTTTCCCGGATGCCCTCCTCCTCCTCTCATCAGGCAGAACTTGTGATCACAGACTGATATCATCACACAAACGTCTCCCTGTCACATCGGATTTCTGCAACTCAAGGCTGAGGACCGTCTCTGCAGGCCCGAGTGGCGGCAGACCATGCTAACCAGCGCGACGCCATCGGAAGCTAATAAATCATCTGTGGTTTTATTTCAGATTTATTCGGACCGTAATGAAGACGCGACGGGCCCCGGGCCGTAACCGACGGCGACAGGGTGACACTGATGAATGGCTGAAGGTGCATTCTCTACAGTTGGAAGGAGAGGGAGGACTGTCAGGCTGCGACGGTGTGTGTGCATGTGTGTTTGTGTGTGTGCACTCCAAGGTTCTGTTAGATCACAAAATATGCGTATAATATACAGCGTTACCACCAAATATATGATTATTAGACTTCACAAAGAGCATGTGGATCCCAGTTGTAGAAATCAGCCCTCACCAGCATTGTTAGCGTCGCTGCCATCATCATTAACAGAACCATGACTATTGAGTTTACCGACCGAATCAAAATTATTAAATTGTTACAATCATCAGCATCCATGATTAAAGGTCATATCGATAACATTGTTATTTAAAGGAATAATTTTTAAAAAAGGATATATCCACAGAGCTTTTAGAAAGGTGCAGAATCAAAGTATCACTTCTCGATGAAAAACATATTTGATTGTGAATTAATCGTTTTAAAAAATGTTGACGGGTCCAAAATGAATGTTTTGTTTACATCTGTGAGATGTGTGACGTGTGGCTGCGGCTTCTAGCGAGGCTTGTGAGCCAATAGAATAACGACGTTGGTATCACATGGTATCTCTGCGTAGTCAGGGGTCACGAGTCTTTGGGGTTGCCAGTTAGCGGAAAAAACGGGAAAATGGCTGATTTGCCGTAAGCGGGTGACATTTCGGTGCTAAGTGGCAAAAGGAGGAGCAAGACCAAAGTGAACATTGGTTCAGCGTTTGATCTTTGGAGTCAGCTGAAGGAGTTCAAGGACTGAAAAACCACGCCGAGGTGGCTACTTTTCTTCTTGACCAGTAAGATATCGTTAAAGCTAGCTTTTAGGCTAGTTGTGCAACAACTGGCAACCTATTGAGGGGCATGCCCTTCGAGAAACAGCTGTTGTGACGTGAATGCAAAGGAAGGGGGGAGTGCGAGTGCAACATCTAGTGGCTGGATGTTATCAACGTTGTCAATAGCACCTTTAATGCATTATCGTCTTCACCTCATTATCTCCATTACATCACGGTTGTCCGACATTTTTATTTACACTTCGTAACTTTCTTGGAAACGCGTCATTCAGCATGAAAAAGAGACATAAAAACTTAACTAATCAACTCAGATCGCTAACATTCCCATCACTGCCTTCACCCTTGTCATGGGTTGATCCAGCTCCATACCACATCAGATCCTATAGAAATGCTCCCTTTTCAGCAAATCTAACATCGACAACCTCACTGCACGGATTGGTCAACTACGATTGAATGAACATAAACGAAGCAGAAACATTTATCATAGTGGAGTTAACATTGGCATCTTCAACATCCTCTATAGTATCATACTAACAATAGAAACATTGCTTTTAATATCACCATCATCACACTCATCGTTATCACACCTCTGACCTCCACTGTGCCACTAATGCATGTATATTCACTCCCTCTGTGTCGCCGTACTCTTTTATCCTGACTCCGTGTTTTGATAGCGTGCTCTTTCTGTGTGTCATCATAGTCCCCTCCGTCAGCCAAGGACAAATCGACTGGACCAACTCAATGCTTCAAGCGTGGCAGCTTCCAGTCATCTTGTCAATCAATACATCCATACCGAGCTCGTCCCCCCCTGGCCTGACACAGTGTGGCACAGCACTTTTTGAAGAGCGCAAAAAGACATCTCACACACACACACACATACACACACACACACACACACACACACACACTGTGGCAAACAGTTGAAGTTCTCACCGAGCACTAAAAATTCCAGATTGTTATAATACTGAAAATCTATCTTCTCTGGTCATCTTGGAACGCAGCATTTTCAATGTATTCCATTAGTGACCCTAATTTTCTCTTGTTTAAAAAAGTGAGCAAAACTGAACTTTTGGCAAGACAGCTTTCTGTTGCCTCTACCTATGAGTTGTAATTGCAGCTATATTTACGGCTTGTTTGGTTTAGAATCAAAAAGGTTATCAAATATATCATGGAGACTATGGGGACAGACTTGGAAACTGCAGCAAAAAGAAGATAATTTTCAGATTTTCTAGACTTTTCAGGGTGGACCGAGTAATTCATGTGTTTTCAGATTTCAGAAAACGTCCAAAGACTGTCAACAATTTGCCTCTTCCTTCCCAAGTTGGTGACACGAAGAGACCTTTCGCCACAGCAGACATTTTGACTTGTAGCAGGGAAAGCAGGTGATACCAATTTAGTTAACGATGGCTCCGGTCCATTAAGAGTCCCAGTAAGGCATGACAGCAAGCATGTGCAACCCAAGCAGCCTAGAACTAGCTCATCTAAATGGAAAGCAATCAAATATGCTGTTAATAGGACACATTCTCCCACCACCGCGTCAAATAACACAGCTTGGTCAGTGAGCTTCAAACAGTGCCGCTTTAGCTACCACTAACACGTCAGTGGCAACATATGCTTGTTGCATGCAAGGTGTCCTTTCAAAATAAACTCCCATCTTCACAGGAAGTTAGGTTGAAGTTCACGACACCAACGACAGACTTGCCTGGGGAGGACCAGGTATTGTCCACGCTGGCTCATGTCACATTGTCGCGACTTACTGGGTTTGGGAATAGAGCTAATAAGATAATGCTTGTGCTTTTCTTGTCAGGCCAGGTGTTAACAGGTGAAAATGTCCACTGTGAAAAAAGGACTATTCTCCACATTTTCTCTTTTATAGTCCAAGCCTTTAAGGTGTACCTTTTTTTTACTGATATAAAAAGTTCAGAATGAAGAAGACGACGGTAGTAAGCCAAGATATCTACAGCAAGAGTCGCGCAAATATGTGCATCTAGCAAAAGAAACTCAAGCCTCAGAGCCTGTCCACACGAAAACGTTTTCAGTGCGTAAACTCAGAAGTCTTGTGCATTTCGCCCTGCCGTCCATACGGATCCGGCGTTTTTGCGGCGTGAAAACGCACTTTTTTGAAACCAGCTCTCAGGGTGGAAAAGAAAAAAACGGCACCCCTCCGTTTCGTGATCGTTTTCATGTGGACGGCGAAAACGAATACGCTGACGTCATCGCCCCGCTCCTCGACCCTCGAGCCTGACTTCTTCCCACGCGACGTCTCCTAGCAACAACAACAACGGCGGCCTCCGTGCTTGTAGCAGATATTCTGCTCGTCTGTACGACGGCGTATCAGGGCCACTGTGGGGGGCCGAGAGAGGGGGGCGATATTCCGGAAAAAGGCGATATTCCGGAAAAAAGTTGCAGATATGTACTTTACTACGATGCTAACAAACAACCGCTAACTAACTTCCCATGAATGTAGGCATTTATTTGTCTAATTAATCCATCCCAACGTGTGACAACGCCTCGTCAAGGTCCTTAGGGTGACGGCTGTTGATGCTTATTGTTGGTTTTATTTATATGGGCCAAATTGTCATCTTATGGGTGTTTATTGATCGGGTGGTCGGGCGGAGATTAGCGTAACTCTCACGTGTTGCCATTGCAATGGCAAACATCCGGTCAAGCTCCGTCTCTTCTTCTGCGTTTTTTTAGCAGAAACAGCGCCGCATAAGGGCCTGGAATATGTACTACAGCGCGCCGAGTCGTTTTCAGTGGATTTGTCTGGACGCGGATTTTCTTGAAACGATGCCAAGGCAAAACGGAGAAAAAAAGTTTGTTTTGCTTCGTCTGGACGGCCCCTCAGTTCATTGGTCTTTGTTGTGTTGGTGTGCTACGGTTAATCAGATTTCAGACGCCTATTTAACACATCACACTACCCCCGACACCGTTGCGTTACCCCTTACACTCTCTGGTTCCACAGTGCAGGGATGCTTTTGTGAAAGGAGACCCCGTTAAGGCTGGATTATGCTTCCGCGTCGACACAACGCAAGGGAGCTTGCGGACCCCTTACGTCCTTGCGGACCCCCCTTGCGTCGACGCAAGGGCCTGACGTGTGCCTCCCAAAAATCCTCGACGCGCGTCGAGGCGACGCAACGCCAACGCAACACCAACGCAGCGGCATCGGCTGTGATTGGTCCGCTAACTACATCCGCTGGAGACCGCTATCCGGTTTCCATTCATAAACACCGCCATTTAAACTTTTAAAAGGCTACTTTTATTGTTTTCACCTTGTTTTATTGTTTGCACCTTGTCGCTTTTGCACAAAGAAATAAAACACCAAGTTCTTAAAAAATTGTGGATGTTTAAAGCCGGAAAGTAAATAAATACGCTATTACGAGGCTAACGACGATATACGTCAAGAGTCTCGGTCGGTCGGTGTCTTTACAAAAAACATAGCGCCCTTTACCGGTGTGGCATTGAATTGCATTTCGACACGTAAACCCAACGCAGAACCATCACGGTCTCCAAGCAACTGCGTCGCCGTTGCGTTGCCGTTGCGTGATCACTACGCGGAAGCATAATCAGGCCTTTATGCAGCAAACCAGAGTTCAGTATAAACGGTGCGATTGAGGCATATTGAGGGGTCTTCTTTCCGTGTAAAAAACACCTTTTGTCTGCGTTTAATGTTGTGCACCGTAGTGCGAGTGTTTCGTCACTCCATCACCCCGTCTCTCCAATTACTGCCGTTTGTCCGTGGCGAGACAACATGAAGGCGTTTGGCCTCTCTGGCTGACAACCACCATGAAAAGGACAGATAACACACTCCTCCTTTACACAGGACTGGCACCAACTCTCTCCTTCCATCTTCATCTCCTCCTCTCACACAGTCTGTTACACTCCTTCACTCTGCATCTCCATCCCCTTTATACTCCTCTCCGAAGCCGTCACTCACTGGCTGCAGAAATCTCCATCACCATCTCTCATCCAGTTGTCTACCTTGCCTTTCACTACTCTCTCTCTCTCTGCCTTGCCTGATCTAAATGAAAAGTTGTTGCTCCGTTTAGTGGGTCTTTTAATTTGAGTATCATATGGGTGACAAACACGCTTTCATACGCACATAACACACGCTCACCTATAAGTGCACAGAGCCTGTTAATTAGAGTTGGAGGCCCTTCTCTCCTAATGAACCTCGGGGTAATTAAAGAGCCCCTGGACACGGGTGTGTCTGTGAGCTGCTTCTAATTAAGCCCCAGCGAGTTGATTTAGCTAATTAGCTAAAGGCTCGATGTCGGACACCAAAGCATTCCAGCCCCAGCGGAACACAGGAAGTTACAATGTTCCCACGTCGTCCCTGGCAACACTTTCATTTCCTGAGGCATTAATCACCAGAGTTACAACTGTCACTATAGTGACTGCCATACGGAATGAAGGGGGGGGGGAGTCAGCTGCAACCCCCAGGGTTAGAGGTGTGGACCATTCGCGTTTGACCCCCCATGGGACCAATCACTTGCTGAGTTTACAGCCAGCAGGTAGGATTGGGAAGGGCTTCAATTATAAATTGAAGTATGTGACATAAACACTTTTCATGGCTCTATTGGTTACACTGTACTCTCAGAGCGTACGCCAAAGAATAGGACCAATGGGACAGAAAACACGAGCGGTCAAACCTGCACGTTAGGATTTATTTTGCAGAGCAAACATAGGGTGAACAGTTAAGTTATTGCCAACTCTTCAGTTGGAAACATCCATCATAGTTTACAGCCTGACTTCCTGGTCAAACTTTGACCTTCGCTCTCATACTCACTGAAGGGGTTTCTTTTCCAAATAAAGGGGTTTAGAAAATCCACCGTTTATAGCTCGACTGATCATCTGACCACTCGTATCCATTGCCCCCGTTGGTTAAATCATAACAGACAGAACCAATGGCTGTAGATATGAAAACATCATGTGCAAAGGTAAGTATGTGCTGTTCTCATGTAACGGAACGGGGACTTGGTGTTGTGAATTCTAGTGTTTTGAAAGTCCTCGAGGAAACCTCAAAACTTCTAAGAGCAGCGTCGTGTAGATTTTCATCTCGTGCCTCTTCCTCATTTTCATCCCTCTCTCTCTCTCTCTTCACCAATAACTCAGCGTCCAACTTCATAGCTGGAGCGCATCTGATCCCCATTCATTTCCGCAGCGGGGAGAGGGAGAGGCCCTGATCAATCATGATCTAGCACGACAGCTTGTATTAGAGATGGAGGGATGGAGAGATACAGAGGAGGAGAGCGGGGGAATATAAGATATTCAGACATGGATATTTCTCTTTCAGGAGATGCGCGTGATTTGTCGACATGACCAGATGTGATCAGAAGACAGTCAAAGAGCGAGAGGAGGAGGAAAGAGGTGTAAGGAGACGGGGAAAAAATATCCCCCAGCCCTGTTCGTTATTAAGAGATTAAATCCCATCTCTGACAGACTTGTCAGTGCGGGAGACAGAATCGAGCACGGCCGGTAATTTGACTAGTTCCCTATCTCCTCACTGCTCAGTTGGCCGATGACAGCCAGGCGACAGAGCGTTGAATATGCAAGATGTCTCTCCTTCTATCCCTCTAAACTCTACCGTCTACCTCTGAGACACACACACACACACACAACTGTAAAATGTTACATTTTCAACCATTTGCATCCTCACCAAGACGTTTTGACCTCTGGAGATCTTGCAGGTTTGCTGGTTTGGGTCCCTCACGTGTGTTAGCGATACAAATTCTCACTTTTAAGATGGGGCATAATGGGCTTTAGCCTTTTGTTTCAGTGAGTGTGTGCCCATCTCCGCTGACAGTTCTTGTTAGCCTGCTGTGCGGATCCTTCCAGCACACCCACAGTGAGTCCAGTCAGGCCAGGTGTTATTTTAGCGCTCACTTTTGGAAGATGAACGAGGGACGTTTCTTCCTCCTCCCCTTCCATCTCGCACAGTCTCATCCCCTTGTTCTCTCTCTTCCCCCCTCTAGTCCCATCCCTCCATTCGGAAAAAGCCTGACCCAGTATTACGGTGACATTATGGGGCCACTTACCGCCCTGCTAAAATAAACCCCATTGAAAGAGGCGTGTGACAGAACGGGGTTACCGCATGTCGTTGCGCAAATTAATCAAATAAATAAACGAGGAATTTAGACTCAAACAGGGAAGAGCTCTCCCTCCCTCCCCCCCGTTCTCTCGTCAATTCTCCCGTCCTGCTGCTCCTGGGTTTGTTCTCGCCTACACTCTGAAACAGGCAAACATGCAGACGTGCGTGCACAGGCATTAATGCACAAATAGCAGGTAGCTGCCTGATCACAGGTGAAATAGCAGCTTCAAATCAGACCAGTTTGACATTCAGCCACTCACTCAATATCAGGCCGTCTTATGTCTGGGACCAGATAATATAATGCCACCGGCATGTATTTTGCTGTGGATTCTGTACTTTTGACGTATCAGAAATAGCTTTCAAATAAGTGTGTGGAAGTCCAGGAGGTGACCTTTGTCATTATGGTGACAATAATAAGCATGTGGTTAATGATAGGGAACAATCGTGGTCAAGCAAAAAACAATGTTTACTACGGTCTCCCATGACAGAATCTGGTGTTTCATTGACCTGCTGACTTTCTCACTCTATAATAAAGTCAGTGTCTTCTCCTTTGCTCCCTTCATAAGTAATATGGCTGCTCAAGGGCTTTGTCACTGCAATATTCTGTACAGTGTGTTACCCTTGTGCTCATGTACATAATCCTCGTCACTCCGGTCTTTCTTTTTCTACATAATTAGACTTCCTCCTAAATTATTACTAGTAATATTTTTAAAGCCTGAGGCTCTCTGACTGTGTGAACTTCTTTCATTATTTTGCTGTTATCGTCGTAAATATTCTACTATTTGCTCTTGGCAGTCGCTCTGACAAGTGTATCAGGTTTGGATAATTATATAATGTATAACATAATGTATCTGGCACCACTAGCTAAGTCCCTAAAACTAGCGAGAAAGTCGCTGAGTCAGCAACACTGACAGCACGTCCCTTCAGGCCTCCAAAGCCACTCCTACAAAATGATCGTGAACATAAAAAACGAACGTGGCTAATGTTAGTCCCGGCAGCTGTTGGGCTTATCACAGGCAGAGTGTGCAGAGGTAGGTAGGTAAGCAGATGTAGGTAGCTCAGAGCTCTGATTCGTTTCCCTTTATTGTATAGAATTCAATTTTTTGTTGCTGTCAGGATGTAAAGAGAATTTCACCAAATATAACAACAAATCATTTTGAAGAAGATTGCTAACCCTATAGGTTTGAAGGGACACGTTATATTCAGTGTATATTACTTGTGCTGCATTATCTGTTACTACTGACATCCTAGTAGAAAAATGAAAGGATTCTGTCACTTTCCTTACTAAACTAATACAGCCATATAAAGAACATACAAATAGAAAAAAAAAGAAAAGAACAAACTTGCAATTTGTTCAATTTAAACATCAGTTAGTTCATGCAAACATCCGATCACCGTGTCATCTCTCAACACTTCCAAATCGCTCCCGGTGTTACATGGCGGTTACCATAGCAACGGCTCCACGGGCCCATTCTGCATGCAGACAACATCTTGATTAATCTCGACGATGACAGTGCGACTCTTGATGTGGACGGCTCCACATTGATCGGTAATGAAGCCATTGAGCCGCATGACGAATGGAGGGGAAGGAAATGTGTGAGCACATGATTAATGAAATAATTAATTAAGTAATTGGATTGACTTAATTATTTATTTCCCAATCCTTGAAGTCAGGGAAAAACTTTGATTGCATATTAAAATTGTAATGAGGTGAGCTGTGTTCTGCTTTGGATTTGCCGTTGGTGTTGCTCGTGTACACAGATCAAAAGGCATCTTTCATTCAGCCAAATAAACTCATTTCTTTTCAGCACATTTTGGGGATGTTTTCCTCCCACGGAGAGCCGATTCCTTCACATGACAAAGTGAACGTGGCTTCCAAAGTTTTGGCATGATTTGTTATTTAGATAAGATTGATGAACATCTGGGCAGCGCGTCTCATGAGCTCTCCAATTTCAGCCAAACACAATTGTTTCAGTATTTCATATTGTTAATAATATAGATGATTAACTATCTTAATGAAGAGTTCAGTCTGTGATCCTATTCCCATATGGAGCTTCCAATGCGTCTGGAAATAGATTTTGGGATTCCACGTTGCCTTTTCCATCGGCCGCCTGCTGTTTCGGGGTGTGTGGGATGTTTCCTGGACGTGCTGTCAGGACTGTGAGCTCTTCCAGAGAAAACATGCAGGAATTTTGGATCTCCTTTTAAAAAAAAAGCTGGCGGGTCTTCCTCCATGAGCTTCTGCATATGTCATAGCTGGCAGGAGAAGTTTAACATCACAGTAACTCAAACGGAAAGCTCTTTCAAATTTCCAATAACTCACAGCACAAATGTGTCTATGTAGTGGTGGTTCAGGGTTGGTAACCACCTTAAATTTACAGCTATTGGATACCACAGCAGCACTTTCTGCTAACGATGCACAGCACCTCTGACTGCATGTCTCCAAATTCCAATCCATGCTTGCCTGGACATATTTTCATCACTTTCCCTGTCTCTACTTCAGCATTTGAAAGTCGAATAAAAAAAAGTCTATTTTCACAACTTTTTTACTATTACAACTATTATTTTATTGCATGCAGCTTCTCCTCTCTCCACAGCTACCCACACCTGGCTGCTGCCCACCGCTGCCACAGTATTCCACCTCTGGCCACAATCACTAGCAGAAAAAATAAAACTATCCGATTGCTATTTCTTGCATTTCTGCATACAGTGTCATAATGAGTGTCCAGGTTCCTTGAAAATGTAACATATCCAGGAGACACACCATCGTACAAAACATCGATGCAGCTAAATCCTACCCTGGAGGTAAACACAGATACTGGAAGATTCCACTACATATTTCTTAAATCCAACAAACAACATTATTCCAATCTTCACTTTCTGCACTAAGTTTGCATGGGTACTACGGTTTAATTAAGGTTAGGGAAAGCATGTAGTTCTGGCAAATAAACAATGATTAAAGGTATGGTTAGGGTCATCCAAGTAAAACACCTGGTTATGTTTAGGAGAAAGAGCCTAATTAAGGCAAGTAAAAAGGTTAACGACATGCTGCACACTCATCCACCACCCTGACCTCCACACTTATTTTCCAACCTTACCACATAGAGGGCACACTACATTTTGTGTTGGAGCAATATAGATGTTATTCAGAAGGATACCATGTTGTATCACATGGTGCACATTCAAGATGTAGAGATCCAGACAGAATGAACAAAGTCGCATCTGAGGTGATTGTGTATCCATCAGTATGCTGTTAAGCAGCGGACAGTTAGCATATGAAATGGCTCTCACTTTGGGGCTATCACTGATCAATGCTCATAAACATTTAATGTCATAATCAGCCATCAGGCGGCACAATAACACATCAAGCACTAACAGCGTTGGGGCGCGGATGGCAACACACACACAAACACACCAGCAGACACAAAATGCTCATACACACGTGTGCACAGGCTCACTTCTGTAGCGTTACATCTCTGGTCCATTGAGTATGTATTTTATATGGAGGTGGGAATGACCTCTGCTTTGCACCACACACATTCGCAAGCACACACACGTATGCACGCACCTTGCATCACACCATTAAACAAACACACATCATCAATTTAGGAACTAAAATAATGTGTGTGCTCAGAGTGTGTATGATGTTATGCTGGGGTCTGGGAGAGAGATGAAGAGAGAAAGCGGGGGAGAGCGTTGGGGTGAGTAGGAGGGAGGGAGGGAGGGAGGGAGGGAGGGTATTATCGGGGGAGGGCTTTACAAAGTAAGCCAATTTATACAAGGTATCCCGGCTCGAATTAGCGGCTAATGACTCTATTAGCTTTCATTTTTGCACCGAGGAGATTTGCCTGCATAAATTAGGACCCGATCATTGGCAAAGTGTCACGGCCAAAGGACAGTTTATAAATACAACAGCCAGGCTCTGTCAGCCGCACCGGCCGCTGATATAGACGTCTCTGCAGACTTTGTCGTTGCACGCAACAGACTTGTGCCAGTCAGACGGTGACAGGGGACCGTGGGGGCCCCAGGGGGAGCTCTCTCGCCGCCGTCCCTGAAAAGGTCAACTTGACGCGGGCACAGCCCATCGACCTGCCCCCCTGTCGGCTCCGCTGATAAAAATCAGATAAACTTAAGACCACTTATCGATCCAGGCTGCGGAGCCTTAGGCAAATGTTGGCCAAGCCCCCCTCCTCTGCCACCTCCTCGTCCTCTTCTCCTGTGCATATGATTACACACAAGCAAATTAAAATGGGGTGAGGGTGGGGGGGTAGAGAGAGAGAGAGAGAGAGAGAGAGAGAGAGAGAGAGAGAGAAGAGAGAGAGAAAGGCATGGGGGGGTGTTATTAAGAAGTGAGAGGATTAGAAGTGGGAGAAGGGACTGTAAGATTAATAGCAGAAATTTGAGCAGAGACAGGAAAATTTCATTAACTATGAGAGCACTTGTTAGAGCTAAATGGTCTGAGAGAGGCGGGAGGTGGGCGAGTGCATGAGAGAGGAAGGGGGGAAAGGATTCTGGGGAAAGTGGAAAAAGAGAAAAACACCAATTTGGATGAAACAAGCCCATGCAACATATAACTTCCTTTAACACCCCTAAAATGGGCACAGATGATCTATTCCCTTGTGTCTTGCTTTTTCTGTAAAGTAAACAGATGAGTGAGAGCGGCTGTGGGAAAGAATGAAGACAAAAGGGGCCCTGCAGCAGGAAGGATACGGAGCCCAGCTAAAGGCCAGGAGTCAAAGTTAGTGAGAAGAGACCAAGTACAGGCAGAGACAGAATTAGAGCAGGGCAACTGAGGGGGAGATACAGAGGTGCAGCACATCTGGCCGGCAACACAGTCGCCTCAATAATCAGCCCACACATCCTCTCCCGTTTCACTAGCTGTCCTCTCTCCCAACGTCTCCCTTGCCAGCCTGGGCGTCTGTCTGCTGCCCTCTGCACCCGCACTATCTTTCCGCACTTCCTCCCTCCATCACTTTGGTCGCCATCAACATGTCTACCCCCCGTTTCTCCACGATCACACCGACTGCATGAGCACGGACACACACACCCGCTCTGTCTCGCCATCCCTGTGCTTCGCTCAGGAGGATGAGCAATGCAGCTCGGGGCAAAGAGGTGCTGATAAGGGGACAGGAGTGTGACGCGAGCAGGGGCCCGATGACCACAGATAACACGCTGACTCGTGTGTGTGTGTGTGTGTGTGTGTGTGTGTGAGGCCTGTAGTCATCAGGGTGTAAGTGGGAATGATGAGGGTAACCCCGTTATCAGCTCTGTCTATGTCAGCACCTCCATCTGGTGTCAGCTCTCCTGCTCGTGTGTGTGTGTGTGTGTGTGTGTGTGTGTGTGTGTGTGAGACTAGGCGATAGTTGTCTGGTGAGCAGGAAGTGCAGTCTGGGTCAGACTGGTGACACATGCAGCACAGCCTGTAGTGTCTGTCTCATTCTCTTGCCCTGTGTGTGTGTGTGTGTGTGTGTGTGTGTATGTATGTGTAGTGTGTGTGTGTGTGTGTGTGTATGTATGTGTATGTGTGTGTGTGTGTGTGTGTGTGTGTGTGTGTGTGTGTATTAGCCTAATCAGTGCAGAAGAAGACTGCTAGAGGATCATATTAAAGCAATTTAGAAAATGTATTACTTTCTGGATCCCTAATGCTTTACAGCCTTATTTTTGTGTCATAGATTCCACATCACAGGCTCTTCTTTAATTCTCACTAAAGTGCTAACACGGTAACATTATAATCAATCCTCAGCATTATAGGTGAAACATACTCTCAAATAAATGTGTTGCGTTAGCGATATATATATGCAACTTAGTAGCACTAAAAGGTGCCAAAAGCGATGAGGATACAGGATGCTTGCAGCAGTGGAGGTGTGAGTGAGTACTCGATGCAGTCATGATCAGCTTTAGTCTTCTGCTGCCAACTACTGGTGGAGATGTGGAATAACAGAAACTCAAAAAGAATTGTTCTGCTCCTGTTTGTGACTCTCTATAAAAAAACCTACAGCAGCTGTAAATATAAAATACACATATTATGCTGAAGCCGTTTGAAGATACATTTTTGAGAATTTGAAATGTAATAACTTGTCAAATGTTGTGAAACGGGGGCAGTGACTTTTTTCTATATGGTCATAAAGGCATCGAAAAAATTAAAAACTTAAAAACTACCATAAAATACAATAGAAACTATTAAATTGTATATGAGATGGATGCAACATAACTTTTTGGCTTTGCTATTTATTTATTTATTCACTATTTGGTACTGCATTGGATTTCTAAGGATATATGATCTATATTTTTTAACCCCCTTCCACAATAATCCCTTGTTTACTGTGTAAAGGTTGGTAATTCACTGCTTATACATATTGCACCAAAATGAGAAATATCTAGCCTATCCGAGTATAGCACATTACAACCAGATATAGTTTGTTCTAGTAACACAATGACCACCACATGCTCTCTTATCTGAGGCAATTTCGCCTCTTTCGAATGTGCAATAATGCCACAAAAAGCCCCTGATGCAAAACAAAAACAGACTTTATCATCCTAAATGTGTGTAGACCTATATGATGCAGAAAACATGATTCATATGGAGAAATGCTGATATAACTCACAGGAGATAGATCATTACGATTACACAGAGTGCTCCCTACTGGCCATTATCATTCAAGTGCATCTTTACATTGAAGGACACAGCAAACCCTGTTTGGCTCCGGCACTATGGTACGGTCCGTGTGTGTGTGTGTGTGTGTGTGTGTGTGTGTGTGTGTGTGTGTGTGAGACAGAGAGAGAGAGACAGAGAAGGAGAGAGAAACAGGGAACAGGTGCACCGAGTACTGCAGAGATTTTAAGGAAAGTCTAATCAAGAGTACATTAATAGTGGAATAACTCAATCTGTGTGTGTGTGTGTGTGTGTGTGTGTGTGTGTACGTGGGCGTAACCATGGGAGCCGAGTCTTCTTCATCATAAGTTGCAGCAGACACTAAAAGATGCAAATAGGCTCAATAAAGTATCTGTTACTTTTGAAAATCTAACATTGATGATTCAGTATGTAGCCTCTCAATAAATGCTGCAGTAAATGGCTCGTGGATTTATCTATAACCATAACCTGACCATAAGGTTAAGTGTTCCTAATAGTTATAAATGAGATGCTGCCAGTTACTTTTGTTTATTGGCATGCTTTCTTTAGGTCCCCTCTCTGATTCCAGTAATATAACATGTCGCTCTCAGCGCGCAGCAAAATGAGATTAGACGTGGACGGCGCATCATCCGCCGACGAGCCCGCACCGTGAACTCTTCACCCGGACACGGCGCGGAGACGAGACGGCGCACGGACGCAGAATATCCAAGCAGGAGCGAAAAGGGGCGGGGAGGCAGTCTGCAGCTGCGCGCTCCCTGGAGCTCCAGGCGCGCTCCTCGCTCTCCTGCAAGAATTATTCATTCAAGTCTGCCATCTACCGGCGGAAAAAACGCAATGACACCGATGATGTGAGTGCAGAGGGGGGTCTGTATGAGGCTACTTCACAGAAGATCCATCTTCAAATTACTCCGAAATGGGCTTATAAAGTATGATGTCTCTAGATGTCTCTAGTTTTAGAGAGACAAGAGTGTGTGTGTTTGTGTGTGTGTGTGTGTGTGTGTGATAGAGAGAGAGAGAGAGAGAGAGAGAGAGAGAGAGAGAGAGAGAGAGAGAGAGAGAGAGAGATTATATGTTATCCACCTCTGTTATCTCTATGTTATTACTGTTATCTCTTAATATTTTTGTGTCGGTTGAATGCATTGTCTGTAATTGTGCTTTGGCAACACATTTTAAATGGCATGGCAATGAAGCCTTGTGAATTTAATTGAATTGAGTGAGAGACAGAGACAGCAAGAGAGAGAGAGAGCGAGAGAGAGAGAAGGTGCCTATTACTGAGGGTTGCATGCCAAGGCCACAGTATGTTGGACGAAGTTTTTACTGATTGTTTTACTGTCTGCTTAATGTGATAAGAGAAGGGCAGCTGCAGTTTACTTTGAGGTAGTATTTCACGCTATATTGATATCAGCCATCTGTAATTTTTCATCTCAACGCATGAATGGATGGAAATTACGACTTGGACATTTCGGCGCGAGTATATAACAAGGGAGGAAACCAACAACAAGCCATCCCCATCTCACTACGCTCAAATTGTTTGACATGAGCTTCTCCACCAGTTCCAACGTCACAATATTTACAGATCCTTCTAATAGTGTGTGGGATAGTGTTTCCCAGATGGCCTGGGATGCATCTTTTTTTCGTTGAATCACTTTACAGTTTGTTTAGAACGCAAGCAAACAAAAGATTCCTCCCCATCATTCGATCCGTCTGAGAGTGGACGCAATCGCTGTGAAGCTAGAGGGACGCGGATCCTTGCATTGTTTCATCCTGATATCACTGTGCGGCGGTAATGAAGGTTATGTAAGCAGGGAGCGGTGCAGAGTCCCTTTGGGGAGTGCCGGGTAAATACGAGCTAGTTTTAACGCTCTTTGATGGCCATATGTTATCTTTTACATTCCGTTTTTAATGGATCTCAAACTCTTTATGGTTTGGGGAAATTTACATGTAGGAGGTTTGAGTAGGTCAATCCCTTTGCCTAGATTTTCCCTCACTATTGCTGCTTCCAAGGGGTCAAAGGGCACACAGCAAATACCTTGGCCCTGAGCTTGGCGGGGAGGTTGGTTTGTAAATCATTGCAGACAAAGAGTCATGACTTCATTTCAGCTTTCTCTCCCAGCTTTCACCCATGCAGTGACCATTCAACACTGATCTTCCTTGAGTCCTAAGCACTAAACACACTCTGGTTCACAGGAAGAAACACCAGCAGCAGACTTTACCCTTATAGGCCCCTAACTAAGGGGCCCCAAACAGATAGATTTATGCATATATGAAAGATATTGAATTATGTTACCATTCTAACTCAATATCCCACAAAATACTTAACAAAAGACCCCCAAACCCATGCATCTGAACTGTATGGCCTCCTGCTCACTTCTACTATATACTTGACAAGAGACATTTCAAAAACGAATAACAAGGGAAATAGAAATGAATTCCTCTTACGCTCCTCGCTCGAGGTAACCATTGGTAAACTCTGTGGTATTAAGTGTATTATCAATGCACTTTTTAATTGATAACGTTTTACTATTGATAGTTATAACACTGGCAAACAGCAACATGCCCAGTCATAGAGAAAGTGGGACCCTGAACTCACCAACTCCGCCATTTAAAACACCCACGTCGGGGTTACTGTCGGTCAGAAACAGAGGAGGAATAGTAGCGGAAGTCATTTCCAAAACACGCCTATTAGTCTTCAAATCAACCGCCGCGGTTATTTAATACATGGACGTGTTTTGCACGTTAGTGTGGGATTAAAAAAAACTTACACGGTTTGAGTTGCGTCGCGTTCACGTGAAGGCTTCCCGCTCGTGCCCGTTGACACCGGGAAGTGCAGCAAAGTTCTCCATCGTCAACCACATCCGGCATCCGGCAGCAAGAAGCGGACCGGAGACGGTATCTCTTTGAATGAACTGGTTGTTTCTAGAAAGTTCTGGAAGAAGTCCCCCAGCAGCACACCTGCCCCGCGTGAACCAGCAGAAACTATTAAGTTTAGAATCATTCTGACACAAAGTGATGCATGCTGGTCAATGCTGTTTATAGAGGATTCTTCCTCTCCGTTCAGGACAAGGACAGTTTACATCCTGAGTAAAAAACAACACACTCTCATTTCTGTGGGTTATATGTCATTTATTTAGCATTAATTCCATCACATTAACCTTTCTGTCGGATTAACACATCAGTATAGGCTTTATGCATTTTTATTTAATATAATATATCACTATAGCCCTTTCTTACAGCAGACATCTTGCTTTTTTTCAGGGTGGGAAGTGTTTCTAACAACATTAACGATAGCTCAGTTCTATTCAAGTGTCCCAGTGGCAGTCACGTGACTTATACCAGCAAATCAGAATGCACAATACCAGGACCCCGAAACTGATCCATCTAAATTAAATTCATCCATCGTTCATTTTTATTATTTACGCCTGTGCGTTTCCTCTCAAATGTGTTCAGTGAAAATTGCCTATCACGACAGATTAAAAAAATAAATAAAAAGATGATTATTTGTTTTAATGTAAATAAATTAAAAATGTAAGAAATCAAATTGAAATAATGTGTAATTGATTTACCAAAATGACATGACAAGGCATCGATTTGAATTAATTGCCAATAACATGGTGTAAGATGCAGGTTCATTGTCATACTCCTAAATTCTTTTTTTTAAAAGGGGTATTTCTTAAGCTTTAGAAATTAGAGGACGTGCCCCCGTTTGACCTGTAGATGGCAGTAAAAGACAGCCAGCGACGGTCTCGCTCGTCCACCTGAACAGGTTCCCTTCTGAGTGTTAACTGTGCCCTAATGTCACATCTTGGTTGCCTGAACATTGAACGCAGAGAAATGACATCTGGAAAGGTTTAACTCTAAATTAACGCCGTTTTGTTGTGATAGGCGAGTTAAAACTGGGATTCTGTTCAATATGGATGATATCTCATATAAGCTATATCAACACAGGCACAAAGGACTCACTCATAAAGGTGCTCAACCCATTCCAAAGTGAGTATAACGTGTTTCCTTGGAGTAAATGAAGCTACCTCGTTACTTGTAAATAAAATTACTCGGGCCTTCTCGTTTCCAGATTCATCTCCGCCTCGCGTTGTGTTTCAAATTGATTCCATCTAATTCTATTACAAGCTGCTGAACCTGCATCCGTGATCATCTACACATAAAAACTCTAATTGACAATCTTCTTGGCTGTCGTCATATTAGGGCGGATTAAATGCAACGCGGAGGCGAGCTCCGGGGCAGACCATAATTAATATGAACTGTTTACGGCGTCGACGGGGCCACGTTGGTTAATGGTGTTGTTTATCGTGTTGCAGGAGCCCCGCGTTTCCGGTACATCAATCCTGGTGTCAATGCCCGGGCCCCGGTGTCGCCGAGGAGTGATGGCCGCGCGGTGATTATAACGGAATAAAAGGACGTAATGAAGTACTTTCCGCCCCGTTATTCTCGTGTGCCCGGCCGCTGTCAGCCACCTCCACGCTGCCTCCCCGGTGCTCCACTCCTCCCCCTCTCCATCTCTTCATCCCGTCAGCCGGCTGCTTGTTTGCTCCTTCTTCATTTCTTTCTTCTTCATAAGGCTGATATAGTTCAGTCCTTTAACATGCTAATAACATGACAGGGGGACACAGCTGTGTGTGTGTGTGTGTGTGTGTGTGTGTGTGTGTGTGTGTGTGTGTGTGTGTGTGTGGCATTCACATTCATGTTTTTTTTTTGGGGGGGGGGGTTTGTTTATGTTGCTATTTGCAAGGTTTCTATATTTGATGGTTGCCTATAGCTGTGTGTGCACGTGTGTGAGTGTGTGTGTGTGTGTGTGTGTGAGAGAGAGAGAGAGAGAGAGAGAGAGAGAGAGAGAGAGAGAGAGAGAGAGAGAGAGAGAGAGAGACTAATGGAACAGGTTGGTGGTGATTAATTGAAGAAATAGAGAGTTGATTGTAGTAATTAAACAAAACAAGGTAAAGCAAACGACTGGGCCGCCATCTGGGCCCGCAGGCTGAGAGCACATGCATTTACCCACTGCCAAGCACACCATTTATTTACCCATATAAAGATGCTCGGGGACCGGCTGGGGCTCGCTGTGCCTGCGTGTGTGCACGCGTGTGCACGTGTGTGTGCGTGCGTGTGTGTGTGAGCATTTTTTTGTCACCGAGGAAAGATACTTGTATTCATCATATGGCGATGTGCGTACGTGCATGTGTAAGCTAATGTTTGGTTTCCAAAGAGAGAATGGTCTTTCCAATGGCAACATGGTGTGTGTGTGTGTGTGTGTGTGTGTGTGTGTGTGTGTGGCGCGCGTGTTGTTTGTATCATATTTGCATCTGTGATGGTACAGACATTCATCCGGTGTCACTCTGCTGATAATCTGCGCTGCTTTGGTGGATAAACATCACAATCAAGTGATGCTGCGATGGAGAGGGAATGTGCAGAGATGCGTAACAGAGACGTGGATGGCACCAGATTAATTAACGCACATGTGTCCAAAACACACACACACACACACGCACACACACACACACACACACACACGCACACACACGCACACACACACACACACACACACACACACACACACACACATGCGTGTTATTTGTGAAATCAGTCAACCATCAGCTAAATCTGGTCTCTTCATTTTGCCGGGCGCTTCAGAGAGGGAGAGCCGTGTGAGATGTGGTGTGCGCATATGAAATTGCTTACATTATATGCTGCAATGTTTTTCCAATGGGCTGGAACATATTAAGCTGAAAATGAATAGCAGGTCTTCTCGACACCATGTTGAGCGCTGGATAAGCCTTCACTTCCCCTTCTCCGAGTGCTCCATCATAACGACAGCTGTCACTTTTATGGCGCGTGTGCGCGTCCGCTTGTGTGCATATACTGTGTTTGTGCCATATGTTTTGGATTTATGCATGCATGTGCGCCTTTATGCGAGCGCGTGTAGCTGCTACTGTATGGCTGTGTGCAGTGGCCCTCTATAGCAGGTCATGTGTTGAGACAAAGGATCACATCTGCCCGTCTCCCGCTGGAAGGGGAGCCGGGCCCATCTATATGTTTTAGCGCCGGTCGTACAAAGCAGGAAGATGTTCCGATGATGTGCATGCAGATGATTATCATAAATGTGACATCTTTTATATAACCCAGCAGGTATAGAGTGCGAGCATCTGAGCATGTGCATGTGCTGCGGTGTGTATGTTTGGGTATACGTTTGTGATCTCTGTGTGTATGCATATTTATGCATCAGTGTGCATGTTTGCGCGCGCGCACGTGTGTGTGTGTGTGTGTGTGTGTGTGTGTGTGTGTGTGTGTGTGTCAGACGGTGGCTCATTGGTATGCTGAGTGTCTCCGGTTCCCCTGTGGTGCTGGGTGGGATAGGAAGCATCTGTCACCTCTGCAGAGATCCAACATGCTGCCGAGTTAACCCTTAAAGCGCTGCATCACCTGAGGGAGAGAGAGAAAGAGAGAGAGAGAGAGAGAGAGAGAGAGAGAGAGAGAGAGAGAGAGAGAGAGATTTCTATTGGCAGAGCCACCCAGATGGGCGGTGCTCTTGTCAGAAGTTGTCCTTAAATGATAAATTCAAGGGAGGAGCAAATGCAGGCCTATCCCTGTAAGAGGCGGAGCCTGGTTGCCACAGTAACCCAACACCTTGATAACCTATTGGAGGACCAAAAATTGCTGACATATTGCTCTCTCTCTCTCTCTCTCTCTCTCTCTCTCTCTCTCTCTCTCTCTCTCTCTCACACACACACACACACACACACACACACAGAAGCTTGATGACATCATGCAAGTTTTTGAATACTGTGACTGTCGAGCTAACCATTTATTTGCTACCCAGCTTGGAGATGCTAGTGCAAGTCAGTCAGAATAGAGATTAGTTTTTCTTTGTGTTCTCTATACTGTGCCCGAGACAGAAGACATTCTCAAAGCTAATTGCTTAATTTTCAAAATTTTACTAACAGGAACCATAAAGATGTAGTTATGAAATGGATACTCCGGTCTGCAGACCATCCCTCTGTTATGGAATAGTTTACTGAGTTCAATACAAGTGGATGGTGTAACACAGCTGATAATATATGAGCCTGCTATTGGTGGGTCAAGTCCAAACTTCTCAGACTCGTACACAATAAAGATATATAAAGATCAATATAGACAATATCTGGAATATTTTAAAAACAAACACCAAAAAAGAAACATATCAATTCATATATCTTCCATTCCTCGATCATCCAAGTCTGTGTGTGTGTGTGTGTGTGTGTGTGTGTGTGTGTGTGTGTGTGTGTGAGTATGTCCTCCGGGTGTCATTGAGCTCTGGTATAAATCAGCTGGGTGTGCGAGCGTCGGGCTGCAGTAAATTAGCCAGGTTTTAATTGTGTCTGTAATAGATGACTATAATTAGTCAAGGCTCTTCCTCAGTCTCTACTGCCCTGACATAATCTTCTCCTAACCAAACTACACATCCCTTCATCTCTCCATCCTTCATCTCTCTGTAGCCTGGAGGGACGGGAGGGATCTTCTTCTCCTCCTCTTCCTCGGTCCCCCCCTTAGAGAAACCCACCGGAGAAGGGGCCCTCTTCTTTTGTCTCTCTGAAGCCTTCTCTCCTCCGTTCAGCACGTCAAGAAGGAAATCCTGTTCTCAAGTCAAGATTCAACTTTAAGTTAGCATGCAGGGTCAGTCACCTTTTAACTTGTCACAGCTCTAATCAGAGCATGTTTAAGATAAGTGGGTGAGGTTTGTGAGAAAACAAGAGTTGTTATGAACATAATTAAACCAATTACCCTCAATTAGATTATTTATATCACAGAACTGCACTTGTTCTCACGTTACATCATCTGCAATCCAAACTTGATTTTTACATGCAGCACATTGGCAGTCAACAAAATAACCAGAGGGATGTCAGGTTGTGTGTGTGGACATCTGGATTTTTAACACGATGTTGAATTCATCTGTAGTTTTACAAACAGGGGAGTAACGTACTATTGATCCGAAGTGAAGCAGTTTCGTGTGATTGATACACTTCCAAATCAGCTCTTCAAAGTAAATACTATGTTCATCCTGAAAAACTGGCCACAGCTTTCAGACATAGAAAGGTGACGGTGTAATAATGTAGTGTGAACTTTATCTACACAAGCTTATGGATGCCGCTTTGTTATGGAATTCTGCTTTGAACTTGGGGAAACATGCAGAGGAGGAAAGAGTACAAAAATATTCTACTCAAGTAAAAGTATGATTACGTGGATGAAATTTTACTCAAGTAAAAGTAAAAGTACTGATCTAAAAAATCTACTTAAGTAAAAGTAAAAAGTAGCCGATTTAAAATGTACTTAAAGTACAAGTTACTAGTTACTTTTAAACAGCGGGAGGGGGCGGGGGTTTCTAATAACTGTGTTTAATGGGCGCCGTGGAGACGACGCGGTTGCTTGAACCGCCGTGGATTCCTGATAACTGGACGCCTCGTGTTGCATTACCTAGCTTGCTCGTGCACTGGCAACCAACGTTAGCAATGCCATGCGTGAAATGTCTTTGAATAATTTGAGCAACGTCTCTTACTAAACTAAATCTTTTTAACAACAATGCATCGGTGCAAGTATTATTTCACTTACCTCTACATGCTTGCGCAGGTTGGATGTGGAGTTTTTATACGATGCAATTTCCACTAATTTCGGCAAACACATCTTGCATTCCATAATGATGCTGTTTCCCTTTTGTCTCTTGTAAACAAAGTGGTCCTTTAAGTAGGGCCAGGGGATCACTTCGGTTTCAACGTTAGCTGTACTAGTACTCGCCATGTCGTCGTCGTTGTCATTTGACTTTGGCGCAAGTTCGTTCTCCTCTCTTCCACTGCAGTATTTCCGGGGTTGTCCCGGAAAAATAAAAGCTGTCCGCGATTTTTATTTTATTCTATTTCCTTTACTTTTTACTCAGTAACGCGGGTGATATAAAATGTAGCGAATTACAATACTTCAAAATAAACATACTCAAAGTAAAAGTAAAAGTATCGATTTTAAAAACCACTTAAAAAATTACAAGTACACAAAAAAACTACTCAATTACAGGAACGCGAGTAAATGTAACTCGCTACTTTCCACCCCTGGAAACATGTAACGCTAAGATGTCCTTTAGCAGCATTAGCTGCTAACGTTAGCCAAAAACAATACACATGAAACACTAAGATGTGGGGCACGTAATGTTTTTAAAATGTTTAATTAGGTAGTTAAGTGTGAGGTGAGAGGTGATTAGTTATGCTTTTTAGTTTAACCAGAAACAGACGTTAAACTGCTTTCTTTGAAGCCACCAGACTCCATGAGAAAAACAGTCATTTTACCTGCAGAAAACAAGCAGCCTCTTGCTGGTCAAATGCTGCCTCATTGCATGCATGTTGTGAGCTAACACGTTAAATCAAATCTTATTCAACCGTTTGAAACACTTGGCGTCCGACATCGATGCTCATTTAGCATGTGGGCATGTGTATGTGACGCCCCCACCTGCTGCATTATGGGCAGAGCATCAGAAGCAGCATAAACAGAGAGATCATCCACACAGGTGATGTGGGAGCAGAGGTCAAACAAACACAGGACCTTCATCCAGGAAACAGCTGTTCGTGTCTGGTGCGAAACTGAAAGGAAACGTTGCCATTTTGTCAGTCGTGACTAACATGTAATGTTAGTGTAGATAGTCACTCACTTGTCACATGACCTTTATGACAAACCATCTCCTCTCACAGCTGACTTATCTGCTGACCTGATCTTCCAAACAATGAAAAACAGTTGTTTTGTTGGTGATTATAAAGACGTCATGCTGTGCAGGCGAACACACTCACTCTGAACACTTGGCCCCTTGCTTGATAATCTGTAATGCACCTAATCACCAACGGGTGTAAGTGACAGAGGGGTCCGACCAATAGGGTTTGACACAGCTGACGGCCTGCAACTGATACAGCAGGACAAAACTGAAAAATGTTGCTGCAGGGGGATCCATGCGATGATTAGGCTTGTGTTCGATTCCTCCGAGTGCCGATTCATCAGTGTCCACTAGCACCCGTTTACCCGGGTTCTCGGGTGTCAGCGTGGTCACATCGCTGCCGGGACCTCGCCAATCTCTGTCGCGCGGAATCAGCGTCCGGAGGGTGGGAGCTCACCCCTGGCCCGTTCAAACACACACACACATACAAAGCTGTGTCCTGCCCCCTAATCACAGCAACAAACATGATAAACTACGTACACTAACCCTGCTTGTACACATACAGACCACACACACACATACACACACACACACACACATGAACACACATTAGTCCATTCTGAGATGTGACCCCCCCTGAAGTGCCTTGGTCACCAATCAGGACCACTTTGTCAAGGCACAGGTAACCGTGACGACTCTAATCCCTCGGCAATCGGCCGGTCATTCATCACCGCCGAGGGAAGGAGAACGAGAGGAGAGGTAGAGAGAGAGAGAGAGAGAGAGAGGGAGAGAGAGAGGGAGAGAGAGAGAGAAAGGGGGGGCGTGTGTCACAGACAGGGGCAACGGTGCAGACAAATGGCCCCAAAAATTCAGTATTAATCAGCAACTGATTTGCTGCCCCTTTAAAGCCAATACCACTTAACGACTAGAGAGAGTGAGAGAGGGAGGGAGGGATGGTGTGGTGTGGAGGGATGGAGGGAAGATGAGTGTGAGCAAAAAAATGGAGACAAAACAAAAGGAGGAAAAAGACAAGGAAATAAATGAAGGAAGAAAGGAGAGAGAGACGGAACGAGAAGAAAGAGAAAGGAAGGAACCTTTCTGGAGTCAACTGTTGCATTAGCTGTTTGGTTTGTGACTAAGTAAAATGCTGTGTAAGGTGCTCCCTTCCACACACACACACACACACACACACACACACACACACACTAGTAGCCCCTCTGTTGATTTGTCACTGGAGTTGATCAATAGCTGTGATGGAAACAGAATCAGCTCAGATGGATTAAACGTCCCAGTGGCGCTGACGTTATTTTCCCATTAAGAGAAGGCTAATCATTACACACTCACACACACACACACACACACACACACACACTCTCACTCTCCAACACACACACACACACACACAC
Organism: Chelidonichthys spinosus; assembly: GCA_029853015.1. Lineage (NCBI taxonomy): Eukaryota > Metazoa > Chordata > Actinopteri > Perciformes > Triglidae > Chelidonichthys > Chelidonichthys spinosus. The sequence goes on along the minus strand of CM056836.1, from coordinate 13,714,565 downwards.
TGAAGCACATACATATGCATAAGTTCCTACTGCACTGCATGGATGCAGTTTCATATCAATTGAAGCACATTTAGCGACATAAACAGGACTTTATACACACTGCGGCATGTCTCAAAACAAATACACACGAAACCACCCACACACTGGGCGTTAAAGAAGCTGTGACTTAAGCGCTAAGAGTACGACTGCATTGATCCAAGCTCAACAACACACACTGTGGTCTTAAGCAAAACCCCCACTTATCACTTTAAATGACAAGAAAGCAACATTTTGGAAAGTTTTTCCTCACCTTTTATTGCCATGTAACATGTAATACAAAGAGTGGGCGTGAATTTCTCTGCATTGACTATAATGCTGATGAGAAAATGAAAAATGATACCAACGAGTATATAATATCTTGCCACACACATAGGTCTGTGTTTTGAAATATTCCATCCTAGTATTCCCACCCCACTGTGTTGAGATGGAGGCACAAGTTGGACGAAAAACCAACAATATAGTGTCTTATAAGTTCTTCAGCCACAAGGAGCCACAACGTGTGTGTTGCTACTGGAGGAAGGAACACCATTCTTCTTCCAAATGCTATTTCTCATTTGGTGTTGGACGTGTGGTGACTGCATTGTTCAGTTCTATATTAGAGAATTTACAGCATTTTATTATTATTATTATTATTACTCTTCATTTGGTAAATGTTTTTGTTTTAAGTGACAATACAATACGATTACAATAAGTGCATTAACCGTTGGAGATACATTAATCCAAAATGTTTAGTGCAGGGCTAGTGCTTAAAGATCTATAGATCTATGGCACTAGGAATAAGTTATATCAGGCTTTGTCTACGCAGGCAAAACTTGCTTGTCGGATAAATTCATTGTTGGGATTTTTTATAGGATTTTTTTGGACATAAAGAAAATCTGAAATGTCACCAATATTATGCTTTAAGAATAACAACACCAGGCCTTTGACAGAAATCGAGTTAACCCTACAAAACCCTGTCTATGGGAGGGTGTGAGTTCAGGACAGCACATAAGGTAAACACTATATATGAGCAAGGACGCTGAGGTGAGGTGATACATTATCCGACGTTTGATACGGGAGAGAACATGAGGCGCGAGTGCAGAGAGAGAGGAGAGTGATATCTCTGCAGGGAGGAAGCATGAGACCATCTGCTGCTGGCTTCCTGCTGGTCCCCCTCTCTCCCTCTCTCTCTCTCCGTCTTCTTCCTCCCCCGTTTCCCCTGCAGTCCATGAAGGTGCTCAGTCAGTTAGTGTCCGTGAACCAGGGATCCCACACACGGACACACACACACACACACACACACACACACACACACACACACACACACACACACACCTTACAAAGTATGCATTCACTTCATTTGTGGCTTTATATTTGATATTTATTCTCTCCATTTGCTGCATGCTCGTTGTTACAGTTACTCCTTTGCTCTTCGTGCCTCTTTTCCCCCTCTGTCTCTGTCACTTTACAAACGCACATGACACACATGGATACAGAAAACACACACACACACACACACACACACACACACACACTTTGAGGGGGTTTCTCTAATGGATTCTGAAGATTCCAATTTCCCCTCTGCCACCAAAGACAGAAAACCCTCTGAGCTCAATTACCCCTGTCTCACACACACCAGACGAGGCCACATGCACACACACACACACACACACACACTTGGACGCATCTTCACTTGTAATCATAGACACACACACACACACACATCTATGCACACCCTAAGCCACTGTGACATGCCAAGAATCACACAATCAGAGTCACGCAAGCAAACTGAGAGGAGTATTAGTCCAAGGTAGATTTTATGTGATAGGAGATAACGGGGGCGAAAGGGAGGGGAGAGAAATTGAGCGGGGTTGCTGGGAGTTGAGGTGTGGGGGAGAGGTCAGGATGCACAAAAAGTGAAGATGGTCGGATAGGAGATGGCAAAAGATGGGAGGATAGGTTGAAGTGTAAGATACAGAGAGAAATATGGGAGCCGGCAGAGCTGCAGAGGTAAAAGAAAGATGTGAAGGAGATATAAGAGCAGACTTGAGAGGAGGTGTGGGCCTATGGCTTTTACAGAACCCACTCTTCCAGAAACCTTATTAAATTCTACAATTAGCTGGACGTCTCAGGCTATAAATAGGCTCACTTTTCCCATTCCGGGATGTCAGTCAGCGGGCCGGGCTTCGACTGTGGGGGAAACAAAACAATTTAAATTATAGCGAGGCTCTCTCTTTGTCTGGGCACCCTTTTAACAGGATAATTACTAGTCTATTCATACGCGTTCGGCCAGGGCGATATATCACCTCACTGAGCGGCGGCCCCGCTCTCTGTGATAAACGTCCTTTACAGGGGCGGTGGGGGGGGGGGGGACTCAGGGTTAAAGTGTGCCCGTTGATATCAGCTCACTGTCTGCCGCTGGCTTTCACCAAAAGCCCCGTCCTCTAGATTGAATAGCCTCCTGCCAGAATCTGGAGAGCAACCAGGAGCGCTGCACCTTGGTTTCCAGAGTGACACCGACACCCTCCCATGGGGCCCAGGCGATGAGGAAATGAGCGAGAGACAGAATGAAAGGGAAAGAGAGGGAGCGAAACGGCATCTATTATTCAGCACGGCCCCGACCCCTGCATACGCACGCCATTAAAAATAGGAAATCCATAGCGGAGACAAATGGCTTCTAAATGAAGCGCTACAGGAGGAGAGCGGAGATAGGGACCCCTGTCACATGCGCTTTAATTGTCTCCCGGGGCGATAAGGGGATTTATCAAATTCATCGTGCTAGTAAGGGGCCGTTAGGCCCACGACGAGCAGTTGGAGGAACGGCGCAGCACGTGTTTGTTGGTTCAAAGATATGCGCCATGAGAAGGGATGAGCAAGCAATTAGAGCGGTCATAAATCGTGCCGAGCTAAAACATCTCCAGACTCAACTGACTCTTATGGTTAAATAAAACCCAGCCAAGAACATGAAGGGGTCACTCAAAACATCAATCGCCTATTGAAGAGCATTTAGTCAGCAGGTGTGTGACGACGGCTGGCGATGTCGTGAAAACAATCACGGCCACAAACCGCGTTATCATCAGGAGCACAAAATATTGGTCATCAGCCAAGCAGACAGCACCTAAAACGCTCAAATGTTAGGAGACCTTTGACCTTTCTGAGAGCCAGGTGCTCCTCCCACAGAGGTTGGAGGGAGCTACTGAGACAGACATTTTAATTTTAATTTCCTCTCCTCTAACGTGGCAGCAGGTTCTGAACCAAAGGGAGGGAATGCAAAGCAGTTAACATAACCAGTTATTTAACCAGGATAAGACTGATGATATTCTATTTTGTATTGTCAACCTATTGTCTGCTATTCCATGATGCGTTTGACGTCCATTGTTGTCCAAAAAACTAGTCAATCCAGTCGACACTGTCCTGCTGCCATCACAATGAGTCCACAATAAATGTACAATTTACTTTCGCCTGAGTAATAATTTTTAAGGAGTTTTAGGAAATTGATTAACCTTAGTTTAAGTTAGAAATTAAAAATAATGCTACTCTTGTGCTATATATTATATTTAAAAAAAACATCCTCATGAAATGTGAATCATATTTTCAAGACCAGAAATAATAATTCTAGCTAGTTTCTATGCAACGCCATCAAAAGAACCCGTAACAAACCCACACTTTTATTATTGTCATGCCAGAAAGCATTTTGTCGGTTTGTGTCAGTTCAGTTGTTTGTGAAATGCACAAACACAAGACCATAATTCAATGTGCTAATCCAAACAAACATTGTTTTTTCCACAAACAAATTCCTGCTGCCACCCTTGTCTCCAATTTCCATTTACATTAAACAAAATGACATGAGCCCCGCTGCTGCATTTGGGGATAAACACCAGTTACCCTACGCTGAGATTCTAATTTGGTTTCTGGCTGTTTCTATTTTAGCTGAAGACACACACACACACTTTCATACTTGCTTTTCTCAAAACACACAGATGCACGGATCTGTTGTTGAGACATTATAAATGACCCCATTAAAATTAATGACAAAAGTAATTGCATTTTAATTAGAAAATGAGCCCTTTTTATGATTGTTACAATTAACCCCAGCTGATGTTACAACTGACCCGAGTTGCAAAGTAGATTATGGCAATGTGCCCCTCTGCTTCCGATAGCAGCGTATTCCTCTTTTGAGATTACACAGGATGCATTGCATCAGACAGATATGAGTGCTCAGTATCAAATTTGAAGTCTCTAGGCGAAATAACCACAGATTAATGGGGTAATAAAGCAGAGGCATTTCGGCAGTCCCTGCTCTCATTTAGAGCTGAATTTGGGAGGCAATTCCTTCTCTAAAATACTTTTGTGACAGTTATGGTCGTGAATAGAGATGGAAACGGAGTAGGAGAAGAAACGCTATCGACAGAGACCCAAAAAGCTTTTTTTTTATCAAAGTGGAAATTTAGATGAAATCAGAAAAAAGTGCGTTTAGCTTTGTATCCCAGGGTGTGTGTGTGTGTGTGTGTGTGTGTGTTCTGTCTTATGTGATGGATGAATGACAGTCGGCGTGGCAGCTCATCTCCTCTCAGGCGGCTGGGTGACAGAGAGAGATGTTACAGCACAGAGACAGCCTGACCGCCACACAGGTGTCAGACGTACACACATACACACACACACACACACACACACACACACACACGCATGTATCCAGAGCAAGCACCTGAATGCAACATCAAGATCTTCTGTCTTTCCTTTCATGGCTTTCACCAGCCTCCCATTTCACAACCCTGCCACCTCTGTCCACCACCTCTGTCTACTCATCTCCCTCACCCACCTCCACCCCCTCCATGTTCCCTGTAAGTGAGCTGTCTCTTAGTGGGCGGCGGCCTCCTCATCTTCCTCACAGCCTCAGACCTGAGCCTGTCAAACCCCCCCACCCCAATACCTTCCATCCCAATCAATGGGAGCGCCATGAAGGTTTCACACACCTCCGGCAGGCGCGAGGAGGGAAGTAGGAGGAGGAGTGTCCCGGTCGCCTGGAGGGGGGTGGAGTTGGGTGTGGGGGGTGATGGAGGAATGGTGGTGGTGGTGGTGGGGGGGTTGGGTAGGCAGGGGGTGATTTAGGCTGTCAGGGCGCCAGTTTGGTGGAGAGATGGGGCTTCTCTTCCTGAGTCAGACAGGGCCAATAACTCATTAGAGAGAGAGAGAGATGTAGAGGTGAAGATGTGGCAGAGAGGAAGCGAGGAGAAGGAGACGAGGGGAGAGCTCCTCGACACAAAAGCAAGTTTCCCGTCTCTCCTTTTGCCTTTCTCAAGCCCTTACTTCTGTCTCTCTTCTTTCTCCTCTGACCCTATCCTCCTCATCTCCCCCTTTTTTTATTATCCCGCACACACACACCCCCACACACACACCTTCCCCTCTTTCCCTCGGCAACTCCCTGCTAACCCCTCTCCTCCCCCCCTCCTCCTCTCCTCCTCTCCTTCCATCTGTCTTTCTTGCTGCAGTGCCCATGCTGCCAGGCAGTATAAATCACATCTCCGGGCTTGGCTGCAATGGGCCTGAAAATAAAAAGGCATAAAAGTGTCGGTATGAGCTACGGGCTGGGGGGGAGAATTCCTTTATGATAGGTCTAAATCCTCCTCCCACCCTGCTTCCTCACACACACGCACACACACACACACACACACACACAGTGCTTGTGATGCATTTACATGCACAACATACGCCACTACTCTGAAATTATCCCCACCAAACAGCAGTAGTTTGGGTCTCTCTCTCTCTCTCTCTCTCTCTCTCTCTCTCTCTCTCTCTCTCTCTCTCTCTCTCTCCCATAGACACCTGTGCAAACCCCCAAACACACACAAAAACACTCTTCCACACATCATATTAAGCTCTTTGTTGGCTATGATCAGAATTGAGACATCGCCTCCCTGTGTCCCGTCTTTAAAGGGACAGTTCCACTAAAAGTCCAGTCTGTGTTGACATAAGCCTGTCACTGTCATCTGCCCTGGGTCACATTTCTCTTTCAGTGTTGGCACTGATCCTGGAGACAAACGGCTCTTCTTTCTTTTTTTTTTAACGAGCAGGAAGAGATAAAGGATGGTAGGAAGGCCGTCTACAAATTGCAGGTTGAAAGACCACTCATGTTTCTTGCAGCCTTTGAAGTACATCAGGCCAATCCAACTTTTATACAAAAATGAAACATGTTATTTGAAAAAATGGGGGACAAAAAGTACTCTAGCACTTTCAAGATGATGCAGAACCTAAAAGTCACAGGTGATTAAATCATAACGATCCTGCAGAGAGGGACTTTTTGGGGGATATCAAGAGGTGTTTTGTTCACAAAGAAATGATATGCTCTTAGGTTCACTACGATCAATGAGGGGTAAAGGCAGTGGATGTCAGAGTAAATGTGCACCAAGTAGCTGGAGCCATCCTTCTCTGCTGTCTAAAATGGATTTTACAAAGGTGTTCACCCTGGATCATAGCACAAAGGAGAGTCACTTCACTGTGTATAATGGTAATTATGGACAATTTATGATCTCTCTGGTCTCCATCCATGTATCGTTCTGAGTAAATAAACCAATAAAAAAATGATTGAGGAGGCATATAACATATTGAAATGAACCTGCTGGCAGAGATGCATTGTGAAGGTTGTCTAAATGATTATGGGAATGAAGTGGAGGTGAGTGAAAGCACAGTGAATGGTGCAACTCCATCACCTGCTAGAATCAACCTATAGCTCAGAGTTCTCCTTTAATCTGCGTCCTGATGTGCACTTTGTCAATTCCATTAGATCACGCTGTGTGTGGTTTGAGCATAGGCACACACACGCACGCACACTCACACACACACACACATAGAGCGATGATGATAATGGCGAGCGCCTCCCTGGGTGAGGCCTATTCGGTCACAGTGGGAGCCATCTCAGACCTAATTATGCTTGGTTTGGCATTTTAACTGTATTGATCAAAATGCTGAAACAAACGAGAAATGCTTATCAAGCTGGAAAAGAAGAGCCCTCAGGACTTGTGTGCGTGTGTGTGTGTGTGTGTGTGTGTGCGTTCTCCACAGGAGTGAGCGAGAGTGATGGTGCAGGTCTAAAAGGTGGTGAGATATTGGTGGTTATAAAAAAATTGCAATTCTGAGCTTATGAGTTATTAATTACAGCCTCCCCTTCTTCACCCCTTTTTACCAGCCAGCAGCCACACACACACACACACTTACACACACACACACACACAAAACCAGATATTTCTACACATTTATTCTCACATATGCAAGCCTCGGGACATGCACATACACACACATCCAGGAACACGCACACACTCGCACACACACAAATTAGCTCGTCCATAGCCGCACTAAGTGTACAATACCCTGCTCTGATGAGCAAGCTCCCGTCGACCTTGGAACTCTCTGGAAAGACAATGCAAGGGGAGCCATGCTGCTGAAGGGAGGAGCTGGGGGTGGTGGGAGTAGATAAGATGGAGGGAGGGATGGAGAGAGGGAGACAATGGATGAGGGAAGGAGGGAGGGAAGAAGAGAACGAGAGAGAGAGAGAGAGAGAGAGAGAGAGAGAGAGAGAGAGTAAGTTGTGCTGCTCAGTACAGGGCACGAGGGCAGTGCTCCCTCCCTCCTCTCCATCTCGGCTCATCTTGAATGCAAATGTGGTTTCTATACGGTTCCTTTGTGCCGCTTCTAACTGCTCCAGAGAGAAGCAATTACAACTGCTCCATTCACTCAGAGAGAGAACGACACGCTCGGATAGAGAAGGGTAATTAATAAAGAGATAGGACGATAGGATGAAGGAGCAGGAGAGGAGGCGAACACATACCTGTGGAGGATCTTCAAGTAGGAATCGAATCTCCATATTGATTGCAATGGCAGCGTTGCTATTGACACGCACACACAGTCATTGAGCGGCTCATAATTTCTGACCAACTACTTTGTGTTGGGTCAAAGGTGAGAGGTCACCGGCATTACATCAGAAGTGTTGTGTAGAGTGGCTGTGTGGCCCTCAGTAAAGATGCTGCAGTCGTTATTCCCCCAATCATTGCTTCAGAGACCTGAACCCCGGCAGAATATATTGAATCAAAAAGAATTCACCGAGATATGACATCACCCTCCATCCCTCTTCGTCTTCCTGCAGACAGATAGTTGCAGTGCCTATGCCGTATCCTATTGCAATCACAGTGGCCAGGCGGCGCTGCAAGGTATGGTGGGAGTTTTTATGGCAGTCATTTGGGCCGCTAATATGTCATCTCCATTAGCCGACTTTTAACACTCACAGATGGATGGCCCTGTGACATTTATCTGCGCACAGATCGTATTTTAGCTGTTAAATGGCCGGCGATGTGTGGAGTGCGTGCAAAATAACTGTGTGTGTTTTAGGCGTGCGGTGGTGGCGTCGGGGAGGCAGAGGGAGAGGGGAGATGCATTGACTTTTAATGATGCTCTATGCAATAGCACTTTAGTGGTCATAATCACAAATACAATGCAAGTCGTCACCTTTGACCCCTGGCGGCACAAAAATTGAGAGAGGAGAGGGGAGTCGGTTGCAAGGTCGAGACCCGGGTCTCCTTCCTCAACAGTTGAGACAGCTGAGGTACAGTGAGCCGGGGTCCGCTGTGTCAGCAGAAAAACTACAAAAGAGAACAGCTAATTAACTTAGCAGTCTATAGAGAGATGATGATGGTTGAGAGAGAGAGAGAGAGAGAGAGAGAGAGAGAGGGAGGGAGAGAGAGATAGAGAGACAGCAAGAGGGGAGGGGAGGGGCAGAGGAAAATAAAGAGTGGAGAGGAAGAGAGGTGGAAAGACACCCAGGGTGCAGAAATAAGAGCAGGGTGAGAGTTACACAGAATAATTGCTCATATGGATTTTGTCATTGTTGGCTTTTGTTAGGGTCAAGGAGGTGAAGCCATTCCCCGTGGAGGCTTCAGGTGAGAGTCTAAATGACTTAATAATTTAGACTCATAAACTAATACTAATATTGACGGCCACCACACATATTGAAAAGCATTAGAAAGAGTCCTACCATAAAGCAGCGTAACTATGATATAGCATCTCGTCAGTTAACTCGTCACATACAGAGGCAACCCCCCCCCCCCCCCCCATGCTCATAAAAACACCATCGACTATGCAGCATCAAATAGCTGAGATTACGTCCCGTGTCATTTATGTGTTGCCTACAGGAGCTCGGTCACCTGTCCAGAGGCACTGAAGTTGACTAATGCGACAGAAAATTAACAATTAAAAAATATCACACGGGCCCAGAGCCGCCGCAACGTGGGCCGTTCACAACTCACTGGACGCCCTAATTGCTTTGAAATACAATTGGGTTTGGGCTTTGTTTGGTGTTTTGGAGGTATGAAGCGCATCGATGCACACTGGAAATTGAGTTATAAATTACAGAGCTGAAATAGACATGTACCGTGAATGCTCAATATCCAAATGCTAGACGTTCTCTGCTACAACAAAAAAAAAAAAAGGCAGATGCGTGCAAGTACACACACAAAAAGACAAGATGCCACCACTGCATTTCATTTTGAAACTAAATTGACTGGCTCTGAAACAAAGGGTGTGTGTGTTATGTGGGTGTCGTGCTGTCATTGGGGTACGTTGATAAGGTCAACCTTAACAGCAAACCACAGACCGGTGGGACTCCAAAAATGTTTCATCCACAGATTTCCCACCAGTGCATGTGTTCAGACACTGTGTGTGTGTGTGTGGGTCTGTGTTCGTATACAGCTCAGTGGCTGGTGTGTGAAGTCACTGACAGCTTCATTATGGTTGTGCACACAGGGAGACAGCACCATCCAGGGGAAGGAGAGAAGAGGACAGGGGGGGAGGAGGGGTACAGGCCAGGTTGACTGTTGGACCAGCCCACGTCTGTCCAGCAGTTGGCATAGGGAGGGGTGGGTGAAGACAGCTGCCATCTCCTTAATGAGCCTTTGCTTCTTTCATCAGCTTTCAATTTACAGGGCTGTCGTGCACTCTGGCACTGCTCACCCCCCACCCTCACAGCTTGAAGCCGTCCTGTTCTTGCAGGTAATTCCCAAGAGTCGGTAATAGTTAAATTAATTTGCAGTCTTCCTTTAGACCCGCCACATGACAGCGGTGACACAGGGCTCAAATGTGACCAGAACTTTGCCCTTTTCTCAATAATTACTATAGATGTTGGACAAAAACACTCACACTTGAACAGTTAAGGTGAAGCTAACCCTTATGAAGGCAGGATTTTTGCTAAATACACCAAGGTATAGTGGTTTCTTGTATTTCTGTCCCGATAGAGACACGGGCAATTTGGTACAACCGGGACACCCAACATAAGACCGTATGAGTGCATTATGGATGAGTCACTAAAGGGAATATAACAAGCACTGTTCGGTGTATTACACACACATTTCTCAAACTCCATGCAGCGTATTGAATTATTCATGTGAACTCAAGCGCACAGTACCAACAATGCCTTAGAGAAAAATAAGTTAACATACCAGTGACCTTGGCACAATCAACTAGTGTAAATTAAGTCTGAGTTCTCTTTTATCAGCACTGTAGACTTGCATCCCCTACTGCATTTACTCAGTTTGAGGTCCTGTGATGTCTATGCTCCCTCTACTGGTCTGCTACAACAATGCAGGATTGTTGTACTGAATCCACTTCCATTTCAGGAACCAGCTCAAGAAAAGTGCAAATTCAAGATTATACAAACAAATACAAAGAGACAATTTATTCATTCATTAACAAATAAAAGCATCCAAGTTTTCTAAAAATAAATCCCATCTTAAATTCAAAACTCTGCCCTCGCCAACCTCCAGAACAGTTTTAGTGCAGATAAAAACATATACATAGTAAATATTTAAGAGTTCAAGATAAGTATTAATGTTCAGTATACATTTTAAAACTTTTTTCCCCTCTCAGGTACAATGCTTTAAGAGAAAACTAAAGAATAAAAAAAAAAAAATGTCTATTAATTGTGAAGTTAACAGAGTAAAACTAAGCTTTTAACCCTTTTGAAGTTAACTCAGGGAAGCAACCCATGCATCATCACAAGCAGGTTGATCAAGTACAACGGTCCTGCATCAGGGCACAATGAGCGGGGGAGGGACTTCTGCGAGACAGCCGAGCACCTGTGTCTCCTCGTCAGGACTCCAAGAGGATGGAGCTTCCTCGCACTGGAATATCCACACTTTGTCCCAAGCCTGACGAAGAAGAGCTGCAGGAGGAGGATCGGGATGGACAACGGTCAAGTCAGCATTAGACTCTGAAACTTCCTGTAAACTATTCTGTCCAAGCACGTACCTTTCACAGTCAGAGTCGCAGGAGGTCTTGTTCTCCAACCTGCCGATGTAACCGGTGTTGGACCGCTGAATGGCCTCGGCCACCGTGTACCGCGTCTTACCCAAAGCACACTTCTGCATCTTTGTGATGCTGAGGTTTGATTGGAGGAAGAGATGGAGTCGACTGTCCGATAACAATAGAGGTGTTTGAAGAACGCTAGAGGGGGGGAGGACATGGACGGCACAACGTCAACCAGTGAACATTTGAAAATGGCATTGATCAAGGTCACCTTCAGGTTCTAACGGCACTCCTGCATTCAGCAGATTAGTATTCAACAACCTTCTGAAGAGGGAGACGGGGGGCACCACTAGATGGCAATGCAATTATTTCATTGTTTAAACTGTACAGCAATTTACCTTTCTAAAAACTCCTGGAAGCCCTTAATCCTCTGTGAGACCTGCTCTGTGTTCTTCAGACTGAAGAAAGGATTCCAGGGCGGCAACTTGGGCAACTCCCTGGACAGAACAAAGAAAATGCACTTTGAGTGAGACTTATTACATGCACAATTAGTTGGAGTCCAAGTCATTAAACAGAGCAATTAATGATATTATTCTGGGAGGTACAAACTTGTTGACCTACATGATCAATGCGTTCTGTTCCAGACAATGACGCAGCCAAACAAACTCACTATAACGCCGTCTTACACAGGAAGTCTTCTTTCGAAAGCACATGCTATTTGTCTGCAAAGAGAAACGGCAATTAATTACCACATCAAGTCAAAATGACTCCAATAATGTCCTCCCCCCAAAAAAAGGGGCACTTGCATGTAAACAGATCTCGTAGTCGACGTGCGTGTGCCAGTAGTCATCTTGATGAAGCCTCGGATCCTGAACACAAATGCTTACAAAATCCTACAAAAAATTAAAAACCCAAGGTTTTATTACACAAGGGGATGGAAGGCACGCTTTAATAAAACTCCAGATGTGGTTCAGCAAAACATTTTCCACTGGTGAGAACAGATGAGACAAAGGAGATAGCGAGAAGGAGCTTGAGCACTTACAGATTGGCAGATGGACAGATTGTCCAGCATACTGTCCATTGTGGGTAGAGAAACCTGCCACAGGGAGATAAGAAATGTATAACATTTCAGTTAAACCGTTAGGCTTAATCTTCATGTTAAACACAGTAAAACATGCCCAAAGTCATTTGTTTAATGCTAAATAGTTTTGCAGGCGATTAATACATTTAAAGACTCCAAAGTGCAGCATTTGAAGCTGGTTTAGGTTAAAAGGGGAACAAAGGATGAGGAGGATTTAGCGTCAGAGGGGAAATCTTGAACCTAAACACCTTAAGACGGAAACACAGCAAACCGTTGGAAATCTCTTTCTGGCACGCCAACAGGCAGGAATACAGGTCACCGAGTTAACTGCAGCCATGATGAAAGTTTAATAAGATGCAACATTTCCAAGCAATGTTAGCTGCCATTTCCTCAAGATAATTCACTGCATGGATGTTCAATTGTGGCATTCAGCTTCTCTTTCATTCTTTAAAACCTCACATCCTCACATGACTGGCATATCTAAAGGCTCTGCCCCTCAACACCATGACACACGACCTTCACACGTCCAAGCAGAGCAAACCAGAAAGGTAAAATGTTTGGAAAATAAAGAAATATGACAGATAGGCCTGTAGTATTCTGTGGAATAAGCACCGTCTGTAGACCCCATGCATATGGTGGGAGTAGTCAGTCACCTCACAATTTCATTACATTCAGAGGGTCACGATTCAATTAATGAACAACTCTGGATGTATCTATTTTGGATTTAAAGATAATGAGAATTTTCCTTCAAATATTTTTAACTACTTTCCTATTTGTAGGATACAGTTGATCCGCTACATAACTTTTATAAAATGTAGATTATAGACAGGGTCGTTCAACAAAGCATCGAGATGCATTATATTAGTCCTCCCACCTCTACCCATGAAAGCCAATAAATCCAAATTGTGGTAGGCCGAATCACATTTGAATAAACTTTATGAGCTATTACAACTAAACGCAAATAATTAACCAATCATTTGACAAATTACCAAAAAGAAAACAAAAGAAAAACATTGCATCACACTTGATCTCCACATGGCGTCCTACCTTTCCCGTCCTCAGTGCCCGAGCAGTAATCCGGTTTTTGTGAATAACAGGGGGCTTCAGGCTGAGCACTGGCGGGACTGAACTGCTGCTAATACAAACGGCTAAGACGCGACCTCTGACTCATGCGTTCCCAGTCCCTCACAGGCCATAGCGTTATAAAATAGACACGGAATAAAAGCTCGTTAAAACATTCATTGATGGGAGGCCACGCGGACACACGACGGAAGCCCTCTTGAGTGAAATCAGTGTGCACCTGTCCCCAATTCACTGGATGGGGATCAGCCTAAACGGTATCACCTGGTGGAGGGAGGCGGCCTGACGCTGCTGATTATTAGGCGTGGAAAGCAACAGGACGGATGGAGATAGGGTAGGTATGACGTCAGATTATCTAAATAATACTAAATAATAAAATCAGTGGCGGTTCTAGCTAGTATGGCACCCTGGGTGAACACCTCCTTAGGCACCCCCAAATAAAAACAATAGCACCATTCAGAGCTGTCTTTTATTTTGTAAAATGATGTACAATCATAACAATCTTAAACCAACATCATTTCCACAGTTTCTCTCTCAACGCACATTGCCAAAGCATCAGATATCTACATGCGTAACGTCTGCTACCAGTCACTTTTACTCTTTCTCCAAGTCTGACTCTCCTGACTAAGAACAATCCCAAATGCATGTACATTCCAGGTCACACCACACAGCAATGCCACAGACATAAGTTCAGATTTAAGAGGAAAAAAAGAAAGAAAGAGTTCTTACCATTGTCCCCAGAAATACAGCCTACTCCAAAATCCAATCCAGCCAGCACAGGATTGGAAGTAAACACAACTAGTGGGATGTGGCCTCAACCTCTCCTACATCAGGAAAAAGTATTAAAAGGTTGATGTGGTCTGTGGATTTGCATAAAGGCCTCTTTATCTTTGTGCAAGTCAGCAGATAAAAAGTCGTTCGGGGGGGTTATTCACTTTCAAACTCTCATGACTACATGAGGTTTATTTGGGTTGGAGATAATCTAATTGTCTGTTTGTGCAAACATACACAGTCAGGGATATATCCACATTAAAATAATATCCCATATTAAAACTCAATCACGATGTGTTAGAAAACTGGTACATCTGAGACTAGCATGACGACTGTGCTGCACTGATAAGAGGTTTGACTTAATCAAGATATTCCAGATTAAAGATGTCCCATTTTTTTTAAACCCTTCTATTTTCTATACAATTTGTACACAAACCATGCGTTTTTGTTCCTCTATCTCAGTATTACTATAGCATAGTATATATATACTAAACATTTTGTCAGTTTACCACTGTTCTTGTAGCTCTGCTTTGATTTGGGGATACTTACTTGTTTTCTGATCATTTTTAGTCTGGTCTTTATTGCAGGAAGGTTGTACTAGATTTTAAACGCTTTTTTTCTAATCGTTGACCCTTTGTTTAGGGACATGTCATTTAGTAATGTCAAAACTCTTGTTATTGCCTGAGAAACTTCATCTACACGATTGCACAACAGGTCCAAAGTCCATCTCCCATGCCCTAATACCAGTCACAAGACTGTTCTCCACGGTGCTGCAAAGGTAACCATGCCAGCTGGTGACCTGAGAGATCCATCACTGCTGAACACAGCTGCTTGTTAGAGGTAGTCCTGAGCTTTAATGATATTAGAGGATGTCACAGACTGGCAGGGGTTGAAATGATTTACTCAGTTAAAAGTAGCAATGCCACAACAGAAAGATATTATCACAAAATAAAACCCTGTATTTAAAAGGTCACAGGTTACAAGGAAGCAACCAGGTACTTGTATTATGATTGAGCTTCTAGTTTTCTTTACTTACTACACATATGCAGCTATAGGCCTAAGATCCAGGTGCATAGAATGTTTAAACCATTACCAATGTAAATTGTATGTAAACTCTAATCTGTCGACATTTATTTTGAAAATAAATCTGGACCAGAACCAAGTCAAATTATAAAAAATGTTTAGATTAACATTGTACATATTTTAGACAGTCTGTTGGAACCAAAGACTAAGCAGTGGAACTTGGTCACATAAAACCTTTATTAGAACTTCAAATAATATTTACAGACAAGAGTATACAAAATTTACTTTTAGAACCAAACATTAGCACTAGCGTAGAAAACAAAAGCCAGCATCTTACAGGAGATAGAAGAATAGGCGGTTGACACCTTAACAGACCAAAGTACCATTTTGAATTTACAAAATGTGACTGACTGAATATGGACAGCGGTTGGTTCCATCAATGAATATGCTTTATAAACTGCCATCACATCAATCATTCTATGATACCGGAAGACTTTTACACCTCACAACACCACCACCCGTTATCTTACAATCAGTTCAGCTACTATGTACAACATGGACGAGGGCTGAAACATCTTCAAAAAATAACTAAGATGGCTAAAACTAAAAAGGCAAGCCAGAGAAGAAAATTCAGTCCTGAGGAAACGGATGCAAGGGACTGCAGGGACCGGAGGACGGTTCTACTGAGCCTCATCCTCTGGACAGGAATGCCATGTCAGTCTCTCCTCGTAGAAGGAAATGACCACCTGAGGGCAGCGGGTGTTAGCCTCGCGGGCTGGTACCAGATCTGCTTCATCCGAGTCTTTCCTGAAGGAAGAGCAAGGGGGGAGAAAAACAAAATTACAGCAACCGTGGGTCCTCGCTTTCATCAGGGTGATGTTAATTAAACCGGAGGGAAATTCTGTTACAGCAGGATTATTGGACTAAATGTATATCTTACTCAACTATGAGAGATGAAGCAGCCAGGAGTACCATCACAAGTTATAATTGATTTACTGATCAAACATTAAGTGTTTCAAGTGTAAAAGGGATTATCGTTTTAGCTGCATGCACATAAAAGGTCTATTTTCTTCAGTGCTCACCATTTCATCAAGAACATCAACTCCCCACTGCTGTCTGTTGCGCCAATGATCCGCTCTGGGTCGAGGTTCCTTGCGAAGCCACGTGGTTTCTCAGCCTGTAAGTGGACACATTTGCCATCAGTATTTTAAGGTTTTCTAACCGGGTTATCTTTACGTGTACAACCGTATTTCCGCTTTTTTTTTTTTTAAGTAGTAGAATGTAGGTTGGCCAGGCATATGAAACTGAACTCACCACATCTTTCTTCTTGGCTTCGGACTCCGGCTCATCCGTGGACGCCTTCCGCTTAACGGGAGCAGGCTTCTCTTTAACGGTCTTCTGCGCCTCCAAAAATGCTGAAATCAGCTCTGGACAATCCAGGTTATCCTCTGGCTCCCAGGTATTGTCAGCCCTAAATGAGCAGGGAGAGGATTACAATCTGTACCCCCCGTAACACCTAAAAACATCCCTTAACACTGAATTCTATACAGATGCAAACATAGTTAAGTAGGGGGAACGTAACTTATTCATGCAACCAAAGTAACTATGGACAAAAGGGGAGCCTGACCCCACCCCCCAGGGAAGCACTTTCAGCTCGGATGGGGGTTCCCGGGCAACTTACTCTGTAAATCCTTTCCACTTCAGGAAGAACTCTACTTTCCCGTTCACAATACGTTGGTCCAGTACTTTTTCCACCACAAATTCCTCGGGCTCCTCCGTAGTGTCCATTGCATCCTTCTTGCCACCCTTGCTGGCCTGCTTCTTGCCCATGTTGTGCACTAAAACAACGATAAAGAGTGTGAGAGAACTTCAAATGGTTAAGAAAAGTTTTTTTTGCAATGCATTGCCGATATTTAAGATACACATGCACATAGCTTACTGCTCGTAACCACATTTAGTTGAAAGTTAGAAATATGCCCCAGTTACAGAGGGGCCTTAAACCATAGCATAACAACTGATGCTACTGCAACTCAGAAGTATCCCGTAACTTGTATAAGAGCAATACGCACACAGCAATACGACAAGAAATGCTAAGTTGCTCACCGAGTCAGCTACGCGTTGTGTAAAAATAATATTTAAAAGCTAGCCAAACCACAACCGGACGGTATGAAAGTTAGCCCTTGTGCTAACTGTAGCCGCTATGATTTCAGGCCTTGGTGGGGAAGGAAATGTATTTGACTTCAACTATAATCTTAAGATGAATTGTGTTAAGAAACAACCCACGCTAATGCCACGTTAGCATTTTAGTAGCTTTTTAATACCTCGTCGAGGAATAAACACTCAGGACCCTAGGTTTGAAACAAATCCTGAAATAAGACAATTCTTCGCCTTTAAGCTAGCTTAGCTGTTTACCGTTATCAATGTAACCTAGCTACAACATTATACCATACTTAGCACAGGCTAACATGAGACACATGTAGCCATGATTTAAATCGTAACTTACTTGTTGTGGGTAACGTTAACTAACACCGTTACGTTAACTAATATCGTGGCTGTTTCTGCGCAAACTGCATTTCCTGCCAGAATTTACGATTCGCAAACGATAGCCACCGTCGGTCTGCCTTGTTCAATCAATCGAGTAGAAATTGCGGGAAATGTTGCACGATGCAGCATTTGCATAGAGTTATTTCTATATACGCACCGTTGTAACAAAGAGGAGCCGCTTCGGTGAGGTCTCCTACCACGCGGTCAGCCTTCCCTTTATCTCGTCTGCAGTAATATAGCAGGCGCCAAAAGCCAGGTCTTCTACGGGAGCCGAGAAGTAAACGCGATTCGGTCTTTACCTTTGCGCCTTGTCGCTAGATGTTACGGTATTTTAGCCCCCACTCCAGTATGTGCTGTGGTGCAAGGAACTGAAGTTAAATTGTTACATCCCCGTAAGTGTGATTTATATATAATGGGCAAGGGCCAATCAAAAATAATAATCTCTTTTTTTTCTCATAAAACAGTGACACAAAAGTGAGACAAACCGTTTTTCTTTTTTTTAATCAGAAAGAACAATGTCTGCGAGAGCATTTCAAAATCCCTAAGCAAAATCATACTATCAACAGTCAACAACCACCATGCAATCAAAAACATTTGCCCCCTGAAAACAATTTAAACAAACAGAAAAGTAAACTCTTGGTCAAACCAGAAAATTAAATACAATTGTGAGGGACTAGGGAAAAAAATACTTCTCGAGTTACACTATAACTTTATGGACCGTTCTCCATTAACTCACTCACTCAGCTGACAGAATAAAGACATGTGCCCATGAATAAGATGGCAACTTATACTAAATACTTATTTCAAGCTTAAATATATATATAAAAAAAACATCCAAACGACATTCGATCCTATTAAATAGAGTTGGTGATTGTATTCTTTTTTTTTTTCCAGGAATGGGATGGTTTAGGTCCATTTAGGGCCATTTTTATAATGAATAATTTGTAGTTAATGAGTGCATTTAAGTTCCACTAAAAAGGGAACTTTCTAGCCCAAAACTATAAGATAAACTAAGACGTGAGGTAGAATATAATCTTGCCTAAGTACTTGAAATTAATGGGGTTAAGCAAAATTGTGCTTCCAACAAATTATTAATGTAAAGCATAGGATTAGCCTCTCAAAACATTTTTATGATAATGTGTATCTGTGGATCATGTGCACACACAGTAACCAAAATAGCTATCTTATGCAAATTAAGGCCTTGTCAGTTTAATCATTGGTATATTTTATGTCATCAAGACATAAAGAAAACAACATTTCAGTACATTTTTTTTTACTGAACAGTACATGCCCTCCAATATGTGAAACAAATTTGTAAACTTAAGATAGGCATTGTCCGAATATTCTCACCACTTTGAGATAAATTTACCATTATGAAAAAAAAGATACTGCCCTTGACTTTCTCATGATGCATATAAGCATTTCAGGAACCTCAGAATCTTTAATAAATACCATCTTCAACCTCCTCTTTATACTGAATAGGTATACGTTGAGAGGCAAGGTCCTCCTCCCCGACCTCTATCCAAATGTCACACTGGTGGCCATGGTGATTTCAGACATGTCTGACTGTCTACGTTTGTAAAAGTGACAAGACTGAATGACTTTCATGTTAATGGCCACAAGAGACGGGTTGCATTGCCAGCAGCTTAGCCGATCCCTTAAACGGCCTCAGGTGCCAGGTGTCCATCTTCAATCAGCAAAAAATGTCCAGTGTGTAAGCTACATTTTCCCCCATGAGAAATTTTATTTACAGATTTTTTTTTAGTGATCTATGTTCTGAGTTTCCTTTCTTTTTGCAGCTTTTGCCAATTTAGGCTCCCAACAGCGGTGAATCCACACACACTTTTGCAAAAGAGGAGATCCCAAAACCAGAGTCAGGCAAGTAAGTTCAGAAATATCCAAAAACTTAAAAGCTCAAGTCTCAGCTGGCAATACTGCATCATTGCTTTTTCTCCTTCTTCCTCTTGTCTGTTTTGTTGCCTGTCGATGTGGAGACAGCAGGCCGTCTTACGGGCTGCACTACAACCCTCCCATTAGCCCCGCACTGCAGGGTGTATCTTTCGGGGTTCAGGGGCCTTCCTGAATCATCCCTCAGCCGAGCCAGGACATCTCTGGTCAGCTGTTTTATCTGCTGGCCCACAGCGCCCATTGTCTTGGCTGTGAGCTGTTTCTCTTTCAGTAGCCTGCTTCTCTGAGCATGCAACCTTTCCACCTCCTCCTGCAGCCCTGTGATAGCATCTAATTTGCGCTTCCGGCAGTTTTGCGCTGCCAGTTTGTTCTTTCCCCGTCTGCGGATATCCCTCAGGAGGGTCACCTGTTCGGGGGAGAAGCCGTGACCGTCGAGGACCTCCAGGAACTCCTCCACCGGCATGTTGACAATCTGCAGGACAGAGAACGGGATGCACATTGTGCGGGCGCGCAGCTCATCACGACTCAGCTCCCTGTCTTCAAACCCTGGTCCTTCTTCATCACTGAGAGGCTCCTCTTTGATACCTTTGTGAGATAGCGTTACTGATGGCTGGTTGAAGAAAGCAGGTGATGAGTAGCTGTGGTCATGCCACACACTCTCACTCAGATCAATGGGTGACCACGTTATGTTGTAGTCCATGATGCCTTTTGAGGGGACTGAATCCACCTCACTGCTGTAGCCTGTAGCTCCGCACTCATCCTCACAGTATGAACTGGATGACGATGACACCTCAGATGAGCCTACAATTAATGAGGAGTTAAATATTATATTAGTTTGCATAACAAGCCATTTCTACTTCACAAGCCATTGCAATGAAGACAATGATTTGAACAAACCTGGGGAGACTGGACCTCCAGAGCTGCTCTCCAAAGAGAGACCAGAGTCCGAATCCAAGTCCTCAAGAACCTGTGGGTTTATGCTCTCCAGAGAGCCCATGAGCTGAGTGTCCAGGCCTTCCAAACCTAGCTGATTGATCTGGTCGAACACTGCCTCATCCAGACAGCCACCCAGTGCACTATGCGATGACGCATTTCCAGTTAAATTACAAACTGAAGCAAACGGGAGAGCGGCCAGGCCCACTGCCATCCCTGGTGATACATCCGAGTGTGAGGAGCCTGTGGATTCCAGTCGAAAGAGGGTTCTCTGTGGCTCGGTGGCCGGCCTGGACTCAGCTCTTTCGGACACCACACCAAACGCTCTGGTAACCATAGCATCATGTAAACTGACATCCTGGCTGATGGCACTGGGGATCTCTGTGTCAAGGTCTGATAGACGCTCAGTAACAAGGGAGTCCAAGTCCTACACATGAGACATACATTTCAGCATTAGTCTTCGCCATTTTGAAAAATAAATGTAGATCCACAACATGTTGATCATCACAGGACACTAGAACTGTTGACTCTAACAAACAGTGATGTTTCCTAGATTATGCGTCTGAATTATTCTTTGTAAATCAACATTAGGCTTCATGTAAACTACATTTACAGGCATCTTTAACTTACATCAAGGTCAGTAACAGACAGAGACAGTAAATTGCTCCAGTGCTGGTCAAGATCAATGGTAGGAGGCTGGTTGCGGGTCGGATCATCCAGGGCAGTGATGCCTTCAAGCATACTCTGAAATAGGAAAAAAGAACATACATGGAATATAGCGCTGACACAGTAAGTAGCATCTTTATGCAATGCAATGAGTTTACAAAAGCATCATTTTCAGCCCTACCATGTGACTATAAATCTTATGCAAGCATGTTGTGCGTATTGTGACTGACAAAGCCTGGAGTGTGCACTATAATAAAACCAATACATTTCAATATGTTCCAGCTTTCAGTAAACTGGAAGTTTTTAAAACAAGTGTGTTTCAACGGCATACAGCGACAAATGAAGGCAACTGTAACAAACCAGGATATACCTCTTGTTCCAATGTGGAACTGTGAGCCAGCTGAGTGAGTGGGGCAGTTTCTTCTTCCTCTTTAACTTTAACATCCTCCTCCTAATAAGCCAAAGAAAGGCAGCGAGAGTGGGAAGGCACAATGGCGATAAGGATTCAGGGGATTCAGGATATAAGAGGGTAAAGAGTAGGAGAATCAATTTGTTAGCAGACATCCCAAGACCTTAAAGACAATTACATTTCCGTGGTGGATAATTGGATATATTGGAAATATTGAAAAAAACTGTTCTGACAGAGAACAGGCATGTTTGAATAAACAGAGATGGGCTGAACAGCAGACGTTTAACACCAATGTCTTTCATTACCCCATCAAGGCCTTTTGCAACACATTAAAAAAGCATTAGCAACTGTATTTGTACACAGAAAGGGTTTTTATATATGCAGTTAATAAACAGGTGGGCTAACTACTCTCGTAAATGATCCCACCCCGTCATGTGTTGTAGGACATTCCCGATACACAGAGTACAGCATTGCTGCTGATTCAGTTTTTAACGTTAACGCTAGAGGCAAATATATGACAGACATTACACCACCCCTGTTCTGCCTGAGCTCTGTCTGAGCTTGTTGACTTCTGCTGCAGTAGCTTTTCCAGCTTCTGGGCCAGTCAATGCAAATAGTTATTGATTGTTACTCTCAAATATTACAGCTGTAGGCCTCTTCTTTGAAACATTGTATTTCCAAAAAAACAAAAACCACAAAGGGTTACCCTACAAGCAGTTAAGCTATTACTTATTCTACAAAAGTGTGGTTAAGAAATGAAAGATGTGTCAATATCGCATTATCCATGTCAATAAGAACCCTGGGAGGGGGGTCGTGTTTAAAGTATGGACCACCGCTTTTGTGAAAGCAAACAGGGTGTGGGTCTAAGCCTCATTTCTCCACCTTTCAAGGCCCGCAGCTGGTGGTTCAGTCTTAAGAAAGGGGATATAGTTACACAATTGGCGACATTAACTGCCTGCAGGACATAACATTCACCAAGCAGCTGTTTCTACCCTGAGCTAGAAAAACTGGATCACTGAGAGAGTTGTATATGAAGGGTCTGGGTGTGATTACACTCTTAAATATATAATGGCAGTCGCAGATTAAAGATGGCACAACATTTTAATTGGTTATTATAGGTACTCATGTTCAATGTTTTTAACAACAACAAGTGAGTGACATTGTTGGCAAATCGTAGTTTCACAGTCACGTGGTCACCCAGCACACTGGTCTTATTTGTGATGTTAATGCTTTCCTGAATATTCAGACACGGCTTAATGAGACAGGTTGCACTGTGTGGACTCACAGACACATACTTTACAACTGTCTGTAACTTGTTAAACTAAACCAGCTATGTATCCTTTAAACTTACCAAACTGTCACGATGAACGTCCCCTAATCTAACTAGTCAAGAAGGTCATCATTTGAATCAGATCGAATTGTTGATGTGTGATCCAGGACAGGAAGAATCACAAGAAGTGACAGCACATTTCAAGTTTTGACAACATGTTATCACATAGTGTCATCTCGTTTCCTGGTGCTCTAGGGAAGGTTGCATAATAATAATTAGCTTGTTGGATGAAAACCCATCCTTGTATAACATTGGTTAATCCTCCTAGCTGGAAAGTCAACAGTCTTGGTCGTATAGCGTTAGCTTAGTTAGCAGCAAGGTGTGTTGATGGTTGTTTTACTTTCTGTTACGTCTCTCTCTCACTCTCACTCTCACACACAGACACACTTGCCTCTTTAAGGAACCCGCAAGCTCCAGTGCCAGTAGGCCTTCGTCCAAGTTCAGGGGTTGTTTGGCACACCTCTTGGCCACTGCCAGGTAGGTGTTGACTGTCATCATCCCTGACCTCGTCCCCGGAGCTGTCTAGTCCCGTGTTGGCGTCAGTGTTGTTGCTGGTTGAAGGGCCGCAGTCAGCCTGGTCAGGGGTAGACACTTGGTGCACCAGCCATGCGTTTAGCTGTGTAGGGAACCGCCGTGAGCCGAGGGTCCTCACCTCGTCTAGCAGCCGGCGACTGGCAAAGAAATAGTCCAACTCGGGACATTTTGGGTGCACGCTATATCCGTCAAGGGTGTCTCTCAAATTATGAAAGGGTGTCTGGGTGTAAGCTGAGCTTGGACCCAAGTTAATCTCTATCAGAGGCGAATAGTAGCCGCTCAAGTAGCTGTCGATATCCACACGAACTCCAATCAAACTGAGTAAGACCGTTAACTGTATCAGTCTCTCTGAGAAGTACTTTTTCGCGATTTGCATTTTCTGAATACTTTTAGAGCCGCAGATAATTGCGAAATACTGACCCAACAGTTCCTCTTTCCCGAATGGACAAAGGGAAAAGCCTAACAAAAGAGCACGCCTTCCCCTGTCAGACAAAGAGGTCCGCCTGTACCGGCGAAATCGTTATATAGCTATGCTAGCTGTTAGCGGTTAGCCATCAGCATTAATAACCAGTTACTGGGAACCTCTTTACGCAAACATAACGAAATTGTTGCTCTTCGGTTATTCGTCGGTGAAACCCAGCTATCAAAACCGTCCTGACGTTGCTAATTAAGCAGCAAATGAACCATCTGAAAAGCTAACTAAGCTAACTGTCACCGTAGAGTGCATGCATAGCTGCTGCTGGGGAAACTTCGGTTCAAGATTTGCATACTGCGTGTTGATTGGACAGAAGCGCTCACCACAACATATTGTGATTGGACAAAAGGGATGTCATTTGGAGTTTTGACCAATGAGAGTAAGGCACAGTTGTTAACTATCGCGAGATCCCACCCTGTTTATAATGACCATAGAAATAGAAGGTATATGATAACAACGTGTACTTTTCACAGGAACAATAGCAGAAAACAAACTGATTGCACTTCAGATATAATACAAAACACGACTTTAACCATACGTTGTTCTTTGATGTGTTGCTGTCCTACATCCAATAGGAACATGGTAAAATTGTACTTCCAGGACGTTTGTGCTACTGACCAGCATTTGTCCCATGCTTGGCCTACTGGTAAGCGGCTGAACTACAGCTTGAACTTGTTCAACTATACTATCTATAACTAAACCCCAAACAAAGGGGAAAGCCCTCAGTGGAATCCTGACGTCTACGAATAACAACACGGAACAAAACAACTTCAACTCAGTAGACTATTTAAGAAAGAGTTTCTTCTCAGATTACACTTCCTTTAAAAACATCAGTCAGTTTATTATGGAACACTATAGAGAGGGGAAGGAGGACATTTTAACCCCTTAAAAGTTCAATCTTTAATCTGTTCGATCTTACCATGGATATGAAATCGAACACACTATTAGATTGGACAAATTGAAAGCAACCATTTGGATCATTTGGATGGATGACTTTGAATACACACATGCCTGTTTTTTTAAAGGACCTGGTTGTTCACACTGATCACATGCACATTTCCCTTGTTCCAAAATTGGAGAAACAAGCTGAAGTTGCTTGTAATATAACCTTTTTTTAAATACTGTGTATAGGCTCCTCCACAGTTAACGTCGACTGCGACAGAGACACAAACTGAGCTTTTTTTTTAAAGGAATGGAAAGCCTTTCATGATATATTTGTTTGTGCCGAGTTAATTTTTTTAAACATGAATCTCATAAATCTTAAGAGAACCACATGCACAGAACAAATGATAAGGGTCATCATTGTTTTTGAGGAACACAGTCTGTCCTTCACGGTCTCAGGCATACATTTGTTGCCTTTATCAAGGCATTGTCAAAAGAGGTGAATATATTATACTCATGCCTTGACACACTCAGACATTCTGGGTCTCTGTCCAGAAAAAAACACTGATATAGTTATCCAAGGCCCATGCCAGTTTATGTAAGCACTGCGATTAGGGGCAACCTTGAATTAAATTAAAATAATAAAAACAGAAGACAGCCATCATTTCAAACAGACACAGACTGCATTTTTGGAAAACTTTTATTTTTGGAAGAAAATTCAATATTTACAAAAAGCAGTAATATCCTTTACTAAAACAACAACAACAACAAAATAGTCCTCCATTCAAAATTGAACTCAAGTGAAAATATCGTAATATTGGCAGAAAAATGCACTTAAATATCAAAAGTAAAAGTACTTATAATACAGAGTGAATACACGCACCCCCCTCCACCTCCAGACCCCACTTAGTTCCTCCAGTGGCTGAATACTCTCTCTCTCTCTCTCTCTCTCTCTCTCTCTCTCTCTCTCTCTCTCTCTCTCTCTCTCTCTCTCTCTCTCTCTCTCTACTACTACTACTACTACTACTACTACTGTCTGCTACTTCTATCCATACTTTATATATCCGACCAATAGTGTAGGCCTATTCATATGTTCCCTATAATATAATGTATATAACATATCCATATCATCACATGTGTCATCCACTTGTAGATAGATAGATAGATAGATAGATAGATAGATAGATAGATAGATAGATAGATAGATAGATAGATAGATAGATGCTTTATTGATATTGAAGGAAATTCAAGCATATGTATAATTAGTTAAAAATGGTCACAAAACGTACACAAAGAAATGCAATTAATTAAACATTTTGAGCTTTATTTTTTTTGTACACAAGACAACATGTACAGTAACAGTTTGTCCGTTTTAACTTGGTGGGCGTATTTCTAGGGACCCAAGTGGTGCAAGTTGGACATGACACATTTAATATAAGTTAACTTTGAATGGAAAATAGAAAATCAAAAAGTGTTCTCGCTTTGCATCAACAGAGTGCGATGGGTTGCAATCATGTTGTGTAAATCCTGTATGGTAGAAAAGAATACAGGTATTGATTGATTTTGTCCTGAAGGTTGTGATAAATCTCTGTAGCCTGTCAGTGTAAATCCTATAAGAATATCTAGGCCTACAGGTGTTGATATTGTCTTCAAAGTTATGATTAGGCTGCAGCCTGACATTGTAAATCCTGTGTCTACAGGTGTTGCTAACAAATAGTAAGCATATACTGCATATTACCTATGCACATTACTGCATTTTAATGCTGTTGCACTTTGTTCAATACTAAACTGCATTTCCTTGTCTCAGGACTCGTATCCTCCTCTGTGCAATGAAAATGAAGTGTAATCTAATCTAATAGTAGTTTAATTATCTACTTGTAATACTAAATTAATGTACAAGTACACCTTCTTAAAGATCAATTCCTCCACGCTGTGCATATTTTTGCTGTGGGCTAAAAAAAATGAAATAATATTCGACATTTCTGTGTCTTTCTTGTGTTTATGTTGGTATAAACTGTCAGAGGAAACAACACTGGCTCAGACTCCGAGTCACTGGACTGGAATTTGCTGAATGCCGATGCACTTGAGGGCGTCAGTGATGTGGATCATTTGCGACCCCTGCTGTCCATAAGTGGGAACATAAATTGATATCTATTTTTAGGTCGCTTTTGCACTACTCAAAATCAAATCAATGCAAACATAACAAACAAACAAACAAAAACTATTGTGTGGATTCGGGGTTGGGGATTTGTAAAACTTTATTTGCAAGAAAGAGATTTTTCATGTCTTCAGGTTAGTTAGGCTATTTTATTTTTCGTTTAATAACATAATAATACAACGACTTTGACTTTCTACAGAGGCTGCATTTTACAGGGATACAACTTTAATTTACATCGTTTTCTTATTTACTTTGAGGTGACGTGACGTATAGGCTATAAGAACCGCACGTGGACTTTAAACAAAACATCCATCACGACAGTGGCATTACTTTGACCTATATAAGCTGTTGGTGTAAATGCATAAAAACAATTCCCCTGGCTCTCCATAGGAAACTGCACTGACCTATTTAGCTCGGAGTGGCTGTCGTTGAGTTTCCCTGCGCAAAAAAAATCCACAGTAATCCTGTTGGCAACACATGTTTTATGCCATTGCATCACAGAGAAGTCTGTATAATCCTGTGCAATTATAGGAGCAATAATGAGCGGTTAGAACAACTGTGGGTGAACACAACACACAAGTTCAACACACATTGCCAGCTTGTCTCGGCAGCAGACAGGGTCCTCCGGCTGCACGAGTCCTGCGCGGACAAGTCAAACGCGCCGCGGGGTTTATCTCGCGTTGGCCGCATCACACTTTGCTGAGGATGCAGCTGCAGCGATGCTGTCGACCAGAGAGAGAGAAAGAGAGAGAGAGAGCTATTTTAAAGAGTACAGTCCACCTCCCGGAGAAATGGTGTGTAATAGCGCACTAAGCTCTTTATGCACTGCGCCTGAGTCTTGCAAAGCTGTAACAGCCCCCATTGAGAATAACAAGTGACATTTGCGGTGCGCCTCTTGCGAGCTTTACAGATTTGACTTAGTGGCACAACAAATCCGAACTCTTAAACGCTCCAGATCGCGTCGCTTTAAAAAGCTGTGAAGAGTATCTACTCCAATTGATCTGATGCCAGCGCGCAGTCACTTGATTAATCCACAAGTATTTTCATAACGATGTGAAAGACATTTAAATCAACTTTGTGAAGTTCTGACAGATTTATTAGCGGAGAGCTCTTAAATCACCCCCACATACCCCTCTGAGGACGACGCTGATTGGTGGGATGGTACGTGACGTACGGTGGCTAATGCGCAGGCGCACAATTTGGGTCCCGCAAAGACTCACGGGAAACCTGAGGGACGTCGTGGCGACTTCCATGGGACTATTTGGACCATTTTGTATTCTTATTCTTATTTATTTTATAATGTTTTACCCGAAGAATTACAATATAAAGTCGTACATTGGTTTCGATTTAAGGCCATGACGAGTGCTAAATTAACTTTTCATAGCTATTTTTTAGCCTAGTTTTATTTTTTAATTTTATTATATATTATCAGAATAATTTTGGGCAATACCCTACCCTATCCAATAATCTACAGAGGATTTACCATGTGGCATCTGTCGCAGGTTGATTAAATTAGCAATGCAAAAGACTGTAAATACAGTCCGACTTGATTTTGCAGTACTGGTGATACATTGGACTTAATATGCTGTGGTCTGTTATTATAAAATATATTTTTTCTCTAATGAATAACAAAAACTATGCATTTAAAAAATATCAACCCAGTAAAATCTATTCATCCACTTATTTTAATAGTCAAAAGAAGTGTATCTACTTTAATACATTTTAGAATATACTTTTTTTCAAAGTAGGCTAGCGGACAAAGCAAATAAACATTTAAAGAAATTTGTGGACAATATTATAAATTCCATCTCGAAGTATTATAACAATTATTGTTATTTATTATGTAATTTACAAAATAAATAAATAATAATAATGCTCAATAATTTGACTTTTTATGAATAGGAGCTCACCATAATATTAATGTGTTTTTTTTTTAATGCCTTGAATGCATTTATTCTAAGACTTCCTCTACATTTTTAAATGTTCTTAATTTTAAAATATAAAAATATTTTTGGTAAAGAGCAAATACAACTGTACACTTGTGTAGTGTCTGTGAAATGCAGTGTGTGTGTGTGTGTGTGTGTGTGTGTGTGTCTGCACGGGCACACACAGCGGAGCTCCGTCCTCCAGAGAGCAAAACAACAGACTGGCCGGTCTCTGCCTCCCGGACCCCGTCGTTGCTTGATTGACATCTGCGCTTAACCAATCAAACGAACGAATCAAAACCCGGACTTCCTATTGGATCACGTCTCCGGCTCCCAGCGCACCGTATCAGCCAATCACGGAGCGTAAATCACCATAAAACGGATCATAGCCGTTCTGGCAGACTGGGTGGCGCCCCGCAGCGGCGGTATATGGAAGCAATTTTACATCGGCCTTACCCTCTGCAAATTGAGTTGTAATAGTGAGAATGTATTGCTATTTTCTGGGATTTATTCCATTTCTTTTTCAATACGCGCTTTGTTATATGTTGATGGACTGTGCAGACAGACCTCTTTTACGTTATGTCTCCCACTGGTCTGCAGGAAAATGACTGCTTTGTGTTAGTCTAGTTAGCAGTGTGTACTTTATTCCAGCAGCAGTAATACATCTCCTGTTGACACTAATATAGGACTTCTGTTTTTATTACCACTCACCACGTAAGACCCGATAATTCCCCGTTTTTTATTACCATTCTCAGTCTCTCGCGTGTGATAATATTTTGCAATTGTTTTACCCCAAACGTGCTGATATATCGTTAGCCACGAGGAGGCGCTACCGTCCAAGTTTTGAGGATCATAAGGAGCCTTGGGAACTGGACCTGTTCACTAATTGAAATGTTGCAGCTCCATAAGGCTGTTCAACTGAATACAGACATGATTATGACCAGTGACATCTCACTCAAAGTGAAAAAAAAAATAATCAAAGCTGCTTTAGACTTTTATGGAGATGTTCCTAATTTTCTCCTCCCTCCTTCCCGTTCTCTCACCATCTCTCAAGAGGCCAGAGTGCTGAGGGGCCAGCAGTGAGGCGAGGCGCTGGCAGATTTTCATTTTCATTTTTTTTTCAGTCCTGGATTTGATGTCATAGACTGAGATGGCCGCCTTGATAAAGCTGGTCTGGCTCGCTGAGATTGGCAGCCTTCTCTTTGGAAAAGAAAACAGAAAAATCCCTACATAAACAGAGGAAAATGGCCCCGGCCGAGCAGAAAAACAGATCCTGTGTGATGTGACCTGGTAACGTTGGAACCATATCAGCACAGACACGCACTGTGTATGCACGCCGTCTTATCCACAAATATGTTAAAAAAGATCCTTAACTGTGAGGAAGCAAGCGGAGGGACTGGACCCTCTATTCATTCTTGTGTGTGAGCATACAGGATGCGTGTGTTTTCAGGCCTGTCGAGCCTTTTTTCCGTGCTTGAAGGAACCCTCCCTGTACCCGCTCTCTTCCTGCAGCTATTGTGTCTGCTGCACTTATGGACTCCTCTCACCCTGTCTCCTCTTCCTCCTTCTTTCTTCCCCTCCTTTTTCTCCCATATCATATCCGTGTATTCCCCCGGGGGCTGATTAAAAGGCTTTCTAGCTGGGGCGAGGGGAGAAGAGAGGAGATGGGGGGGTGGCAGCGGAGAAGAGTGGTCCTTATTACCCCATATGTCTGGACAGGAGAGGGTGGAGTGGAGGTCCTCTTCCAGTTAATCAATAGAGATACCGTCCTTCTACGCTCTCGGTGTCTCTCTGCCTCTCTCCCTTTCCCTGTCTCCCCCTGCCTCCACCCGCAGACTCTCCCATTAGAGATAATGTGTCTGGTATTGACACTGCGAGGTCTTCGTACAGTGACAGGAATACACTTCTGCTCTGCGAGTCCCACGTCAAAGCGCTGTGGTCAACGAAAGGACCTGACTCATCGACTTGCCGTTTCACCAGGCTGGTTTTGTGTTGCATCCTTTCATTCACATATATGAGATTTACCACAGCATGAGTGCAATTGATTTAAAAAAGCAATTCTTGAACGTCTTTGGTCAAATTAATGATAAATTCAAAGAGATTTAAAGTGGATAGAAATTACTACAAAGTGTAAACATTTAGCGCGACTCCCATTCCGCTCAGGAGGAAAATAAATGTAAACGCATTACAATTGATTGTACTGGTTTCTCAGCACGGTACCCATGATATTCCAGTATCTTCCAGGAAACCGATGTGGATGTGTGTAAACCCTTTTATCCCATTAGCCATCGATTTTCATGGTTACAGCTGACTTTTTATATTCATATCAGCATTGTTTGGTTGATACTGGTTTCAGTAAGGGAGATATGACAGACTCCTAGTTGTTATGGGTGGATTTTTATTTGATTTATGGATCTATAATAAAAACTGCACAACAAAGGAAGAACACATTAACAACATGGTACCAATATAAAATTACACAATAGAATCCTAAAAAAAAACAGATAAATTATCAGTTTGGACCATCAATACTGAGCAAGTACCAGTGCAACATTAGAAAGTGATGACATTATGGAGCTGTTAAGAGCGGTAACATAATCACCAAAATGCAAAATTGCATATGAAAATGATATTTAGGGGAAAGAACTGGAACAGCCCACTGTTGACTAGAAAAGGGGGATCCCTGTCTCCCCTAGCTGGGCGAGGGTCATGCAGGCCGCAGGGCTTCAGACACAGAGACTTCTGAGAGATGCCTGGGGTAACAGTGGGGAGAATGACCTCTGACCTCCCTGACTCGGTAACCCCTGGGGTCACAGAGGGAGGGGCGGGCACTACAGGGAATAGGCTGTAATTGATGTGGGGAGGGAGGGAGGCAGGCCTGTGGGGGGCTGCTGGAAGCCGAGAGGGCGGGTGGGATGAAGGGGAAACCTGAGGCCCCGGAGAGAGGCAGGATCGGGAGAGCTGACGAGGGCTCTGGTCTGTGTCCACGGGTCTACGGTGCTGGTCAGGATCCCAGGGGAGGTAAAGTGGCTGAAATGACGGTAGATCAGTGCCTCGACTGTCCAAACCGCAGACAAATCTTATTAGTTGAACTGACTGGTTAAGTTAACAGAAAGGAAAACCTTAATCCTATATGATTTAAAAAATAATACATTCTGTCTATTAAATGCAACAGCATGAATGTGCTGGTATATGCAATCAAAAGTCTTTAACCACTAACTGGCACAGCTGAGGTATTTCAGATGAATATATCTCTTATGTTATGCTTTTGGGCATTTTGGTTCCAAGAATTTAAGTATTAAAAGCCTTTGAAAAGACTAAATAACCTGAGGGGTTTCCACTTTTCCACATTCTCTAGTAATCACTAGTGTACAGCTGTAATCTCTGAAGTCTGCCTGACTGGACTGGGAACCCTGAGCCCAACAAGTATTTGCTGTTATGATAACACTGATTTATCCATATACAGACATGAAGTTTAATCTGCTCCCCCCCTTTGAGGTAATTGTCAAAGAATTAAACTCTTTGCTCGTTTTTGGCAGAAAGTCACAGTTGCTCTTTCTTCAGTCGAAGGTCAAGGGGCACGCTGAATTGCTGGGTCCTTGGGAGGAGGGGTGGACGAGGGAGGCAATGGCTGACAGATGTTTACAGAGGCCTGACCATGAGAAGGGAGAAGGATTTAGTGTATGTGTGTGTGCTTGTGCTACACCTCACTACCAGCACCAATGTCACCATCAAAAACCTCCAGTCCATCTCCACTGTAAGGGACATGTGGTGAATGTTCCTCTTTGCTGTGGCAGAAACACTGGGCTCTCCCTGTCACCCTCTTGGGCCGCTACCCTATCCAGATGGCCCAGGTCTATCTCACCAGGGGGCTCGGCCCTCGTGGGTCCTGTGTAGGCCCCCTTCACGATCCATCCCATCCATTTATTTCCACCTCGGTGTGGACTGGTTTCTTGACTGCCCCTCTTTCACGGCCACAGGATTCCTCAGCGCTCCGCGTCGGAGCAGGCTGCTCTCCAGTTACCGGCAACGGGGCACGGATCGTGTCCAAGTTGTTATTTCAGAGCACTGGGTGAGGAAAATGTGTACGATGTTTGTGAGTGAGAAAGATTCAAAGTTTCCTGTCCACATCATTGCACTCTTGAGAATTCCAGTCCTGTCAAGGCTTCGGACATAAACATGTCGTCCAAAAGCTATAAACACACGGTTAAGAAATAGTTTGGAGACTGGTGAAGGGCAGCGTTTGCTGATACAGTTTGTTCTTTGGGTCGCGGCTCGTCATTAAAAAAATTGAAGGAATTCATAATTCCCCTCACATGCCTCTGGGAATTTCCCAACTCTCATTTGGGTCATTTTTTTTATTTTCATTCCACACTTCTATGGACACTTTCTCCTTTGTTTGACTCTTTGGAAATTCAAGGGGAAAGTTTGGAAGTACGCATTTTTGTTACGATAAATTCACACAACCTTAAAACGACCTGGTTTTTACGTGGAGATTGCGGAGCGGGATTAAGCGAACACACATATTAATGATGACGACCCTGATTTGCCATGCTCGACAAGGAGAAAACAGATGGTGTTGTGAGGGAAAAACAATTTGGCTTGCAGAGCATGTTCCCCGCTCCAAGACCGCCGGTTCGTTAGGCCAATGAGACAGGATAGTTTGCATGTGTCCAATCCCCGTATTTCAGAGTGGAAAAATAGCAAAACAAACAAGCAAACAAAACCTCATTGGAAAATATAACCACTCAGTTAGCCAGATCAGCTTAATACAGGGCTTTCATTGCTATTTTTGTGTTGTGCGTTCAAAATTGATTTAATTTCTTCTCCCGGAGCTGGTAAAATAGGACCCCACAGTATGTGTTGTAAAATGAAATGAAGTGAAAAGAATGCACCACTTCAATAGAAAGTGGCGAAACCTGTGATGAAAATGAATGTAAATTATAATACACACCCGGAAATGATTTAAATGCATTAAAAAAAAGCGGTATATGTTTCATAAGGAGGAAACCCAGAGTATTTGTCCTGCCCTTGACGCGACATTATTGTTCTTACAAACCAATTTGAACGGGAAATACGTCTAATAGATATAGACAAAACTTCAAACGTATTCATCTTGCAGTTGTTACATGATAGGCTACAAAAGCACACCCCTCCTCTCTTGTTTAAAGCAACTGATCCCCATAGCTAATACCCATGATGGAGCACTGCCTGTGTCTCTTCGGCCTCCGTGAGTGACACCATTGTGGAAGAGGGAAGAGTGTGTGTGTGTGTGTGTGTGTGTGTGTGTACAGGCGACACGGTGCTGGTTTCACAGGACTGTGACTGGTGGGCTGTAACGCTGATGAAGACTTCATCCAATCTGCTGTGTTCATGATGGGAGAGCAGAGAGAGTGACCCCTATCCTCCCCCACACCTCTCGACCTCACAGCGCTATCTCTTCTCTTCCCTCTTCTTCTTCTCCCTGGTTCCCTGTCCTAAAGCTACACTCACACAACTTGTGTATCCATGTGTAAAGTCAAATACCTTTTATTTATGCAGCCTAGTATTACAATCTTAAAATAGTATTTTCCATTTCTTATCCAAACTTATTGTGGAAACACACGGGGCGCCCTCCATTCCCCTCATCCCACCCATGCATTAACACCGTTTACGCTAGCACATAAGCGTTAGCCTCAGTGTACGTCAGCCCGCCTTTGTTTGTGAATGGTAATGGAGCAGCTCCTAAAGGGAGATGGAGGGGGAATAAATGGAGGATTTTCAGCTTGTTAAACGGGGCATTAGAGGGCTTGTGACTGGGAGTTGTAGGCCATAAAACCCGACGGTTCGGCTGCACTCATGTTTTAGTGGATTGGCTCATGGGCTGACAGCTTTGCTGTTTGGGTGTCGTTTTGGGCCATGCCTTGGGGCATACATTACGCTGCTCATTTGGCACAGGGGCACTTTCAGGACCCACCCGAGGTAGATTTAGGGCGAGACCGATCCCCCGCCGAGGCCGGCTCCCCTGCACCAATCTGAATGGTATAAAACAGCGAGCAGTGGGTAAATGTATATCTCGCTCTTGCACTACATGTCTGCCGTGGAGACCGTGCGTCTCAGTTTGTCTCGTGTTTTTCGGCTTCTCAGCCAGATGTAAAGCTAATTGGGTTCGCACTAGATATGATTTGCTATCAAGGTTCCTGAGAAACGTGCAGACATGTGTTTGAAATCTGCACATCTGAGTTCTGTACAGCTGCGGAGGCATACATGCAAGCCTTCATGCATGCACACACATACATTTATTATTTTTCTCCATGAAGCCTGGAGGTAATTTTAGGGGCACTTAAATGATGCAGGCTGCCATAATGATGTCCGCATGCTGACATATTTTCATATTTTCAATGGAGTATTCGTCTTGTCTGCTCCCCATATAGCAGCGAGCCATCTGGAATAACAACATCAGTTTAAGCTGCAGAACCAGGGATGAAAAACAGATGAAGGGAAGAGAAGGAACGTGAAGAAGAAAGGAACAGAGAAAGCCGTACAAAAGACTCACTGCGCTCTGCACAGATCTGCAGTGGAACATTCTCACTCAGCAGTTCTTAAGAGAAATCTCTGGTATCATTTTTATTACTCCAAAGGTCAGTGCCATAAGAATACAGATTTACAGTCATCAGCTTGAGCCGGTTCGGCTGATACATCAAGCCATACAATTCAGAGATAATACCATTAATATGAATAGCAGGATTTTGTGAGCAGCACCATGATCCCAATGAGATGTAGTGTGAGCAACAGTGTCCAGGCAACCGTTCTGTCCCCTCTGTGCATCCATGCAAGGCATTCAAAGAATCTGTGGACTGTCATGGTGTATGAACAGCCTCCTGGCTGCTTTCACGAATGCACAAAACTGTCAGCAGGCAACACATCACAGACAGAGGCGAGGACATTCAGCGGAGCTCCCTGTTTTTTTTTACAAAGCACGTCCGCATGCCTGTGTTTGATTGGTGTAAACTGAAGATCAGTGGGGGACAATAAACATTTTTTTCCACCAGAACAGTTGTATAAACTACGACCTACAAATCAATAATAAATAAAGCCATTCAAAGACAAAAAAATAGTTTGCTACATTAGGGAACACATATTAACCATAACCGAGTGCACTTCCGGTTTGAAATACCCGGGCATGTTTCATCTTTTAATGAGTTTTTTTTCCCTTCCTTATTTTATTTTCAACCTTTGAAATGTTACCTTTTGACCCCAATACAGAAAATCAGAGACAAGCTGGCGAGTAATCAGACCTCAGAAGACACAAGTGTGGAGAGAGAGGGATTTCCTCTCTAAGATGATACAGTCATCAGTCATAATAGCTGTCACAGGGATACGGTTCAACAGTTCCCATTTCCCCGTCTGCTGTGTATGTTTGTGTGTGTAGTGCACGCCTGCAGGAACACACATGTAAGTCTGTCTGTACGTAAACCTGATCTCATGGCACATACATTAATAAAAATACTGGTTCCTTCATTTCAGTGATGGGAGTACATTATTAAGTCAAAATCTTAACTAAATGTAAACTAAAATGTAAGAATGCATATTGTTAGTGTGTAAAACTCTGTTGAATTGTTGTATTATTATCATTGATGCATTTATCTGGAATGTACTTAGCTGGTTAATGTGAAGCAGTGTGGGTAGTTTAATTTATAACACTATTAACACTATTTCATAAACAGCTAGCAGCTGTATCAGAGTATGAAAGTATCTATAGTTGCTGATTATGTGTAGTGGAGTACAATATATGTACATTATTGTAATGTAGTGAAACAGAAGTGTGGAGTAGGAAAAAATAGTTCCTCCTTAATTAATATAATCAGTAGTTGAAGAAATACTCAGATCATTGACTTAAATACGACATACTACAACGTTAGTAGTAATACTATTTTCTAAAAATTCTCCACTATAAGTAGAAGTCCTTAATTCCAACTTTCATTAAAAGTAGAAGAAGGTTTGCAAAATGTACTTAAAAGTGACAAAAGTCATAGAATTTATTATGCCTAATGGTCCTGTTCAGCCTTATATTATAAATGTATTGATTTATTGAACTATTATAACTTAGTACTTTCATGTTGTAATTGGTTGAAATGGAGCTTGAACAAGTTAAATGCTTTTGAGTGAAATCTCTAAGAATACATCATATTTTATATACTGATTATATATTTTGTATGTAAAAGCTTGTTGTAATAATAGAGTAACAGGTTTCCATCTAAAATGAAGTGAAGAAGAGGTTTAAAGTAGCAAAAAGGGGACATCATTTGCAATTAAGTACTACACATAATGTACCTGTACCTTTATTTTACCACCACTGCATATAATGTTGTACAAATCAAATGTTGGCATATGTACTTTTAACAGTTATTATACAATTAGCGATGATCATAACCTTGACAAAAACCTTTACTAATCATGAGACATATGATAAACGTCTTGTCATATTAACACAATAACCATCGAGTGATGCACACGAATGAAAAGCCTGCACCCGGTTCACCATCACAGAAGCAGCTCTCCCAAACGTGCCGCCGTTCCACCCCAAACGCCACATCGTGCTGTGTGAACCAACGCAGAGGACGTCGTACGCACGAGAGCCAGAAGTGTTTTTCTGTCTGACAGTCACTTCATCATTATTCACAAGACGGGCCTTTGTCTGCTTTGTTTTAGTGACCATGTTAAATTAGCTCAAAACAGATGGGTGCTGTCTCGTTGTCAAGCCTTCTATGTGAGAGCGATGTGTGTGTCCTGTGCATGTGTGTGTGCATAAGTAAGCGAGGCAGGGTTTATTCATGTACCGCTCTCTCTCTCTCTCTCTCTCTCTCTCTCTCTCTCTCTCTCTCTCTCTCTCTCATGCATGTGGCTAATTACAGCTAACTTGTATGCAGAAATCAGTCTTTCCTCTTTGGCTGTCTAGCTGTCCAGCTGTCGTACGTGCAGATGCATGTGTGTGTGTGTGTGTGTGAGTGTGTGTGTGTGTGTGTTCTGGTGTGCAGATGTCGCAAGGTTGTTGTCCTGCCAGTAACAAGGGCTTTTTGGAAAGCAAAGTGGAGGGGAGGACAGCCAGGGGATTGGCAGGGCTGCAGGTGTAATCCACAGGGAGTCAAGAGGAGTGTCTTCATGTAGCCTACGTGTGTGTTGTGTGTTGTCGGGCGAAAGGTGTTTATGGTGTCTTATATATGTAGCTTAACATGTATGTTCTTTGTCACACACACACACACACACACACAGTTAGTGTATGTATGATCCAAACCTGATCCTGGATGATGTCATGTGCAGCTGCTGCATGGCTGACAGACAGTTTCCGCACCACAACATGGGGCCCTATGGTCCGCTTGTCAGGTGGATTGACAGGTGAATGACACCAATGAGAGCCAGCCGTTCCTCCCCCTAGGAGCCAGGCACTGAGTGACAGCCAGTAAGCAGCCAGAAAGAGCGTCTCTGAACCTGAAAGTAATCTCTTTAACTCCCTCTCTTTCTCCTTTTTCCACACTGCTCTTCGTTCTTTCTCCCTTCTTAGACTCCCCTTCCTCTTCCTCGATTTGGCTCTCATACCTTCCCAGAGTCTTTAAAAAAAGTTCTTTCTTTCTTTCTTTCTTTCTTTCTTTCTTTCTTTCTTTCTTTCTTTCTTTCTTTCTTTCTTATTTTTCTCTTCGACTGAAGGCCTCTGTTTTTTTTCACTGTCTCTCCGCCTCCCCCCTCTTTCTCCCTTTCACTCTGTCTGTCACTGCTCTGTGCTGTTTTCTATCACTGTTTGTCATTGAGGCTTAAGTAGCAGCTTGACCGCCTCTCAGTTCTGTCTCTCAGTCCAAACCGGGGTGGAAAGTGCTTTAAATCGAGTCAAAATAGGCACAGGCTTGTTTGAGAAGGACTCCGGTTTGTGTGTGTGTTTGAGAGGAAGGGAAAGAGACAGTTTGGGGGGTTGTTTTCCTCAAGTCAAACTGTTTGTACTGGACATACATTTCTCTTCTCTCCTATCCTTAACCCAGACATTTGCATTGACCTACTCCCTAAGACTCTTGTTACATGCATGGGTGGGTTACTTTAATGCTCAGCTGAAATCTTCCAGTGTGTATCTCCGCCCGTACCCTCTCTCTCACCCATCAGACCCACGGTAAGCCCACCCAAGAGCTTTTCAGCCTGGATCTCTGCATGCGGCCCACACACCCATCTGACCCTGTAGCCACAGGCCCATTGCCCCGGCCCCCTTTTCACCCGTTGACCCCTCACCTCTTGACCCACTGTCCCAGGCTCCCTCTGGCCTTTTTTTGCCAACCCCGGGAATGTACAGAAAAGCTTGTTTTGTACATGTGCAGTGTATATATTTGTGTTCCCTTAGTATTTTTGTACATACATGCATATGTGTTAGTTTCCCTGTGTGTGTGTTAGTGGAGGGCTTTTCAGCGGTGTTTAATGAGGCTGGCAATGGAAGAAAATCAGCGTCTTCTCTCCTGCTTCTCTCTCCTCTTTGCCAACTTCCACTTCTGCCTCCCAACCTCTTTATCTCAATATGTTTCTGTCTCATTTGTCCATCACATCCTTTCAATCCATCTTCATCTGCGTGGCGCCTCACTCGCTCAGTCAGTCAATCTCTACGCCTTGCAAGCGTTGATGGGCATCCCGGTGAGTCTCTCGTTGTCTACTTCTGTCTTCCCCCTTTGTTGTTCCTCCCTGTGTGCTGTCTTTTTGGCCTTGTGAGAAACTCTTAAGGGTCTTTGTTATGAGCTTGAGTCACTTCCATGGTGACCGGCATTGACTGACAGCTCTTACAGAGGTCTCTTCATTGCAGGGGCCGGGGAAGGCATGGAGGAATGTGTGTGTGTGTGTGTATGTGTGTGTGTGTGTGTGTGTGTGTGTGTGTGTGTGTTTGCGGGTGCATTTTTACATCTCAGCATGAACACGTACACATGTGTGAGTGCTTTCTGCTCACCAGTGTGAGCGTTCATCCTCTCGCGGGTTCATTTTTCTTGTCGACGGGTTACTCTGATGTTTATCTCAGTGACATAGACAAATAAACCAGGGCAGAGTCAATCTAAGCCGGGCAGTCAGTGCAGAGCCTTCTACGGTTCTGCAAGGCTGTTTGTTTATCCTCCATGTTTCCTTTGAACTCCCGCCCCCAAACACACATTGATACACTTATATAACACAAGCAAAAAGGAGGAAATACAGAAAAGATTGAAGTGTGATGATGAAAAAAGAAGGCCGATTCACGTAAAGACCCCAAATTTCATCTGATGAACAATGATGGGGTTTATCCAGAGCGGGGTCACCGTGTCGCTGTGTGGTTATTCAGTGCTGCTCAGCTCCCATGAGAAGAGAAAACCCTGCAGGCACTATCAGAAGTGAAACAGAAGGAAGCTTTTACGTGAGTATTTTGTAGTAATTATTTCAATCTTCAAAATGCTCAAAACAGCAAAAGACTACGCGCCACACTTTATGCGCTTTATCTTGGCCGGACTTTTTCTGGAACTTGCCTCATTATTCTCTGTCAGCCATTAGAGCCAAATATCTGAGGAGTGATTTTAATCAAAACGATAACATGAATTGCTCCGCGGGATGGAAAACAGAATTGTTGAAATGAAAGGCTTTGCAGTAACTACCTTAAGTGGACTGGATGATAGCGAGAGGCGGGACAGGACGTGGTCAGAGGTTGACCTTTTGACTGACAGGAGCCCCCTG
This sequence comes from Chelidonichthys spinosus, assembly GCA_029853015.1. Classification (NCBI taxonomy): domain Eukaryota; kingdom Metazoa; phylum Chordata; class Actinopteri; order Perciformes; family Triglidae; genus Chelidonichthys; species Chelidonichthys spinosus. The sequence goes on along the minus strand of CM056836.1, from coordinate 13,673,842 downwards.
CGGTTTTGACGGACAAATGCGATAGACCTGTGGAGCTCCAGAACGTCAGCTTAAAGTGAGTCTAAACTGAAAATATCTTTAATTTCCCACATATATCCATGTCTGTGCAGTGTCTAAAAGATGGAAATTTGTATTCGTATACCTTGTATCAATCCAAGTCAAACATCAACACCCTGGCAGCCCGAAACTCAAAGCCGTACAATAACACAACCCATAGACATTCCATAGCAACCAGTGAGAGGGCTTGAACTACTGCGAAAACATTCAACATATAGGGAAACTACAGAAAATACACGGGACATTTTTAAGGATTGAAATGATCTGGAAGTGGGAATAACGCAGGCCTATGCCTCCTCTTACATGAAGCTCGCAAACCACATTACCAAAATACCCAACTGTCGAAAATGCAGATTATTTTGTGGTAAACGGCTGACAATCAAAGTGGTCGAATGTCTTAAAAAAGGCAGCGAGGAAAACCATCTCGAACTGCAGATCGGTCAGTGCTCCAGTGTTCCAGTTTCACCGGGAACCTCCATAATTTGCAAGTAAAGAGAGAACCCAGATGGGCCAGAATGCAAAGGGAGACGTAGTGCTTATTTATATTTTCAGAGTGTTTTTTTGATTGCAACGTCTTTTTGAAGACGACAGCTATCCAGCACTTTGCCTCAGACAGAGATGCAGTGATTGACCGAAGCAAACAAAAAAAAAGAAAAGAAATACGATGAGTGTCACCGTTTCTTGAAAGTGACAGCCTGCTGCCCCATCTCTCCTAGCTATCAATCTCCGGGGCATTCTAATTGTCCATAATTGGTCATAATTGGATCTAATTGGCTTTGATTGGCTGTAATTGGGGCGGTGGGCTAATCTGATTGGAGATCAGAGGACCGGGGGTCCTGTGTGGTTTGTGAGTGAGTATTCCCTCGGCCCTCCGCTGACCCAAGATGTACACATCAAACGCCTGTTTGTAACACAGCTGATTGCTACCGGTCATCGCCGTGTGATTTGGGAGGAGAACGCCATAACAAGTTTTTATGTGTTTACGTTGCCGGCTACAACTTCCCTGACAATGCTGTGAGTTTATACAAATTAAAAATTGCAAACTACTTCCTTGTATAAATAAATTCCTGCTGGGTATGTGTACACATCATACGTGTAGGCTCATTCATGCGTCCAAACGCACACACACACACACAGAAAACCTCAAAGAGAAACGGAGAGGGTGTGATGTGGCAGGAGAGATCATAAGTAAACAGTAATGTAATACAGCACTAATTTGAATCACATTTTCTTACCCAGAGCCGCTGAATTCCTAATTGTGCATGAAGCTGTCCAGAAGTCATGCTGAATTATAATATCCCGGACAGCAAGAGAAAAGTGACTCTGCAGCATTTTGATTTGGTCTGACGAGGGACCTGGTGGGGAGGGGAGGGGAGGGAGGACATGTGTTTGTATTGGAGAGAAAAATCCCTTCTGCCCTCGTTCTCTTGCTTCTCTCTCACTGTCTTTTGTTCCCCCGGTCTCGGCCTACCCGGTGGCTTGACAGGCAGATGGAAGCGATTACACTGTAATAATAAACCATGGGAGGAAACCATGGGAGAGACGAGATGACAGAGAAGGAGAAGGGGAGATCTGCGGAGCGCTCACGGGCCAGCACACGTGTCGATCGGGCCCACGGATCAGCGCCTGTGCTCATTTCCATCACCTTGACGGCTCAGACCTACATCGCACCGCCGGGGAGAGAAACCGAGAACCGCGGGCCTCTTTCGCCAAATATATGCGGAGACATCTTTGATCGCGGCTGTGATTAGACTTGATTCAGCGTGCAGATGTTTCGCACTTTGAGGCCCCGATCTTGAAAGATGAATTCATTTTCTTCAAAACAACAAAATTAGTTCTCACAGCATTTTTCCGTTCTCCATGGCAGGTGCTGTGTATTTTCTGTGCTTTTTTTTTGTCAGTTTTGTGCTGGTGTCAGGCTCTGACAGTAGCCCTGTCTCTCGCCCTGTCTCCCCCTCACTCACAGTGTGTTTAACATCTGCCCCATAGGCCTGTACGCCTTTCACAGCCTTTCAGCACCCGTCGCCACTCACTCGACGTTGCAGCGCCACGGCGCTCTGCAGATGCACCGAAAAACAGCCCCGATTAGCTGCGAGTCAAGTGCCATTGTTGTCGCCGTCGCTATCAAGCAGAGACGGGTGCTGTCTGCCGTCACAGAGTGAGCAGCAGACTGGGTGAATGTCAAACTGTGAATGAGGGATACATCTAGCGAAGACGTGACTAAAAAAGGGTGAGTGATACCGGCATCGTACGGTGGAAAAGTCGAAAATAGAGAGAAGTGAGTGGAGCTTGGGGGGGGACGGAGGTTGAGTGGGTTAATGTGTAGAGTGTGCTTACGCATGAATGTCAACATATGCGTGTGTATGTGTCGGGGGGCAGCTGGCGTACGGATGAGGGAGAGAACCTTCACCCGGAGGCGAGCCCCCTCCCATGCAGCACCACACCCTCCCCCCCCTCGCCTCTCACCTCTAACCTCTCACCCCTCACCCTAACAGCAGCATAATACGTCTGTTGAAGGATCAGGCTAGGCAAGGTTGCTTTCTGCTCGCATCAGCATCCTCTCTGTCCTCCAAATTGCCTTTGAAAGCACCATGAGTGCCATGTTGGGGGGTTGCGTTTTTCATGGTGGCAGCATTTGCATGGCAAAGGCACCTACACTTGGTAGACTATATAAAAGGTAATATCTGTACAATGGACATAAGAGTAGGTATCTTTGTTGCAGAGAACTGAACACACCGATTTGTCAAAATACATCAGATCCAAATGTATCACCGCTGACAATCATGAAAACCAACATCCGTGTTTTTACCCCATCCTTATCTGCTTGTCTCCCAGGTCCAGAGAGTCACGGCAGTCATCACAGTAAAACAACCATGAGTTCACCCAATATTCCTGTCATGTTTCAACAGGCAGTTTATTAAAAACCCTCAGCCTGCCAGCGACCGCGCTGCACACTCTCAGCCAAGGCGCCCTCTTTCCCATCACAGCCGTCGCCTCCAATCTCTGTCTGTTCCCCTTTCGTTCTTGCGGCGGCTCTTATTTTCCTTCCTGCTGTCCCGATGGTGGTTTCCTACCAATGACATCATCACTCAGCGCCTGAGTGAGGGCATGATGACCCATGGTGCCCTTCAGATGCAACTTGAGTTTGACTTGTTTGAAGAAAAAAAAAGAAGAAGAGAAAGATGAACATTCCTTCAAAAATTGTATGCAGGAGTGTTGAGTCATGGACTGTAACCGGTGTGTGTTTCTGTCACAGCCGTCAACGAGATGTCAATCACTGAGCTCAAAGCAAACACACAGACCACCACACCTCCCATTCACACAACAGGATTCTACAATAACGGGATTTGGGAATGACTTAGGACGGGAACGGCAGTTTTCCTTTTCCTCAGATGAATAGATGTCTGATTGGCACTGAGGGCCACAGCAAGGCCAGCTGCACGGTATCAGACAGGCACTTCCTGGAACAGGGTTTCCTTCCTACCAAAGCAGGGGGCCTCAGCTCTGATTAGAGAACGGCAGGACAAGGGACACCTGAAAGAAATAGCAACTAATCAGACGGGAGACGTGCACCCACAACACACGCGAGCAAGTCCACACAGAGGAAAAGTGAACTTGTCTATGCACGCCGACAACAACACAGGGAAAGCAACTTGTCATCAGCAGAAACATGCATTACACAAGCATACAGCCTTTAATCACGGTGGGTCCTTCTCTTGCCAAATGTCAAATCACGGTATGTGTGATTGTGTGTGGGACTGCTCAGCTGAACTTGATTTCCCAATGCCTGCAGCTCCGGATACAACAAAAAACATCCCACTGCCTCCATTGTCTGCCTCCCAAGGAATTCCCAACCTCTCCCAGCGCTTGATTAGCAGCTCACCCCGATTGCGCGATCCTCGTCAGACTTTCCCCCGCGTCGGAGAAAAACACGTGTTGTAAACGATACAAAATCTGAATTTCTGAGGTACACGGGGAAAAATGTGAAGTCTGAAGAACAAGGTAGGAATGAGTGGGAACGCATTTGCACAATCACACTGAAGCATGAACAGGCACGCTCTCATACTGATGACACAAACCCACATGTGGGCACAGACACTACGTCAGTTTACCATTTATTTATTCCCTAGCAACCCCGTGCCTATTTGATTTGATCGTTTGGTGTGTCTCAAAGCCGAACGAAGACGATGGAAAAGTTTAGCTTTGAATCCGCAATTCCTCCATATTTCAATTCCAAACGCTCCCTTATTGCGATTTACACCTCTTCCTTTCAACTCTCGATCGTTTCATGCAGCCATCTGGTGCCCCTACCCCACTGAGCTGCGATCGCTGCTAACAACCCACAGCTGGGCTTGCACACATCCATTTATTCTAAAGTTAGTAAGAAAATGGCCAGCAGCAAGTGATCCCCAAGTCTGTCCCTCAAACGCTCAGCTTAAGAGACAGCGTGACCCGAGGGCCGGGGTGGCACTGGGTAATGTTGTCCCAGCGTTACTTAGGGCTTGTCGGAGGCTGATCGCTGGCAGATGGTGTTTGTGTAATGGCAGAAGGTCACAGCAGGGTAAAGCAGCGGCGACAGCACAACTGCGGATCAGAAAATAGAACAGACGTTGTTGTGGCCATGTCCGGGACGAATGGAAAACATAGAGCAGGTCTCTTCAGTCCTGAGCTGAGATCCGAACCCTGGTTCCTTCCCCTGTCAAGACCTCGGGCCTGGACACTGTCAGCCACCGGAGGCAGACACACACACACACACACACACACACGTACACACAGTTTTTAGCTGACTGAGTACTTGTTGGAGCCCTTTCGCACCTTTTAGAGCTGTTTCCCCAGATCCAAATCTAACATGTCATGAGGCCAGAGGATTAATTGTTAATCTTAACAGCCGTCATTAACTGGGATAATTCGAAATTCCTTCATTCTCGCCTTGCCAGCACATGTGGCCTGTCCATTTGACTGCTGAGGAGGTCCAGAACACTTTCTTTCTCCCCAAACTTCACCCTTTTTTCTTTCACTCTCATTTTTTTCCCCTTTCTTTTTGTCTCTCTTTAGGACTGTGTCTCCCTCCTCTCGCTTCCTGGAGCTAATTTTCAGAATGATTTCATGGCCGCAGAATGTCCTAATTGCGGAGAGCTGGTCTCCTTCGCTGCGGGGCTACTTTTCAGGCCGGGTATTTTCAGTGTGTGTGTGTGTGTGTGTGTTTGCAAAAGGGGGGAAACTAGGATTCGGGGTGTGAGGGGAGTTTTAAGGCTGGGGTACCTGTCATTTTGATGGACGTCTGAGGGACCCAACTGCCCTTGCACCCCTGACCTCCTTCTCCAGCCCTCCAATGCGCCAACATCTCACTCTGTCAGACAGTTAAACCCAGGTGGGGGACAAGATGTGTGTGTGTGTGTGCGCATGTGTGTGTCTGCGCATGTGTGTGTGAGTGTGTGTGTGCGTGTGTGTGTGCGTGTGTGCCAATGAGGGACAGAACAAGGGCTTCTTCGCAGAGAGACCCCAAAAGGACAGAATAACACACTTAAACTCTGCCAGAAACTAACACAGGCCTCTTTTTGCATGTTTTGCACTATATTCTGAATTCCCACTTGACAAATCAAAGAACAAGAATTCCCATTATCATCCTCTATGTGTAATTATGTCATTTGGAGTGGAGTCTATGCATTCGGTTCACTTTTTCCCCATCGCTCAGTTTGAAGGTAATGAGTTTTGTCTCATGGCTTATGCAATAATGTGAGTGTGGTGTGTGTGTGTCTGTGTGTGTTCATACGCGTTGTTTCACGCGTGTGTTCCCTGTGTTACACGCCATTATTTACACACGCTCTTTCTAATTTCACACTTCACACGCTTTCTGTCATCGGCTGGAAATAGAAAAATGAAAAAACAGGCGGCAGCGGTTGATGAAAGTGAAATTGAAAAATGAAAAGAAGTCAGGTCGCCGGGAAGGAGGGCGCGCTGTCGATGGTTTAGCCCCTCGGACGCGTGATGGAAACCAATCACCGTGGAAACAGCACGAATCAGCAGACCACATCGCAACCCTCGCAAAGACACACACGCGGTCGATGCGCACACCTCCACGCACACACAGGCTACACCTCAGCGCTGCCTTTGCCTGATATCTGTAATGTTACATGAACACGATGGGTTTCCCCGAGCTGCTCTGAGGTTTCCATTAAACACACGCAGTCAATCTGATACACAAGCATGCACACAGAAAGCCAACAGCAGCAACCACTCCTCTCTACGCAGGCCTTCCATGTATCTCTCAATGCAATATTCTTTGGCAGCTTTTTCTTTTTCTCAATCTGCTCGAATTATTCTCTATTTTTTTTTGCCTTTCCCCCCTCTCTCTCTGTCTTTCCCCTCCTCCTTCCTACCCAACATTTCCCTGTCAGATGGTTGTGGCAGAAACGAGTGGCCTAGTGGTGGGGGTCCTGCAGTGAAGGGGAAAGAGAGGGGGTGGCTGTCCGTGTCTGTGCCTGACAGGAGCGAGGCTGCCTTTACACTGTCCAAACGGGCCGGGCCGTCACTCCTGATTAGCCCTCGTGCTGCACAGAGCCAGGGAGTCGGGGGTCTCTGGAAGCCATTACTCAGCCAGTGAGTGAGTACCCTGTCCCCTCCTCTCACCCTTCCAACCTCCCCGCCACCCCCACCACCACCCGCCCCTCTGGCTCAACTTAATCACTCACAGCTGAGGAGAACGAGAGGAGGAGGAGGAGGGAGAAGAGGCAGTCGGAGAGCAAAGGGGTGGAGTTGTGGCTCAATCAGCAACAAGTGCGATTGATTCCCTCTTGAGTGCACAACTTTTCATCCCCATTGTTAAGAGCACGTCGGCCAAGCAATGGAGCAAGTTGAACAAATGCATCCCAATTATTCCATTAGGGAGAGCAACGTTATTAGTTATGCGACCCAACTTTTTGACTTTTTGACAAATAACACAATGCAGTCCCCACAATCAGATTATAACATTTAAGCAGCCTATATGATCATTTTACTATTTTATGCAACAGTAAGAAGAAATTGCACATTCGTGAACCGCCCGTTGAGTTGGTTCAGTCAAAGCTTTGGCTGTCAATCACAGTGTGTCAGTCCGTCCAATGATCACAAAGGTAGGAAACACTTAACTGTGATAATGGGCTGAAAATAGAAGGCAAGAAACGATTGAATGAACCTGCTTGGCCCACTGACTCGAGCCAAAAACACTGAGCCAATGCAATTCCACATTGGGTAACCATGCTAGAAACCCTGTTGATCGGACAGGATTCAGCTGTGGGTATGGGTTGATTTGATTATTTGTGATAGTGGTGGGTAATCCGAGTGGTAAGGTGCAGACACCCGCCAATTATGTGTTTTTCCAAGTTTGCTCCCCCACTTTAAAACATAACCAGGCACCCATGGGTAAGAGAACACACACACTGACACATACTCAAAACAGGCTCATTTGCCCCCGACGGCGAGCTGCCATGTTCTGTGAGAGGAAAGTCTGCCTCACAGGAACAGGAAATGAAGAAGTAGACACATACACAGGCTGCCTTGTGTCACCATGGGTACCAGCCGACACACACATGCACACACACGTGCACACACACACACACACACACACACACACACAGTGGCCTATGTCAACCCTCAGCTGGAGCTTGTTAAAATCGAGACTGCTGGGCCAGCTTGTCTTTGTCAGAACTCTGATGCCACATACAAGCTGATGGCTGGGACGTTTTCATGCATGCATGTGTGTGTGTGTGTGTGTGTGTGTGTGTGTGTGTGTGTGTGTGTGTGTGTGTGTGTGTGTGTGTGTGTGTTTGTGTGTGTGCAGACTGGCAACAAGGCCAAAGGATGCTGAGCGATGGTGACACATCAACCCCAGGCCTCTGTGTTTTCCCACAATCCCTCTCTTCCATTAGCAGCTGCCCATGATGGCTGCTGGGTGGGCACGAGTCGGAGCAAGAAACCTAAGCCTCCATCAAACACACGCTGGTCAGCCACACAGACACAAACAAATCCACAGTTATGGATGGATCAACAGATCAAACGCCCAATAGCTTTTCCTGGTAATCCCATTTTAGGCCGAGTTTGAGCTTCTAACTTTTCTACTGTTGTTAACGGTGAATGTGCTTCCTATGAAAATGAGTGAGTCCTCTAGAGAATGTAATAATTATGATTCGATTCGATGAAAGTAGTGTTGGCAAAGGGAGGAGGTCAGGGTAGATGATAATGCTTTTCCTTCCCCGTTTCCTAACGTCAGTCAACGTTGGTCTCAAACTATGACTGCGGTTGTTCCCTAGCCTTAACTAAGTGGCTATTACTGTCACCATGACAATAAAGGTCCCCTCACCTCAAGGAAGGAGGATAACAACTCATTTTGTCATTCAATTTGGAGGACTTGTTGGGTAAAAGGTACTGAAAGGTGAACAAGGCCTCACGTCTGCTTTGATTTCAGGGACACCCCACAGGAACGAGGTGGAGGGGGGAGAGTGTGGCTCAGGAGCTGAAAAAAAGGAAGACCCGTCTGATGATGGATCACGTTTCCCGCTCGCCTCCACCTCTCATCTTCTGTCTTCTGCCGTCCCGTTCCTTTCATCTTTAAAGTGCTGCGACCAGGTGCAGAGAAGAAGATGCATTTAGCCGCGTACGTGCGGGAGAGGGAGACACCCACGGAGCAGCAGAGAGGTGAATGAAAACATTCCTCACCTGTCGGCGGAGGAGCACGGTTCAGCTGACAGCTTATAAAGTGTGACCGCAGATCAGTTTGTTGGTCTTCGGGGTAATGGTTAAGCAGTCAAAGAACTGCAGGCCGTAAACCTCCGAAGGGGAGGCGCCCGGGGAACGAGGAAGATTGAAGGAGGACGGGGGGCGATGGAGGACGGGGGGGTGGGAACCAAGATAGAAGCACAGATAAAGGTTGTTTTTTTGTCTTCCAATTCCAATTATGGAAACACCACAGTTTTATGTTACACTTCATTATCTTTAGTACCTGGCTACGTCGGGATCCATTTTGCTTCAGAAATCCGTCCTCAACATCCTCCAGAATTCTCTCTATGAAAACACATGATCCATTATTGTGAACACGACAGGCAAGCGGACGTTTGGCCCCCGGGTCACTTCTACCAATAGCAGGGGTCCGTCGCTGCTTCCAGCTTCATTTCACGTCACAGAAAAATCAACTGAAAGGTTATATATTGTTAGAAAAATTTGAAATAATAAAACTCCCGTCCTCTCGTCCCTCTCTGGGGGTTACCGGGCAGACAGTGTCCCTGGCTGCCATGTGAGTCGCCGGCCAATTAGTGCAGAATTTCAGCATTTTAACGAGCCTGGGGGGAATAAGGGGAGTTTGATTACAACACCTAAACCTTCCTGTCGCCCCCAGCCAGCACCCCAAATGTCTCACTGACAGCCAAGTCACAGCTGGGGACAGGGGCCTAAAGTACCATAGCCCACACAGCCGTCTCTGTTCAGTGCAATTTGTGAATGAGCAGCCGATGATGTAAAAACAGGGGGTACCATTTTTTGGATCATTTTTTCTGAGCATTGTTTGCATTTATTACAGTGCTACGGTGAAGAATTTATCTTTCAGAACAAGAGGCTTATTGAGGGAGCTGCAGACAGAGTGGGAGAGAGAGAAATAAACAAAGTATAAGTGCCTGGTTTTTCCTACATGCCTGTTCGTGCTCAGGCCTTCATTTGGAATGCATGGCGTAAAAACCATAATAAACGCTGGGATTGAATCATTCAACAGCGCTGATTTGCTTGGCCAAACGCAGTCTCGGGAGTTTATTTGTCTCTGTTGCAGTGAATCAGAGGCTCGGAGAGGACTGGATTCATTCATCCCTGTTAGAAAAAGTGATTCAAACAAACACACGGCTCCCACTATTTGGGGAACTTTGTAAACAACGTTGTAAAAATTGAGTGGATTGGCACTTCATCTGTGCGGGTGATACGTGATTTTCTACATGTTTCATGAGGTCTGGATTTGTTTCAGCAGAACTCACTGATCACACCACAGACATGGAATGAAAAAGAATGAACTTCTTGTCAAATTTAGTTTCTGGGCTAAAAGTAGGGCGTGCCAGCCTCTCAGAGTTTATCACCTAATGCACACCCGCCACTTGCATTTGTCCCACGGCCAGGCGGCCAAAACCCATGCAAACTCCAGGAAAATCCCCGTGGGATCATCTGGGAACACTGTGCCCTCGAAACGACTCGACCCGGGCACCTCGGATGTCATCGTGTTCCACCGTAACCCTGATGTGATACCGGCACCAAAGGATTCTGTTGATGCCAATATTATCCTCAATGTCAGCTCGGATCCGCCGTCAGCCTTCGCCTAATGCACAGTGACAGGGGCCCCGCTGTGAGAACCCCACTCTGTCTTCTGATCGGGCAGCCAGATGGACAGCTCAGCAGCAGGAGGGGACCTGATATCAGTGTCAGCAATCAGATCTCACCCTCTGAGAGGGACGCCTGTGTGTGTGCGGGAGGGAGAGAGAGTGCACAGTGCCAAGTGATTGTTGGGAGCATATGTGCTGACGGCGGCCAGAGTGTGTGTTGAAATGAAGATTAATGAATAAGAGACCCGAATGCGTGTGTGTGGACGAGGCGGGAGGGTCAGCGGACGCATGTCAAACAGTGCACAAACTTGAGCCTGTGCTTACCTACAGTATGTGTGTGTGTGTGTGTTTGTGTGTGTGTGTGTGCGTGCGTGTGTGTGTGTGTGTGTATACTGTATCTTCTAAGTTTTCAACACTTCTCGTCCCACAGCTGTGAGGTGCAGAGTGACATGAGAGAAACTCACAAAGCTTCACTGTAACCGCACGATTCAACAAGGCTACAAGCGTGTGCTTGTTTTCTGTCCGTTTGCCTGTGTGTGTGTGTGTGTGTGTGTGTGTGTGTGTGTGTGTGTGTGCCAAGAGAAAGGAAGAACAAGGGAAGGGATGATTATTTTCATGTGAACATTTGTAACAATTTCAACATCAAACTGGCTGACAGACAAGTGAAAAGCCCCGGCTGCAGCACATCTATCAGCGAGCAGACAGGACAAAAATGTTTCTCCATCTTCAGATCAAAAAAAGTTATAACTGGAGCTGAAACAGCGATGCACACCTTGTGAAGAACGAATCAGTCCGTGCATCAGAGGAATTACAGCGAATGTAGTTTTAAACCTAAACTTTTAAAGTGCATTTATTGCTTCTGCTGTTTCTTAAGATGATTTAATGGACGAAAGTCGCTGTATTCTGTTGCACATCCACTAAATGCGTCATTTTCATGCTTACACCACTGCAAAATCTGATTTTTCTTAGGTAGTCTTCATGTCAACACACACAGGAAAGTTCTCTCAGAGAACATAATGTCATGACTGTCTCTCCAAACAGCCAGTTAACAGATTAGATCTCATCTAATCGACGGAAACCAAAGTATAAAAACAACAATGCACCACTTTGATTTTTTGTGTTTTGGCTGGGGAGTCGTATCCCCGAATTGCCTGCCAATTGCCTTGACTGGCAATCTCACAGTGATGAGGTAGTCACTGATCTGGTTGGGGATTTTGTTAGCTTTGGATGGAGCTTTTTCCCAGACGGACACGAGTGGTGTTGAATTCTCATCTAACTCTTGGCCAAAAAAAGAAAGTGAATACGTTTTTTTTTTTTTTTCTCAAAATGTCAAACTATTCCATTCTGCCTCAAGACATGCAATATCACCGTTTTCTCACAGTTTAATGGCATTTTGTTACATTTTTGAGGTGCATGAAGCCATAGCATAGCTGCGGCAGTTTGCAAGCAGCTGAATGTTGAGTTTAAGGAATTAAGCTTTCTCACAACTGAGCTAAGAACATAGAAACACATGTGTGGCCACAATGTCACTCAAGATTGATGAAATTGATGAAAAAAAAATCACTTGGTAAAGGCACTGAAAGGAAGAAGGGGAAAACGAACTTTTAATCATACATATATGTGTTATATGAATTTTAAAGATCATAAGTGTTGACAGTTACAAACCATAAATGAAGCACTGCTCGATGCCTGTGTTGTGTTCTCACGGCCCACGATAAATAAGCCCAGCGACGGATTAATATCACAGCCGCTACAAGACAGTTTGTCTGAAATGACAAAAGACAGTAAACCGAGACAACGGCAACAACAAATGGGCAACGCCGAGGCATAAATAGCGAGACGTCAACACGCCCAGCAAGACACTGACAAAAGCCTTATGAGGGTTGGAGGCATGCAACATAATTATGAAGTACAGATGTATTAGTCAAACTTCCCCCATTTTTAGCCCCCTTGTGTGCTCTTCGTTTGCTCTCTCGTCCCGCCTTTCAGCCGCAGCATTGATAGATGTGACGGGGGCCGAGGCAGCGGGGAGCGAGGAGGGGGATCGACCCTTTTCAGCATCAGATGGCTCTATTGAGAAGAAGCAGGGGAATGCCGTGGCCCTCCCCTCAGCCCACCCCTCCTTTCTGTCTGTCCAGTGAAGCGGAAGAAGTCCACTCTTTGACAGAGAGCCAGGACTAGTTTAGATGCTGGTTCTCACTTACTTTGCAGGCCGTCAACACGTCGGGCATCAGGTGCAGCCATAAATAAACGTGTAGGAATATATCATATTCGGTGGTCGTCGTTTTCATCACTCACCGGCTAATACCACGTCTTCTTTCTGCTGTTACCTGAGAAATCTGTTGCTCTCATTTTTTCTGTTTTTTTTCCCCGTCACTTTGCATCTCTATTCATCTGTCCGCCCTTCTATCTATCTGTCTGTCAATCCATCCATTTATCCAGTAGCACCTGTCATTCCTCTTGTCACTTAAATCATCCACCCATTAGGCCATCCATCTCTCAAGCCACGCACTTGTCTACTTTTCCGAGCGTCCCCCCGTTCATTCATCTGCCCGTCCCGTCTATTGTGCGCCGTGACGTTGTTGTGGCTGCCGCTGTGATCTCGACTCCTTCCTGCCGAGTTACGGTGACAGAGTTGAAGTTGAAAACAAGCTGGGCACGGCACGTGCTTTTACACGGATGGGGCCGAACACACCTGCGCTCAGACACACACAGAAACACGCTGCTTCTCATGACCTTGTGTGCCTTGTTGTTTTCGGCTCCAATGCCAGGTGAGCTGCTGCTCTTCACACTGGGATGTTAGCGGGTTGTGTGACTTCTGGGCGAGCCAAATGAACAGAGAGGATGCATTGGCTACGTGTGTGTGTGTGTGTGTGTGTGTGTGTGTGTGTGTGTGTGTGTGTGTGTGTGTGCATACATGGGTTTGACAGGGGGTTAGAAGCCAGGGGCCCCTCTCTCGCTCACTCTCTTTAGTGAGCGAGTGAAATACAGGCCTGGTTGTCAAGGTGACAGGCCCTGACAGCACACTCTGACTAAGCCGTCAACAGGCTTTTCACCGAGGAAACACTCACAGAAAAACACACTCAGATCTCCCTCCCTTTCTCAACAGCTCCCTCCACGCTGTATTACCTTTTCCAGAATGCACGCTTTGACCGTTTTCTCCGTTCCCCCCCCCCCAGACTGACAAGTTCATACTTTGCAGCTTTCAGAGATCCCCTTCCTTCATGCTCAGGCAAGTTTGGCCCACAGTGTGTATTTAGATTCGCCCGTGCAAAGAAACTGGGATGCTGCAATTTTACAATTCATCCAGGTGAGGGCCGGGTGCTGAGAGATGAGACAGCTAAGTGAGAAGTCGCACGGCGAAGGGAGGGAGGTGAGGATATGAGAGGTATGATGGAGGGGAAAGGGGAATATGGGGAGTGACTGAATGTAATTTATAATTATTATGTTTTGCCTTTCAGTCATTTGTATGTAGCCATGCCTGTCTGCTCCCCATCAGGCAGTCACTCTCCTTGTATCGACACTCCTTATCTCCGGCTGGTTTCCTTGGTTTGTCTGTTTGTTTGACAGCCGGGAGGTCTGCCACCATGATTTACCTGTCAAAGCCTGTCACAGACCTCTTTCTGCCCTGTAGAGACACACACACACACACACACACACACACAGAAATAAAGAGAAGTACAGTATGTATACATTCAAAGCAAATAACCATCTAAACAGTAGAAAAGGGATTCCTTCAGTAAGCTTGGAGGAAACCAGGACGTCGTTCTGTGTTACAGACGATACATAATTGTTGATTTTCAGTCTGTTCAGAGAGCACCCGGTTTCAATATATTCTACAAACGCAATCCTTTTGGCCTGGAGATTGAATATGCACCCACAACTGTCATCACAATCACCCAACACAGCGGCTTGCTGGGTTTCACTCCCTCGACCAGCTTCCAAAGAGGAGTTTATATGGGGTTGGAAAGTCGGAAAAGATTCTCCCCGCGTTCTTCCATGTTCACCCTTTTTCACTTTCACAAGGAGAAATGAAATTCCAGTCCGTTTGGCAATGAGGACTTGTAAATCACCAGCACATGGTTCAGAACCCAGATGTTGCCTCTAAAGACGGGACATGATTTCAGATCACCACCAAATAATGTATTGATTACAATTACTGCAAATTATTGTTTATTTCCCCTTTTAACCAGGTGAGAATACAGCTAAGAACAGCTAAGAATACTGAAACTAGAAGTGCAGCTCTCTGCCAGGTGTGTCTCCCTCTCCCCTCCCAAACAGACAAGCTATAATCTCACTCAATTGTCCCTCCGGGCTCCCTCACCATCAAGATTGCAGGGATTTATTCATCTCGTATCGTCCTCTTCGTCCTCTTGGTCCGTCCTTCTGGGTGCTCATCACATCAGAGCAGTTTCACATACGGATGTGAGGCCCAGGATCAATCAGATATGATGCTGATAAATAATAATAATACGACAAATTCAATCCTCCTCAATGTAGAGCAACAAATCTAGGGGATGCAGAATAACTGTATTATATGATGAACAATAAAGCCATGAGGATGAACTTACATCAACTCGGACTGAGAGAAATCTCTTTCATTTGTTTTTTTAATATGAATATTCTATTTTTAAAATATCAAATCTTTGCCAATTGCACATTAGTTGGCTTTAACACTTCCTGTGTTCACATGAAACCTCTCTAAAGGCCACCTCAGCGCCGGAGTTGAGCTATTTAGGAACTGGCTGACTGAGAGACTCCTTCATTAATCTGAGACCTCTGACAACTGTCTGTCAGCAGCTGAGGGGGATTTCCACACTTTCTGTGTCTGGTTGTGTTTGAGAACAAAACCATTCATTAGAGCGAGGCGTACATTCTGACTCGGGATCTCTCATCGCGGCTTGACGTCGAGCGTCTCTGAGCTAATTCAGGTGTTTCCCTCTGAGCCGCACGCTCATGCATTTAAGGGCAGACGGCCACACAGTTGCAAGCATTCACACTGTGTAAGTAAACAATCATCACTGAATCACTTTTAAATACAGGCCTCAAACATTTGCTAACCTGTCTGCACAATCCGCCGAGAGTAAACACTCGGAGAGGATAGGAAAACAAGTGGATACACAAAAGCTGATGATGTAAAGAGCAAACGCTGACATGCTGTCATTCCATCCACAGTTTACCAATAGCTGCTGATGATAGACAAGTGTTGATGCCGGTCTGCAAGTTTAATTAGAGTTAGACTAGTGTGCGAAAATGACAAGAATCTGTAATAATGTTTTCATCCACTTGGGGGCAGAGCAACAAGCTGTAAAGACAAACAAAATAATGCCTTAGAAGGTAGATCGCATTACATGTTTATACATCAAGCAGACACAGAGCCGTGTTTCTGGCCACCTGATTAATTTTAGTCCAATATTTATTCAATAATTACTCCGATAATTCCAATACTGGTCTCATCCAACTCCTGAAGGGAACCATACGGCTCTTTGGCTGTTAATGTTCCACTGTGTTCTCCAGCTAGTTGCTGAATGTGTCTGCTGTCTGATGCAGGTAATGTTACCTGAGTTTATCAGAGCCTCTTCACTGAAAACAGCTGCCTGCGATGATGATGATGTTGATGATGATGATGATGATGATGATGATGATGAACTAAAACAGTTAAAGCAATGTTATTGGCTGTAAAACAAGGAACTGAAAGATACCGACAAACCTCAGGGGAAAATTTATTAATTGTAAATATTAACATATTGATTAGAGCAGCTTTAATCACTTATTTAACGATAACAATGTGTCAATGCAAAAACAATATGTAAGAAGCATGACTCTGATTGCATGATCATCATGCTTTATTTCTCTTTGTTAGCAACTGTTTGCTAACAAGTTTGCGATATCAGCTTAAAAGGTGGTGATGTGTCAGTGTTGTGTAATTTGTTTCTGTGGCCACCAGGGGGCCAAAACAAATCAGTTATTGCAGGTTTAAGGAAACCTTTTGGGACTGTTACAGAGATGAAACATGCTAAATATAAGACGACGACCCAATAAGTGTGATCAGTTGGGTGATGATGTGGGGAACATGGATAATTCTTGCCCCTTTAAATTAAAGCCACACACAAAACATGTGTAATAAGTGGCAGATATGATGTGTAAATTGGAAATTGCCTGGTTATATATGTATATATATATATATATATATATATATATATATATATATATATTATATATATATATATATATTTATACTGTCTATGCTTGTGTTTGTCATTGTGGGTTTGTTTCCATGTGGGTTCAATGCCCCAGTTGCAAATCCCAAACTTAGATTCCTGAGATGCTCTCTCATTCTGGCTGCTTTACTGTCATGCTATTGCATGTCATGACTTCACTGCATGAATATTCACCGTTCTCAAGCACAGGCCGGTCATAGCTAGAGAGAGATCTGTATCTCCTGCAATCTACCACACTTCTGAGCTCAAACGATGCCAGATGAAACGTTCCAAGCACACACACACACACACACACGAGAGGAATCTATAGTTAAAAGCTGTCTTTGTTTCATTTTCCGCCGCATGATAAATGGCCGACGTTGTGTTCCACTGTGTGTGCATCTGTGCTTGCATGGTATATGTATAGATGTTTGCATGCATCCACTCTGCCTCCCGAACCGTGGACTCCCCCCGCTGCTGTAGCAGTTGCTCTCTCCCCTATCGTCATTGTTGCTCAGAAATACAGCACACGTGTTCTCATTCCCAGTGTAGGAGGTTCAGGGCGGCCTCACACGCCTCATTCAGGCGCCGCCTCTATTGTGTCGGCTCACGTCAAGAAGCGCATCATCTTCATATTTTCATACTATGAATTCTAATATTATGCTGATTTCAGTCTGGCGTCCTGCTGTATTATGGGACCTGTATGGGTCCTGGAGGTACAGGGGGTCCCATCTCCCACTCACTCTCACCAAGAGCAGATGGCCCTGGCTGGGCTGGGCACCGTGAATGAGCCCCTATTGTCTCTGGATGTAGCGTAGCCTCCTAGCCCAGATGGCATCTGTACCTTTTGTGTCCATGGTGACTTTCCGCAGAGTGACACAGTGAATGTGTGTGAATGCTGTCTACTCCAGTGGGTGGTGGCCCTCTGCTCGCTTTCATTAGCTTCCCTCTCTCTCCCTGTGTCTCTTTGTACTCCCACTCTCTTGTTTCTCAATGTGTTGATTCAGTTCACTTTAAATGGGCTTTACTGACATGGAGGTTTACAAACACTGTTGCAAAAGCAAATATATAAATATATGTTGACAGAAGAGCTTATACTCATATGTGGCCAGAAACATGTGGACTAAGAAACGATGTGGCCTGGGAGGGCAGGCCAGTCAAGTATCCAAATTGTTGGCATGCAGCTGTAAATATAACATGAATTGGAACTAAGGGAGCATCAAACCTAAAAACAACAGCTCAGGCCAAAGGCACACAACATTTTTGTTCAATTCCAGGGACCTCTACTGTTTAAAATGTCGTTATATTTGCAGTTACTGACCAGTTTAAACTCTTTAATACAAAATATGCATATCTGATTTTTTTCCACCATTAAATGCATCAAAGTTCACATTTGTACTTGCAAAGAGTAATCTGACACAACTCTCAACTCAAGGTCCACTTCCTCGTCTTTGGAAGCTTTCAACAGTTCTTTTCAGTCGTCATGGATAACGCGTTCATTGTTTTTTTGTTTTGTTCTTTTATGACAAAAATGGCTCACTGATTTAGACCATGTGATGGAGTTGAAAGCACAAGAAAGAAATCCATTAAGTGCACCTTGAGCTGAGGTTGTTTTGTCCAAATAATCACATAGTTTGCAGTAATGGAGAGAAACATTAAAAGTGGGCAAACCAAGATATGTGGTTAATGATGATCACGGGGCAAAATACACTCGTTATGATGTGACTTCATTATTCCACTGGCAATAATGTTGCTCTCCTTTGTCTCCAAAGCGGAATAATGTCAGCCCATGTTATTTATTGGTTCCTTTATTAGGAGACACTAATAGCTAATCCTCCTTCTGTGTGTGAGTATGTGCATTTGTCTCTGTGCCGCCCCGAAACATGCTGTTTTGTTTAAGGGGCTTTGTGGAATTCGGTATTTGTGGTGGTGGTTGCTTGTTTTGCTGTTTAAAGCTGAACGGTTTCCCATGCTCGGGCTTAATGTCTCAGATCACACACGCATGCACGCACATATGCATGCACACGCACGCAGACGTCGCCTGAGAGCAATATGGGATTTAGGATTTAGGTGGTGAAGGCACTGAGGGATTATAGTGGTGATCTGACTATGTAAGTATGTGACGACTGAGAGAGATGCCATTCAAATTGCATAAAGTGCATAAGTGTGTGTGTGTGTGTGTGTGTGTGTGTGTGTGTGTGTGTGTGTGTGTGTGCATGCATCCCTCTTGTGTCATCTTCACCAAACTGCAAAAAGTCGCATCAGTGCACCACCTCGCTGCTCCGCTCATTTCCATGTAACAGCTAATTTACTGCTCAGATCAAGTCTAATGTCTAATGAATCTACACGTCTTTGCTAACACAGGACTTGGATGACCCTTACACACACACACACACACACACACACACACACAATGCACAAATCACAGGTAGCGTGCAACGACCTCGTCACAGGCAGGCATCATCGGTGCCCTCGGGGGCCTCCACATCACGATGCCAGGCTTCAGAGCGTTGGCTTAACCCCCGTCAGAGACAGTCTGCCTGGCTGCCCGGCAGGCTGGCACTTCAGCAGACTGTATTTACAGAAACCTCTGGAAGAAAAGGATCTGATTACCGGGAAGAATATATACAACGCATCAATCAGCCGGGTGGGAGAGAGACAACGAGAGACAGAGAGAGAGAGACAGAGAGAGGGAGAGAGAAAGAGAGTGGAGAATGGTTCAATGCTGTGGTTTTATTGGTGCTCTTAAACCTTTACACACACACACACACACACACACACACACACAAGGGGATGTGGGCCCAGAGAGAAGTCTGGTGTTTTAGTTTCAATCTTCCCTTCAGCCCAGATCAAGTACACCAGTCGGCAACTAAAGATGATGTCACTATCTCACAGCTGTCCCCACCACTCAGTGCTGCAATACACTCTTTCTGCGTGTGTGTGTATGTGTGTGTGTGTGTGTGTGTGTGTGTGTGTGTGTGTGTGTGTGTGTTGTGTGTGTGTGTGTGAAAAGCTCTGCTGAGGTCAAATAGGATTCTCTCCCTGTCTCCCTCTCCTTAATTCTGTCTTCTTTCAAAACTCTAGGGATCCTACAGGCCGTGTTGAAAGCTATGGCGATGGATCAAGTTTCCTCTGTATGTATCCAAGACCCACACACACACACACACACACACACACACACACTCATACATTTTGTATTCTCCAATTCGAGCTGCCGGGAATGGCATGAGGAGAGAGTGGGAAAGGGAGGGGAGATGAAGGGAAAGTGGGGATGCTTTTACAGGAGAACCGTCACAAACCATCAGAGGATAACAATGTTTTATTCACACATAACCTGCCACACACACACACACACAGACGTACACACTGAGCTGGTGCCTATATGGAAACTCAATATGGACCATGTCGTAAATAGTTGTTCTGTTTTGGAAAACATGAATCTTGTCGGTTTTTAAGCATTTTACTGGAGGTGGCCAAATGATTTGCCAATACGATCCTGGTGATACATTTTGATAATGATAAAAAGATAACTATTCAAATTAAAACACATTTAACATTTCTAATTTTCTCTAATGCAAAAACAAATACTTTTTTCTATTTCAGATGACAATTGCTTTATTTTTTTTTTTATTTTTTGTCTGTTTATTTATTTTCTGTAAAGGGTTCAGAAAAAATATTATTATTTCCAATTAAGCTATTTTTAATCCCCAAAGCCTGTGTGTTATTACTATTTAAATATACAGCATATATATAATATTTTCAATAAAGCATAATATAATTTGAGAAATATCTTTCAAATACCAAACAATGAGGCATCAAATATATCACATGCATAAAAATCACACCCTAACACCACAGCATAACGGCCCACTTAATAAAGTATAACTACTGTATGCTCTTAATTCATGGAGGTTAACGCGTCGGAGGTTAAAAGCTTCCTGGAAGTGAAACATGAGTGTTCATACAGTAACCGAAAGCAGCTAAGTGCATTGCACTTCAATACAAGCCCTTTTCTGAATGGAGGACTTTTAAAGGGCTGTTGTATTTAATATCTGATTGAATTAATTTCCCCAACACTACAGCATGTACTGGATGTCCATGGAAACGCTGGGGGAACTTGGGCATGGCATAACGCAAACTAAACACATATTTGGCATTACATGATTTTTGTGTAATCACAACACAATTTTCAAATAAAACAGTTCCATATCTTAATCAAAGCGACGGGCCTTTTCCTTTGAACTGTTGAATCAGACCTCCAGAAAATCAGTGTTTCTGCACATGAACACGACACAGAGACACGTTGAGATCAACAAAATAACAATGATTAATCAAAGGCTGGAATTTCTTAATTTCATGTTTTTGCCGAGCCCCACAGCACGCAACATAAAGCGGGCGGTAAATGAATCAAGGCGGCGCATGCTTCCTGTCTCTGACTCACTGTATGAAAGTCCCATGTATTCAATTAGCGATAATGTTGAACAGTCCCATCTCCATCATTATGGTTACACTGGACGTAAACCATTCTTAAATTCTTCTGTTCTATTTTTACTACGGTCCGTCTCTTTCTGTGTGGCAAATTACAAGTGGCTTGAATGAGACTAAAAATATTTCACGGGTAAAAACAGATCAGATTGTTCCCTTATTCCCCCGTCCCTCTCTCCATGCTTTTGCTTTAAGCGCCGTGCGGGGTTCAGCTGCGTGGTGGAGAGAGGTTGGAGGTCACAGTGTAGCTCTCTGTGTGGATGTCTCGGATGACCTTTGACCTTCTCCGACCTGCTGAGCAGCAGTCAACCTGGCAGTCCAACTGGGAGCGGAGAGAAGGACAAGAGGTCAGGAGAAATGTGAGAGAGAGAGAGAGCGTTTTCTCAGCCTCTTTCTTCACTCACAACTTCATTTTCATCCTCCCCTCTCTATTATAGGTGTATATTTAGCATAACTACTACCTACGAAATCTAAGCCTTTAGCAATGAGAGTGAAATAAACATGCTTATTTTCTCACTGATGGGATTTTTGCACCAGAGGTTTTCAGGAACCATGATCACGAAACTCAACGCATAAATGTCTGTAAATCAAGTAAAGAAAATCAACAAAATTGCTTTTTTCTGCTGTTTTCTTTTCCGTGTTTATTTGTTATTTTTACACGATCCCTATTTTCTTCGGTAATGTACGCATTTTTTGTTGTTTTCATCATCCATAGCACATCTACTACCTCTATTTCTTTCAGTGCAGTATATTTCAGTTGAAGCTTAATCGCTCATCTTCTCCACCCTCTACGTGTTATTTATCTCTTTGCACTTGAACGGACCTTCAGCACTTACGTTTTGGGAAAAGGAATATATCTTACAATAAAAACATAAGGCAAAACATATGCTTTGGCAGATTTTTTTGAACCAAGCCTTCTCACATAAACAAACACACACACACACACACACACACACACACACACAGAGCCCTCACCAAGGGGCCCTTTTCCTCCCCTCATCCATCCCATCCTCCACCTCCCCTCTCTCATCAAGGATCATTTGATCAGTTTCCTGTCTGCCTCTTCTGGTTTTTCCTCTCCATCTCTGATTGGTGAATTTCTACAAGTCTCTGATTGGCCAGTGATTTCAGCTCCTCCTCTTGTTAATAATCATGAAAACACCTCCCCTTTTTGGAGTCCCGCCTCTTCTTGTGTGCTCCTCCTCCTCTACACTTGGAAAACAATGAGGTTAGAGTGCCTCCTGGTGGACGACATGTTTTACAATATTCACCATCCTGTTGAAAGACTCAGATTATTCTGCACTAAATACAACAAATAATGAATTTCCTTAAGAAAAGTCCTGAAACTGACTTGATTGTATAAAAATGTAAAATGTAAAAGGTTAAAGGCGCTCTTAAAAACAAATCTATAAACTCTGACACTGGATGTGATTGTCCAAACTTGTGTAAAATGTGACAGAACTCAGAGGGCAAACACATTCAATTTAAAGAAAGTTACAGCTAAATGAAACGCCTGAGAGAAGTGGTATTTAGGGTGATCTTTGCCTTCAGGACTGTTGAAAGATCCCTTAAAATGCTGTCACACATAACAAAGCAGGTTTCAACATATAGCATTCAACAAAAAACAAAATTACATTTTTTTACTTGGCATATGATCATGTGTTATTCAGACTTATTAACTGGCCCACGGTATCATTGGTTAATTTAAATAAAAATGAATTATATAGAGTATATTTAAGTTAAGTCTAGTTTATATTTTCTGCACATGGAGCTGTATACCAAGGTGCCGTGTAGCAAATAACAAAATGCATGAAATCGGGTTAAAATAATTTCTTCTAAATGTCAACTTTTCAGGAACTATAAGACAAATGTCCTGGATATAGTCCAAGTACGATCCAACATGTAGAGCAGTTAATTAGCTTGCAGTGATTCTAAATTGTCTAACTCAATGGGGAAATATAAAATCCTTAATATTAATTAAAGAAGTGAAAATGCCACCGGTTTGGAAATGTAAATCATATAAAAATGACACTTTCACCAAACAGTGATGAACTGTGAAGACTTGTGAAAATCTACACTTTTCTCACAGTCAACGAATGAAAAGAACAAAACATAAAACAACATTTTGATCCTAACTGTGTAAACCTGATACAACAGGTTTATTGTCATCTTTCTGGTTTATTGTAGTTTATTTTGAGACAATCCCAATCCTGGGTTTAAAAACGGAAGTATAACAGAATGAGTAAGTTGGAAAGTTAGACCGACACTTTGTTCTTTTCTTGAAACTTGTTTAGTAAAAATATGAAATATTGCCAGCCTCATCTTTTAAGTAATATAATGTCCTATCTGTTTTTTGTACAGCTTTACTACCCACGACAAGAAGGAAAGTAATCAGGATAATTTATCGTCTTTTCCTGAGATGCTTTTAGTTGGAGGGCAGGAAATACCCAGGCCTCTGCATGTATGGCAGGTTAAATCCTTCAACATCAAAGTTTCTGAGGAAAGAAAGTTGCATCTCTTCCTGTCTTTCTGTCTGTCTCCTGAACCTCCTATAGGCCTCGAAGTTTTGATTTGGTTACTTCTTCTATTGGATGTGGTCACGTGAGAGACACGAATCCATCATCATCATCTGCCACAGCAGCACAGCACAGAATTACACCAGCCACACACACACACACAGAGGTAGGAGCCCGTGTGTCCGTCTGCCCGGCGTCCCATACATCATAATGCCGTGGTCCTGCAGAAATGGGTGTGATCATTGATAAAACTATAACCTGTCACAGGGGCTTGATGAATGCGTCTCCTCGCTGAGTGTATGGGCATGTAAAGTGTTGTGATGATGACCCGGCTGATGTCTAAGTGAGGGGAAAGATAAAACTCCACGTAAATCAGCTCAACGGAGGGACAACAGCACATTCCCACAAATCATCCCGGGGGTCTGAGGCCGTCCTGGTCCTGGACAGGAATTCTGGGAAAGCTGCCAGATGACCGAGTGAGAGACAGGTGAGGATCAATGATTTCATTGGGGCCTGTTTCATTCTGCTTCCTGTTTCTGCCTCTTCCTTGGGTGCATCTCATGTTTTGTTTTTCTTTTCTTTGCCTCTTTGTCAGTCTTCATGCATGTAGTTGAATAAATGTGCTGGAGTTCCCCAAAATAAATAAAATAATAGGACAGATAATAGGAGAGATGAACATCTCAGGAAATTCTACATCTCGTACAATTTCTGTAAAATATGGGTGCAAAGTAAGTCAAAAGCATGTTATATATGGGATTTCCAGGGTGTATTAAATCAAACCTGCAGGGCAGTATTTCTATCAAAGAAGCAGCGTCTGTTTTCAGGCAAGTGGACAAGCCTAGGAGAAGGGGAGGGTGGGGGGTTGGAGGCCCGAGAGCAAGAAAATGGAAAGATGAAAAGGCCGCCGGGGTGGTGAGGGATGCACATTAAAAACATTAAGAAGAGAGAATTACAGTGTTGGAGAACAAGGTCTTGGAGGGAGTGCTCGCTGAAAGAACAAAGGGAGAGCTGGAGGTAGAGGAAACCCACTGCGGATAAGACTCTGGATAAGTGTCAGAGACAGGATCGTAAATCCCGAACCCCATAGTCTGCAGGCTGGGGCCGGGGTCAGGGAGGGGGAGCACAAAGAGGAGGGCTGGGGATAGGTGGGAGGTAAATGATAATACTGTAGTTGACTGAAGCCGTAGCCATAAAAACATCTTAAGGTTGTCACTGAATCACTGGAAACAGATGCGATCGGAATACTTTTTACGGTGAGATCCTTCGGGGGTTATGACGCATGGATCAAATTAAAGTTCCCCGTGGGTTGTCATTATCACAACGCATCTCGCACCAGGCATTCCTCACATTCTGTCTGAGTCATTGTGTGCATCTAAACACACCATCGACACGTTCGTCGTCCTCCCCGGGTTGCAAATACTTGTCCGACGGTTGCTAGATACAGCTGTGTCGTGAAGTGCAGTTCTGGCAAACAAAAGAAGGGTGAAATACCATTTGTCGTTAGGTTTGCTGCTTAATAGCACCAATAAGACAACACAGGATAGGAGCCCACTAATAGAATATGTATTGTGATATTTAATGTCTTCTGAGAACTTTATCAAAACAAGCCTGACATCAGGGTTATCTCTTGGACTTGGTGTCTAATAGAAAGCTATAATGCATTACACTCTGGGGGAGTGGAGTTGATGAAGGTGTTTACCAGGCATGGAGGCTCTAATGAAAAAAAGGTAATGGAGTTCAGTGATGGGAAATGAAGGATCCAGTGTTTTTGGTACTTAGTGACAGAATACTTCGGCCTACTTCAGATCAGCTTTAATGGCCATGTGGTGTATATTTGGAGGATATCTGTGCTTCTCTTCCCATTGTAACCCTTGTGAATGATATGTGGCGTTCTTGATTAACTGTGACCAAAAAACACAATGGAGATGTTAAAGCACCAATTTACAACATGTGCCAAATGAAATAATGACTACAAAGATTGTTAGATTATAATTGCTATATTTCCACATTGTGACCTTATACGCCACAAGACATGAAATAGGTTAGAAGTTACATTTTGACAATATCTTTCTTTATTTTAACAAATTCAAAGGGAAATAGAGGATGGAAGTGAATGCATGATATAACTGGGAGCTTAATGTCCGAGAAGATGAAGGAAAGACGACGACACATTCACTTGTGTAACTGTCTCTTTGAATGCTTTCAATGCTGCCTGCCACATATAAATGTCTTCCTAATTGTCAGTCTGGATATAATTAGCGAAGTATGGAGCGAAGACAATGTACAGCATCTATAGAATTAAACATCACATCTATTGGATGTGAATGGTGCTGCTTGCTTATAGTTTGGTTTCCCTGTGATCTTCTCTGGCAAATGAAATGCCCACTGGTTCATTCATCAGCCCAATTAGGACAAATATTCCTCAGAGCTGGATGAATACTCAGACAGGAATTTGCTCAGTTGGAAATAGCCTGTGGTTGAAGGTATATGTCCATGTGTGTGGGAGGGTCATTCAGGACAGGTGACGTGTGTTTTCAGGGGTCTTTAATAACAGCGTGGTCAACAGGAAACAAGGTGTCCTGGTGCTGTCCTGATAGAACATGTCTCCCACTGTAAACGTGTTGACCAAGAGGTTTCTGTCAGCGCTGCTGATGCTGGGGGGTCTTGCAGGGGCAGCGGGGTCTGACTTCTACAGGAAATCACTCCACAGGGATACGACTTTGCAGAGCAGCAATGATGGAAGACACGCTGTGAGGAAACAGCCCCGCCAACAGGTAAAATGTATTTAACTGGAGATTATTCCATCAGAAAGATAGATTTGTCTCCTCCACAGCTGGAAAATGTAGTCAATTAATTGATCAGTCAATTAGGCTTTAAAAAAGTGTAGTTTGTATACATTTATTCGTCATGTATGACTGGAAATTGAATATTTGGGGATGCTGGTTAGATAAAACAGACCATCTGAAAAAACAACATTGTTCACAATTTGCTGACATTTTATGAACAATATCTGCAGACTTTCCTTGAGTTCTGTTCCATAGTTGTCATGAGCATAAAAGTATAAATAACTAAAGTTATTTGTCATACTGCCACAGATAATTTTACAAGAAGCATGGAAGTTACCAGTCATGTTCACGGGGGCTTTGTGTCTTTAGTACCATGCATCAAATCTGTTATCACATTTACTCATTTTTGCTCTACATTATTGTAGAGCAACAGTAAATGCATCATCGCTTTTTATTTAATTTAATTTGAAAATGTTTACAATTACTGTTATGTTATATGAAGTAATAACATTAACTGACTAATCGATTACTTGACTAATCCTCTCAGTTCTTGCAAAAAAAACATTACTAAACAATATTCTTTATTCTTTTCTTTAAGACAAAAAGTGAAGTCCTCAGGAGTTTGGATCTCGAGAGCTTCAACGTGCACGTGACTCCCAGCACCAGCAAGCTCAGCCTCCCCAACATCATCAGGCTCTACCCGCCCACCGCCAAACCTTTGCATCTGGAAGCCAACTTGCCCATGCGCTTCGGACGGGAGAGTATTCCTGACGACGACAGAGACCCAAACTCCACCCCCAACATGCCCCAGAGGTTTGGCCGGTCCTGGGAGGTGATTCGGATGTGTGCCGAGTGCCCTGATGTCCAAGAAGCACCAAGCCCAGCGATGGGTCGGAGCTTTGGGAGAAGCCGTCCGTACTGGAGCCTTCTTAATACTCTGGTCAATGCACAGTTATTAAACACTGACTTGCACTGGTAGGCAAATCTTAATCCTTCATTTACCATTAAATGTAACATCTACACGTTTTGTTTGTTATAAATAACACATAACTATGTATTCTCTGCCAACAGGACTGAAGATTTTGACTTTACAAGCAGCTCCGAGGAGGTGGAGATAGAAGAGAAGACCTTTAGAGGATAGCAGAGGATTAAATAGGCCAACAATGTAAATGTCAGCATATAGTGTTTTTACTGTTAAGACAAAACATCAAAGTGAGTTGAAATATTTAAATGCATGCATCCCTTTAAATAAATGTATGTTATTGTGACAGTGGTTTGGGTTGATATTTATACTCTTTACTTTTAATGGATAAACATACAATCTAAAGACGTTAGCATCATATTGGACAGTGTTTTGATGATGGTTCTGGTCCTTGAAGCACCAAACCAGCGACCAGGACCAGAGAGCACACTCCTTATCTTTATCAACTCCTGATATCGAAAATTAGAATTAAACATTAATTGTGAAAAGCACTAAGATTAGTGGGGGAAATAAGGGGCTTATAAAATAAAACTTTTTTATTTATTTATTATTCTGTTATACAGTCAACACAATCCCAGTTCTAACTGCTGATAGAAGCCATGAAATGTAAGGTAGTGGTAGTGAAGCTGCCACACCATAAAAATAATGGGGAAGGACTCTGTGAGAACAGGGATTGACCACTAGAGGGATCCAAACACCAAGCCAAAGCATCCACATTGAGCTCACAACCAAACCAACACAGAGGGTTCAAATTACAGGCTGCAAAAGCATCGTCTTCATCTTTGTAGAGGTAAATAAGAGAGGTAAACAAAGGTGCCAGGTCCCTTTCAGTTCCTCATGTCTACGTCATGTTCCTGTCCATCCACTGTCCTTACTGTCCTGGAGACAGTGCTGGCTCACTAGAATGGCTTATTAAAACACCTAAATAGAGGAAGCATCACGAGAATGTTGTAGACCTTTTCAAACTTGACAACGTGAACTTTCTAAATGAGCTCCCTTTGTATTTCCCATGTAAAGATGTAGTCTGTGGGTCCGGTTTCTCCAGCAGGGCAGGGCACTGGATGCCAGTGAGACTTCAGGGACACAAAGAAAACCGTGGAGAAACTAGTTCTACTGCTGCAAACCACAAGACTGTCACTCAGTCATGCGTGACCACATCATAAAGGGGTTATGAATATAGATAAAATAATTCCCTCCAAAGTAAAAGTCACCCATTCTAACTTGTTATCAATAAACCATCTTATTTTAATACAAATGTATGAATTTGAATCATAAACACACCTCACCTGCCCTTGGAAGGTAAATGGGCGTGGCCCACATACCATAGCTGCGTCTTCCTCCCCGGGTTGCGCAATCTGTTTTATCGCAGTTTACAGACCGCTCCCTTCCTACAATTTGAGCGCTTTTCCTTTAAAATCTGCTCCCGAAGCAGCCAGTTTACAAGTGGAAACAGCTGGAAACGTGAAGCTGGCGAACAACACCAACAGTGTCAGAGTTTGAAACGACGAGAGGACTTGAACTACACAAACCCGTCAGGAAGCCTAAGGTGAGGCTTATCTTATTGTTATTGTTCTGTTTTCAGTCTCCTCTTCGGGCGAAAACGTGACGTCTGCTGTGTTTACCTACTTAACTGGTGAATGACGCACTTTGTCTTATAGTTAACATTTGGATAATTATGTTATCAGAGACATATTTGGGCGTCCAGGTTGGCGGCTTAACAGTCTGATCTTCAGCCTAACGTTACGTCACACTTCTGTTTTTAAACCTCTCAGCTTCTTTCTGTAGCCTGCAGAACAACCGAACTAGTTCTTTAACAACAACCCGGAAGTGTGGGGGTTGGACTTAACCACTCATCTGTTCCAGAAATACTTTCACAGTTGTGTTTCATTTCGGTGAGATCCTGATCATATCATGAGTGATAGCCCGTGACTGACTGGGACACACACTGGTTGCCATCTTTTCCGGCTGCAGGTCATCATGGGGGATGTCGCCAAAGGGAAGAAGCTGTTTGTGCAGAGATGCTCCCAGTGTCACACGGTGGAGGAGGGGGGACGCCACAAGCAGGGACCCAACCTGTGGGGTCTGTTTGGCAGGAAGACGGGAAAGGCACCTGGCTTCTCCTACACACAAGCCAACATTGATAAAGGTATGGATCGCTATGAGTTCACGTCAACCAGTTTTATTGTTTCTAACTATTTCTAAGATGTTTTGCATTTGCAATGTTGCTTTCTTTCTTTTTTCTGAAAAACTGGTCCACTTTTACCTGTCGTGGAGGGGTAACCATGGTAACCTCTGCTGCATGGACAACCAGATTTAAAGGGAAGCGAAGGGGAGTTTGCAATCCTCCATTCCTCCATTAGCGCCTTATTTAAGCAGAAAGATTAATCTTGTGCTTGTGCATGCCTGAGAAAACTTTACTTGCAAAGTGGCAAATGCAGATGTTAGATGTTTTAGTATCCAGCTGCATTCTCTTTAACACCCCCCCCCCCCCCCCCAAATTGAAAGAAATGTATGGATTTTAGCTGAGAATCAAATATCAAAGACGGTAGTTCTTCCCGTGAATAACAAATGTGCATCTGCGTGTTTAGAAATGCTTTTTGTCCGTTATTGCAGCAGAGATTTGTCATATATAATGTGTGTGTGTGTGTGTGTGTGTGTTTTAGGTATCATATGGGATGAGGACACTCTAAATGTATACCTTGAAAACCCTAAGAAGTACATCCCTGGTACCAAGATGATCTTCGCTGGACTCAGAAAGAAAAATGACAGAAAGGCTATTATCGCCTATTTAAAGGACGCCACCTCGTAATGAACACACAACACACACATGACATGCAGCTGTGGACAGACGCATTACAGTGTAGGAAAAAAACATTGTGTTCTTTGTTTTAATTTTGAGTTCACGATTTACAATAGTTTTTAAAATTGCTATAACCGCATTACAATACAACATGGCTGCCACTGTTCTTGTGTGTTCTTGTTAATTATTATGAGTCAGGCTTCGTGCACCTTGTGGGTTTTCCAGATATTTCTCAGTCAATGCTTCTTAACGATGCAGCCTTCCTTTGGGATTTCCTGAAAAAAATTGTTTTGTTTACCAATTTCTTTTCACTAGTGCTTGCACAGAAACTTCATGCTGCAGTTTGCCACTTTAACTCTCAGTGCACTGTTGTTCGCTGTTTTTTTAAGAATTTATATTCCCATTATGTTATGTTTACTACTTTTTTTCTTCTTCTTTTTCTGTTGTATAGCGTTCTTCTACAGGTAGACATAGTGTTTGTGTGAAATGGTGCTGGACTGTCTACCTTATTCCCTGTGGTATGACTTCTAATGTTATGAAGTTGCACTTTAGTTAGTTGTTTTGTATTCATACATTTTCTAAATGTATTTTACTTGCGAACAGTAAGGTCAAACAAGGTTGTCATTTACATGTTAACCAAAAAAACTCTTATTTTTGGGATTAAAGTCATATAATAAAGAGCGGTTGGAGATGGTGAATCCGAGTGTGTACGTTCTTCATAGTGAGTTACTGTTTTATACTCTGTTTACACGTTAACCTTGAGTAGAGAAAAAGGGTGCTGCCATACGATATGACAATACAACATTCAATACAATAATTCAATACAATATAATTATCAGTGGGCCATTGTTACCACAGTTATTGTTTCCTTCACGAAAGCATCCTAAACAGCAGCATCATGGAGTTCCACTGCCTCCAAATCGTCCTGCTGACGATGTGATGCAAAAGAGACGTCATTGTTGGCATCATGACGTTGCTCCAAAGCATCTTAAATGGCTGCAGGCTCCAGCGCCTCCAAAAAAACCCAACAAGAAACGTATGCGTCGTAGGAGAGACGTAGACACAGTAAGAAGGTCTGGGGTCTGTCCCAGATGTTGTCTGTGTTGAGTTTCCATGTTCTCTTGTGTGGGTTTTCGCCGGGTGCTCCGGTTTCCTCCCATTAAAAAAAAAAAACAAGAGACGTGGGAGTTAAAAGAAGTCACCATTAATCCAGAAATGTTGCATTTTCTTGTTTGGAGCATGAGATTGCTCTGAAGCGACCTAAACAGAGATATAAATGTATAAAGATATGTATATCTTTATCTCTCTATGTATATGTATATGTATGTGCAATCGACTGTAAAAGCACAGCAATGCTGCCGGTGCTCACCCCGTGGGGCGGGGTCTGGGTATGGGAGCTAAATACGTAGCGGCCTGGTCCCCTGACTGTCGGGCATAGGTGAGCATTTGCAAGCAGCTGGGTGTTATGTTGTCAAGTGATGTGCTGTTTTGTGATATTGTTTATGTCTCAGTAAGACTGCATTTGAAGAAAGTTGCCAGTCATATTTCAATGTTTTTGGAAAAAAACAAAATCACATTGGTATTTGTCTCTTGAAAAAGACCCATCATCAATTGCCTAACAAATACAAGTTGAAGAAACTCTTACCAGATGAAAATTAATGAAAGAGAAGAGCTAATGCTGCAAGTTGGACAGCCGAGCCCTCTTTCTCATCCATAGGCAGAAAGGCCGGATGATGCAGAAGTGGTAGGAGAATAAAATTAGGCCGATATGACAATTTGGCCAAAAAATATGAACTCTTACCAGATGAAAATGAATCAAAGAGAAGAGCCAGTGCTGCAAGTTGGACAGCTGAGCCCTCTTTCTCATGCATAGGCAGAAAACAGGATGATGTGGCAATGGTAAGAGAATAAAATTAGGCCGACATGACAATTTGGCCAAAAAATGACTTAGGCAATCATGCTATGAGGCTAACGATACACATTACGTGACACCTGTAAAAGGAAGCAGAAAGAGAAACACCCAGCTTTGGGACGCATTGTGTTTCCTTGTTTGGATGATGACGTTGCTCCAGAGCCTCCTAAACGGCTGTATCAGGAGGTTCCAGCATCTCCAAATGGGCCAACTGACGATGTTGTGAAAAAGAGACGTCGTTGTTTGGATGATGACGTTGTATTTGTCTCTTGAAAAAGACCCATCATCAATTGCCTAAAAAATACAAGTTGAAGAAAACTGAAGAAATATGAACTCTTACCAGATGAAAATGAATCAAAGAGAAGAGCTAATGCTGCAAGTTGGACAGCTGAGCCCTCTTTCTCATCCATAGGCAGAAAAACAGGATGCTGTGGCAGTGGTAGGAGAATAAAATAAGGCCGATACGACAATTTGGCCAAAAAAAGACTTAGGCAATCATGCTATGAGGCTAACGATGCACATCACGTGACACCTGACATAAACATAGGCCTATATCTCTACTCATAAATGGTCGCTTTATCAATTTCAATGTCAAATTGACATCAATTTTTTCCTCTCCGGAAACCATCACCTTACCGCGGTGGAGAGGTTTGTGTGTCCCTATGACCCTGAGGGCTGTGTTGTCTGGAGCTTTGTGCTCCTGGTGGGGTTTCCCATGGCAAATGGGAAACCCCACCACCTCAGGTGAGGGGCCAGACTAAGAATGGTTTTGGTGATTATCTGTCAAGTATTACATATTAGTAATGTAATACTATTTATTACATAATAGTATTACATTAAAAAAAGAACCTCCTAAAAATGTAATAAATTCCCAATAATGTAAAAAGGTATTACATGAATGTAATAAGGTATTAAATTATCGCTAAAAATGTTAGCTGGTGAAGTTATTACATTATTGGGTTTTATTACATTATCAATTGAGTTAAGTGTGTTATTACATTTTCAGGAATTATTACATTATAGGGTGCTACAACCCATACCAATGACATAAAGTTATTGGCCATAATAACACGGCGGTGTCAATATGGCAAAGTGGTCCAAACTCACAAAAAGTATGGTGCCCTTCACGCCCAAAGAAAATGTTGTCCAGGACCAGGTGTTATCGAGATCTACTTCCTCACTCTTGATGGATGTTGAGGTTATATAAGTCCGATCTCCATGCTTGGTGTCTCCCACAAAGTTCACAGTAGGCTTAGTGTGGCTCAGGATCTCTGTGGTTATGAGACTGCAGACCATCAGGGACATCCACAGACATCTTAGACTTTACGAGGCTGACACAGTTCCCTGCTCAGTTTCATCTCCTGCTTCAGCTCCTCCAGGCATCTGAGGTTTTGTCTTTTTGTATTTTGCCTCCCTTTGCACGTGGAACTCCACCTTCCCCCTTTCATAGGCCTGGTTCTCATCGGATGATGGATTCCTTCACCAAAGCTCCGTGATCAGACTTGCTTTCACAGTATCACAGTCGCTATCCATGCTGCTCAAACATTTCCTCCCTGGTGGTCTCAGGGAGAGAATGAGAGAACCGTGGACTCTCCTGCAGGTCTTGTGTGTTTTCACGGCCTCGATGACATGATGTGGGATGAATATCAGGAGTTTACGGTCTTTTCTCTCTAGATGCACCTCTCCTCACCTGGATGGATGTGTTAAATCTGTCAATGAGTTTGATGAGTTATTTTGTATTTTCTGATGTTTAGATGTAATGCTATTTGACACCAACTTCTGATTTTGGGAACTGCAAAGATTTCTGGGCTTTGCCAACTTCTCCTGGAGGTTCATTAAAAACTACAGCCAGCCTAACCTCACCCACAGTCCCTTTCAAATGGTCCCCCACAGAGAGAAACTATGATGTCAGCAACAGAGAGCTTTGGGTGGTAAAACTGGCTCTGGAGGAGAGGAGACAGAGGAGACAGAGGAGAGGAGGTTGGAGGGGGCCGAGCATCCTTTCATGGTTTAGACTGATCATAAGAATCTCTCTTACATTCAAGCCTTATGGTGATTTTTTTCTGAAGATTTAACTTAACACTAGCCTATAAACCCAGTTCTAGAAACATAAAGCCTGATGCCCTCTCCTGTCAGTTAACTGGCCGATCCCAGCTGACATCGAAGGCAGGTCCCACAGGCAATTTGAGTCATCAATTAACCTATACAAACATAAAACTGCACACACCAAGAGTACTGATACCTTTTTTGTGCTTGAAAGCGTGTACATTAAGAATAAACTTCTGTTATACTTAATATTCATTGTGAACCCTGCCTTAAGAGATGCAACTTACTGAGTCATTCCGTGTCATTTCATCAAATTTCTGAAAATCTTCCCACCTGACCATCTCATAATGTCCTGAAAAAATTCAAGTACAAAGACACACTTGTTAATAGGACAAATCCAAAATATTAGGTCTTTACTGTCAAAAGTTTTTTTCATGAAACGCCTCCAGACATGGAATATCAGGGGTGTAGCTCAATGATAACCGAGTATGGTAGGTACTTAAAATGTGGCTTGTTGAAATAAAGTAGTACATTTGAAGAGTGGCTGAGCTCCCATTTTTGCAGATAAAAGATTTCTATCACTTCTGCCTCTATCTCTGGTGTTAGCTTAAACATTCTACAAAATATGGTTTCTCTTAGATTATTAGTTTCACAGATATTAAGGCTCAAAAATGGAAGTTAACACATCTTTGCCAAAATTCAGAGTCATATTCCAAAAAACTGACAACACGTATCAGGTCCAAACTTACTTTTTTTGAAAGATCATATTGTTGTTAAAATCATATTAAAAAATCGGGAGGGTTTTTTGTCTCTTTTTGTCACAGTGATTTTTTTAAATCCTGATATTGGTGGGATTTTGGTGGTCGTTTTTGCTACTGCATGTCCTAAAATCCTACTAGTAAACATCACAGCAGGGCAATTCAATTGTGTTTTTTACCATTTACCAAAGACTTACATGTGACTAAATGCTACTGATAAATTTAGCCTCATGAAAACATTAAAGTGTAGCACAGTTGTAGAGGCAATAAGTCCTTGATTGTGAGTTAAACATGCTGAAAGCAGATTTTAATGTCTTAAACCATGAACAAACATAGTATAATATTGAAGACTGTACATTTTGTCATACTTTAAGTATATAAACACCACAACCAAATCAAATAATGATCTTAATTTGAGCATAAGATTTTACACTACAGTACAAAAGTCTCATAACATTTTGTCTCTATGCTCACTATGAGGGATCACACATTTTTCATCTTTTAGATCCATTTCAGCTGACAAAGTTTGACTTCAGCTGTTTTATTTTCGCCAAAATAAAAGGAAATATGGATTTCTTCTTGAGTTCAATGCAGCTCATTACACAGCAGGATGTGATTTGTTTCGCTTCAAAATAAAAGAACGAAAAACGGAAAATGACTCGTATCCCGTTATTCGTAAAAACGGAAAACGAGAAACAGAAAACCACTCGTTAACTGATATTAGAGATTGTGTTCATGAATGGGATTCGGGGATGAAATAACAGGGCCGTTCGTCTTTTTTAATGACCCGGAAGGCGCTGTATGCTTCGAAAGCCTACCTGAGACATTTAGGGGAGCTCTAAAACACTGTTGTTCATTAACGCTCTGACAGCGTCTGACGCTCGCGTTTTGAAGTAAACCTACTGTTTTAAACTCGCACCAAAAGCGTTATGACGCGGACATAAAAGCGGTTCAAAACCGACGGGGAGAATCGGAGCCTCCGCCTCTTCGCTGCCGCCCCTCAGCTGTTGATCCTCGGTGTGACTGCCGGGGTCGGCTGCGCTCTGACCGACGGGAGCCGCTCCGTGAGTCGGTGTCCGGCTCATGGAGCCTGCTGACAACAGCGCTCAATTAACATAGTGTAGAGTCACACGGACCGGCTTTCACACTTTTCCAAAAGTGGAGCGTATGCCCATCTGGCCATCGCGAATGTAGAGTCAATTGATTTCGGGTTTAAAGTGCATTGTAACGCGCGTTACTGATATTTGTACCGAGTAAAATATTACCAGTTTTTTTTTTTTTTGTAATGCCTTACATTACCGCGTTACAGCAAAACGTAATGCATTACTTTTGTAACGCCTTACTCCCAACACTGGTAGTTAATTAATATGTATTAAATAATAGATTAATCAATACAAATTGACACAGAGTAATTCCCTAAATTTATTAAAAAAAACGAATATTACCATTTTCCCCTGGAGCAAAGGTGTGGCAGCTGCCATACCTTGCCATACCCAATTGACGCCCCTGGATGGATGGATGGGTTTTTACTATTATTTCTTCCGTGAACCAAATTATCCAGCAGATGGCGCCATTTCGCTGCTGAAGAGACATCATCTCCACTGTGGACATAAAACGTGCCAAGCGAGTGTTGCATGCAAATGTGAGTGCCGTCCCAGCTTCTCTGCGCTGAAGTCGATCCAGGAGACACAACAGTCCACGAGCCTCTGATCCAGATCCCGCAGGACTGAGCCGCCGCCGCCGCCGTGCTGCTGGCTCCACTCAGTGGCCTCTGCTGGCCATTTAACGCGGGGAGAAAACAAGGTCCTGCCTCCTCAATTGTGTTGTGATTGAGCGGCGGAGGTAGAGAAGCGGGTCGATAAGTGGATCAGATTTATTAGCGGCTTCAAGATTGGCTAACGGCACGCCAGATGACAGAGGAGCCGGTCTGGGGACGGCACACCGCGCAGTTCATTTAGCCCAGCGGAGCGCCAGACTGCGTGTCTACAAGTGCAGCGCAATTTCAAGTGGAAGGTAAGGTGCATTCAATGCCATGCATGTAGAAGACATCGCTTCCATGTAACGCCTCTTTTGTAATGCATTGAGGCATGTCTGTATACGTTTAATTAGATTGAATAGAGGCCATGTTAATGCAGATATTATTAATGACTGATTGAACACAGGATGCTCCTTTATTCTCTTTGCTTCCTGCATCCACTACCAGATTAATTATGAGTATACGGGAAATGTTTGTGTGAACGAACCTGTGACTCCCATTGTTACTATGACTTCTGAAAGTGGCAGAAGTCATAATAAGCATGAGTGCCCCCCCCCTCCGGTCTAATTCTGGCACAAGGCTGAGGGGGGGTTGGCGTACTGGAATTACAGCGGTGGCTGCATCTGCTGCAGTGTGGAGCTGCAACAAGTTTATTGTGCTAAGAGGAGAGAGAGGGAGGGGGGTAAGGAAAGGTGACAGCTGCCAGTAACTGCATTGGGCTCAGCAGAAATAGTGTGTGTGCGTGTCTGTCTGTCTGTCTGTCTGACAGCTTGTGTCCTGCTTTAGGGAGAGTAAAGCGTCAGCATGGATCTGGTCAAACTGGCCGTGTCCTTCCACGTCGTCCTGTGTGCTGCGTGGGCCCGTCACTCTTACATGGACAGCATCTTCTCAGGCCGCTCAGGTAAAACATGTGTGAGTGTAGTGTAAGGCTGACTGTCACACACAACAGGAGGAACACATCTTGCATGAACGTTGCATCACCACGGCAACCTGTCTCCCCCTCAGCTCTCAGGTTTCTGGACGAGCCGTTGACGTTTGACCCCTGTTGTCTCGCGTCGCCTCCGCCGCCGCCGCTCTTCCCTCCACCACCTCAGCTTTGGAAGCGGGGCAGCCCCGTAGGTGTTCACAAACAAACTCTCACACACACACACACACACACACACACAGGCCTGCTTGCATGAATACACTCATTTACTCACATGTGTGCTCACAGGCCGCTGATTAAAGCAGTCTTCTCTCGGATTTGATTTGAAGGATGGTGTTGGCGTTTTGGTGCCAAGTGTTTCTGGAGGAGAGGTACAGGAAAAACAAAAAACTGTGATACCCGGGTGTTCGCCTGGACCTCCAGGACCACAAGGACCCCAGGGCCCCGAAGTAAGACCCTCTTTCAAAATGCTAAACAGTATTTGAGACCTCACGTCCGGGGCTGCACCACTGCACCACTCTTCAGTCTGACATCAGACGGTGTAATGAGCCCTTTGGAGCCATTGAAAGAAATATTGTTTAATGAAAATGACCTTTTTATAGTATTGATTGTGTACCATGCTCTATCGGAATATGTGAGCTTGATTTAAATTGGGTGTCATTTTTCAGGGTCTAGGTGGATTACCTGGCATAAGAGGACCAAAAGGGGAGAAGGTTCGTGTGTTTGTCTTCATAGGTCTTGAAATATGCCTCTAATGTATTTTGCCATAGAAGCATTTGTGCGTGTGTCCTTGTGGTCCTCCCTGCTCTAATAAGAGCTGCATCTTCTCTCCCCTCATTTCTCCTTCACCAGGGGGAAATTGGACGTCCGGGGTCAAAGGTGAGCCGCTCCTCCCCTCCTGCACGTCTCCTTCTCTCGCTCGTCTCTCTCTGGCCCATCTCGCATGTCCTTGGAATAATGGGATCTGGGTTCCTCTCTCCGTCGTCCCCTCTGTGCATCCTCAATCTCTGTGATGTGATTTGTCTATTGATGTGCTCAAAATATCCTCTGCAGCTGCTAAATGGGTCATGCCGCATTAGTCTCAGTAGCCGCTCGAACCGCGCAGCAAAGCCTGATCACATCCCTGGATGTCTCCAGTCATCCTCCGGCTCCTCACCTCTCCGTCATCCCCCTCTTCTTTCCTTCTCTCTTTCCCTCCTTGCCTTGGCCTGGCTCCATTAGCCCCTCGTACTGGACTCCAGTCCTGCTGATCCAGGCTCTCCAGCACTCCACTTCTGCACTTTAATCTTCCTAAGTGCTTTTGCTCTCCATGATAAATCACTCCACACAGCAGCAGGTCCACAGTGTCTCTACAGGCTGCTTTTTTAATGACAGGCGGCTAAATGAGAGCATGCGGCTAGCATGGCAGCATCTCTGGGAAGCTCATCCAGGTGTCACAGGGATGTGAGGCTCCTGTGTATACATTTGGATCCACTGTTGCATGCAAGGTTTTGTCCTCTGTCATGTCTGATTAGGAAATGTTTATTTATGTTTATAACAAGCGTATTTAAAATTACAGTTGTAGATCATCAGCATATGTACCAAAGTGCAAAAGCAGAAATCCTTCAAAATTGAAAGAAATAGTTTGACATTTTGGAAAATGTTGTTTGCAGACTAAACCCAGCAAATAAATACTCTAAAACCTTCAGCTTGCATGGCAGTTTGATACTGCTTCAAGTAATGTGTTCGTGTCCAACAAGCCGGTGAACAACCGGCATCCTGTGATGCACAATGGCGGCTCCTCAAGAGGTTAACGTAGGTGCTACAATAGCTTCATCAGATTACGTCAACGCCACCGTAAAACTACAAATTGTAATTTCTACACTTTTTCAGCATGGATTTCGTAAAGATTAGATTGTAACCAGGCAAGCTGTTCACGCCTGTTTTCAGTATTTGTGTTAAACGAATCTAATCTAACCACCTGCTGGCAGCAGCTTCATATATTCCACGTAGACAGTCAATTTAACTCTTGGCAAGAAAGCGAAGAAGCCTGTTGAACTAATTGAAGATCAGACTGTTAACACTCAAAATAAATTGGGTCTGCTGTAAAATCCTGCATGCAATTTAAAGCAAGAGACTCTCTCAGCTTCCTGACACTTTTGCAGCAAGACGGGGCAGAGAAGGCACTGATTGCTTTTGTATTTCTGTAGGGTCGTACAGGAGCTCCAGGCCTCCCAGGGAAACAAGGACTCCCAGGATGGCCTGGTCCAGAGGGACCTGAGGTAAGTCTCATCGTATCACTCTGGGTCTACTGTCAAGAGGAATGTATATAACATATCACAAGTACAATATGAACCGTCACGTATATGTATGGTTATTTTTAGGGGGAGAAAGGTGATCCAGGACTCATGGGATTACCAGGATTGAGAGGACCACCAGGGACAAAGGTAAGGCACATCTTTACAACATCATACACACAATTATGTATATGCTTGGCAAGAAAAAAAAAATATTCCTCATGCTTCTTTTCAGGGTATGCCTGGTTACAAAGGAGAGAAGGTAAGTTCCATATTCTCACAGCGCACACATTTGTCACTCCAAAACTCCAAAATCTTCATTGGATTTCTCTCTCTGCACTTTTTTAAAGGGAGTTTATGGTGACCCTGGAGTAGCAGGACCAAAGGGTGATAAGGTTGGTGAAGAAATTTCATTTTCCTTTATTGCGGATCCTTAAATTGTGTTTGAAAATATCATGTCATGCAATTCTTTAGAGTCCATTTGGGCATGTTTTGAATATGAGCACTTCACCTCATGCTGTGTTGTAATGGACTAGAAAAAGGTGGGAAAACTCAACAGCAGTTTGCTTAATTACTGCTTGGAACCCAAAGTGGTTCATATCACTTTCTTTCGATATTTCAAGCTCTCTTGAGCCCCGTATCACGGAGACAGATTAACATTAAACAGTTCATGAGTGTCTACTCTGCTGAGATAATGGCTTTCCTCACATCAAGCTCTCGTTATGTCTCTAATTAGGGTTCCATTGGTTTGCCCGGGATGCTTGGACAGAAGGTAAGAATGGTTAAATTACGACAACAGTAAAGGATCTCATTTAAACTGATCATTCCTCAACTCCTTTCCCAGGGGGAGCAGGGACCAAATGGAGAGCAAGGACTTGCAGGGAAGAGAGGACCCACTGGACGGCCGGGGAAGAGAGGCAAACAGGTGCAGAAATTCGAGGAAGAATGATGCACATCCTCACAACATCCCTTCACCCTGGTGTGGTGCACTCTGCTCTGAGAGCGCTCGCCGGCTAATTCAAGTTACACGTCCAGCTCTAAGTATAGACTTTAGGGGCTGCAGGGTCTTTGGCATCTTAGATCTTCTCAGCCTACAGATTTGTGCACACACACCCACGCACGCACACATGTGTTTTCCATAGACCAGATTATCACAGCTATGCACGAGTGGCAGTGGCTTGTAGGTCACCTTCAGTGTGTGTGTTTTCTAATATTGGGCTGTTGCCTGGTTTGCACAGGGCACCAAGGGCCATACCGGTGCCTCTGGAGTCATGGGCCCTCAAGGGCCCCCAGGTCCAAACGGCCTTCCAGGACCACCTGGTCCACCTGCTTCGGGTACAATAACACACACTCATGCACAATCAGCCTTATATATAGTGTCGGCATGTGTGTGTTAAACCCTTCTTCTCATTATTTCTTTTGCAGGTCTCTATCTAGTAGGGGACAAGGGAGAGAAGGGTCCCGCGGGTCCACCAGGTCGCTGTGACTGTGATTCCACTCACGGAGCAAACAACGCTCCATTTGGAAGCTACACTCAACGGGGCGGCCTCAATAAAGTCCCTGCAGTAAGACCCCACTCAGCTAAAACAGCTTCCTTACAATATGTCCGTCATAATTCAGTTCATGTCGATTATTACTCGGCTTACACTTTCTCCTGTATGTGTCTGTCCAGATATTCGTGGTAAACAGTGATGAGGAGATGGAGCGTCTACGTCTAGACAACACAATAGTATTCAGGAAGGATCAGAGGGTGCTCTACTTCAAAGATAAAGATGGATGGAAACCCATACAGGTAACAACATCAGAGTGTTATGGAATTGCTGTACTGAGCAGCAACACTACAGATTTTCAAATGAGCACCAAGTTACATAAAACATTTACTTTTCCACCTAAAAAAGTGTAGTTTTAGCCTAAATACATTGCAAAATTTGTCATACCAGAGGTGGGCAACCTTAGGCACGCGTGTCACGTGCTAGCCAATAGCACACTAGCAATAAGTGTGCAGGACAGCTTTTTGAAGTGTTGAAGTGCCCTCTAATCCCAATGCCAAATTACCTCTTTTACAGCCACTGGCAGTTGCGCAGCCTGTTATTTATGGTAGTTTGATTGATCCCCCCCCCCCCCCCCTTCTTGGAGAGCCACCATACTCCGCCTTTGATTGGTTAGTACTTCTTCGCAGAATTAAGTTTATTGCTGA
Organism: Chelidonichthys spinosus; assembly: GCA_029853015.1. Lineage (NCBI taxonomy): Eukaryota > Metazoa > Chordata > Actinopteri > Perciformes > Triglidae > Chelidonichthys > Chelidonichthys spinosus. The sequence goes on along the minus strand of CM056836.1, from coordinate 13,631,815 downwards.
TGATAGATTGATGGAAGGTTGGCAGGGTTAATGATTTTGACTCGGATGCAGGGAAGGATGGGCCTTCTTCTATAGTGCGCTCATATAAAACGACAATGTCCTTACGATGGGAGAAAATGTTTTATTTTACCTCTGTGGATGGAATAGATTTCACTTTTAATGTGGTGCCATAATAAACATAATGATAATATTGCACACCGATTAACAAGAATTTAAAAAAAAATTAAAAATAGCATTTTTGTATCAAAAAGTGCCTGAAATGCCAAGTGAGCCTTTGTTTTCCTACAACTTGTCCAGCCCTTCCAGCCGTTCCAGTCCACAGAGAAAGTCCCGGACAGAGTTGGTGTGTGTGGCGACGGGAAGGTGCAGTCCCTGCATGGAGAGGAGTGTGATGATGGAAACCAGATCGTCACAGATGCTTGTCTCAGTGAGTTACATGCATCACTGTCAAGGTCGGACACAGTGTTTATAGGCCATTTTGACATATCAATGCAGGGTAATTAATTAATACCATTCGTTTTGGCACGGTTCCATTGATGTGGGCTGGGGTACTGGTATTGTGCATGCTGGCTCAATGGGATGGATGCGACACTTTATAGAATGGGACTATACTTAATTTGATCAATTACACCTTATGTCTTTATGCTGCAATGACATGTGACTGTGAAGAAAATGGTGATTACATTATCACTGTCATTGACTGGCATTTGCTTTTATGTAGGCTAATGTAACATAGTTGATCAAGAATTACCTTTTTTTAAATGATTTATGTAAGTCAAAGAGAAACTAAACAGAACTATATACTATATAATAGGTTAAGCTTGGGCTGTTTGCTGCACAAACTCCACCATGCTGTTTTACACCCAGCTGCTCACGAGATGCCCTATAGGGAACCACGCAGAGTCTGAACCCACATGAGAGAGAGAGAGGATAAAAGCAGTACACACTGTGCAACCTTTCCTTGATCTTTCATTAATCTCACCCTCTCGTCCTGCCATCGCGTCACTTCTCTCTTCCCCTCCGTTCAATTAAATTAGCGGCAAAATGCTGCATTGGCATCTCCGAAACACACCGGAGTGCCAAAGCAATCAGTAACGTCTCTCCCTTGCTCTCTCCCAACTCTGCCACCGCTACATTCTCCTCCTGTTTTCCTTTCGTCACCTCAGACTGTAAGTGGGCCTACTGTGGAGACGGCTACCGACATGACGGCATTGAGGAGTGTGACGGAAAGGACTTCGCTTATCAGACCTGCAAATCCTATCTTCCCGGGTATGTCGACCATCAGCATGCGTACAAAAACATACACTGTATGCCCATTTGTTAAGGTGCGCCTTGCTGCTATAGATCTTGCTATCTATGCCAAGAAAGCACCATGCAGTTCCTTTTTAATCAGCAGCACATTTATACTGCACCCATCCAAGGATTGTAAAGGTCACTTTTACTGTGATGTCTTTGAAACATCCAGAGATGATTGTGCATTATCTTGGGGCCACTAATGCATAATGTTTTAGATGCCTAAGTCACACAACCTGCTTGCTTTATACTCGGGCTAAGTCGATACTTTGAGAGTTGAGAAGCTTAATACTATGTAAGCTCAGGTTAAACAATGGCTACCAGCACTTCAAGCTCACTTAAGACTTTATTCCTCGTTTGTTTAATCTCTACAAAAACAAACAAATCCTGTGACTTCCTGAAACTTCACTGCCAAGAAAAAGTTCCTGCATGCAACTGCCTGCATAAACACAATTTATCATCTTAAAATCTTGTTTTTTGTTCAGATTAAACAAACAAAATATATGTTCATTAGCAAAATTAGATGTGTGTCGGCAGCCCAGCTGCTAAGTTTCCTGCTGTCTATTTTCCTAAATGTTGTGTATGCTCTAAATTGCACATGTTAAAAATACTTTTCCGTGTCTTCTGCAGGTCCTTTGGGCAGCTCAGATGCACTGACTCATGCCTCATCGATTCAACTGGTTGCAAGTATTTTACCTGAGGTGGAAAAAGTGAAGTAGAAAAAAATGGCCAGATTGCAGCTTTGCAATTCCTCTTTCTGATCATGGGGATTATACTTCCGATTTCTACCGAAGTCTCAGCCCTTAAAAAATAACTGATGGACCGAGAGAGAGAGGGTCCTGAAGGAATGTTCCTGAGCCTGCTCTGAGCCATGAAAAGTCATGGGAGTCAGCTTTGAATCGAATGTCTCCGCTGGAGGTTCAATGCTTTTACTGGCCTCAGGGAGCAGCTCCATGTTACTTTCACTCCATTGGCTGCAGCACTGTTATGGACATCGGCGATGGTGGAGAACATTTTAATGATCATATGAAATAGTTACAATGTGTATGACTTGCTGACTGTTAATGCAGAAATAAGCTGAATTTGTTCTGAATTTATTTTATAACGAGAATGAGAGAAAAAAAAGAGACAATTATATAATTAATAGTATATATATATTGTAGTGTGCAAATCAGGGGTGTGTAAATGTGTTTATTCCTGTGCATTGTATTAGGAAACGTGTATTTATGAAGTGCAATGCTGTGATGTTGCATGTAAATGTGTCTCAGTGCACAGTGGACTGCTTTAACCAGTGAATGTTCAAATACCCGACAGGAGGAAAACGAATGTCATACCGCAACAACAACGAGAGAAAACATGCTCATTTACATCACAGTTAATCCAAAAATGAATCCAGTAAGTATGATTAGTGTCTAATCTGCCTGCATGTAAAGTTCATTAAAAAAAACAGTGTACACTAATAAAGATTAGGGCCTTCAACGAGGATCTGTGAGAGGGAGTGTCTGTGGGCGGGGTTTATTTTAAGAAGAAGCAACCAATCAGGAAATCAACATGTGTATGATGAAACGTCACTGCCACGTAGAGAGGAGACCGAGTGCACGCGCATCTGTTGCTGGGAACTTGCAGCAGTTGGGTGAGCCGTCCGTCAGTTTCCTGGTTGCAGCGTGGCAGCATGCTGCTGAGCGTGCTGAGCTGGCTCCTCTCCCCGCTGCTGACGGCCGTCAGCGCGGGGAAGCTGCCCGAAGCCGACGTCCAGATAGAAGTTCAGTACAGACCGTTTCTCTGTCACCGGAAATCTAAGTACGGAGACATGCTGCTCGTGCACCAGGAGGGATACTTCGAGAATGGGACGCTGTTTTACACCAGGTACGTGTGGTGACGTGGTGGTCTAAACGGTGTGGCGGTACAGCTAGTGTCGGGGGTTCCTGCACAGTTCATAACCAGAGTTACCGTCTCACCGTGTCCGGCCATATTCACTCTCCTTCACTGCACTGTTTAAACCACGGAATGCTGTTTTGCTTTGCACTTCCGGCGTGCACGCGTGTCCAATCTCCTTGGTGACGCGTCTGTCCATTAGGTTGGGTCACGTGACACATTTTTCAAGGGTCAGTTCAGCCAAATGGGAAGAACATATTCTCTCTTACCTCTAGTGCTTACCTTTTATGTGACAAACGTCATGAGATATTAATATCAGAATAGTAAAATATGGCATTTGAAAACTTCAACATCTAAAGAAAAACAGCTGTGAATATTTCTGTGAATTGAGTTTAGTCTAATGAAGAATTAGTAGTAATCTGTAGTTTGATTAAAACCCCTGTTTAGTCTTTGACTTCCAGTGGACTCCTGACCAGGAGACCTTGACATAGCTGTTGGGTCAGAGGTCAAACAGGCTTGAAGCCTTCAACCATAGAGGACAGCATGATTACATATGGGAATTTTTTATCATTTTGAAATTACAGCCAAAGTTAGCGTCATAACAAAGGGGTGTTCCACTCATTTTCACGATTGTGGCCTCTGTCTGGTCCCTTTGTCAGACCTGTAAGTCTCCACTCGTATGTCTGTTTGTGCCCCAGTCGAACTGATGGTGACAAGCATGCAATGTGGTTTACACTGGGCATCAGAGAAGTGCTCACGGGCTGGGATAAAGGCCTGCAGGACATGTGCTCTGGAGAGAAGAGGAAACTTGTCATACCTCCAGCCCTGGCCTATGGGAAGGAAGGAAAAGGTACTGCAGCATTGTCCATATATGCATGCAGTCTTTATGCAGTCCTTTAGAAAATGTGCACTATTATCCCGTGTGTTATGCATGCATGTATATTATACTTGTCTGTCTTGTTTTGAATAGCTCTCTAGGACTCCCACACTGAATAAAGGTTTTATTCAGCAATATTAGTCCACTTTTTCTCAACATGGAGCATGTGAACAATGCTATGCTTTGTCCTGGTAAGCACACCCACACCACCCTAACCAATAAGATCTGTCTCTTCTGCATCTAACTAACTTCTCTCACAAAAAACTTGAATGACTTGATGTGACTAATAATGCAACCAACTTCTGCTTTTCATTAACACTTACAGCATTTGTTGTATGGGTAACATTTCTGCATCACTAACCAAACCAGTTGTTTTCTCCAAGATGACCTCTTGCTCTGTGGTGTTGTCGTCGTCAGGTAAGATCCCACCTGAGAGCACACTGACTTTCATCATCGAGCTGCTTGACATCAGAAATGGACCGAGGTCACATGAGTCCTTCCAGGAGATGGACCTCAACGATGACTGGAGGCTCTCCAAGAATGAGGTAAACGAATAAGAATGAGATGATATCTCAGTTGAGGCAGAGATAATACATGTCTGATATGCGGGGGCCCCTCTGACATAATTAATAATTGGAGGATTTAACTGGAATTTGATTTATTAATCCGTCTCCACACAGTACACAAGAAGCTTCATCAACCTGCCTCACTAATAATCCAACGCTCTCGCTCTCGATCTCCCAGGTGAAAGAGTATCTGAGGAAAGAGTTTGAGCGTCATGGCTACCCTCCCAACGACACTCTGCATGCCAACATGGTGGAGGACATCTTCGTCAAAGAGGACGAGAACAAAGACGGCTTCATATCCTCCAGAGAGTTTACTTACAAACACGATGAACTTTAAATTCTCTGCCGGTCCCACAAACCACTCGCTCATCTAGTGTCTTCCCGTTTTTTAGTGAAGAATTTCACTTTTAAGGAAGCATGGTGTTTATCTGGTGTGTGACGTGTAAATTCCTCTTGTGTGAAGCCGTGTGGTGAGCTGTGAGCCAACTTTCAGTGTTTTTGTACTTTTTTTATGAATGTTTTGTGTGTTTGCTTCCAAAAAAGCCCATTCCATCCCGCCTTGCATACAGAGCTAGGTCAGATTATTATGAAATGTGGTCATTTACTGAATACAAATTTCATGGCAATTCTTCTTAATAGTAACTTAATCCAGTGCAGTAAAAAACAGACTACTCTTTGTATTCTTGTTATAGTTGCAGTTCATACTTCATCCTTTGGGCAGGCAATGCAAGTAGATCATTTCCAAAATGTGGCTGTGAAATCCACCTTAATGGAAATTAAGTGTTAATTTCCTTTACAAAGTGTTACCAGATTGAGTTAATCTTTTGTGGGTCAGTTTTTTTACCCTGTATGGTAAACAAATCAGTCCATTTGTTCAGAGAACAAACAAATTAACAATCAAACCTGATTTAATGAAAATGTGAACCTTTTCCATGGCAGCCATGAAGACTTGACATCGCAGGAAAACAAGTCTGACAAAGAACATAACTGTTCCCTTTCATTTTAGCACTCCCAGTAAACCAGCATACACATCACCCGGCCCTGGTGTTTATTAGTGACTCCTTAAGTCTGAAACCAGAAAATGATCTGACTTGAACCTAGGCAGGCGGTTTCTACAGCTTCAGGGTTTTTCATTGTTAACACATCAAGACTAAAGTCGATATGCGAGTGACTGTTCTGTTTGAGGTAGCTTTGAATGATCTTTTTTACAATAAATTGCTCACTAAAATCAACTTGTTGAAACAAAAATACTGTGGTTTATTTGGTGGTCACACTTTGAAATGCTACACATCAAACCAGCAGGTGGCACTGTCTTCACTGTTAGTATTGGTTACTACAGTGAGAAAGGGAACCTGAAACCTCATTCATTATATATTCATAACATCTCAGTGTAACTTACAACAAAGCCACGTTTCTTAAATGTCGGTTTATTCTCTTCTACACTCATATGGGTTTATTTGTTACTTATAAAAACATAATTACATGAACAAAAGCAAAGCACCACTCTATGGACCCCAGCGTTAGGAGATCCAGATATTCACATCTTTTCACATTCAGTTCAACACGAGGATTACATGCAGTCTCCTTGTTAACAGCGGCCATAACAAAAGAGAGACCGATGACAACTTGACAAAATGTTGTGTTCTGCATGCAGACACTGCAGGACACTGTTTGTGTGCAGAGTCTGTATGTAACTTATGAGTAGGGAGAGCCCTCCTCCTCACACACATTCAAAACATTCCACACTGGAAAAGGTCAGGGGGTCACAGTATAAGGCGGGACCCCGCTTGACACTCACACACACATGCACACACAGAGAGAGAGAGAGCCTGCGACCAAATACGACCATGACAGTAATGTTATTGTCATGAAGAGGAGGGGGACTGAGTCTGTGTGTGTGTGTGTGTGTGTGTGTGTGTGTGTGGGTGGGGGCTTGACTCATCTGAGGTGTGTCCTAATCCCAGGTGGTTTGGGGTTCACTGTAATAGAGAGGGAAGACAAACTCAATAGAAGATAGTGAAGTCATCTGTGAAGTTGAGAAACAGCAACACTGTGGTTCTACCTCTGTTTTCTTTGCTGGGGTAGATCCGAGGAAAAGGCTTGAATTCATCGGGAGGGGGGAAGTCCTCTACGGGGTGGAACTGGAACTTGGATTCAAAATCATCTGCTAAATGTAGAGTAAAGACCAGCCGTTACTTTAAATGCAGGAGTCCATATTGTCATGGGGACATTTCTTTATCTTTCACCTTTACCAGCTGTTATTTTGGAAACACACAAAAGATCTAATTTACTTCTAATGATGATGTAGGGAATAAGATATTAAGTTAGAAAAAGGATAGGAACTATTTGAATTACGGATGTTGCGCTAACCGATATAAAAAATAACTGATATTTAAAATATTAAATGTTGATTTCATGTTAATAATACACTTATGATAATATCGTTTAAATAACAGCGCCTCTTAAATCCCGTTTTTTTACAGTTGCAGTTCTCTTTACACCGATATACCACATATATTGAGCATAATTAATTTGACAAAAATGAGACAAAACTACAATAAACTTACTGATAGATATTGTAATAGTGTTAATAGTTGTGTTGAATTATTTAGCTAAATAAAATGCAATTAAACTAGATTTTTTTGTGCTTAATGCCAAAATGTCAGCTATATAACAGTAAGATTCACTCGCCCAGGCTGTGCAGGTATCCATTCCTGAGACTTGATGGAAGCAGGGGAGGTGGAGGTGGAGGGGGGGAGGAATGCGGCTGGACAGCTCGGTGGAGGGGGAACGTGCCGGGGGAGCTGGAGGAGGAGCCAGCCGACCCACACCTGTTGCCAAGGGTGACAAGAGCCAGAGGGGTGTCGGACATGACTAATAAAATATACAATATGAAGCATACATCCAAATCTAATATGTTATTTATGATAACTGAGAGCGGTATATTCACACTTTTTGTTCTCTGAGGAAAAAGCATTGATTTGTAAATGCTGGTAACAACACATAACCAAATGGCTTTAATAACAAGCTGAACAGCTGCCAGTTTACAACCTATACTTGCTAGGAAGCTTTCAGACACGTTTGAAACACACAACTAACAGTTAGAAATATTTCTACTTGTGTTTTCCCCCATAAATCTTGACCTTGGAAAGAAACACCTCATCTGCTAACTTGATTTCCAGGGTTTGTTTCCTCATATCCTGAAAATCATCTCCCAACCCCTCACATTTAACCTCATTTGTTAAATGAGATGAAATACGAAAATCCATCTACTTTTAATTCTCAAATACATCCTCTTGTGCCTTTTTACGTCATCTTCATCACTTTTTTTTTTTTGCTTTATTTGGACATAAGTGAATATCATCTCACTGCCTTGGAAGGCTCACTCCAAACAAATATGGGTGGGTTTTTTCAGCCACCTTACAACGCCTCTCAATTTACCAGGAAGATCACTGGTGAGAACAAAGACAAATCCTCATTTTGATGTCAACCTACCTGCACTTCTGGGCACGGCGGGCGGCCGGCGGGTGGGAGCGTTGCAGGGGTATGAGGGAGGCAGAGAGCGCATGGTTGGAGAGGGCACTGCGGCCACCTTGGGTGGTGGAGGGGGGAGGGTGGACGGGCATGTGGGGATGAAAGAAGTTGGGAGAGGGGGAGCAGGAGGTGGGGGAGGAGGCCCCAGTGGGCTGTCCCGCAGGATGGGGAACCGAGAAGGTTCAGAGTGGACTGGGGATGGCGCCGGAGGGAAGAAGCACCATGAGGAGCGGTCTCCTGGAACAGCAGAGGGAGGATGGAAAGGTGGAGGAGGAGGAGGAGGAGGGGTAGACGGCTGGGAGATGATGGTTTGGTAGGAGTGCTGGATGGGGAGCCACGTGGGTTTGGTGACTTGGGATGGAGGTGGAGGAGGAGGGCAGGAGGGGAGAGGAGGCGGCCTATTGGCCGGCCGGTCCTGGAAGGCTTGGGGAGGGGGAGGCGGGGGAGGAACTGAGGGAGGGGCAGGTGTATGCAGAGGGGGAGAGGAAGCAGGGAAAGAGGGTGGCTGCTTGCTGCTGTGAGATGGAGACGGAGGAGCGGAGGACGGAGGAGCGGAGGGTGGAGGAGCAGAGGGCAGAGGAGCGGAGGGCGGAGGAGCGGAGGGTGAGGGAGCGAGTGGACGGTGGACGGAGGTCCGGAGCTCCGCCGTCCTGAGAGGCTCAGAGAGGCTGCTGGGGTCTGCCGGTCGTCGGGGGGTTCCACTGAGGCTTCATCGAGGCGGAGGAGCTCGATCGTGACACTTTAACAAACACACACATGTCAGTTTGATGGTCAGCACACGTATATTTAATACAGATTTAGTCAGAGCAAGACACTTTGCACCAACCTGGGGTCTTGCTTGCTAAGTCTCTTTGTCCTGTAGGCCTGAGAGTGGGGAACCCTCCTGCAAAGAGCCCACCTAAGGTCTGTCCCATGGGTGCCACCCCTCCCAATGAGCCCTGAGGAGCACCAACGCTGCCGGGTGCATCTCCAGTGTCAGCCTTGGGCTCTGGGGAACGACACATGTACACATTACAAACGATCAATGACAATGACATCGCTCCATTTGGTGTTTTTAATCATTATATATTCATCACATGTTCATTAACATTTGAAGAGTATTTCGTTTCCTCAGTAGGTTATCTAGTCGTGGGATTTTTGTTCTTAGTTTTGAAAGGACATAAAGACGCCATAGTTCAGTCAGGAACATGAATACATTTTGCACCGCCCAAATCACCTGATCTGCCTGAGGGCCAACAACACACCTTTCATTAACAAAGCAGTCTGATTCAACTGGCATGGCTGCATCCATCAAAACTGACAATCTGTCAGCTACTATTTACATGTAAGTTCAGCTTATTCCTTCACTGAATGAACAAATCCTCATCATTACACACGCTGACATCCATATTTCAACGATCCAGCATCGAATGCACACAGACTTGAAAATACCGTTTTCCATAAAAACATCACATACATAAAGATGATTTTTTTAAATAAATCTTGTAGTAAACTGCCGATACACTGTCTTGTCTATTGTGTTTGGCCATGAGTATACCACAGTAGTTTCCTATTCTGCTTGCATCCTTATCTGCTGTAGGACATTCCTTCCTGAAATCACCAGTTGCTGTGTGTGTTTGTGTTGTGTGTGTGTGTTTGTGTGTGTGTGTGTGTGTGTGTGTGTGTGTGTTTGTGTGTCTTCAATACAGGTCAAAGAGAACCAACATACTGTCAATGACCTACTACAATAAATGCATCCCGACACACAAACCCATCACTGAACCCACTTCCTCTGAGCTCCACTGAGAGAATACTTGACTTAGTCAGAGACACCAGATGTGTATATATGTAGCATAGTAAGGACGTTGCTCTTACTGTGGACGGTGGGGGAACTGCGGTCATTGACCTGCGTGACTTTCTTGAGTCTGGCTCCTTTCTGGATGTCAGCCAGCAGGGCACACCTCCTCCTCCTCCTCCTCCTCCTCCAGATGGGAGCTTAGGAGGCTCGGATGGACACTGTCACACAGGGGCAAAGAAAAGAGTTTTTATGCAACAGTGAACAGTGTTTTACCCTTTATGTCTTCTGTTTATAGGATAATCAGTTGTCATTGTCAAATGTCATTTTTAAACATGCGTGTGTTTCCATTTCACGTGAATGTAAAATGAATATCTTGGGGTTTGGGACAGGTGAAGAGGAACACGTTAGAGCTGAGGGAGGAAGAAGAGGAACAGGAAGTGCCAGATAACTTTTCGTGATGGATGCGTGGCCTCGTTCACTGGCAGCGCCGACTCATTTAACATGAGGACACTGAGCACCTGCTGTGGAAACATGACACTCTACGGAGAGTCTGCTGTCTGTCCTCCTGTGTGTGTGTGTGTGTGTGTGTGTGTTACCTTAATTAATAATGCAAACAACCGACAGGTGATGGTTGAGGGTCAGTGAGAAGGACACGAGTGACTGTTTAATTGCATGAGAGAGAGTTAGAGAAAGACGGTATACCTGTGGCAGGGCAATGCTTGGCGGCGGCGGTGGTGGCGGTGGTGGTGGGGGAGGAGCCAGGGGAGGTGGTGGGGGAGGAGGAGGAGCTGGCATGCTGAGGCCTCAGCTACCTGCAGAAGACAATGCATACCCTATAAGTGAAAACAAACAGTCACCGTCCAATTCATGCTCTGCAACCACTGGACACTTTCTTTTCCAGAAGCTGCTTCTGTGCGAAGGCTCGATGACCTCCTACCCTCTTCCCTGGACAGGAAGGCGCAAAACAGGAAACAGAGAGTGCTCCATCCTGTCTAGAGAAATGTGACACATCCAAACCTCCCCCCCAAAAGTCCTCCTGTCCTTCCCACAATGCCCTGTGGTGGGACTCGGGCGAGGAACAATGGAGACGGTTGTGTTACAAGTACTGGACCCCGACCCTTCAGTCGCTCAGAGTCCAGAGGCCTCCACTGCAGCAAGTGAATGGAAAACACGCAGAGGAAACTCCACAGGAAAATAGCGAGCACACACATTGTGCTGTTTTCCCCCCTCGACATTACACAGACCATGAAACAGGATGCTTAGCGGTCCTGTCATCAGGAGCAACTGGCTCAGTAATCCGAGTGATAAGCACCGAAGGCCAAACATCAAACTTTCCAGGGAACGAGCTCGTGTCCAGGATTATGTCGGCGTCTTTCAACCTCAGCACGTTATTGGCAGCAAATGATCCACAACGACAGTCGTCCAGACGTCCGGGGCGACTTTCTTGGCATCATGAATTGTTGACTAGTTGTGAAAGACTGAAAACAGCCCGAGGATTGTGCACATTTGGTTCTCTGTGGAATTTGCACATGCTCTTCCTGAGCAATTAAGTCGAACACAGAATAGAACGTGTTTTTGTTGAATCTCTATGTATCTGTCCCTGTTGTCTGTCTATGTGTGTGTGTGTGTGTGTGTGTGTGTGTGTGTGTGTGTCGAGTAAGGCCTCCCGTCTATGTGACTGGCAGACTGTCCTCTGTTGCTATTTCTATCTTCATATCGGTGTCAAGCAGCCTCTTGGACACGGCCAGTGTACAGTAGCTCTGTAAAACACTGGTTAGCTGAGGGGACACTGACTGGAAATGCACTTCTCACACCAGCAGTTATTCTTTGACCTGTAGTACGTCCTATTTTTCCTGAAGCGAAGAAGATCACAAACACACGCGAAAGCACTGCTGCAGCCTTAACAAGGGATTTCCTACAGTCTTTATTTGAAAGTACACAGACCATGGAGCCCCAACCCTTACTGACTTGACGATGGCGTAATACTGAATCTCTATTGTATGAATGAATCATGGACAGGGTGTAGCTGTAAAGTTCTGTCCGGGGTCTCAGAGCTCCCAGTGGCAAATCAGGGGATATGTTTGACAGTACTTTTCATGCAGCACTGCCCCACAATGTTTATGTCATGCATAAAACATGAAATAAATAGCAATACTTTATTTTATGTATTACTTTTATACTCATTTGTATATTTTGTCACATTCATCAAACGTGCATCTCCAAAACTTTGTCTATTGTTTCTTTGTTAAACTTGGAAATAAAACAAAAACGTATCTGTAACTTTTGTGAAATTAATTTGTAACTGCGAACTGCTATGACCAAATAGATAATTCTACAGTATAATACTATACTGCATTGTTTTCTAGTAAGAAGAGAGTGGGAACAAAACTGCATCTCAAAGACCAATCTATTAAAACAGAAACAAATAGACCCTGGCACACGTCATGCGACAGTAATAAGAAACGGTGCTTAAAAAAGCAGGACTAAGAATAACAACAACAATACAAGTGAGCATTCATTACGGACCGCACCGTTGTCTTACCTTCACCAAGTATCCGAAATCCACCTGTTTGCACAGAGAGCGCTTCAGTGATACGGGCCGCGGCACACTGACCTCATAGCGCGTCTCTCTCTCTCTCTCTCCGCGGCGTTATTTATAGTCCGGTGAGGACGACGCGTCCCCGGCGTCTCGGCTGACAGCAACTAAACTTTGCGTTGCAAAAACTTCCACGAACGTTTCATTTCACTTCCACGGAGCAGCAGACGACATGCGATGGTGGTCGTGCACAACGGTCTCTCTGTCGTGAAATCACTCGTGAGCGCGCGCTGCAGGAGGCGAAGAGTGCATGGCCACACCTTACCGCCCCACACTCACCACGGACCAATGGGAGAGGCGGGGGCGCTGGAGTTACCAAGAAACTTTCCTTCACCTTGAATGACACCTGTAGGAACAACAAAGACCGTGTAATTATGAGAACCCGAGGGGAAGAGGTCTGCACCCCCAGGTTTCTATATTAGCGGTGGATTTGAGTTATTTTTCGGCTGTATGATTGAGCATTTTCGCCCCCTTGTGTTGAAAATACGACAGTACAGGCCATCTTCCTTCAAAGGTGTGACTTTAATATCAAAATATCTGTTTCACCCAACGAGCTGACAATTGGATTCTAATGCATTACATCTCAAAGCCACATTGTGAATTTTATAGCCGCAAATGACGCATCAGTCATAACCCTGTTACATAAACACACACATCTCAACATGCGTGGCACTAATTCATTGTAATTGTGTTTTTTTTTTTTTTGCAGACAATGTGACAATCACACAACTCTTCCACTGAAGGGATGATGAGTCACAGAGTGCATGGCTTATGTTTTTAAGAGCACACTGTCTTTTGTGTTTGTGAGTCTCTAGCGATCCTCGAACTGTAAAATGTCTGGTTTTTCTAGTCTCTCTTCCAGCAGCGTCTGCTTGAAGACACATTTCTCAAGAGGGACAACGCAGAGCCAGCACATGCAGATGCAACACGCTCTTCAGACTCACTTCTCATATTTTACCTTCATTTAAGTATTCACAGGTGGTCCAAAATAAGGTAGTGCTGCTAAGCAAGCTACTTCTGGATCATACTTCATCAGCTACACGGCCGTATCTCATCCAGCTGGACATTAGCTTCTTACTTCAATTGGGCCCATTATGTCATAATACAAGCTGGGTTTCATCCTTCATTCAAAGTACTTTATACATTTTGCTGGTAAGTGTTGTGCGTCTGACTAAAAGCTGTACACAAGCATCCCTTTACTTCGTTTGCTAACTGATTTCTTTTCACACATAGTAATATAACTTTACACCTTCATAAACATCCTTCTTACCCTTAAGAATCAACATTTTTCACAAATGGAGCATTATTTATCCTTCATCATTAAACATATATTATTCTTATTATAGAAATAATGTAAACACCTCATGGACGATAGTTTTCCTGGAGCATATCACACTTAAAGTTGAGGACTGACAGAATATTGCACTCTGGAATTGTGTTTTCTAAAAAAGGTTGTAGGTCCGTGACTGAATCAGGGACAGCGTGAGACATTAATGGCATATTGGGCTCTTAAGTGCTTACAGCAATAGTACTGTATCTCTTCTTTTGAGCTTTGATTTGGGGATATTTTGAGTGAAATGGTTTGATAACCATTCTGCAGAAGAAATCCATTTCAAGTCATTTGAATTTATGATTTTTTTCCTTTGGGTTTCTGGCACAAGTCCAGCAGCAAATGTCCAAATGTCCAATATTTCATGTAAAACCTCATTCCTGCATTGGGCTAAAAGTTGAACGCTCCTTGTCATCTTCATGATCAGCAATAACCAACATACAGCTGACCTCTTGGTGCACCTGAACAGCAATGTATCGCCGTCTACTCAAATCCCTCTTCTTTTCTTCAACCATCTTTTGATATAAATATTTTGATCATATGCTCCTCTTCATCGTCACCGCATGTCCTCGCACTCCGTGTCTTTCTCCTGTATAGGAAGGCCCGAACGCATCCTCCGCTTCTCCCTGAATCGACCCGAGCGCGACACCTTCATGTTCCTGCGACATGTCTGCTCGTTGAAGACCGACTCCAGGTGCGAGTCGTCGTAGGTGTCGTCGCTGAGGACGCTGGAGCTCCTGTTGGACTCTTGTTGGGACAGGGACTGGTCGGCGGAGGTCTTGGAGGCCGCGGGCTCCTTTTTCTTCTCAGGCTGTGCAAAAGGGTCAAAGTCCGGGTCAAAGGTGCCGGGTGAAGCGGTGTCCTTGGAGCCTCCGCTCTTCTTCTTTGGCAGGAATGCCTTCCACCACGGGACCCTCTCGGACATCCTTGACTGGGGGACAGGAACTGGAACAGGGGACAGAAACCATCACTCAGCTGAGATCTCCTCCTCTGCACCAGTATCATTTTGAGACATGTCATTTCACCTGTGAGCTCTGATCTGGCTCCAGGTGTACATCACTCTCTAATTTCTAGTAAAACATCAATTATCCCTTCAAAAGCTACCGTATGTCTCTAATAGGCCTACTGTCATGCCATTACATCACCGTTCTTATATTATCATGCTCCACATCTTCATCATCGCCCTAATAATCCTATTTTCTGTTGCATGTTTCAGTGTGATTTAATTTCACCTCTCTGTTAACCATTTCCCACAAGTGACATAACTCCTCACCAGCTAATCCTAAGAATAACCAGTGTAACCATTTCCACCTTCTCTGTAAAACTGGTTTAATGAGTTGTAAAGAACAGAAGAGCGAGCTGTGATTCACAGGTGAACTATGCGCAAAAAAACAACAAATAAAAAGCCAACATAAACACTCACCTGAGCTACAGCAGCGGGGTGTAGAGAGCCCAATGAAAAGCGTGAATGTCACACCTGTGATCGTCCTGAGATATAAATCCACAGGACGGGATAGTGTCGTCGTCTTCTTCTTCTTCAGTGGTGGAACACAAGTGTGACAGTAGTCCTTTGAGGGGTCGCAGCAGCAGGATCCATTTTACGCACGAGCCAGCTGCTTCCTCACATCTCCCACCAGCAAAAACTTTCCCTTTTTCTCCTCTGGTTCTCGTCGAATGCCTCCACTGTTCTCCTGCACTTATCGTGAATAATACGGATGAATTGACACATTTATAAGGAGCGACTTTCCAACACTGAACCGGCAGGTTTCCGCCTCCGAAACTCTCCTCTCGGAGCACCTGTCCTCACTCCTGATTGGATGAACGCTCGGGGGACTGTCACGTGAGCACGCGCTCAGGTGAAGCCACTGCGATGTTAAGGCGGGGCTTGTGGTTGCTTAGGAACATGCCCCATGGGAACGTGTGCTTCCTCAGTGACAGATAAAAAAAAATAAAGCGAGAGAGAGAGAGAGAGAGAGAGAGAGAGAGAGAGAGAGAGAGAGAGAGAGAGAGAGGGCCCTTTGTATCACCTGAACCCAACCCAAGGAGCCAAATTATGTTCCGGTTTTGGACTCCCAGTAGCCTGTGTGTGTGTGTGTGTGGTGTGTGTGTGTGTGTGTGTGTGTGTGTGTGTGTGTGTGTACATGTATTGTATGTGTCCTTCCCGGCATCATGGTGTAAATGAGACCCTGCGCGGACAGTACCAGAGGGGGGCGTGCGACCGGAAGCAGCCAGGAGACTCCTGACAGAACATCGCTGTCGTTGTAAATTCACACTAAAGTGAAGCAGTTTGGTCGCGCGAGATTCTTCCAGATGCTTCTGCTTGTTCTCGCGCTGCTCTTTCAAGTCTCTGCGTGAGGTCAGTGTCATGTGGTCTGCCTGTCTGTCTGCCTGTCTGTCTGCCTGTCTGTCTGCCTGTCTGCCTGTCTGTCTGCTGTCAGAAAGACACATGACCAGGACACATTCATGGCTTCAGCACCCTGCAGCATCTACAGAGACTTACATCCGGACATATTAATACGTCAATTGATGGCGTCTTTTGAAATAAGACAAAACTCCTTTTCTAATAATCTATTCTATACAGTGATATGCAAATAAGTTAATAAGTGGTTATTATAATAACAGGTAAAGTGTTACACTTAGCTCCACTGGACCAGCTACAAGAGTAAAGTGCTACTTACACATGAATGCAACAATATTAATAAAACAATAATACAGTAGTAGGCTATGTGATACTCTCACAGTATTACTGTACAGCTGCGTTTTTTAATATTGTATTCAAGTTATTTGACAGTTTGAATTTGTATTTAAGTGAATTAGTGGTACAATGTAAATAAAATGCAAATAAAAAAGATGAGATAACATTTGCACAAAAGTTTTATCAGCCTGCATTGATTTATAACTCCTATAACTACTGTACATGTCTCACATTCGGGTTAACACGCACCACAAGTGGGACAGTGTTAATCTCAGACTCTCTATTGTGTTGAGGGAATGACGTCTCTGAGATGTGGAATTACGTTAGCGAGTTCTTTCTCGGTGTGCCTTTGAATACCCAAAAGGTTTCTGTGTGGACCAGAGCCAACAAGGAAGACCTGGTCTGAGTCTGAGCAGCAAATAGAAAGAGAGAGAGACAGACAGAGAGGAGGAGGGAGGAATCAGGGAATGCTTTTTGTCTCCCTCCAACGTTTAGAGTGAAAGTTTTTGTGGCAACAGGAATGTGATCCGTCTCTCTCTCTCTCTCTCTCTCTCTCTCTCTGTCTGTCTCTCTCTCTCTTCTCTCTCTCTCTCTCTCTCTCTCTCTCCTTCAGTAGCCGGTGACCTGCATACCTGGGGGACTCCCTCTCCTCACGTCTTGTCCCAGTCGAAACTCTGCAGAATCATTTCATCACGCCTAAACAGAATGCTCCTTCATTGCACTTGATACTCACACACACATACACACACACACACACACACACACACACACACACACTTGCAGGTAACCATGGATGCAGTTGACACACATATGCACAAATCCACACTGCAGATGACTCTTCGGATTAACGCTCTTCATCTAATGATTGTTTTGATCATGAACTAATTGTATCTTTTCTGATTACTATATTACCTGAAAATGATAATTATGGTGACGGTTAATTCTGTCCAGCTAAGATATACTACTTAATGAGAAAAAAGGAGGAGATCCTTACATTTTAGGAAGCTGGAACAGGTTCATCTTTACAGTGTTACAGAATTCAGAAATGATCATTTTGACATGCCCTGCTCACCCATAACACACAACAGAGACAACGTCTTCTGGACTAAACATCATAATCTCAGCGCCTCAGAGTTTTAATCTGCCACTGTTCCATATCTCCCAATCTGCTTTCCTCTCCACAAACCACAGTTAGTCTCACTGAAAGTTGAACAATAACTTCCATCAGATAAAGAAAAACCTCCTTGCAGAGATGGCTCAGATAGAGCTGCAGTAAACGCATCTCTCATGGAGTTGTGACGGAAGGATTTCCTCAGGGTGAAATCTGAGCGTTTGCCCACTGAGACTGAGAGGCATGTGGAGAATGCACGACACAAATTAAGTGAAGACGTGGAGTGATATTGAAACAGTGATCGGTATCTATTTCTGTCACAGCAACGGATGACTTTCTTCCATTACAAATGATCAAGCAGTGAGGGAGAAGCAGCCACACACACAGATTTACAGACGTTACAGTTGCTTTATAATGGAAATGAATAACAGGCAGGTTTGGACCGGCAGGTACAAATTACTACATTATTTTTGCATTCATGGCTGATAAATGTATGCATGCATTAGTCACAAGTTAAAGGGAGGAAAAATATAAATAGGAAAATTAAAGCTAATTATGTAAAAAAAAATTGTACAATTAAATTATTCTTTTAGTGTCCAGAATACCAACAATGCAACATCAAAGTATAAAACATAGATAAAAATAGTATAAAATCAAAGTAATTTAAAAGGCAGTTAAAATAATAACAATAAAACAGAGCAAACTTTCATTCAAGGACATAAAGAAGTCTAATACTGTAGAGTGTGGAAGCTTTTAACAATGACATGTAAATATTTAAAATCTAATTCTGCATTAAAAACTGTAAAATTATAATCTCAGCAGTGATTTGGTGTTTGAGGGTTCTTGACTGTATGATTAATGTTGGCCCGTGGGAAGACACTGTTCTGTCTGGTTCTTTTGGCTGCCTTTATATTGTTTGTACCTGGAATTGAATTACCTTCAGCACATAGTCATTATTTGGAAATGTCATATCATCATGTATAAATAGCTTCTGTCTGTATGTTGAAAGGCTGGGACAGATTCAGAGACACTTTAACACAAAGTGACTCACACAACCGTGTATTAATATTCATGTTGACTCAGATGAAGAACAATGTCTACGCTCGTGTTTTCTTTTTCTTGTTGCGTGTGTGTGTGTGACCACGGCAGTGTGCTGCTTGCATCAAAGCATGTGCTTTGCCAGTCCGGTAAGTAATTGGGACACGATAAACCTGAAAATATCTGCCATTGTGCAGCATTGAGCAACAGGTTGAGCCGAGGCACGCCAACCCTGGGAAAGAGAGCAGGGAGGCAGCCAGTCGGACTGGTAGAGTCAGCTCACAAAAACAGCTCTCAAAGGAAGTGAGCGACTACTGCATCTAAGGATAGTTACAAGCTGCTGTCTCCAACAAACGCTCAAGGGCTCCTTAAACACTAACAGGTACACAGACGTGCACACTCCAGCTGATGGTTAACTGGCTCAGGTATTAGTGTGACTAAACAAATAAGCAGAGCTTTTGGGTGGAGCCGGTCAAATTCTGTTCCTGTGAATGTAATGAGTTTCGATGTATTGCATTGTGTGCTTGATTTTGGGGATTGCATTGTTTGTTTTCCTCTGTGCCTTTTTGAGTTATTAAACAATGAGTAAAGCATCTGAAACTCACCACATGAAACCGTCAGGAATGCAGAAAGGAATCCTACAGTGGATATTTTCTTTGTGATTTTTGTCTGACTCTTAAGTACTTTTCTTATAACAGACAGCAAACTGGCAAGCACACAGGTTTATTATTATGTTTATTAGGTACAGGAACTGTTACATTAACATTTTGTGCAGCCATTTACTACCTTAAGTTCACAGTTTAAGACTCTGAACAAGTGTAAAGTTTGTATTGGTGTACAAACACTTTCCACCAACACCAAGCAACATTTAAACTATTAAAATAGAAAAGAAATGACAAAACAAAGAAGCATCTTCAAAGAAATGTGGCATCAAGCTACTTCTCACATAACAGCACGCTTTCTGTTATTTGACCACCAGATGGAGCCAATGTAATTCTTGATCATCTGTTTTCTACACAAAGGCTTGGTGAATCATCAGTGATAATCAGTGAAATTACCATATTATTTGGATTAGTTGTAAATGGTACAGAGTTAACACAATCACTTTTGGGGTGATTTTTAAATACATGTCCATTTAATTGTTTCAACCTAAAAAGACCCGAATGTTTGCCTGAACAAAGAGCTGACAGTCGAAAAGCATCCAGACTTCATCAGTGCATTTAGACAGACACATTCAATTTCAAGATGAAACCAAATTAACATTGAATCACAACAGTAAAATCAAATCAATGCGCTAAGGGGAATTACTGCAGACTACCTTTAGTAATTTGATTTGGTATTAATATGAAAATATAGATTGGTACAACTTTCACAAATACAAATTTAAAGTGTATTAATCATTTTGAAATGGGAACTGAGTCGCCAGCAATAAGCAGCTGAGGTGGTTTGAGGATTCGAATTCGTTTTGCGAGAGACAAGATGTTAGCAGCTGCAGTTTTCACCTCCTCATAAAAAAAATCAGCAACAGAGTATTTTCTATCCATCCACACAACATCCCATGATGAGTCGTTGGTACTCCAGGATCTCCCCCTGGAAGACTTTAGTCTTTCTGATCCAGGAACCCATACTACTGACACATCCTGCATGGTGGTCTCATTAAATAACCTAATCACGCAGTATTCTGAATTGTATTACATATTTATCCCTTTAAGAAATGTAGATAATTTTCACTTGAATAATTTGCTCTCTTGAAACAAAAACAAAAACCGTCCTACATGATGCATAATGCTGCCAAAAGAAATATGGTTACGTTGATCCGTGAAATATAGGACAGAAATGCCCACTGAAACCTAGAAGACAGTATAATTATTGTATTAAGCATGCAAAAACTCTCCAATATTTGATACGGACGAGTTAACCTAAACTAATAACACGATTTAACAGGGAAATGTTTTGAGCAATCACTATTTGAAAAGAATGCTATTGTGGCACATGCTCTTATACACCAACCGTCCAGAAGAGGGCGCTACTGCGAAACACAGACAGCCTCATATAGTAGAAGAAGACGCTGCAGTACAGTTCAAAGTAGAAGAAGACATCAATAGTGTCATGTAATCATAATGACCAAGGTTACTCTGAATATACTGGGGAGAAAATGAATACAACTTGACAAAAACAGACCGTCATCTTATCACGGTAAGAAACGTAGCTCAGCAGCTCGCTGTTTGCTGACGTTTTACATGACTGTGTCAAATTACCTGCCGGCTAGCAAGCCGGCTAGCTGCTTTAGCTAGCGTGCTAACCATCAGCATGACGAAATCACCCACAACAATCACAATAATACCTCGTGTTATTACTTTTTAATCAGTGTGTGACATTTTAGGATACGCCGTCATCGTATTCCTGTCGTCATCATCCACCAAAAGACGCATCATCGTCAATAACTGCGGTGTTGTTGTGGCACGTTGTGTGATGTAACAGTTGACCAACTAGGTGGCGTTTGGCTGGTGTGGTGTGTTGTGGTGTTACGTTACTAGATGATTCCGTGAGTTTGGTGCCATCCCACCCAGAGGGGTGAACGCTAACCTGCATTGTTGATGGCCTCAGCTGTTGAGTCGAGCTGCCGTGGAGAGGATTTATCGATCAGTGAGAAACCAGTTGGTGATCTGCCAAGTTAACGCCACATCTTCTCTTCTCTGAAATCAGCCCAGATCGCGATGGGCGTCCACTGTTTCTTGTCCTCCGCCGTCCGAACCTTCAGCCTGCCGCGTCCCGTCGCAGGTCTCCTCTGCCGCCAGCTGCTGGGCCCCAGATCCGTCACAAGGTGCTTCATCCTGAATGTACCGGCACTGTTCATTGTGGTCTGCCATGGCTGCTCACTCCTCACGCACTGTGGAGACTGACAAGAAGGAATCTATTGATCTATGCCTGTTACTTTATTTTCCATGTATACAAACTTAAAGAAGCTCTTACCTGTAACATTATAATAGCCACAGATATTACATTAGACACAGATTTTATGTGTTCATATATCATCTACTGACATGTTTGTTGCCACCCCGTAAAATGTAGTTTTCTAAAATGAACTGTTAAATTCTCGCAGCACCACAAAAAGCCACTTTCCTCTGGTATAATGGTCCGACAGCAGAAGTGTCCATGGGTAACAAAGCATGAAGGGCCCTTTTAAAGTGTGCTGTTACTTGTTGGTCTACCGCAGTTTCTGAATATTCACTTGTCTGCTGTAAAGCTCTTTATTCACAACTTTAGAAAATAATTGACATACAAGACAAACACTCAATTCTTTTCTTCTTTTTTTTTTTTTTTAGAAGAAATATGTCGTCCAAAAGGCAAATGGACCATCTCGAGAGAACAGAGGGCAACTACAGACAAAATGTAAGGTGGTTATTTTTAGTTGACTACATTCACCTTTACTGTATCCATGTGCCACTATTTAACAGTATCATTGTGTGTCACTGGTTGCCTAGGATCTGTATCCAGCTCAAGTATGTGGCATCATTAACGAGTCGGAGACGGTGAAACGCTTGAGAATAGCTGTCCACCCAGAATTCAGCTTCAAAGCAGGACAGTGGTAAGTAGACTTTTCACCAACTCTGTAAACATGTTTGTTTATCTGGTTAAGGAACACTGTTGCATTGTCTTGTGACACCAGAGGGGTGAAATATTAGCTGAAACGCATTGTTGAGGGGCTCAGCTTTTGTAGAAGGGATGTATCAATAAAAAAAAAAGTAAATTTATGAATTGCCAATATTCACATATGTAATGCAGTGTGTAATGACTTATATTGCTGCATGTTCTCTGCCTTTTCTGGTGTGAGCCCAGGTTTCTATGAGACATAAGAAAGTTACTCCGATGTGTTTTTAAACCAAATTTTGACCTCTTGTTTGGACAAATTCATCCAATCAGCTTTGGAAGAACCCCTCTGTTCTTCCCGTCTTGCCGTCCTTAATCCAGTCCCTGGCCAGTTATCCTCAAAGCAGAAGTAACCATCGTAAAACTTTATTCATTAAACATAAATAAGCAGATTCTGCGAAACAGTCCTGTGGTGTCCTTTCACAGTAACTGTAATGCTCAGAGTTACCACAAGGTGGCAGCATTGTGTTTGATTTGTCCTACCACTGGTCTGCTGGGTTTCTTTTCTTACAGAACATTTACAGTAAAAACGAGCTTACAACCTGACAGTCAGCATACACTCCAGCTCAAGTGAAGATATAAATAAGCAGAAATAATTGTTGTTAAGGAATATATCACACCAGCTGAAGGGAACATCATGTTTGTTGTTTGTTGACTTATTTAGTGTTTTCTCAAATGAGGATGAACTAGGGATGCACGATATTGATTTTTTGAAGCCGATACCGATATCGATAACTTTCTGCTCCTCGGGACCGATACCGATAACCGATAATATTGTTATTCGTTTTTGAATGTATATTCAGATCAAATTCAGGTCAAAAACACTAATGACTAAGCTTAGGTAGATTTAGCATAGCTTTGCCTTTTACCAAACACCATACCAGATGTATCACAGTGACATGATAATGTGTTAATACTATGAACAAAAGAAAGCCAAGAACAGTTTTGACTCTTCAATAAAATGACTATATATATATATATATATAATATATATATATATATATATATATAATGTGAAGAGTAGATAAACAAATATGTGTATTTCAACGGTATATCTGCACTACTACTGTCTATACCATACACACTCTCTGTCTGTGTGTGTGTCCCTCTTTCTCTCTCTCTCTCTCTCTCTCTCTCTCTCTCTCTCTCTCTCTCTCTCTCTCTCTCTCTCTCTCTCTCTCTCGCGCTCCGAGAGAAAGAGAACGGATAAATACAAGAAGTGTACAAACTTTTTGGTTACAGAAACATGGCGTATTAATTTTATGGGGTTTAATGGAAAAAATAGCTCTGAATGAACAACAGCTGAGCAGAAGCGCTTGTCGACCGCCGTGGAGAAATACGCGTCTGGTCTGAACGGGGGGTGCGCGGATCGCTCGCGATTTTCGGCGGCGCGCTGCGCCGCGGCGCTTCCGCGTGCAGTGTGAACCTGGCGTGAGAAGGAGCGCTCGATTTGAGGATTAACTCCCTCCTCCGAAACCTGTGATACCACAGTAACCACATCACATGCTAAACGGGGGGCGCCTAGAAAAAAACTAACGTCCCTCATCCCAATCCACCCGTAGCACTGTTTTAACACACACATCCTATCGTCGGATTATCGGAGGTATTAATAATTGTATCGGATTTATCGGGATGACGTCATAATTCCTATTATCGGGCCGATAATTATCGGTCCGATAATTATCGTGCATCCCTAGGATGAACCCAATAGTTGGAGCTGCTTAATAAGCTCAAGTTTGCTAATAGATGTGTGTAGGACTGTGTTATGCACTGGGTTTCAGGCTTGTAACTTTGACTTGGAAGATGCTTCAGACAGAGAGGCTTGTTTTTGACTGCTGCATAACATTGGAGCTGCTTTAGCTGTCGAGATAACTTTCAGTGACTCTTTTATAATCCTAATAGCAAGTTAAGTACTTCTATAGTGGAGGCAGAGTTTTTATTCTGTCAAGCAGTGTTGCCAATGGTAATTAGTACTCTGCACATGCAAGGTATGTACATGAGCCCATACTGTAGGTGGGCAGGGGTGAGACATAAAACCGACAGCCAGTTGCCCTGCAGCGACTGATAATTAATGTAAATGGATGGAAATCCTGAGTTTCAGTGTTTCTGAGAAACGGGACTTTTTAGTTGTGCGTCTCCAGGTGGGAGAGGAGGAGGAGGAGGAGGAGGAGGAGGAGGAAGAGAAGGAGGTGGGTGGAACATATGTGCGCGTCTTCAGAGCGGATCCATATTTATGATGCCTTCGAGGGTTTTGGAGTCCGTGTTTCTCTCTAGTGTAACAATGGGTCATTGTGTTGTTTGGAACATTAGCCAACTGTTAAGCATTGCTGTTCTCCTGTGGGGCTGCTCTGCTTGTTGACGGACAAATCCAACCATGTTGGGTTTCAGACTGGGACTTTACGTTTTTGTATAAACTAACTAGCATCTGGTTTGTTTTTGTTCTACTTGGTTTCTGGAACAGGCTGCCACCTTCACCGAGGTCAAAGGACAACCATTCGTACTTCATTCACACTTTGACCCTCACCTCGGCACATTGTAACTCTTGAATTAACTGTTGTTTAGAAATCTGAAACGAGAGCTTTATTTCCCAATCAGAATAACACGACTTGTGTGTGAAAACACAAAGAACAACAAATTAAATGACTATTTCTTTTAAAATGCCATGAGTTTTCTGCAGTGCAATACAAATAATAATAAAAATACAATTAATCATACAGTAATTCTAAGACAACTCGTCTAGATATGGGTAATCATATAAACCTCCACTTGTATTGAATACATTAGTTGACTAATTCCTCTGATAACTATTGGGTGGTCGTGGGTTTAGGGTGGATTTCTTCATCCCCGGCGTGGAGACGGTGGGAGGGTTCTCCATGTGCTCCAGCCCGGGTTTGCTGCAGAGGGAGGGTGTCATTGAACTGGCCGTCAAATACACCAAACACCCGCCGGCACACTGGATCCACACCGCGGTGAGTAGGGCAGGCAGTACAAAAATACAATGAGTGTTCATTTTCCTTATTGAACGTTGTTATTTAAAGTTACTTTGAAAGATCGCTCCCTAGAAGTTGGAATTTCAATAGAAGTAGGTTTGATCATCCGTGTGGCTGTCGCGTGGAAGATTACATCGCTGGTGTGTGCATGGGGGAGATAGTGAGGGCACAAGAGAAGAGATGCAGAAAGAGAACTAGCGGAGCGATGCGGGTGTTGAGAAATGGTTCGGGTGTTATAGACTTCAGAAATGAAGACTGCCACATAATCACACCGTTACTCTAAAAAGTGAATATGGCAAGTCGGGTGATATTTTAAGATTTCTTTATTTGTTGTGGACCTACAGAAGCAGTGTGCACTTGCCTGTACTAAAAAGTTATATTAAAAAATGATGACGGATTGAAAGTTTGGTTCATTAAACCAATTCAATCATAATCTGTTTCCTAATTTTCTTTTAGGTGTAGTTAGCAAATATCCGTATGACCCCTGATGTTTTTCAATCATGTGTAATTGCTGCCAAGGGTTAGTTAAAATGACTCAGCAAATTTGCCTGCTTAGAAGGTCTGTATTATAATTGTGATAATGAAGCTTAAAAGAAACTGTGTAGAGCAAGCCGACAGCGTACATAAAGGTGTGAATACAGAAATAAAGGTAATAAGAATAAATCATTTCCGTCGACGTGCTCCATAAGGCAGCTTTTTTTAACCAGTAGTCATGCAAGTCGCTGCAAATATGAACAATGTATCCTGCTTTCCTTTCCCTTCAGTTTCTGTACTCTGCATGTTTGTTTGCAGCTTCTCAGTTTGATGATGGGCCCTAATAAATAGCTTTGAGCTACCACACCTTGTATGAATAAGTATCAGAAAACAGTGAGATGTGTTTGCGCATTCTGAGACTTACAGCTCTCTGCTCTGGCATCGTTTGATGATCCATTTGTTTGATACCGCGTTCTGACTCCTCTCTGTAAGCAGGAATAGTGTAGGGACCAAAACAGCAGATTAAGTGTGTGTGTGTGTGTGTGTGTGTGTGTGTGTGTGTGTGTGTGTGTGTGTGTGTGTGTGTGTGTGTGTGTGTGTGTGTGTGTGTGTGTGTGTGTGTGTGTGTGTTGTGTGTGTACGCACATACACAAAAGCAGATGAAGGCGTATTTACTGCTCTTTTCGACTTCAAAAGACCTTCTCTGCACAACTTGTGAAGCTTTTTTCACCCATAACACCGCTTAGGTTTGTTGTGTGTATGCACGCTGATCTAAAAGTGTCTGTTTCCTGGGGCTCCTTTTCAATGTAGTTAAAGCCATGTTGTATTTTTCATGGAATTTATTTCAAAAGGTGTATTTCAGCTGCAGAGCAAAGAGAGCCGTTTCTGAATTACCCGCTTCAACAAAGTCTGTCGCTCTGTCCTGATTGTTCTCCTTCCCATCAGTGCACGGTGGGCTCCCGGGTGGCCATGCGTGTTGGTGGCGACTTCTTTTTCAGCCCTTCGCCCTCCGACCCCTCTGTGGATTTGCTGCTGGTGGCCGGCGGTGTCGGGATCAACCCCTTATACTCAATCCTGTTGCACACCACAGACCTGCTGCATCTGAACCGTGCCTCTGGTGGCCGGGACTACAACATAGGCTCTGCCCACCTCTGCTACAGTGCCAAGAACACCCAGGAACTGCTTTTTAAGGTGTGTTCCTGTGCTGTTTTTGACTGTAGGAATGGATTTGCGAGGAAAGGCAATCAGCTGATTGTTTAACTGTCCACGAAACAGCATCCATGTGTATGTCTGGAATATATGGGCAAGTGTATGACCTAAAACTCCCCACCTACCGTCTGTGTTCCCAGAACTCCATCATCGAGGTGTGTCGGGAGTTCCCTGACAAGCTCTCCTGTGAACTCCACGTCACGCAACAGAGCACAGATGTCGACTCGCACCTCCAGCCATTCATCAACGGTAAGTAATGCCCACACACGCACACACTTCTCTTTGTTTAGCAGGGATGATTAATGAATGACACATTCTACAACAGTCTGTCCGTGTTGATTTATCTCTGTCGTCATGTAGAACAAGTTCTATCAAAGCACCACATGGGAGGCAAAGAAGGACTTTTGATTAATTGATCGACTTCCCTTGTGTCCTCCCAGGCAGGAGAATTACAGAGGAGGAACTGCGGGCTCATGTGGACCCGCAGAGGACTTTGTGTTTCCTGTGTGGACCCCCGCCTATGATCGAGGCACTTTCAAAAACCCTCATGGACTTCGGCCTCCCAAAAGACAGAATCATCTTTGAGAAATGGTGGTAGGACATCTTTGTTGTCCTCCTTTCTGCAGGGGAGGACGTATGGTGAAAATGGAAAGCAACTGAAATATTCCAGTGATGTGGACAGTAATATGAGGAAATTCATCCTCCGATCACTGCTACTGCAACCTGTGCCTGATCTGCAACAGACCGTTGGGACCACCCACTCTTAAGCAAGCAGCTGACTCACAATAGGCAAGAGATGCGTTTTATTTATTGTGATGTAAAAACAAGGACTGAGCAGACTGTAAAATATGTGCCGAATATTGCAACAAATCTGTAAATCCGTATGATATCATAACATTCATGTCGCATCTCATTTCCAGCCAACTGTATATTTATTTGACTGAGGTTCAGCCTCTTTCCCCAGATGTTCACCTCGATGTTAAGGCACTAATGTTCCTATGCAAGCATGTCTTGAAGCAATAATTTGATATTTTTGGAAATACACTACATTTGTTTCATTGGTACAAAAACAGTGTAAAAAACCACACATTGTGGTTTTACAGTAGAAAGCACACAAGCCTCCGTTTCGAAGGATGAAACGAACAAGATATAACATTTATAAATAGAGGTATTTATAGTGAGCTTGAGGCAGATTTTGTAAACGACTTCTGTAGCAGACGGATGTGAGAGCGATATTAATCTTCTCTTTCCAAGAAATCAAATTACTGCAATTTCCAAAGATGTCAAACTCTTGTTTTAAAAGTTCCCAGGGTACAAAAGCTAAGTGCAATCTCTGCTTTCATTTTACAAATGTGTTATACTGATTTGTTTTCTTCCATCAAAATACCTCTGATAATTTTTATCACGTGATCTTAGACGTGTTATACTACGTGTATATATAACTCGGAGCTATTTATTTGTAGAACTGAAGATTTTAGAGTTGCTTGGTTGGTGAGTTGGACTGCGGTACATTGGAGTGATTGTTTTTCACAAGCAAACTTCACAAGTGTATTTTTAGAGTTAAAAAAACCCTCCCACATATTGGCCAGTGTCCCTGCCTCAATCACACAGTTGCATGCATACACGGTTCTATCTCACATACACTTAAACTCAATCACACACATCCACATACCCATAAACGACTCTCATCCCAGGGTGGCGGGAGTATCCCATGGTGCTCTGTGATGGAACCTCTCGGTGGTCTCTGATTGGCTTGGATCACTGAACATCCCTTGGAGATGGTTGGAAGCTTCTTGCTGTCGTCTCTCAGCGGGCGTCACGCTGTCGAGACTCATTTTCGAGTCGTTTTTTGCATTTCTTCCTCATACGATGAAAAGGGTTTACGCTGGTCACGTGAGATTTAAAGAAAATAAAAGAAATTGAATCGATCTTTTTTGAAACTTTATTGACGGCTGCTTTTATAGAAAGACTCACATGTCACACTACTTAGACACGACACAGGTGGTCCAGGAAATAAGGAATAAATAGTCGATTTCCAATTAACACTTTTTTTTTTAAATAAAGAAGCCTTTTAAAGGTCAGTTCTCCAAATTACAAAAAGCCTCTTGTCGTATCGAACCAAACCCATGTTTTTTGTTTGAGATATCTCCCTCTGATATTTCAATGGATGTGAATGGTTTGTGATGCTCCCAGCATTTTAAAGTAACAGCAACATTCCTGTTAACTCGAGATAATGTTACATAATATATCTGGGGACATCCCCCCAAAAGAGATATCTCTTTATTTTTTAACTCATGTAATGACAAAAAAAAAAAAAAAAAAATTCCTTTCACCTCCATTGAAGTAAAGAGTACTTTTTTAATTTACATGAACTGACCCTTTAATGCTGAGGCCCAATAAAATGTAGTATTTAATATCTCAATGCTGTATAGAGCCTGGCCGATACCAACATTTACAAGTATTTATTTAAAATCTGATCGATATGTAAATGGCCGATATTCATTTTTCTATTAACCAAATTTAAGGGATCCTTATCAAAAGATCTTTGCGTAGGATGTGACCAAGATACTGCATTGAGTGAAATCTTCAAATTGTGTCCATATTATCTCAAAAATATTTGGCACTTCTGTAATGCAATTTCTTAGTTAAACATTTAAGATGATGCATCTCTTTGATCAGCTAAAATTGGCCGATGCATTGCTGATGTATCGGTCAGGCTCTGATGCAGTCTACTACATACTTTGTGTCTATGTTTCCCCCTTTTGTCTTAAATTATATACTTTTACATATAAAAATACAGCGAGCCCAGTGAAATCAGTACTCCCTTTAAAAGTCCTATAACAAGACAGTAGTAAAAATACAACAGTGGACAGGAAAATAACACTTAATGCTCGGACTGGAGACTCTCGGTTGTACTCTATTGACCTTGTACAGTTTAATTTCACACAAGGATACATCAAATAGCAACACTGACCCCAAAGCAGAGAACCGCACAAACACCTTTCCCATATATGTGAGCTACAACCTCAAAGACCCGCAGCAGAGTTCATGTCCTAAACACGGCAGACTGAAGCGAAGGGAACGGTACGTGATGAACAGTGTGACTAAATCTGGGTTGCAACTAAAAAAAGTTATTTTATAAGGCATTTTCTTAAAATAAACTAAACAGGCCGCGGCTCCCCCCTCGCCGGCTTTGTGCCCAATGTGTCAACAGACGCCAGAAAACAGCTGCTGTTTGATCCGCTCCTCTGTCTTCACCTCCTCTTTGACCTCCCCGTCATCCCTCTGACACACATCTGTCCATCTCACCGAGCTTTCCTGCTCGGACGGCGGGATGTTGTCCACGTCGGTTTCCTCTTCCTGTTCCTCGACAGAAGCGCTGCTCCCCGACAGGAGCGAGAAGCCCCTTTGATGCCATGCGTCCTCCTCCCTCTCCTGCCCGCCCGTCTGAAGGCTCGCCCCTTCGGACCTCCCGCCGTCCCTCCCCTCCCTCCCCTCGGCCTCCTCTTCCTCCTCCGTTGTGTTTCTTCTCAACCTGTCCATCTCCGTCTCCAGCAGCGGGAACATGTTCTCCCTCTCTTCCTGCGTCCCTCCGGTGGATTTCTTCTTCGCCTTGCTGCGACCCCTGAGGTTCGGCATCTGAAACCAAACAGACGCGTTTGAGACAGTTCTGCGCTTTGTGCCGTGTCTTTTCCCTTCCATCTCTCCAGACGCCTGCCAAACCGCAACAAAGCCTCTTTCATTGACGCCTCTCTCCTGTACACTTCAAGTTTGACTCTTTGCCTATTATTAGACTCCTCCTGAGTGTTTTCATGTTTGCTGTACGTCCCATATTTAGCAACACAACTTTTTAATGGCACCTTCTGTGACATAAAGCACGTACCCTAAAGGCACGACAGACAGGAGTGACAGATTGGCTGCGGAGATGGAAGACAAAGGGGAACAAACCTTGAAGTCTTTTCTCTTGCGCTGCAGAACGGGTCTCTGAAGGAAGAGGATTTGCTTAGTCGACAGACTCCCATCGCTGCGGAAAGAAAAGAACAGCACTTTTTTTTTTTTTACTATTGTTATGTTACAATCCGAGGAGCTCTTGCGTTCTCGACATGTATTGAAATCCAGTTCCACCACGGTTTGGTAAAGTGACAGGTTACAAGACGGCGACGCATCAGCCACCTTTTTTTTTTTTTTTTGTTGTTGTTCACAGCTCCCATCAGATTTCAAAAGCGGCTTCATGTTGAGATGAGCATACGACTGTGATTTGTCAGATCTGGAACCATCTGTCTCGTGTATCCAAGCTACGCTGTCAGTTCTAATCCCAAAAAGGCAACGTTTCAGACAAAAGAATAGAGTCTCTAAAAATCAACAAAGCAGCAATTAGTCCTCAGGTGATGTTATTTAAAGTGATGGAACATAAAGAGGAAGCAGAGGACAGGTAAGTGTACGGTTGGGGGTGTAGTTCTGTACCTGTTGGTTTTCACGATCGGCGTGGGTAGCACACACATCAGCCTCCATCCGTACGGAGCCAGAGACTGGAGCAAGGGGATGTAGTCGGTCTTCACCACGACGCCCTGGACACGAGACAGGAAGTCACTCAGACAAATACCGTGCAGGGAAAATTTAAAAAAAGCAGTCATAAGCTCACACAGCGCTTTCCTTCATCTCCACTCTAATGTAATGTTTGACAGAACAACAGTTTAAGCCTTCAGTCACAAAGGATTCCTCAAAGTGCACATCTTCACCAGAGTATTAAAAAGACCCACATCAACAACGGTCCACTGCTCCACCACGATTGCGTCATAGGAGGCGTTTGTGGTCTCCTCTGCAGAGCTCTGGAAGATGAACACGCCGTCCGCGGATGAAACCCCGGTTTCTGGAGGATAAATCAGAGACGGGGTCAGATAAACAGAGGAGGATGTATATGAGTCAGACAGGAGTTACAAGCTCATCTTCACTCTCCAACCTCTCACTATTGATCCCCCTCCGTTCCCTATGGCTTAAGCCTACTTATTCCACGGGTGACTGAACACTGACTTATGGCATAAACCGCGGATTTATGGCATGTCACTCCATGCATGTCATCCATTAGCCGGCAGTGGAGGAGAGATCTACAGCGTGAGCGGCTTTTTCCCTCTTGTGAGCAGAACCGGTGAAATGTGAGGACTTTAAAGCTAGAATCAATACCATCATGTTATTGGATCAAATGTCTGTGTTTAAAGTGAAAGTGCATCGTTCTGGTTTTATGGTGAACAACTTTACTGATTTGTTTCAGTCTTACTGTTCTCATCCAGGTGCAGCAAGCAGATGTTTTCAGGAAAATTACCATTATGAGCTAATCTGTGAGGATGCTGTAATCAATTCCTGACACTTTGTGCCACTGTGTGCTGCTGGCACTTGCCTAGATGAAAGTTGCACACTTCATGGTATTTGCCATATTATTTCACATGCTAATTTTTGATGGCATTTCCAAAGTCATCTAATCAGCAGTTGTCCATTGCCGTGGCCATGTGACATACCGTTATCGTCCCCGAGGTGGAAAAAGCCGTCGATGAGGTGCGCCCCACTGGTGAAATGCTGAGTCATGTGGTCCAGCCAGTGAGTGTCGACGTCTGTGACTAGCCCCGCCTCCTTTTGCACTTGCAGCGGCACCCTGAGTGAGTAGAACCTCAGAGGAGTGTTCAGCTCCCCTGTGTGGTTGTACAAGGCAAAGAGCTGCATCCCTAAAGGAGCAAAGACAAAGAATGAACAATAGGACACCAAATAGAACTTTACATAAGGATGATTGTATTTATTTTTCTCTTACAAACAGGAAACAGATTACTTACTACCTTGCGCTGGCGGTGAAGTTGCGTTCTTCTCTTTCTCGGAACACCTGAACCGAATGTGGTTGTTGTTGTTTGTCGTCACTCTGCTTTGCCCGTCCGAGCAGCTGGACTTTCTTTCGTGGTTTCGATCCAGTTCTGGAGAGCTGGGCCAGCTGTCAGAGCTTGAACTTGGTCTCTCTCTCCGGTTGGAAAGGTTCTCGCTGTATTCTTTGACATCTGGCAGGTTCCCCTTCTGCTGTCTGATTATACCTGCAGCTTGTGGAGGGCTGGGACATCGCTGGTTCCCTTGGATGTCTGCCAGGTTTTGATTGAAACCCCACTGAAGTGTGTCCACGCCGGGTTTGCTGTGATCTTGAGGCTGGTTTGTAGATTCTCGTGCCTCCTTGAGGCTGATCTGAAGGTTCTGGATTTGTTCATTGGACCCACCTCGGTTAGGCTCTAAACTCTTGATCGGCTTCAACTGACTGAAATCCGGTTCTCTTTGCTGATGGTCCCGTGTGTGTTTTACACCTTCGTGATCCAACTCCTGAGATTCAAAGTGGTGATGTTCAGGTTCCTTGTCATTATGAAGCGGTTCAGTAGGATCTGTTGGGCTGCTGTTGGCGCTGAAGGGGTGTCGATGTATGGGCGAAGGGCTGGAATGTAAGGAGGACAGCTCTTCGGGATCCCAGTGCCCCACGTAGGAGGGTCCTCCGCCCGGCTGCTGAAGAAAGCCCACAAACATCACCCCTTGCTCCGCTACGTCCTGGATCTGTAGGTGCGGCAAGCAAACACACACACAATGCACTCCATTGGAATAAATTTGAGTGACACACAAATATAAAAGGACGTCATTCACAGCAGCCGCCTGCAAACAAAGCCTCATTTACACACAAACAAAAGGGCTGACGTACGCAGAGTAGATATTCCCCGCAAAAATAACAACCTACCTAATCATCTGCAAAGATCAAATATTCAAATGACAAAAGGACCTCATTATCTCAACGCAGCCGTGTGTGTGCGTGTGTGTCGCTCCCTCCCATGGAGTTGTGCTGGTTAATTGTCAGTTGATATTTGGGCTGACGGTTTGAGACGGGCTCAACGGGAGAGAAATC
Organism: Chelidonichthys spinosus; assembly: GCA_029853015.1. Lineage (NCBI taxonomy): Eukaryota > Metazoa > Chordata > Actinopteri > Perciformes > Triglidae > Chelidonichthys > Chelidonichthys spinosus. Next base: position 13,597,883 of record CM056836.1, on the reverse strand, counting down.
AGATTGCAAACTACCACCAAACAATAATGAGACGCATCACCCCCCCATCACCCACTACTTTTGACACTTCACTCATCCATATACACACACACACACACACACACACACTTTTATTAACAGTGTCTCTGTTACCATCCAACACACTCACAGTTACGCAAAGTCGCACAGTTTTATCTGATGAGTATGTCCAGAGACAGATTGGGAGTGGGTGGGATATGCGAGTGCTGGAGAAATCGAAGTATAGAATTTTCCAAACTGAACACACACACACACACACACACACACACACACACACACACACACAGAGCCAGCCTGTCACTCTGCCTGGTACCACTCCTGGGTTCTTATCTCCAACTCTCTCCGGCAGCTTGTGATCCGATTGGTTATTCATGTCACGCCGCCGAAGCCTATCACATTAAATTCAGTGATGTGCATTTCCATCCAATCAGGTTTCCCTTTGTGCTCTATGGGTGTTCAGATGCAAATCTATTCAATAGAGCACATTTTCATTTCCCATTGTAGGACTGTTGCAGAATTCATGAGCACAGAGACTAAAAGTGAGTTTTACAGCTGATAACTGCCAGTGATGACGCCGCGGTTTGGCGGGGTTTCTTAGGGTTAAGTCTCATTATAGTTTACCATAACTTCTGCGACCTTCCACTCATTATGTCGCTCCTCCTGTTTTCCCAGCTACAGGATCGTGCAGGGCAGCACAGGGGATGCAACTAGTGGGAATGTAGGATGTTTAAGTGATTTATTTTCCTCCTCCATCTATTTTTTAAAGGCAGGGTTACCATGTGGCACAGACAGGCAATTATTGGCAGTCGCCTGTAGCCCTTTGAGCCCCATAATGTTCCCTTCACTGTCACAGCAGTGTTGCACCAACGAGAGAGGCACATGGGAAAACAAGTACGGAGACCGAGCCGGGGGGAGGGGTGGATTCCACACAGATTGCTTATTTAAAAAGGTCGCCAACCCTGGGCTCACGTTACCTTATAAAACAGAAAAAGGGGGCACTGGTATCAGGGCTGGACCTGCAGATAACCAAAATTGAGGCATTGCAATTGGAATATTTTGTTTTCAGACACAATCCTTCTGTTTATTCCTATTTAAATGCATCAGTAATCACTTCTGATCAGGAGCAATGATTACATTATGAATCCCAATGCATAACATTTGTTCGGCTCTATAAAAGACAAGACATTTGTAAATTATTTCAACTTTATGGGCGACCCTGTATAAAAATCATCTATGAGAAATATTCAGTTGTAGTTTCATGTTTCCTTGAAGTAATTCTAGCAATTTTGAGAACATTGATTGCAAAATACTGAACTCACCCTTTTGACATAGCTCTGAATCACCTCGGGGTCAGCGGCTTGGTGACCGGCCATGCACACATCTGTCTCCAGACGATGTCTTGTCCACCTGAGTTGGCTTTTCTCTGAACTGCAAGGTGAGAAATGAAAACATTTAAGCAAATATTCAGCACAACGCAACCATCACACATCATAGTTCAATCCGGCTCATACGAACCACAAAATATCCAATGTTCCCGTACTGTAACATTACATTTCCTTTAGGGTCATTTCCTGATTTCCTGTCCACATCACCGGGGCAGTTCCATCACGCAGTAACATTACAGCCCAAACGAGATTCTGGCAGACGTGCTCATGTTCACCAACGCTCATTGACCCAGAATGATCACAGCCGAAACATAATATGAATTCTGGTACAGGCTTGAATTTTCCATTTAAAGTGAGCAGACATTCACCACCATCACAATGGACGCATTAGACGGAGAGAGGGACTGAATTTCCTTCTGCTCCCACTGCGAGACACCGTCATAAAAGGAGGATTCAGATACGCCTCTTCAGATTTGGATTGGGGTCAGTGGGAAGGCCGTGGTAATATCTTGTGCTCTGAGGCGTGAGTGACATTCTCAGCTAGATTTGGAACAGTAGATCTGTCAGATTTTGTTTCTTTCATTTTTAGGGTTTTTTGATGAAAGGGGATGGTGGTGGTGGGAAGATAAAAGGCGGAGTTACAGGGGGCGGAGGGGGTGAGGAGGACAAAAGAAAAGGGGGGGGACGACCATCACTGAAGAAAACAGATGAAAGGGTGGAGAGATGGCTTCTCTCTTTCACTGTGCGGTTCCCCTCTGGCGAGCGCTGATGATGCAATCAGCCATCTCCACGGTGACAGGTGCCAGGAAGCAGCAGGACCACTTGGCAGGAGGGGCATCAAAGGAGCAGCCCGGCACCTGCCTGTGCACTAGAGTGTGTGTGTGTGTGTGTGTGTGTGTGTGTGTGTGTGTGTGTGTGTGTGTGCGTGCACGCGCATGTAATAAGCTATTCCTTAAATTAACACAACAAACAGTATACAGATCACAGGAGGAACTGTAGGCTAAGCAAAGTAACTCCTTTAATTACAACATGGAAGGTTACCTGTAACCATGGTTATGTGAGTGAAAAGACTGATCCACAAGTGTCCTCATCTCTATATAATGGAGAGACATTTCTTTTGGAAAACATGATACATGTCCTGAGAAAAAACTGGGGCAAAATGTGATTTTCTTTCTTTTTTTTTTCTTTTTACATAATTTAAGACCCAAATAGGAATGAAGCTCCAAATGAATCCGCCAACAGGACTAAGGGTCTGCGTAGAGTATATGGTTTCTGTTTGGAGCAAATCCGTCAGTAGATGTTGAGAAGGAAGTTCTCACCAGAGAATAACTGGGTTACAGCAGAGATATGCCGTATGCAGTGTAGTCAGACAGTATAGTATCATGTATGTCAAAAATGAAAGAATTGGGACAGTGAGCTAAAGTTAGACCCTTTTTTGTGGCTGACTCATCTGCTATTAATTCTCCATCAACAGAAGGAGGCGAGGGGCAGAATGTTGCTTGTGTTAATGGGTCTCAATTGGCTTCATTTCAAAACAATGAAGTTGCAAAAGCTGCTAACAACTCCTGTTTGCTAATGAATCATCCATTTACCTTCATCAATCTGCTACTCAAAGTGACGTTTCATTCTATAAAGATGGCGCTCATGCTGAAGACAAGGGTGTGTTTCATTCACGTACCTCGGCGTCTCTCGGACGAGCACGGCCCGGTGCAGCTGGCGCTGGATGTGTGCATGATGAGGGCCGCAGGGATGGACAAACGGGTGGACGGCGACCAGGACAAAACCCTGCGTGTAGAGTTCCCTGACCTGAACCGGCAGCTCTCTGACCGAGGAGAGACAGAGCACCGATGACACCGGCACCTCTGGAGGGAGGGGACAGGAAATATATGGGAAATGGTCAAAACATGGACACAACGGTTCAAAAGAGGCAGGTGGTAACAGTAGAGAGGGATTTAGAACTGGAGGAAAAAGCTGGAACAAAGAGAGGGAGGGGAAAAAAGGAGAGGGGAAGAAAGGAGGGACAAAGGGAGTGAAGAAACAGAGCATGTTTCATTATGATAATTCCCCGTGAACAACAACACATGGCATCTTCACGCAAAATCTGAAACTAATTACACCAGAACAATTAGCCTCACTGTCACCAGCAGTCTGGCTTTTGGAAAACACATGCAAAGAGACGCATACATATGCATGCTGGGAAGTGCTCTTTAGAACACACTCTCATCCATATCACAGACCCAGACTAACACGCTTCTCCAGCCTCCGCTCACAGCCAGTTGAATACAGCAAATCGTACACACATACATCAAAAGGTTGGAAAAGACAATGCTATCACATCTGCTTGCTAACACAGAGCCGGTTCCCTTATTACCAAAAAACACAATGGAGAGAAACCCCCCTTTACTTCAGTGGGGAATGGTTTGCGGAGCTTATCGTATGGGAGCAAAGAGTCATGGCGAATCCACCAGGGAGAGTGCGACGTTTGCGAGAACCGCCCTCTCGGGGTCGGCCGCATTGTGGTAAAGCCCCCTCTCTGTTCACGGGGCTTTTAAGGGAACACGTGCATGTGCGGCTGTGTGTTTCTGTATCACTGAGCGAAGCCAGGTGTGTGTGAGGGGAGGGGGGGGGGTGTGTAAAAAATTAGATGAGAGAAGTGAAGAAAAAAGGAGACAGAAAGAGAGAGGCAGTTAGCAGAGCGTTGCTGGGGAAGGAGAGGGAGAGAGAGAGATGAGGCTGTCTGTTTGTGCCTGAATGCTTGTCATCCTTTCCCATTCAATCTCATTTGCATGGGTCTGGAGAAGAGAAAATAACCTGAATAAATTAACTCGACCCACACACACACACACACACACACACACACACACACACACACACACACAGAGACACACACGGGTAAAAAAAGATGTGCAAGCCATCTCATTTTCAATTTGTTCTCCATCATCTGGCATGTTCACACGTACACACACACACAAACACACACACACACATGAGAGGTTGGCCTGCATGCGAGGATACAAGCACATGAACACGCTCTCCTCACTCCCATCTCAGCTAAACAATGGTCGGAGAAAAAAAAGAAAAATGCGACCATCACATTGTCTTGGCGTGACTGCTTGGAAGCACGAGAGCCTTTCATCGAGCAAACACTTAAACGGGTGTCTGCTGGGACTTATCAAAAGCAGTACAGTGATGGTTATAATAATAATAATAGGAACAGCTGGAGAGTGGGGCAGGGTGGATAACAACGATCCCGTCACCGTAAACAGTCATTAGCCGTCATTAGCTGTGCACGGCTGGCGCTCACCCACCGACAGTACACGCGGGCAAGGCATCAGCTTATTCGGTGCAAGGCACACAGAAGCTATTAGGGTGTTATGCAGCGCTTTAGGCTGGGAAGCGACTTCATTTGTACTGTCTGACACAGTGGGATTTAAGGGGAGGCTGCAATTCCGGCCCAGAATGGGAACGTGGAACGGCTCAGGGCAGAAAGAGCCGAGTGGAGGTTCGACAGTGCCAGCTAGTGAGGGCATGGAGGTGTGAGGGTTCGGAGAAGGTGTGTGTTTGTAGAGTTTAAGTTGATGTGCGATGGAGTGGAGCGTTTCTGTTACTTTGAGGGTCAGAGACGAGCAGAGGAAGGGGACGTAATGTGTACGTAATGGAGTGGGAGACACAGACACCCAAGGGTGTGTTGTTTAACAGACACGTTAGAGCGGCTGTTCAGCTGTTCATACCCGCTCTGCTATTTCCGTCTCCTCCCCCCGAACTTTTGACCACATCTCACAGTCACTGTTTAAACTGAGCGACGCCTCACTTTTTGACCCTGGAATCGAACAGCATCCGGGGTGTTGGGAGTCATCCCCTTCCCGTAGCTGCTGGAAACAATAATTCCTGCGTATGTTGTGGCGTGCATGGGCCATCTTTTCTTTTCCCTGCGTGAGTGCGAGAGAAAGTAAAATTCTTCACTAAGCCAGCTAGGTGATGCACTGGGATTACTACTCACAGCCACCCTCAAGGCTTATCCCTCTGCTTGCTGGGGGTTCACGTTTATTTAAATAGCCTTCTAATGACTTGCAGAGGTTTTTTAGGCGAGGTTATGTGCCAGAACAGTGACTATAAAATAATCAGCTTCCTGGAGCCAGGGAGCTCCCCGCTGTTTTTGGGAATGCACCCGCAGGCTACGGGTGTTGTTGGTCAGCATCTGAGCTTTGTCAAACGGGGGTCTGATTTTCTCAGAAGGCCCCCATGAAGAGAAAATAAAAAAAGGTTTGTGGTGGCGCATACAGTAGCATGTATGGGGATCTCTGCTGCTGCTGCTGAAACTGTGTAAATGGGTTTGAAGTCACAGTTTCAACAATCTCTCCGATAAAAATGAGTTCGCCTGGAGAAAGTGTGCCAGGCAGACGAAGATCTCACAAACTGATGGATTCCTGCTTCGCCTGCTCTCTGAGCCGCATACATCACACAGATTCTGAGAGCAAAGATGCACCTCATAAGACAGAGGGGATGTGCAGGCCTATCGCTCTTTGTCAACAGGGGGAATATCTATCATACCATTGAGGTGTGTGTCACGTACGCGCTTAAACTCCAGCACAGACATACTGCCCTGAATATCTCTAGTGAGAATAAAGATGCCCATAGGTAGACGGTAGCCAAACATGCCCTCACACACACACACACACACACACACACACACACACACACACACACACACACACTGAACACCAGGCACATGTTGTAAGTTTTAATGAGCCGGGTGGGTCTCCGTCTCTGCAGGGAGGCAGAAAGTCATCAGCAGAGTTCAGCTCCTCACTGTCTGCTCCGGAGACCGGCGTTAGTCACGCAGCATCACACCTAACTTACTTCCGCTTACACATCCTCAAGATAACCGAGCGCCGCTCGCTCCTTTCTCGCACCTCCTCGCTCCCGAGACATTCCGCTCCGCTCCTCGCTCAAGACCTGACTAACGCTCACCGGCGTCTCTGGTTTTCTTTCTCGCTCTCTCACCCTCTGTTCTCTGTTACAGCTCCCTGACTTGAGTCCCCCTCCCCCCTTTTTTACTTTGCTCTACCTCTTTTCTGTTCCCGCTATCCTCTTCCTCCTTTTCTTCTGCTCATTATCCGAGCACGGTTTTGGCACAAAGGAGGGTTAAAATGTCACACACAACGGCTGTTAGATTTCATACTGACATGTCAGAGTAACCAATTATTGTTACGTGGGAATAACGAAGATCATGGAACCTACAGAAAAGGTGTCAAGGTGCAGCAGATTGGTGATTAGAGAGTAATAAGACAGTGCTGTAGACTGTAGACTGTAGACGGTTCGGACCTGCAAATCAAAAAAGCGGTCGATGTGTGTAGCAAAGGCCAAATGCCTGAAACGTTAAGCATATTTCCCCTCATCCTCCCCGTGTTCACCACAGGGTCTCTCTGACCCAGTACGAGTAAATTGAGCTCAGGCACATGGAAATATTTTTCAGCACTCCCGCAGTTTGAGCAAAGCTCATAAAAGAAAAGCTAAAGTTATATTATCAGCAAAACACTGTTTCTGGTGAGTTTCACCACGCGCCAGTCAAAGGTCAAGTTACAAACCGCAGTGCACTCCTCTGTGTGCTCAACACTAAGGCTCCTCTTCCTAGGAACACAACATAGTTTAACAAGCAGCCACCTAGTCTCACATATCTCAGAGGGGCAACGACGGAGATATTTGTTTTTCATTACTGTGTCGGAGTCATGAAGTCACGCTGGCAGAGAAATAATATCATTAATGGAAGCCAAATTGAATTAAAGCATGGATTTGACCGTGGGTTTCCTCAATGTCATGGAATGACATACAGATTCCTCTATCTGCCTCCTACACACACGCACGCACACACACACACACACACACACACACACACACGCACACACGCACACACACACACAAGCACGGACAAACATACAAATACAAATAAATCCTTTCGCTGGGAATGAGGTCTCTCAATCTCCACAAACAATCAGATAATCCTTCAGGAATCCTTCACTTCTCTTGGTCTCTCGATCACAAATGGAGAGGGAGAGAGAGAGGGAGAGAGACAGGCGTACACCCACTCACAACCACACACACACACACACACACAATCAATTCACAGTAGCTGCGTTTATCCTAAAATAGAGTATACCCATCTTAAGCAGCTCAGGTGGCATCAGTGAGTTTACCATATAAATGACCTGCCTGTTGGTTGAAAGATAACACTAACTCTGTTGACTAAGTGCTATAAAGTGTTTTATGCGTTCGTGAATGAGCCACCATTGCTGTGTGTGTGTGTGTGTGTGTGTGTGTGTGTGTGTGTGTCTGTGTGTGAGCGTGCCACTGCTGCCCGCGCGATTAGACAATTTATCTGCTCCTGCCTTTAGCAAAGATAAAGACGAGTAATCCTCACGACTATTGTCTGTTTTGGTCACCACCACTATGCCGGGTTGCCAGATCTCTCTCAGCCTAACCAATTTGCCAAACATAATAGGGCTGGCTGAAAATGAAGCCGACTGGCAAACAGAGCATTGCCCACTTGGCTGTGTCGTTCTGCCTGCTGTCTGTTACAGTGTTGAATTTGGAAACTCCTCTAAAAAAAAAAAGGGAAAAAAAGGGACTTCAGTGAGCTACTTGCACCTGCGTCCACTAGTTGGGTGATGAAGTGCACAGAACAGGCTTCTAGCAACATTAAGCCATTTCCCTATATCCTCTTCTGTTTCTCTTCCTCGCCTCTCTTCTTTTCTCCCTTCCACTCTTCACAGTCCACACCAACACAATGGCAGAATTAGTATTTTTAGAAACCACATGCCTCGAGAGGATTCTCATCAAACAATCTCAAGACGCCGCGAGCATGCACACAAACAAACGCACACACACACACACGTGATATCAGACACACTATATTTCACATTCCCAAACAAACGTAACCAACATCAGCTTTAGTGTGTTGTCATCGTGCGATGGGAGAGGCCGGGGGCAGGTTGGAGGGCACGGCTACATGCGTGAGCACAGTATAGCTGAATCTGAGATATTGGAGAAGTCTTTCAACTCCCCGCAACAGGAGCTGCACAAAGAGACAACTTCAGCTTATAAGCCCCCTTTTCGCCCTCCAGATACTTGCAGTATGTAAGAAAAATACACACACAGTTCCGCAGAGTTGCTGACCTAATCATTTCACTTTAACTGGTGGAAGTCGGAACAGCAACAGCGGCTGTTTCGTGAGCAGAACACACAAACACTGTAGTCGGAGTGGAGGGTGACGACGCAGAGCAGGGGGGGGGGACCACACTGAAAAAAGGTGCTCAGAAGATCGCTTATCAATTATGACTGAATGTGAAGACACATTCCTTGGAGCCGATCCCAGCAGGAGTGGAACCGGGACAAATGTGACATGGATTTGAAAGAAAACTGTCTTCTGCATCTGAAGGCCAAGATTTGTTCTTTTCATTTGAGCCGTTTCTGAAATCGCCTCCTCTATCACTCACTCGCTGTACAGCACATAATAAATGCTCAGGAAGGAACCACACTGTGAGTAATTTCAGACACTTATTAATACATGCGTCATCTTAGGAGCACTGCATTGTGGGATTTGTAGCATAAAAGGGCATGGATGCAATTTTATTTGTTTCATTGTTGAAATGTGTGAGGCCGCTTTGGTTTCCCTTTAGGAGCTTAGCATCACATTTGTAATAATCAATCATCTCATCATGGGATATGAAGGAAAAGTTGAACATATGACCATTAATAAAACCGTTATCTGTCCCTGTTGAAGCTGAAAACAACAAAATGCTTAATTTGCTAGATCACCATACTTATTTTCCGCATCTATCATCCTCGTTAGAGAAGTCATACATGTAGAAATAAGTACCACATGACTATTCCAAATATGCAAGTGTGGGAGAAGTCGAGTCACATGAAGTACTCCTCTGTCTAGCTTTTACAAGCCCAGCCCAAAAAGGACAAAGGAAAAACTCATTGCACAGACATGGGGATATGAACAATATTAAGAGCTCACAGGAGAAATGATTGACAGCACATGGATAATCTTATCCATACCTTCTTTCCCCAACAGGAAATCCAGGAAGTGGTAGGTGTATGCCACACCCACTTTAGTCTCCACCTGAGGCCGACGGAGGGTTGAGTAGATATTGCCCGGGCTTCGCCTCTCTTCTGCCTTCCTCAACTTAGGAAGCCTGCACCCCATGGCTCTGTAAGAGACAGAGGAGAGGACATTAAACGTGTGGAGGGGGAAAAAAGGAAAAAAGATTGGAGATGAAAAGAGAAACCCAGAGGAGGGTGATAACAAAGACTCGAGTGGGAGACACGAAATTGATAGAGTTTCTAAATATATAGAAGACATTAGCACTTCCAATAGAGTATGTGTGTGATAATCACACACAAGTCTGAATGCAATAGCTCACGTGTAAGCTCCAGCTGTGTGAAATAATGTGTGTATAACTCGCTCTCCCGCACTCTCTCTCTCTCTCTCTCTCTCTCTCTCACGCACACACACACACACACACACACACTAAAAGCAATAAAACTATTGAAATATGAAAGTGTTAACCATTACCTGCTTGGTGGGCTGTGATACGGGCATCTCCTAATCAAATAGGCTGATTGGGAGCGACATGTTTTATCAGAACGAATTAAAGCAGAAATGAGACTGATTTCCTGCCCTGTCAAGCAAAGCGACATGAGACAAGATAGACAGGGAGAGGAGAGGAGAGGAGAGGAGAGGAGGGAGGAGAGGAGAGGAGGGGAGGGGAGAGGAGAGGAGAGGGAGAGGAGAGGAGAGGGAGAGAGAGGGAGGAGAGGAGAGGAGAGGAGGGGAGGGGAGGGGAGGGGAGAGGAGAGGGAGGAGGAGAGGAGGGAGAGGAGAGGAGGGGAGGAGAGGAGGGGAGAGGAGAGGAGAGGAGAGGAGGGAGGAGAGGAGAGGAGAGGAGGGGAGGGGAGAGGAGAGGAGAGGAGGGAGAGGAGAGGAGAGGAGAGGAGAGGAGAGGAGAGGAGGGGAGGGGAGGGGAGAGGGAGAGGAGAGGAGAGGAGAGGAGAGAGGACCAATTTATATGTTGATCCATGGGTAGCTTTGAAGCACAAATAAATCTAGGTTATTGTAAGAATCTTCCGGATTGTGTGAGGACAAGTGGATACCCTCAAGGGAAGGTGATTGGAAATACAATTTGGAGCGAGCTTGAACTTTGTACTTTTAAATTCCTCTTGAATTTCAACAGGCAATTTTGACCCGAAGATTTCAGTTGCATAAAAAGAAAAACAAGAGGAAGTGAGGTTGTTTTTGGACAAATTAGGTGGGAATTGGAAGTGCAGGAATGACAAATAGGTGGTGTGTAGAGAGGATCGGAGACTAGAAAAGAGATAAGGCGTGGCCAAATATTGTCAAGCTAATCAAATGTGACAGCTTCGGTACCCTCAAACCATCACCGCGGTTACACTTAATATCCCCGTCTGCTACGGCTTGTAAGAGCGACACGGTGAGGTGCGCATCTGCCTGTCTGTGTGTGTCTGTGTGTGTGTGTGTGTGTGTGTGTGTGTGTGTGCATATGTCTTCCCCAGAGGCAGGTCCATATCTGCCTCGCTGTATCTGGTTAGGACACATGGAGAATGCCACAGTAACCTCCCAGTGGGGCAAGTACACAGACGTTAACTCGGCTAACGATCCTAACAGACAGACATTAACCCTGGTGTGTGTGTGTGTGTGTGTGTGTGTGTGTGTGTGTTTGCACATTTGGTGACTTACAGCTTTGATTGCATGGAACACGCATTCCGAAAGGTTACAAAGTTGCAAACGGCAGCAACGATACACTTTCATACCTCATCTGTCTTGAGACGACTTGCATTTCTCTTTTTACATTTTTGCAAAGAAGAAGCAATTAAGAGTCATTATTCTTTCAATGCTGCATACGCGTTCATAATGAGAACAAATGAGGAGAGACGGAGTGGAGACACTTTGGGAGAAACAGTCTTACAGTCTCACTCTTCCCTCTCCCCTTCCTCCTACCATCCTCCTCCTCCTCCTCCTCCTCTCCTCTTGACCTGCCTGCTCCCCTCTTAAACACCATTAGCTCCTCAACGTGTCATCGCTTAACTCTCTGCTCGTGTCCGACCCGTGCCTTAATCGCCCCTTTGTCTTCGGCCTCTGCTCTACTTCTGTCTGTCATCATTGATTAGAACATCTCCTTTCTTTCTACTGGCACAATGGCCTTGATTAGTCTGACAGTGATCCAGTCATTTTGGTAATTCTTGCTTTTTTTGTCCATCCCATCACAAGATCTCCGTCATCCCTTCTGCCTGTCCGCTCATTCTTTCTGGTGGAGTTTGTGCAGGAAAAGTACTCCCCTGCTGAGATTTGTAAGTCCCATAATACTATTACAATGTCTCCAGACAGATCTGCATGCTCAAATTAGTCATAACCCAAAGAATAAAATGGAAGAGGCTTTGCAGATCCACTCCAGAACATCTTTCCCTCCGGGGGTTGTGTTTGCAGACGCTCTGTCTGCAAGAGGGACGAGGGGCAGGTAAATGTGGGGATGTTTAGCAGGCTTAATCTCTGGCTAGTTAGGAAAGAAGGGGGTCAAGGGTGGAGCGTGGGATAGAATTTCATTTGCATCCTCATAACAGTGAGTCTTTCCTTTTTCCATTTTCTCACCCTTTATATTTTTAATAGTTTCCACCCTCCCTCATTGCAAATCATCACAATTTTCAAAAACGCTGCTGAACAAAAAAATGATTACAATTTGGAAAAACTCACTTACTATTGCGCTAGTGGCAGTTGGTTTTATTGCTCTCAAATAAAACCTGACTGGTTGTCGCCTCGGCCTCGGCTCGCCTACAGCTTCAGTGTTTGATCCACCATATCATCATCCCTTTCATTGTATGCTGATGGTTCCGTTTCAAAAGAGAAAGGCCTCGCTTTAACCCATGAACTCTGTCTGCGCGGTTAAGCAACAGATCTCTGTAATTGGATGCAGCTTAGAGTGAAACCAAGGTAGTACCGAGACTCCAGTGCCTTCGAGACTCAAGGTTTTTAGCAACATACGAGGCCTTTTTCTCTACATGTTGACTTCAAACAGACTCTCTCACTTGCTCTTGAGCAAACACACAGACAGAAAAAAGGCCTTGACAGCAAAAAACATCAATTTAACGGGGAGAGACGGGAGAGAGAGACAGATAAAATAAGTGAAAATGAGAGAACGGCGTGAAGAAGAAGATAGACAGGGACTGGCAGAGGGCTTCTCATTAGAGAATCTCTTGTAACTGAGGGGTTTGAAATGACAGCGGATTTACCCGAGAGCATAATCCGTCTGCGCTATGCCACTGCTCTGCTACCTCCCGTGCCACTCAGGGGGGGGTCTGCTTTCCAAGAGGCAGCATTCATCCGCTGCAGAGGGAGAGCTAACAGTAAATATAGATAGAACCATTGGGGAGGCCAGAATTCACATTTTTATTCTCTTCCCTCTGAATACTTATATGACACATACACTGTAGATGATACATATAAAATCCCATTCATCATAATGAAATACTGTGCTGTCTAGCTACAGGAACAAATGTAAGCAATAATGACAGTTTCTACCTGTACTGTACTGCAATTTCTTGATATTTATCAGTCACTATTTACACAGATACATCTGCAGTAAGCCGATGACCGGCCCACACTGGCCAATTTAAAACCCCAGCTCTTCTCCCAGTACAATTTTCTGTGATCATGATTCAAGTGACCCAATAATTGGGCTTAGCGGAGAAAATGCCACTCTGGAGCACAATGGAAGAAGAAGTGTGGCGTTCAGCAGAATAGTCTGTTTGTGGAGGTCAGAGAAAATAAGTGCAGAAGCACTTTCATGTCTGATGTTAACGAAAAAAACCTGGTGAATGCAGTGGGTTATTCTAAGCCAGCACCTACATTTCTGACATCATTGTTGACCTACTGTGTGTAACCTGAGGAAGACTGATGGGTTTGCTGCAAATAATAGAGTATGGTTGTGTTCATTTTTCATCTGATGCACTAAACTGATTTACAGCGAGCATTTTACATGTATTCCCTTCATTACTTTCCTTCAGTTTCTTTATTACAAGACGTTTTCGGCCTGATTGGAAGCCATTATTTCTACTGCTTGTGAGTGCACTGTCTAAGCACAGGGCATTTTTAGCCTGTCAGCAGTTTGACTGCAAATTAAGTCACTTTTTATAGTTGCAAGATTGTTGGACAGAAAAAAACATGCAGATAACACAGTTACATTATTGTTAATACATCCTTATCGTGTTACATTGGGTGTGTTTCGCTCAATTTCTAAATTAGAGGTGACAGACTGCATCCTGGGGAGTGGACTTCCCTCCCACTGGGTTGGAGCTCCACTCAGTTTCTATGCAAAGATGCTGATGGAGGAGGGGGAGGGGGGGAGGACAGAATGAGGAGAAAGAGAGGAGAGACAGACAGACAGAAAAGGGGAGGAAGACAGACGGAGGGCAGACTGGGAGCATGTCAAGAGGTGTGATTCCCCGCAAGCAACAAAGTAGTCACCTCAAAAGGTGCTTTAATGAGGCTGCGTGGGGAGGATGAAAACAAATGATGACAGTGATGTTGGGCGCTCTGTGCAGCTCCTTGCACGGTCTATTTTCTTTTAAAAAAGAACAGTTTACCAACAAAGGATGGCTGTTTGGACTGGGGCATCAATTCACACAACCCTGAGGTAGGCTCTTAAGGTACTTGAATCCATCATTTAACATTTGAGGACTAAGAATACCTGAGGACTTCTACACCACTGCCTGTGTGATAAACTGGATGTCACTCACGACTAATGAGTGCTTTTCCAAGTGCTTCAATAGATTTCCAAGCTATATGGTGAGCACCCGTTCATAGCCATGTATCTAATTGATGCCCCCTTGCATTTTGTCGGTGCAGCCTTGCTTGAAATTACATGTTTCTGGTTTTTCCCTCTTTGAAGCGTTCAACCTCGACCTCTCCGCACGCACGCGCGGGCTCGCGCGCGCACAACACGTGGCTAGCTGGTCGCGCCCGTTAACGCCGGTGGGTTAGTGAACGGAAATGATACATGACAGGTCGCTTATGCACAGTCTCTCTCCTCCTGACACGCGCGTGCACACACGCTCCATCCCCCCCCCTCGCATCTGCGCTCGAGACATTTACTCCGTCACGCATATCTTGAGTTCACTTCAACCTGTGTGACAGTGAGCAGAGAGCTTATTCATTCCGTTCCGCTGCGGATAACAAATGGCACACACCATCACACAAATCAAACGAGCGGCTGAACGTCTAAACCGAGAGGATTTCTCTCCGTCAAGAGTTTTATTTTGAAAGGTTTACCAAGACTTCTCTATGACTCCTGGCCAGACCTTTATTTTAAAGGGCTTTTTTAAACAAAAAAAAAATAAAAATTAATGTGAAATCTAATTCCACAGTGAAAAAACAAGAGACACAAGAAATATTTAGTTCCCGTCGCTCATGTTGTCAATAATAGGCTAAATGTCAATTCATTAATATTATTTATTTATGCCAATAGTTACACTCACCAATCAAGTCGTCCAGGACGCGAAGTGTCGGCTCTGCTGGACTGAACGCTCCCGCGCTCTTGAGTCCGTCGATGCGTGTCCCCCCTCCGGTCTCTGGTGTCTCCGCTGTCTGTCCCCGTCACGGCTGCTGGAATGAGACACACGTCACGTCAGGCGCTGCGATCCAACGGGGGACCAAACACGAATCGTCCAGAAACTACAAGAATGGTCTCCCGACAAACCCTCCGTCCTACCTCTCCGTCACCAGCATGTGTGAGGAG
The DNA here is from genome assembly GCA_029853015.1 of Chelidonichthys spinosus. Classification (NCBI taxonomy): domain Eukaryota; kingdom Metazoa; phylum Chordata; class Actinopteri; order Perciformes; family Triglidae; genus Chelidonichthys; species Chelidonichthys spinosus. Next base: position 13,582,666 of record CM056836.1, on the reverse strand, counting down.
GAGAGGGAGAGAGAGGGCGCTTTGCTCTCACCCTCCCTCCGCCTCCCCACTCGCTGCTTTCAAACACTTTGGGAAACATTATGAGACATAAAGTGGGCTGTAAATTACTAACAATCATAATATAATGGTATATTACTTAGACAAGTGAGGATGGAAAAGTACCAGAGATGAGCTACTTTCACCGTTTCCAGATATTCAAAGTGTTTTGGTTCAGTCACGTGGATGACCAGCTCCCATCGAGGTCATCAAGGTGTTTGCGTTTTAGAAAAGGCTCTCGTTTGGAGAATTCATATTTCATAAGAAGCTATCCAGACTTATCCATAATTCAGAAACGTCTGACTGGGGTGTAGGTGGGCGGGGCTAATGGGTGGTCATGGGCTGGACGGGGCACCCTGGGGAGCTCCAGTCACACCACCAGACTGTGACAAAAACAAAACGCTCTGTGACCAAGAGATGATGGGCTTGTTGCCAGGGAAGAAGGGGGATCCAACCCTGGATGCAGACCAGCAGTCACGAACAGGCTTCTGGAGCTGGAAAGGAAGGCGACATCATCACCAACCAGGTTTTCAAATATAGATCTATAAAAATACACAACCTGGCAAAAAAAGAAGAAACCCACAACCTTAAAGGATACAATATTTTATTTTATTCCAAACATAAACATCCAAACCCTGCAAAACACGAACATTTAACCAAACAGTGCAGTGTCCAGGCTCTCTGAACAAAACAATTGTATTAATGCTATCAGATGTCTTCACACAGGAGACGCTGAGTTCAATGCCCCAATAGAACTATAGAAAGAAAAAGTGTGACGTGGACCAAATATCAAATGTGCATCTCCATCCATACAAAGCTTTTCTTTTAGTGTATAAAGGTGAGGTAAAAACAAAGTGCACTTACCAAAAATAATATATAAATATAAAAGCCTCATTGTTGACATGACTGTAAAATATTTTGTGCAAACTGCGACTAGATTAAAACCCAGACAACCAGTAAAGTGAACCATGTACAGTGAACTTTTTTTGTTCTCACCAAATAAACTTATCGACCACCTTATTTTAAATCATGTCCATTCTGAAAGTGGATTAAAACTGCTTTCCACTGCTTTTCCTTCCAAATACAAGTTGATTGACAAGTTATGGGGAAAAACAATCAAAATAAAATGACACCGTGATTGTTCTTGTGTGTGATTCATTTGGGAAACCGCCAGTTACAGGATGGGATGGTTTAGAAAAGGAACAGTGATCAGTGTACCGTAACTTGCGCTGTGAAAATCTACTTGAGTAGTTGACTAAGGCAAGAAATCGGTGACACTGATGACAAAGCTATATTGTGACAATAATTGCTGTTCATATACTGCATCAATCGACACCCAATTAAGAATAAGAATAGAGCAAAAATAAATGGGAGTGCTTGAAATGAATGAAATGACCGAGTTAATGAAATGTCTTAAATCAGAGGAGAGTGCTGTCAAGAAATATTTACTTATAGATAGTACAGAGAGCCCTTGCAGTTGCTAAAATAGCCCAAACCAAACAAAACAAACACAAAAAGAATATTCCAAAAGCAAATAACACATAAAATATAAATAGGCACAGAGGGTGAGCTTAAAAGCCTTTTCCACTTTTTTTTTTCTTTGACATGACTAACAAAAGAAAAACTAATACAGTTTAAAGTGGACAGCTCCTGCAGTCTGGTGTTAAAACAGGAGGGGAGAGGAGGAGAAGAGGGCATTCAGGAAAACGCTGAGAAGCGTTGGGCTACTTCCAGCCATCCAGAACATCAAGATGTCATCCTGTCTGCATGTTGACTCACTGTAGCCACTGTAGTGTGCATCTAAGGGAGCAGAGGATAAAGCACAAGTTCACAACACTTCCTTCAATTACACACTCAAATCAGGATTAGTCTATTTTAAAGTCGAGCTGAAATGAAAAATGCTTTTTTTTAAAAAAACCTTTAGATCACATCCCCGGTCATACTGAGCACCAATTTAATAATATATGCCAACAAAAAAAAATCAATTTCCTCATACTTTTATATCTAAATCAAATATCCTTTTCTCCCTGTAAAACAAAATATGACCCATGCTTTCATCAGCTGCTTCCAACCAATAACATCGTAATCAATCTGCAACTTGGGCAGTGCATAGAACTGGAGAAGGTCATGAGCTAATCTTTCAAATGATCAAATCAAATTCATCCCAACATTATGCCTCGCCTGTTTCACTCAGAAACACGTCACAGTATGAAAGCTCACCTTTGAGGCTGTGTTTGTACAAAAACTATGGTACCAAATTTGTGTAACATAGTAAAGAATGATGCTGCAGTTAAACAGGGAGGAAAGCAGCCACGTTTATTACCTCAGTAACCGTTGACTACAGCACAGTCATCATAGTCTGGACTCCACAGTCTACAAAGTTCTGGAAACAGACATTAACATAATATTACAAAAAATGTTGTGAGAGATGCTCAAACCACACAAAACAGCTGCAATAAATACAGGATCTCAAGACAAAACAACACAAGTTCAGAACAATTATAGGAAGTCATTGTTTGTGCACAGTCCATTCTTCAAGATGCAAACACTGGCCAGAGAACTCCACCTAGTGGCCTGTATGAACATTGAAGTTTGAAGACAATTTGTTTCCAAAAACACTACTGAAAATAGATAAATAAAAAAAATGAACAAATGAAATGTTACAATGAATCCAGTGGATTTTGAAAGTCACCATCAATGGGTTCATCCCGTTGACCTCACAATGTTCTCAAATTAGAATTGATCTGCAATGCTTGGGAACTTAACTATCCTGGCATCTACTGCTATTCCTAATAAATGTATTCACCTGATTGACAGGCCGAGTCCTCCTGTCCTCCATCCAGTAAGGTGGAGCGTACTGTGCGTTGGGGGGGGGGGGGGGGAGATGGGTTGGTGGTGAAACAAAGGGCAACAGACAAACCCAGGCTTTACTCAATGATAATAGTGGCACACCACCATGTGTGTGAGGGGCAGGCAGGGACAGGTGGATCCAAGCTAGGCTGAACTGTCCATTTCATATGCAGGAGAATAGATGCAATGCCGAGGAGACTCTGCATGCTATGCTGTTGACTACTTAGTATCATAATAATAATACATTTGATTTATAACGCACTTTTCATTTGAAAATCACAAAGTGCTAGAGAGAAAAATCAGGAGCATAAAATAAAACAAGCATAAAAAAAGCTGCTTAAAAATTCAACATTAGTTAAAAGCTTTTCAAAGAAATGAATGAATAAATTAAAATAAGCATGTGTGTGTGTGTGTACCTGGTAGGCGTAGGCATTCTGTGCGTAGTTCATTGGCATCTGTGGGATCATGACCCCTCCAAAGTTGGAGTATGGGTACGGCTGCAAAGAAAGGCAGAAACCACAGCATGGATAAGTATATTTATGTAGCAAACGCTACTAAGCAGATGTTAAAATATATATTGCATTAGTTTCCTTGCTAGGATTGCAGTACAACAATAAAATGTTTTAGACAGTTGGTACACTGTGTGTTTACTTGGCTTGACAACTTTTCCTTTTACAATTAAATCTGCCTGCCACCTGACATGACATGGCTGACATCTTGGCTGTGTGTTACCTGATTGTAGGGGCTGCCTCCATTGAGGATCGGCGACGGTTGTGCCATACCCCCTCCCATGGGTGAGCAGCAGGCGCAGTAGAAGTACTGAGTGGGGCTCATCCAGGGAGCCGGGCCAACCAGACGGGATGGCATGGACCCTAGATGAAGAAAAACATGCAGCAACAGTTCAAAAATACATTTGGTGGCAAGATCTCATATTTCCACTGCCAACAGAATGTCAAACTGATTTCTTCTGACGAGTGCGTAAATACATACGAGAGCTCCTTTCTTTCATGATGGCAGGGCCCAGCTTGAGTTTGCGGCCCTTAAAACTGATCTGTTGCTATGTTTAAAAAAACAACAGGAAATATTACTCTCACTTAGGAGATGAAAAATAATAGAACGGCAGTCCCACTGTCAGACATGTACTCACCTCAATGATTGACTGAATGTTGACATCTTCATTGAAGTACACAAATCCGTACCTAAGAACACACAAAAACACAATGACTACTTTATATAGCAACACCCAATATAAATAAATATGAAAAAAAAAACTAATTTGATCTCAAACCAATATATAAAATAAGATAATGAATATTCATAAAACCGATTTGCAAACAAACCCTTCAGTACCCTACACCCACACACACTGCAAAAATTAACTGACAAATACAAAGAACAGTCTTTATGGAGGAAATTACTCAATTTCTGTATTGCTTCATTGTGTGTAAAGCATCATTGGGTTACTTGAATATAAATTATATATATAAATTGAAGTTATTACCATTATTATTATTATCTCACTGAATAATAAATAAAACACAAAAGCATAGTTGTTCATTTTCCTTGTCTCTTCTAATCCCTTGGTGGGAAAACAATACATCCAATAACCATACATTGAAAATGTAATGATATGCATATCCATGTATCACTGTAGCAAACGTGCCAATTTAAAAAAGGCACCCAGTGCTGTAAAATACTTGGCATCTACATCTATGGGTCTCCAAACAGCATCACTCACCCTTTGGAGATCCCTCCGCGGTATGTGATGATTTTTATTTCCTTAACAGCACCATATCTTCCAAAGAAGTCCTGCATTTCTTTTTCATCCACCTGACGATCAAAATGAATTCCAAAGAGAAAAACTGGATTTTAGTGGCTGTACTTGATTATCTTAACTCCATTATGTATTGTTGAAGAAAAGCAAAGCAGAGCACTTGTTTACAATGTGGTTACACCAGATATAGTTGTATTTCCATGGCTACCCTCTCTTATTTTAAGATTAAGCTGCATGTATCAATATATTGAGCAGTGTATTTCTTGAAATGTGCAGGGTGGAAGCAGTCAGGAGAGCTATTCTTTCTAAATTCTGTTCTTACCTTCATGTCAATGCCCCCAACAAAGAGGGCGTTGGGAGTCAGTTTGCCCTCAGGTAGAATGTAGCCATTGGACAGCTTAAGGGAAGGTGGAGTCTGGCTGCCGCTCCTGGGCTTGTGGATATCCTTACAATAAAACAACGGTCCAGTTATTGAGCTAAATGTTAGGAAAATGCCACACAACCTGTAAATTCATACTTTTTCCTCCAGAGTCAACACTTGAACTTATATTCATGGCAAAGTACAATCATCTACATCGTCATGGGGCATGGGGCTTGTGATTTCGAAGTCTGATTAACGTTCGCTAACTTAACCACGGATCATTTTCTAAAACCAAATTAACTGTGTATTGTTTTAGCTCTAACATCAGCCATACGATTATAATCATCAATGCTATTTGGCTCCAGATCTGTCAACAACTCCTGATGTTGACGATTTATGCTGCCTTGTCGAAAAAAAAATTAGTGATGGACCACCATCCCCCATAGCAAAATGCTTCCCACCTCAGGCTAACTAGCATGATCGCCATACGAAGCAGATCGATAGAGCATCGACAATAACGGCAGGGAAATAATCTAGTGGTAGTTTACATTGTTATGCTGAATGTTAACGTTAAACGGAATAAATCAAGTTGACTCCAACAAGCAAACCTTGATCTCTCCGACGGTGGTGGAGCAACAACAAAGCCAATCAAATAGCGTTAAAGTTCGTTGTTGCTATCTTATATTAAATACGGCTTAGCTCAGTTAGGCCCGGCTAATGTTAGCTACCAGCAGCTAGTGCGCCCTTTTCTGATTTCAAGGCGATGGACGCTAATTAGCAAGTTTGCTAACACTGATGCTAGCGTACTGACGTACTTAGCTAGCATGATGATCGCTAAGTCAACAAAATGCCTTCAATTAAACACAGCGATTGAGCGGCTAGTGCTGACAGTGCATTGTTACGCACATGCAATTGTCGCTGAAACTTACCATATCTAAAATAATTAAAATTAATAAGTTAGCAAGACAGGTACTTCAATGCGAGCTACGATGCTTCTTCCCGCCCGACAACAACCACCTGCATCAAACAAAACCACGCCCTGTCCACATGACTAACCTGACTTCCTATCAAACGTTAGATAGATAACTTACCTAAAACAAAACAAAACAAAACAACTAGATCGCTTTAAACTCTGATCGTTTTATCTTTACTAAATTAAATGTATCACAAAAACGTTGATACAAGTATTTCAAGACACATCGTTGTCCTGTACATTAGGACGAGTGAAAACCTTTACTGAGGGAGGTTTATATTCTCCTTGCTATCTATTGCCCCTATTTATTGAGTCCTCTATTTTCTCGATAAATCATAACCTAAAATCTATATGCATAGAGTGCATTTTCTGATATTGTTGCTAAAGTTTAAGTTCACAGTGACGTTTGAGGAACTTGTTTGGATGTTTAATGTAATTGCACTCTGCAACCGGCAGGGGGTTCTTGTGCTCTAGTGAACCAAGGTCACGTGTTCAGGCAGCGCGAAGAAGTATGTGTAATCAGAGAGAGGCTCCGTGGCCACATCGTAAAGGTAATAAAATGTTCTGCAATAAAGCCAGTAGAACTGAAGCTGAAGGCCCCAAGACTGATAACTGATATCTCGTATGGCGACGAGGAGAAAAGCCTAGCCACGCGAACAAGTGTCGTGCTGGCCAGCGTGTGAGAGGCTAGCCTATTGCTAACGAAAGTGCCGCTAGCTCGGAGAGGGAAAGCCAAAACCAAAAGAGTGGAATAATGCAACATTGGATGTTTGTTACAAGGGATTAGTGGCCCGATGAGAGCGTGAATGACTGGCTGAACTGAGGAAGCTTTCTCATAATTGTATTATGGTGACAGTGACTGTGATGCAGAGGGACCGCTTAGTTTGTGGCACACATGACAGGATTCAGCTGCTGCGGGAGGACGGATTTCGTTTTGAAAAGGCGCTCAACAGCTGAGACATTGTGGACCTACGTAGCATGAAGAACATGCCAAATGGAGACAGCAAGCCAGACACAAGAAGTGTAACCGGTGTGGCGGAGACAACCACTTGGTTCTCAGAACTGTGGACAAGTGGGACACATAAAACAGCACGGAGAATGAACGCAGCCGTAAAGCAAAATATTAAGTGTTGCTACCAGCAGAAGGGAAATTACAAGACTGAGTGAAGCTTCCAGGTGAACTAATAGTACAACCCACTAAACCCACCCAGCGCCTCGTTTTCTTTTAATTGAATATTACTTTTGAACACATGTAGTTGTACCACAATATGTGTTGTGACAGTTTTGGTTGTGACCATATGACACAACTGTACACGGTCGACCGGTATCAGGAAACACCGCCCACCACTCAGTTGAGCTTTTCTGCTCTGGTTACTATGGAGACGTTTCCGGATGAGCTCAACACCTCCAGTTTACAGCAATGTGATGGCTTTGACAGGGCAAAAACGATCCACTGTTAGCTTAAAGTAGTTTTGTCGAGTGCTGCCCACTTTAGACAAGTGATAGAATAGTCCACTTCCAAACTCTGAGGGCTTTTACTGTTAACGGACACTTAAACGTTCAAGCTTATGTATGCAATCCTGCCGTTATTTGGCGTTACGTTATAGAGCTGCCGATGAACTGACATTAACGGTAGGCTACAACCGCGTTTGTTAACTCTTGAACGAGATGGAACGGCTGAAACAGGTTACGTTAACCTAGCTTATATGTTTGGCTAACCGTTGATTACATTTTCATGGTGAAGTCACCCTCGTGAAGCTAAATACTTTTATTTTACCCAATAGACTTTAGACCTAGTTTGATACTGCATTTGATACCGATGTAAAGCTGTCTCTAGCCAGATCTATGAGCCGATTCAAATTGTCTCTTTATTTTGCATGTGAAAGTATGCACTCATCTGACTCATCACAATCTGATCTATAGATGGAGGATGACTCTATCTGCAATATGAGTCAGATTAGAGAACATTCTGTTCCCCCACCTTGGCCTGTGACTTGTAATGCAGAACCGTCAGAACTGTATCAAGTAAGAATATCACTGTAAAGTAAATGATTTAGATAAACCAGTTTTGCTGAGATATTTCCCAAGTTAAACACCTTTGTGCTACCATATGCCACCATACCAGTCAAGTTGTCATTTTACCCCACAGGTAGTCTTGAGGCGCAGTCTTCACCCACCCATCCTCCGGACTAATGGTTTGACACTAGCAGCTCCTTTTAAAGAGCAATGTCACCACCGCACTCCCAGTGAGTCTATTGGAAATAACTACAGTCCCCGGGCCCAGGAATGTAAGATTAATAATCTCAAGCATAGAAGACACACAATCCACCAATCCTTGGCAAAACCAGCAGGCCCATGTATCCTTTCATGTTCATTTAATATCAAACCCTGATGTCCGACTTAAGAGAAGCCTGTCTGCAACTGGAGTGTTCTTTAATTTTTATCAGATTATAATTTAAGATATGAACACTGCTCTGGAAATGTCTCAGAATGGATTTTCATCTTAATCAGACTTTTAGCATCACCTGGAAGGAGACGAGCAAGAACGCAGAGAAGAAGGTTATTATGCTCTTAAAGCAACAAAGCAGCATATTTCTGCAGGAGCTTATCATTTAATGTGTTCTTTTTATTGAAGCACTTGATCTGATTGTTGATCTTCCACAGGGAAGCATCCTCTCATGCCTCACTCTCACCTCAGCCAAAGCCTAGCTCAAGAAGCCTTCACACTCCCAGCAGCCGACCTACAAGTCCCAAAGAACAGCTGGACATAATGTACAGCCAAGAGGAGAAGATGAGGGCCATGCAGACAGAGCCTAACGAGAGAGACATGGAAGTAAGTAGCAATTAATTCAATTAACATGTCAGTTACTAATTATAATCCCTGAGTCTCATTTTACTGACACATTGTTGCTCTCAACTTTTTCTCACTCAGAGGTATATTTACTACATTACCACTGGAGTCCCTAACTCTGTGCTGGCACCCCAGCCACACCAGCAGATGATGAACATCATGCGCCTCCTGCCTCCTGAGACAGAAGACAGTAGTAAACACCTCCATATCATGAGGGAAAACATGAAAGAAGAGGTCAAAAAAGATTATTACTTCAGCCTCAAGGAGAGCATAGGTATGAAACATTTGTCAATGACAGTATTACTTTAACACAACATTTGTTTTCTCTCATATATTTGACCATATGGGTTTGAAAAGCCAGCCAATCTAGTTGCTGCCTTTAATTAATTTATCATTTCCACTGAGATTAAATGCCCCCTTGCATTTAACATAACATTTGGTCAATCTGTTTGTTGTACTTTGTCTTCCATGTTGTTCCTTGTCAGTGAACTACATTCTGATGGACCCATCTGAGCGTCAGAGACTGTCCATATCCAGCGTCCCCAAGCCCTTTCCCAGGAGAGTTATCCGTGCACCAGTGCCCTGGGCAGCTAGTTACAAGGAGGTCCAAACATGGCAAAGCCAACATCTGTTTACTACCAGTCACATCATGGTCCTGCTGCAGGATGTCTGGCTAAACAGGTAATACTAGATTGTATTTTACTTATTCATTTGAATGCCACAGTCTGAACATCATCTTCATTTATATGCCAGTAATGTGGCAACAGCGTTTGTCTAGATACAGAGGAGCTGTTTTGTGTAATCCAAATGTACACGTTCTTCATCCTCCCCATCTTTCAAAAGGCTTTGTAGTTGTCTTTGTAGCTTCTGACTTCTCCCACACAAGTGTATCTGAATATGTATGCATATGTGTCTTTTTGTACATATCATATATTTTGTAATGCATTTTTATTTGCAAACCAATGTAATACATGCAAAGTAAAATTAATCAAAGTAAAATCTTGTTTTCAGCTTCTCATCCTTGAGATTTGTTCGACTGGAGGACCTTTTCACTACCAGTCTCCCGTTCTTGCCATCTGAGTTCGAAGAGTTTGTCCAGAGACAGTGCCAAACCACAAGAGATGAACTCGTCCAAAAGTGAGTACTGCCAATTTGCCAGACTGTGTCAAAACAGCTAGTCCTTCAGTGAGACGATAGTGTGTAGTCAATCATTGTAGTGTGTACTCTCATTAGCTTGTAGCTCTACAGTGTTCACCACCAAGAGAGCTAATCCTGTTGTAGGTGCCGTCTCATATTACCACTTTGTCAGACCCATGTCAGGCTGCCTTTCAAGGGATTGCTTAACACACTGCCTCACTTTAGAATTCCATTGTATCCATTGTTGTGTGTCTGTTGTGTAACCTGCTGGACCATGTAGCAGCCCTGTAAGATGGTTGGCTGCATTACTCAAATATGAGCCACTGTAATTTGTAGAAACTAGAGTCTGTTTAAGTCTGTGACTGGTCTCTTTGTTTATTTCCATGTTCGTAATTTGCACCAATTTAGATTCCATAATTCTTCTTCTTCTTCCATAAGTCTCCCATGCCAGCCATAATGGATCCAGAGGACATTATGTGTATTTATAGGATTGTGAAATTGGTAACAAGCACCAGGGAATAAATGAAAGATATAATAACAGCAGTAACTAGTGGAAGTCAGTAGAACTTTTATTCTGTCAACACCATTTGAAACAGAAAACTGAGCAGGAAGCGCCTCAGGTATTTTATTATCTGACATGCTCTTGGAAGTGGATTATGATTTCAGCAGAGGGGAGATTTATGACCATCAGTGTTATGTGACTTAAAATAAATATCCAGTCTAGACAGACATTTCAACTGGATTTGTGAACTTTTGTGGTAAAAGAGAAGAAATCTCTTTTAAACCCCAAAAAAAACATTTCTGTATCCAAATAACGGGTATATTTTGTCTTAATGTTGATGTTTCAATTGTTCTCATGCTTTGATAATAAACAAATGGCTCTTCTTTCAGGTGGCTGCCTCGTTGTGCTTCACTCTTTGACACCATTGAGGACCTGTGGTTGCCCCTCATACCCCAGAGTGAGAAGGTGGTTCCAGGTAGTGTCAAGGAGTTCTTCAGCTGTATGGCTGCTCTCATGTCATTGCAGCTCCGAAGCTTGGTTGTAGAATCGTTACAGGACCTGTTACAATTCTTCACTGTTCATGAGGTATGTTGTTCCCTTTTATTCTGAATGCCTTATAATAGCAGTTGGAATTGTGAAAGAGGAGCCCCCAAATCTACTCATAGTGTGTTCTCTGCTCTTCAGAATGGCAATGACTTTGGGGAGGTGTTTGATGAAATGAAGTATGTCCAGTCTCAGGTGCTGCTGGTTAACTTACAAGTGGATGAGCCTCACATTGACTTTAGTCCGAGCTTTCAGGAATGTTGGGAGCTCATCCACAGGGCCTTCATGGAAATCATCAAGAGTGCTGAGAAGCTCCCAAGGGTACAGTATTCCCTAATTATACCATCTATTTTCCATTACATAATACACAATGCTGTTTCTGTTTTTATACAACAAACATGTTAATCTGCAACTGATATGCTTTGCCCAGGTGGAATGTAACCTGTTTCCGGATATAAAGAACTTGTACCTACGCACTGTCAGTCCTGATGAGTCCCTGGTTACAAACCTCATCAACAAAGCTAAAGATGTTTTTCACAGGAACATCGTGGGACCTAAGAAGTAACTACACATCAGCTGAATATATGCCTTTCATTTATTGTGATGTACCAGCAAGTGTAAAGCTGTTGATACTACATTTCACTCTCCAGGTATTTGAATGTATATCAGAATTACCTCAAGCTCCTGGATCATACAGCAAAGCAAGAGATCTCAGCTTTTCTCAAGGAAAAGCACTCACTAGAAGGATTAAGAAAGGTAATCAAACCTTTCCATCTGAAAGCTATACTGAACATTTTACATTTTCATCTGGTCTAGTGTATTAATCCTCTGTCCTTTTTTCAATCCTCAGGAAATTGAGAGCATGAATCACTTGCGGAAGGAGGTGGCCTCACTGCATGTCACGGTGCCTCTGTCCATGTTTTGTCTATATGCTGGAAAGCTCAATGATGACCTGTGTGACCGTGCTGAGAGACTGAAAGACGAGATCATCATGTTTGAAGTGGAGAAGAATCGAGCGCTTAACAAGGGGTCAGAGAGTTGCTCAGCCTTTTATATTTTTCTAACTCGAAAAGCAGAAAGTTTAAGATTGATTCAACATCAAATTTATTTTCTTTGCTAAGTTAAAACCACATCAGTTATATGTTTACTTAAATATTAAAAAAGAGAATGAAATCCACAAGCTATCGTTCTTTCCCAGGATCTGCCAAAAGTACGAAGAAATGACTGAGACCGTCAGAGGCACACCAGAAACCACAGAGGAGTTGGTGTCTCTCAACAAGTACATTAAAAAGGCCAGTGATGTCACTATTCACAAGCTGATGGATGAGATTAATGAGGCAACATACCGCCTCAGCTTCCTCGTGGACTATGCCACTCTACCCTGTATGTGAACCCTCTCGCGGTATTTGCAATTATCGTTGAAAGTAACATGTACAAAAATAGCACTATAGATGATTTAAAAAATATATATTTTTCCTTTATTTTGTAGCTAAACCTAAGCCCTCTCCACATGTACCAATGTTGGAATAAATTCTATCAATCTTTTTGAGGGGTATTTTTTTTCCTTCCTCCTCTAGCTGATGACTTGAGGCTGAACTCCCGTGTTTTCCGATGGCCCAATCAGATTCTGACTGAGCTTGAAAACGGCAAGATGCGTCTGACCACAGTGAAAGAACAGGCAGAGGACTCCCTCGAAGAAAGGTTAATAAACACTTTTCACACTTGGTCTGCCAACCACCACAGCTGAATGTGGTGTTTTCCACTTGGTCCCTCCTCAGCTTCACCAACGACCCAACCCATTCTCATGGGTCCCACGTGAGAATTGTTTGGTTCCAAGGACTGCTGTAAATTCAAATTTAGGTTTTCAAAGCATCTCTTTCAAGACCTATGTGTAATGTCAAACACACTATGTTCATGTTTTTTACTGTTAATTTTCTTGCATCCTTCCAACAGTATGCTTGAAGTCAATAACATCTATAAGAAAAACTGCTTTAAGATTCCCAACTTCTTGCTTAATGCTTAAAAAAAAATGTGTCAAAACCAGAAAATGACAACTGCTATACCTCTATTTGATTATATCAGGATATTAGAATTTGATCAGAGGCTGCAGGATGTGGACAAGGAGATACAGACCTTTAAGAAGAAGAAAGTGATGAACATGGAGGAGATGATGAACAATGTGGAAAATCTCACTAAAATCACTGCCAACCTGGAGGCTGCTGTCACTGAACTAGAGGTAAGACATGTGACGGATACCACAAATATGCATGTGGTAGCATGGATACTCGAGCAAAACATAGAACATGGTAGCTGGCAAATGTTAACTAGTGTCAATTCTGCAGGATATCAACAATGAGCAGGCTCTGCTGGAGAAGGAACACAGCCAGTTCCCGGTGCTTCAAACTCTGATAGCTGACAAACAGCCATTTGAACAGCTCTGGACCACAGCACTTAACTTTCAGAGTATGTCAGAAGAGTGGATGAATGGTAGGTGACTCACACAGGGAAAATACATGTTTCGTTTCTCACAGCTACTGTACTGCATTTAAAAAAAAATCAAATAATAAATGGCACAAAGCAAGTGCACAGCTGTTTTCACATTGATGATTTAACTCCTAGGTCCTTTCCTTCACCTGGATGCTGAGAACATCTCAAATGAGCTGGACGTAATGTGGAGGACCATGCATAAATTGACTAAGTCCTTTTCAAACCTTCCTGGGCCTTGTGGGGTGGCCAAAAGCTTAAAGAGCAAGATAAAGGAGTTCAAGGAGCACCTACCCATCCTGACGACCATCTGTAACCCCGGCATCAAAGACCGCCACTGGGAGACAGTCAGCTGAATTAATGTTTTAGTTTCATTAGATCATGTGATAGAAATCCACTGTCAGATTCAATTAGTGGAGACTAAATGTGCTGCGTCTCTTATGCGCCATGAAGCGAATAGTGATGTGAATAATTTACACCACCTGTCTGTCAACAGATTAGCAGCATTGTGGGCTTTGCTGTTAAACCAGATGTGAGTAGCTCACTGCTGAACATGTTGGACCTGGGACTTTCCAAGTTCTCTGATAAGTAAGACACTTTACTGATATTACAACATGTCATAATACTTGCAGAGAGCAGAATGAATGGGACTGTGTGGTAGGAGAAGTGTGTGGGATTTGGTGGCATCTACCGATTAGGTTACACATTGCAACCAATTGAATAGCTACTCTGCTCACCCCTTCCTTGCAAAGCAGTGGCCTTCAGGTAAAGTTACAATGCTGAGATTTCCATTTTGAGCTACTGTAGAAACATGGCAGACTCTGTGCAGAGGACCCACTCCCTATGTAGATAGGAAGGGCTAAAACACAATGTTCATTAGTCTCAGGTGATAATTCACTAATGAAAATATAGTTATAAATATTATATTACATTTTGATGAATAAATCCCCTAAATCGCCCACACTAGACCTTTTTAAGAGAAATGACATGGCTTGTAAGAAAAAGTGGCCCACAAATATTCATTGTGATAAGGAGGTGATGGATTTGTTTCACCTCTGCCCTAGGTTGGAAGAGATTGGAGCATCGGCGAGTAAGGAGTACTCTCTGGAAAAATCCATGGAGAAGATGAAAAGTGAATGGGCCGAGCTCCGATTCGCTTTCACTCCCTACAGAGATACAGTACGTCAAGCACATACAATCACATGCTTTCACAATCGACATATCACAAGTGGACTGTCATTGTAACATCTTTAATATTGAAATATTTCAAATTGCCCAGAATTTCCATGCAAAACCTTGACATGTCTTTTATTAAATACATTTAATATTTCATCATAGGGTACCAGTATTGTGTCAGCAGTGGATGACATCCAAGTGCTTCTTGATGACCACATTATTAAGACGCAGACCATGCGAGGTTCACCTTTCATTAAGCCAATGGAGACTGAATGTAAGGTAAGACATGGCACCACAAGCCACTCTTGATCCCCTTTAGGCTTTAAAATATATATATATATATATATATATATATATATGAAGTCACAGAGCCATCATACATAAAATTAGTTAGTGCAGTTTTGGAAGTTTGTGTGCATCTCTGCCAACTAAAGCCACAAAAGACACACTGTGTTGGCGATGAGGTGGCCTGAGCAGATGGAAATTCAAGCACAATTTCATGCCAGAACAAGTAAGAAAATTGCCTGTTCTGCATAAAAACCACCTCAGCTGTGCCACATTATACAGCAGTGGAAGTAGATTTGCCATAAAATTACCATAAAACGCATGGAAAAACTGTTTTAGTAGTACAAGACAATGTGCTCGCTACACAGTAGTCTTCTGAATCCAAAAATATGTCAATGAACTCTGTTATCTTATTTTCCTTTTGTGGCTAATCATTAATTTCTCTAGTATGAGGTTGGCTTTTGTAGCCATTTGTAAACTAAGAAACTATGAGACACAACAATAGCTTTTGATTGCTTTAATTTTCTTACTCTTGCCATTACTTTTTCTATCTAGCATTGGGAGGACAAGCTGCAGAGTATGCAGGACATCCTAGACTCCATGTTGAAGTGTCAATCTACTTGGCTCTACCTTGAACCCATCTTCAGCTCTGAGGACATCATTGCCCAGATGCCTGAGGAGGGACGCAAGTTTGCCATTGTGGACAGCCACTGGAAGGACATCATCACTGAAACGGTAACATTCTCCTAAAAGACGAGCACTTGTTGAAGTCTCATGCCCTTTGCTTCACTTCGGTGCCTTTGTGATTTCACTGACCCAGGTTAAGGATACACGTGTGCTGGTGGCTACAGATCAGCCCAACATGCTGGGACGGCTACAGAAGTCCAATGTTTTTCTAGATGACATCCAAAAAGGCCTCAATACCTACCTAGAAAAGAAGAGGCTCTATTTCCCAAGGTTGACCACAAGCACTAGCCCTTATAGTACAGTTGAATTACACCTGTACACCAAATTACTCCTCAGACATTAAATATCTACTCACCAAGGAGAACAGAATTTCAACTACAGACATTACAGAACATATGACATACAAGAGATTTATTTTGTTTCATCTCTCCTCCACTTCTTATTTCTAGGTTCTTCTTCCTGTCCAACGACGAGTTGCTCGAGATCCTCTCACAGACTAAAGACCCACTGTGTGTGCAGCCCCACCTGAAAAAGTGCTTTGAGGGCATCGCCAAATTGGAGTTCACTGAGAACATGGAGATCACTGGCATGATGAGCTCTGAGAAGGAGACTGTGACCTTCACAGATAAGATCTATCCAGCTCAAGCCAAGGTATAGAACAGAGAGTGTTTTCATACATTGTGTCGGAGTTGTATCATATATTTTTACATTAAATTGATATCAATTTTATAGTCTTTGAATTATTTTCAAATTTTACTTTGTTGGATGAAACATGTTGAACGTATGAGGTGGATTGTTCCCATTTGATTTTTAGGGTATGGTTGAAAAGTGGCTGCTGCAGGTTGAAAACCTAATGCTAAGGAGTGTTCGACATGTCATCCATGAAGGATTGATGCAGTATTCGGAGGTATATTGTGTGTGATGAACTTGACTGGCAGTATATGTAGGCTATCAAGGATATACTGGGGACTGGGTTTCAGGATTGGTTTTATTTAACCATCCATCAGTTCTTTGGAGCAGTATTAACATGTGGGATGCTAAAATTTAATTTAAAAAAAATAAAATTCATTACAATTTATGCAGGTTCAGATAAGCGTAAGCAGTATAAGTCTTTCTCTCTACTCTAATATGTTATCTTTCTGCTGTAGTTGCCCAGGAAGAAGTGGGTGTTGCAGTGGCCTGGCCAAGTTGTTATTTGTGCCTCCTCCATTTTTTGGACTACTGAAGTATCTGAAGCCATCCAGACCAACTCACTGCCTGTCAGTAAATCCACTGCTAACTTCCACAAAGAAAGACAACTTCTTACATAATGATCACACAGTAGTCTAACCTGTCGACTGATTTTCTTTTCAAACTAAAGGCCTATGTGGAGAAATGCAACGCTCAGATAGCTGACATTGTGGAGCTGGTGCGTGGGAAGCTGCCAGGAGGGGCAAGGATGACCCTTGGTGCTCTTACTGTTATAGATGTTCACGGTAATATAACTGTTCTTTTTAACAGGATAAAATATGCTCTTGACTAAATTAAGCTTGCAGAAAATCTCATGCTTTTTTTCTCTGCTAGCTCGAGATGTTGTGACAAGACTGGCAGAGGACCGCGTCTCCTCACTGAATGACTTTGCATGGATTTCTCAGCTGCGTTACTTCTGGGAGGACGGAGAAGTGATGCTGCGCATGATCACCACCTGCTTGAAATATGGCTATGAATATCTGGGCAATTCCCCCCGTCTTGTGATTACACCGCTTACTGACCGCTGCTACAGGTAATTCACAGTCTATTTGATCTCTTATTCTTGGCTATGGATGGAGAGCTTCAAAATACAATATCATGCCAAAAATGAACATCTGAAGTTGTTTAAATGTCTAAAGATGTGACTTTCTTTGATTGTATTATTTGGTGAAATTACTTTGTACTACATCAGAACTCTAATGGGGGCTTTGAAGTTGAACTTGGGGGGAGCTCCTGAGGGTCCTGCAGGAACTGGCAAGACTGAGACCACAAAAGATCTGGCAAAAGCTTTGGCAAAACAGGTACAGCAAAATGGTTTCCAGTAAAAACCCTGATCTGCATTTTATTTCTGTGTTTTTTCCTTAAAACCGACATTAAAGCTGTTGTTTCACATGGTTTTCAACATGAATAAGGTTTTTATCTCATCTCATCTTAGTGTGTGGTATTCAACTGCTCCGATGGTTTGGACTACAAGGCCATGAGTAAGTTCTTCAAAGGACTGGCACAGTCTGGAGCTTGGGCCTGCTTTGATGAGTTCAATCGTATTGAGGTGAACACACGACCTTTGTTATACTGGTCAAATCTGTTTAAATCTGTGAAATCAAAAGACTCAAATACCCTAAATAGTAGCTCACGTTTCATGGACACATATAGTCCATCAAAATTAGGTTTAGTGTTGTCATTTTGGTGTTTGTTATTGTTAAAATGTTAATGATGAAACTTAAATGAGCTGTTTGCCTCTTATATAAAGAATCGGGTTAAGAGTTAAAATTATAGATTTGGAGTCAAGTTTGCGCAACAAAATCTATTGTCCTCCACAACAGAGACCTAGCTCAATTTAGATAATTTGCAAAGAACAACCACACATGTGATTACCTGCTTTGTATCCAAGCAATAAGACGCGTACGTTGTTTTCTGTTTGAATGAGCTATTTTGTTGTTAACACTCCTACTTGAAAATGTGAAATTTGTAAGTTTGCAAGTGAATTATAATGCTACCAAGTCATACTTTAATCGAGATGATACTGATTTTGATGATCCGATGATATTATATATCGCTATTTGTGCATTTCTATGATTGTGTCTGCTTTAAGCAGTTACGTAAATGCGTATTCATTTATGACTTATGTGTTTGTGTCGTAGGTGGAGGTGCTTTCTGTGGTGGCTCAGCAAATCCTCTGCATACAACAAGCCATTGCCAAGAATTTGAAGACCTTCCTGTTTGAGGAGACAGAGCTGTCACTCAACCCAACCTGCTCTGTGTTCATCACCATGAACCCTGGTTACGCTGGCAGGGCCGAACTCCCTGACAACCTAAAGGTACAGTGAGGAAACTACAGTGCTGCAGCTTAGTCTGAAACGTTATTGAAATGGGAAAAGTGCAAAGTAAACTTTAGTAAAAGATGCTTGAACTGGATAATCTGGAGAGAATCTGCTGCTCTTGTCTGTAGGCTCTTTTCCGTACCGTGGCTATGATGGTGCCAGACTATGGTCTCATTGGAGAAATCTCATTATACTCCATGGGCTTCATTGAATCTCGCAGGTATGAAAAAATATTATTAGCAAGTACAATTTTTTCCAAGTTGATTCATTCACCAAGGCTCATCCATCTCAAATTTTAGTCTGGCCCAAAAGATCGTGGCCACCTACCGCTTGTGCTCGGAGCAGCTGTCTTCCCAACACCACTATGACTATGGTATGCGAGCGGTGAAGTCTGTGCTGACCGCAGCGGGGAATCTGAAGCTGAAGTACCCTGAGGAGAACGAGAGTGTGCTGTTGCTTAGAGCGCTGATGGATGTGAACATGGCCAAGTTTCTATCACAGGATGTGCCACTGTTTCAGGTGACACACTTTGTACTAAATTGTAATTGCAAGTGGGGTTATTTTTTCTATTTATGCAGCAATCTGCTTACTAATTATTCAATTTGTCCCCAGGGTATCATCTCTGATTTATTCCCTGGCGTGGTCCTTCCAAAACCAGACTACGATCTTCTCCTGAAGGCCCTTAATGACAACATCACTAAGCTCAACCTCCAGCCTGTCCCATGGTTCATTGGAAAAATAATTCAGGTACCAAGGAGGACTAATGCTTTGTAATACTTATTTTGGCCACTTTATTTCCGGTTGCAGTTTATGTGATTGAATTAAGATGACAGGAAGTGAACATGGACCCAAGCTGTTACCTAGTAATACATAAATGTACTCAGAATTTGATTTGTTTTTATGTAAAGGTGTATGAGATGATGTTGGTACGTCATGGCTTCATGATAGTAGGAGACCCTCTAGGAGGGAAGACTTCTGCATATAAAGTTCTTGCTGCTGCCCTCAGAGACCTTTATAAAGGTAAGTATTTCGATTGATATTTATCTTCTAGTTTCCATGATGTTTTTAAATCGACCCTTAGCAAGCCAATACCAAAGATATGCTTCTGTTTTTTAATTATTTGCAGTTGTTCTTCATAAGAGTTTATTCCCTCTCATTCCAATTTTTTTAGCCAAGTTGATGGAGGAGTTTGCTGTGAATTACTGCATCATTAACCCCAAAGCCATCACCATGGGCCAGCTGTATGGCTGCTTTGATCCAGTCAGCCATGAGTGGTCTGATGGTGTGCTGGCCACCTCCTACAGGGATCAGGCGATCTCCACCTCAGAAAACCGACAGTGGATCATCTTTGATGGGCCCATTGATGCTGTTTGGATCGAGAACATGAATACTGTGCTGGATGATAACAAGAAGGTACTGGCCTTTTTTTTTGTATACTGCTGCTGTTGAATGCTGGCACGTGATTGGTCAGGCTTTACATTCATTGAAGCATTTTGATCCACATGCTATATCAGCAACTGCTGTACGAATTAATGAGCGTTGGTGCAGACATTCACCTTTGATTTACAACCTTTAAAGAAGACACCCCTGTCTTGTTTGCTCTACTAGCTTTGTCTAATGAGTGGTGAAATCATCCAGATGAGTAGCAAGATGAGTCTGATCTTTGAAACTGCTGACCTGGAGCAAGCCTCTCCGGCTACTGTCAGTAGGTAAGTAACACAGTCAGAAGCTGCACCAGCACTTCACAGTTTCATTGAAATCACACTAAATCTACTGTGTTGTGTTTTTTTTTTTTAATTTACCCATCTGCCTGAAGGTGTGGTATGATCTACATGGAACCTCAGCAACTGGGCTGGTCTCCTCTCAGAGATTCCTATATAAACTCACTGCCTGAAACCCTGAGCACTGAACATAGGGGACTGGTGAGATTGCAAACATGCTTGTCTTCTTTAGCTCATTGATGGCTAGATGTTGTTATTTTCATATCCTTTAAGATGTCATACGATGTGTCTTATACCTGCTTATTTGATCTTTTGACCCACAGATAGTGGGCCTGTTTGATTGGCTAGTTGAACCCTGTCTGAACTTTGTAGACAGTGAGTGTCACTTTGTGGTTCAAACATCTCCCATTCACTTGGCCTACAGTCTAATGAAGCTGTACACCTGCCTAATGGGTTAGTACGAATCACATTTAAGTGATCATTTGTACATGTTTACATTTGAACTTGTCAGCGTTAACCTTCCTGTCTTTACCCAGATGAAATTTCTGCGTCAGGAGCCAATGGCACCCAGATGTCCAGCCAGCAGATAACCGCGTGGCTGCAGAGTCTGTTCCTATTCGCCGTTGTATGGACTGTGGGCGGGACCATCACCGGGGACAGTCGTAAGAAGTTTGATGTCTTCTACCGCAAGCTGATCATGGGCATGGATGATGACCACCCTCGGCCAAAGAGTATCAAGCTCAAAAAAGTTTTCCCTGAGAGAGGTCACAAAATTGTTTTACGAGTGAAGATACTATACCAAATAAAAAACCTTTATTTACTGTTTTTTTTTTTATGTTAGTAATGGATGATGTTTACTTGTTTTGCAGGTACTGTTTATGATTACTACTTTCATAAGGATGGACAAGGACAGTGGTATATATGGACCGATTCAATCACACATGAAGAAATTCCTGTTGGAGCCAATGTGAGTGTGTTTATGCAACCAAGGTTACTGCTGCTAAAGATCCCACTGTGAATGTTGTTTGCTGAAGTTCTGTTTATCCTTTACAGGTGTCAGACCTCATCATCCCAACTATGGAAACAACACGTCAGCTTTTTTTCCTGCGTACCTACCTGGCACATGAAATACCCATGCTGTTTGTTGGGCCAACTGGCACTGGAAAATCTGTCATCAACAAAAGCTTCTTGGTAAACCTGCCTAAAGAGCTGTACACACCGAACTGTATCAACTTCTCTGCCCGAACCTCAGCAAATCAGACCCAAGACATCATCATGGCCAAGCTGGACCGCAGAAGGAAGGGCGTGTTTGGACCTCCTGTGGGAAGGAAATGTATCATCTATGTTGGTAAAGATAGACACTCATACAGCATATTTCCACTGTTAATAGTCATTAACTTTTCATGAACACATTTATTATAATTGTTATGTCTTTTACATAGATGATCTAAACATGCCAGCTAAAGAAATGTATGGTGCCCAACCCCCAATTGAGCTGTTAAGGCAGTGGATTGACCATCATCACTGGTATGACAAGAAGGACACCTCCAGACTAAACATAGTGGACGTGCTGTTTATGTCTGCAATGGGGCCTCCTGGTGGTGGGAAAAACGACATTACAGGTATGTTAATTTTATAATAATTATTGATTTGATATAAGTCATTTCATCAATGAAAACAGCAGCGGAAATTGACATGTTTGAAATTCTAGGCCGCTTCACCCGCCACTTGAATATCATCACAATTGATTCCTTTGATGACGAAACACTGACTAAGATATTCACCTCCATTGTTGACTGGCACTTCAGCAAGGGCTTTGATGCTTCTTTCTACAGGTAACTTGTCAAATATGTATTAGGATGTCAAACAGTGATACAATGATTTTGAATTGTCCTTTCCATAAAGATTTACTGTATTTTGTCTTATGTCCAAGGCTTGGAAAGATCATGGTCCAAGCCACCATGGCAGTCTATAAGGACGCCATTGACAGCTTCCTCCCCACCCCGTCTAAGTCACACTACATTTTCAATCTGCGGGACTTTGCCAGAGTGATACGTGGTGTGCTCTTGGCTCAACATACACACTTGCAGGTAAGAGGGGAGACAATAATGAAATGTTTAAGTTAATTGTTCTGAATTGATGTATCTCTTCTTCATGTGTGATGGTTGTTTATGTCAGGATGGAGACAAACTGATCCGCCTGTGGATCCATGAGGTCTATCGTGTTTTCTATGACCGACTCATTGACAACGAGGACAAGGAGATATTCTTTGGCATCGTCAAAGAGAGAACCTCAAACTTCTTCAAGCAGACTGTGGACAAGGTAGATATTTGATTAGTGCGCACACCCTCTGAAAAATCAGTTTGAAATCATAATGAACAAATGTGACTGTGGATAAAAAGCCCATTGCAAAATGATCAGTTTAATCAGGGTTTCTACTATTAGATCAATAAAAAAAATCTCTCCTATTGTTGTCTAGCTCCTGAGCCACCTAAGTCCAGATGGCAAGGTAGCGGATGACAGCATCCGTAACTTGTTTTTCGGTGACTATGCAAAGCCTGATTCTGATGTTAAGGCCTATGATGAAATCACAGACTTGTGTGCCTTACAAGAAGTGATGGAGTTCTGCCTGGATGAGTATAACAACTGCAGCAAGGCACCGATGTCCCTTGTAATGTTCAAATTTGCCATTGAGCACGTTTCCCGTATCTGCCGTGTGCTGAAACAAGACAACGGCCACCTTCTGCTTGTCGGCATTGGCGGTTCAGGGCGTCAGAGCGCCACTAAGCTGAGCACCTTCATCAATGATTACATCCTGTTCCAGATTGAGTTGACCAAGAACTACAGCTTGTCAGAGTGGCGTGATGATCTGAAGCGGATCATGCTTAAAGCAGGCATCGAAGGAAAGAGACTGGTGTTCCTGTTCAATGACAGCCAGATTAAGGATGAGGCCATGTTAGAAGACGTCGACATGCTGCTTAACACTGGTGATGTGCCGAACCTCTTCGCTGCTGATGAACGTGCTGACATCATAGAGAAAGTGCAGGGAATCGCCCGGCTTGAGAGCAAAAAGCTTGATGCCTCTCCGCTCTCAATGTACAACTTCTTCATAGACCGGGTGAAGGCTAACCTTCACATTGTGCTTGGTAGGCATCGTTGCATGTCCTTTTTATTTTATTTTATTTTTCTTTGATTGATGTCTTATTAAGTAACTGTAAATGATTCTATTCAACAGCCATGAGTCCTATCGGTGATGCATTCAGGAACCGTCTTAGGATGTTCCCTTCCCTTATCAACTGTTGCACCATTGACTGGTTTCACGCATGGCCAAATGATGCTCTGGAGATGGTGGCCCTCAAGTTCCTAGAGGATGTGGAAATGGACAGTGACATCAGAATGGAGTAAGGTCATAGAACGGATGAAAAAACTAGTACTCATTGCTGCTGCATAAGAGTGGCATGAACTTAATTTGCATCTAGAAATGTGTAGTATACCCACATTGTTTTTCCCCTTCTGTGATATCAGGGTGGTGGAGATGTGCAAAACCTTCCAAACAAGTGTCGGTGAGATGTCTGAAAGGTATTTCTCCAGATTGAGGAGACACAACTATGTCACACCCACCTCCTACCTTGAACTCATCCTGACCTTCAAGACTCTGCTCAATGTCAAGAGAAACGAAGTGGATTCTGCAAGGAACCGCTATATTGTTGGTCTCCAGAAACTGGAGTTTGCTGCGTCTCAGGTGATACACCCAGTCAAATAATGTTCCCTTGAATTTGACCCGATTTCTCTCACCAAATGAATGGTTTTGACACGTTATACTATGTTCACAGGTGTCAGTGATGCAGGAGGAGCTGACAGCCTTGCAGCCAGAGCTCATCAAGACTTCAGCTGAAACAGATAAGATGATGGTTAAGATAGAGGGGGAAACGGTGGAGGTGGACGCTAAGAAAGAACTTGTCTCTGCTGATGAAAAAGTGGCTAACGAAGCAGCAGCAGCAGCCCAAGCCATTAAGGTATACATTTATTTCAGGAGCGATGACATATTTTGTCAGTGCAAAATGTACATAGTTTAGGTAGTGTTCAAAAAATTTTTTTAGCATATACTTTCCAGTTCTTTTTAAGAAGTACAGTATTTTTTCCTGCATCTATTTGCATATTTTGACACTGATTGTTCCTCTTTCAGGATGAGTGTGAGGAAAAATTGGCAGAAGCTATGCCTGCATTGGAAGCTGCCCTGTCAGCCTTAGACACATTAAAACCTTCAGACATTACATTAGTTAAGGCTATGCAGAACCCACCAGGTCTAGTAAAACTAGTCATGGAGTCCATCTGTGTTATGAAGGGCATCAAACCTGAGAGAAAACCTGATCCTAGTGGCTCAGGTAAGATTACTTTGAAATAATTATTTGTATGTTTTTTCTCATCGACAAAGGTTTATAATGTAATTTTGACTATTATGCTTAATATAAAATCTGATAATAACATTACTTTTTCAAATGAATATGTTGCAGGAAAGATGATTGAGGACTTCTGGGGCCCCTCAAAGAAGCTCCTTGGAGACCTTAAGTTTTTGGAAAGCCTCAAAGCCTATGACAAAGACAACATTCCTGCCCCGTATATCAAGAAAATCAGAGACAAGTTTGTCGACAACCCCGAGTTCCAGCCCAGTATCATTAAAAATGTATCCTCAGCATGTGAGGGTCTCTGTAAATGGGTGCGAGCAATGGAAGTATATGAGCGTGTAGCTAAGGTGGTCGCCCCCAAGAAGGAGAGTCTAAAGCTGGCTGAGGATGAGCTGGATGTTCAAATGGAAATGTTGAACGTGAAAAGAGCTGAGCTGAAAAAAGTGGAGGACAGATTGCAGAGCCTGAATGATGACCTGGATTCCATGATTAACAAGAAGAAAGACCTTGAGAACAACATTGAATTATGTTCTCAGAAGCTGATCAGGGCAGAGAAGCTGATTGGAGGACTGGGTGGGGAGAAGGACAGATGGACAGAAGCTGCAAAGCTACTAGGGATTAGGTATATCAAAATATGAATGTATGGTTTATCATTCTTCACAGTTAGTCATGATATGTGGTGTCCCTGAGATGTGATATTAATCAGATTGGTACTATGTTCCCTTTCTGCAGATACACCAACCTGACAGGTGACATACTCCTCTCTTCAGGAACTGTGTCTTACCTTGGGGCATTTACGGTAGACTACCGTATAGAGTGCCAGGAGCAGTGGCATGTCCTGTGCCAGGAGAAGAAGATCCCCTGCTCTGAGGACTTAACCCTCAGCAACACTCTGGGTAACCAGGTGGCCATCAGGGCATGGCAGATCGCTGGACTGCCAGTGGACTCTTTCTCCACGGACAATGGTATCATCGTGTTTAACTCCCGTCGGTGGCCCTTAATGATTGACCCTCAAGGTCAAGCCAACAAGTGGATCAAGAACATGGAGAAGGCGAATAAACTTTCTGTCATCAAACTGTCTGATGGAAACTATGTGAGAACCTTGGAGAACTGCATCCAGTTTGGAACCCCAGTTCTTTTAGAGAACATCGGAGAGGAACTTGACCCAGTACTTGAACCTGTGTTGCTGAAGCAGACCTTCAAACAACAGGGTGTGGAGTACATGAAAATAGGGGAGAATATTGTGGAATATTCTAAAGACTTTTTGTTCTACATGACCACTGGACTGCGAAACCCTCACTACCTCCCAGAGGTGGCTGTCAAAGTCTGTCTGTTGAACTTTATGATAACACCACAAGGCCTACAGGACCAACTTTTAGGGCTTGTGGCAGCCAAAGAGAAGCCTGACCTGGAAGAAAAGAAGAACCAGCTCATTCTGGAGAGTGCTGCCAACAACAAGCAGCTGAAGGAAATTGAGGATAAGATATTACAAGTTCTCTCCTCCTCTGAGGGCAACATCCTAGAGAATGAGACCGCCATTCATATCCTGTCATCCTCCAAAATACTCTCTGAGGAGATCTCGGAGAAACAAAAAATTGCCAGCGTGACCGAGAAAGAGATTGATGACACACGCATGGGTTACCGTCCCGTGGCTGAGCATTCCTCCATTTTGTTCTTCTGTATCTCAGAATTGGCCAACATTGAGCCAATGTACCAATACTCCCTAACCTGGTTCATCAATCTCTACCTGTATTCCATAGCCCAGAGCTTGAAGAGTGATGAAGTAGTGGAAAGGATCAACAACATTGTCGAGCACTTTACCCTCTGCATCTACAATAATGTGTGCCGCTCGCTTTTTGAAAAGGACAAGCTGCTTTTCTCGCTGTTGCTCACTGTAGGCATCATGCAGGGTAAAGGCCAGGTGGACGACCAAGTCTGGCGCTTCCTTTTAACGGGTGGCATTGCTTTGGATAACCCTTACCCCAACCCTGCTCCAGAGTGGCTGTCTGACAAATCCTGGTCTGAAATCGTCAGAGCATCCAAACTACAAAACCTAGGTGGTTTCTTAGATCATGTCCAAGACAATGTCTCAAAATGGAAGAAGCTCTATGATTCAGGAAAGCCCCATAAGGACCAGTTACCTGACCAGTGGAGTCAGGTAGTGGGGATGGACAGAATGGTAGTAATCAGGTGCTTCAGGCCAGATAAAATGGTTCCAGCAGTGCAGGATTTCATAGTTGATAACATAGGACAGGCTTATATTGAACCACCCACATTCGACCTGGCAGGGAGTTACAAAGACTCCAACTGCTGCTCTCCCCTCATCTTTGTGTTGTCACCAGGATCTGATCCAACTGCAGGTGATCAAAGCATTGTGACCTTTGGTTCAGAAGTGACCTGTGCTTTAGTCTTTAATACAGTATTGTTTTCTTTCTTCAGGTCTGCTGAAGTTTGCTGATGACCTAGAAATGGGGGGCAGTAAGACCCAAACCATTTCTCTGGGACAGGGACAAGGACCCATAGCAGCTCAGATGATTGAAAAGGCCATCAAAGAGGGTACCTGGGTGGTACTGCAGAACTGCCACTTGGCCACCAGCTGGATGCCTGCTCTGGACAGGATCTGTGAGGAAACCATCACCCCAGAGAACACACACCCTAACTTTAGGTAACGCTACTCTACTCTCTGCTGTGAGTTTAATTTAAACATGGTCTTGCATGAAGAAGACGATAAAGACAAGTTTTTTTTCTTCTCCCCAGGTTGTGGTTAACCAGTTACCCATCTGACAAGTTCCCAGTCAGTATCTTGCAGAATGGGCTGAAGATGACTAATGAGCCTCCTAAAGGAATAAGAGCCAACCTGTTGCGCTCCTACTTGAGTCACCCCATCTCTGACCCTGGCTTCTTTGACAGCTCCAAGAAACAGGTCATTTGGCAGAAGTTCTTGTTTGGTCTCACCTTCTTCCATGCTGTAGTTCAGGAGAGGAGGAGCTTTGGACCATTGGGTGAGACCTTCGTTTGACCCTTGTGTGATGAAATTTATTTTATTTTTTTAATAATTTCTGTGAAAGGTTTTAATTGTGTCATAATTTTTAATTGTTCCAGTATTTATGTATAAAAAAAAACAACCTGTTGCTTTTGTCCGTTTTCTCTCAGGCTGGAATATTCCCTATGAGTTTAATGAGTCTGACCTGAGGATCAGTATGAGGCAGATCCAGATGTTCCTGGATGAGTATGATGAGGTTCCACTGGAGGCTCTCACATACCTTACAGGTGAAATATCAATAGTTGTTAACACAGTAGGATGTGCATACAATAAATCATCTCAATAACCATCACAACAATCTGCCAGGAATTCCAATATTTGCTTTAATGAACTCTTTTTCTTCTCAGGCGAGTGTAACTACGGTGGCAGGGTGACGGATGACAAAGACAGGCGTCTGCTGATGTCACTGCTGTCCATCTACTACAGTTGGGACCTGATAGAGCAGGAGGGCTACCACCTGTGTGAGGGAGATCTTTATTATGTCCCAGCTCATGGCCTGCATCAGGTACTGTCTGAGCTCTAGTCAATTTATTGATGACATGATATGAATCAAAGGTCATTGTATGTCATTATTATGCTGGGCACAACAGGACTTAATAGCATGGCTCAAGACGCATGGAGATGTAAGGTAAAACAGTCTTGGTATGCACAAGATCAGTCAGCGTGGTAAACAAAGCATGCAAGGGTGAGGTGAAATGACAGTCCAAGGCAAAGCAGGCAAGATTTAAAACACTAGGCAACAGACAAGAAAGAATGCACATCAGGGGCGAGACAGACATGGGAAACTTGCGGTAAACACACATGGGCAGGAAGTGGGAATTCTGAAACGATAGGAGAGGTAAGTAACTATAAAGCAGGAAGCACAAAGACGGAAATAGAAATGACAAGACTGTGATGTGAAGGAGTGTGTCAATTATGCACTAAAGAAGTACAGGCTTGCATTTCAAATAAACACAACAGCAGCACATTTCACTGATGGCCCAGTGGAGGATTTATGAGTTACTTTAATGAAACGTCATCATGTCTGGCCTCCGGGGCACCGTGTTGAAGATCGCTGCTGTAACTCAAGTACTTTAATCATCCTATCTGATAAATTAAACTTACTTACTACTACTTTTCTTTCTTTATTCCAGGTGTATGTTAACTACATTCGCAGTCTTCCAATTTGTGCCGACCCCTGTGTGTTTGGACTTCATAGCAACGCTGACATCACAAAGGATAATCAAGAGACTAATCAGCTCCTGGATGGAGTACTGCTGACTCTGCCCAGGCAGACGGGTGGCGGGGCTAAGTCTCCGCAGGTCTGTTATCTGAAGCACTCAGACTTTCCTATAACGCTCTAAGCTTATGCACTACATGCAAACTTGATGACTTATATCCATGCTTTGGGTTGTTGCCTTTTTGTGTTTTAGGAAGTAGTAGATGAGCTTGCAGAGGACATTCTGTCCAAGCTGCCAGCAGACTTTGACATGCAAATTGTGATGGATAAATACCCAGTCATGTATGAGGAGTCCATGAATACTGTTTTAAGGCAGGAAATAATCCGATTTAACAGGTAATAACGACTTGTGCTGCTATGAAATTTAATATACATGTTGGACATTCATTAATCAGACACAACATTAGTAATTGATGACATTTATCTCCCCTCTTGACAGACTCACTCATGTGGTGCGCGTCAGCTTGGTAAACATCTGCAAAGCTTTGAAGGGCCAGATCGTTATGTCTGCCGAACTTGAGAGTGTCTTCAACAGTATGCTAGTGGGCAAGGTGCCCGCTATGTGGGCAGCCAAGTCATACCCCTCTCTCAAGCCAATGGGGAGCTACGTGACTGATCTCTTAGCCCGGCTGCAGTTCCTGCAAGTAAGCATTATAATTGTTGTGAATCAGGCAGCCCATGAGTGATGGCAATTTATTAGAATATGACTAGTAAGATTAATGAAGCACATACTAAATGGTTCAAGTCCAATAGTATATATTTACAGTCAGGAAAATTGTTAGAATTAGCAGAATGAATATAATATTTAAAATGAATATATTATATTAGGATCATAGTAAAGCAACACTGGCTGTATACAGAATGGAATAAATTGGGTTTTTTTTTTAACAAATATATAAAAGCATATGCAATTTCTTGGATGTCTGTCTCAACAGGATTGGATAGATAATGGCCCACCTACAGTCTTCTGGCTCTCTGGCTTCTACTTCACCCAGTCATTTCTTACTGGCGTGGCTCAAAATTTTGCCAGGAAGTACACCATCCCCATAGACTTAATTGGCTTTGAATTTGAGGCATGTAATGTAATTTTTTCTAACCTTTTCAGTGTTATCGGTCATATTCAGTCATGATAATCAAATCATAATATGCATATATAGGGTTGATATTCATGCTCAGTTTTCTTTCAGGTAACCCAAGAGGAGACCCATATGGATGAGAAACCAGAGGATGGGGCCTATGTTAAGGGCCTTTTCATGGAGGGAGCACGTTGGGACAGAGAGAAGATGGTTATTGGAGAGTCCCTCCCCAAGATCCTCTTTGACTCTTTACCCATCATCAAGCTCAAACCAGGAGAAATGACCAAGTTTAAAAATGAAAACATCTACTTTTGTCCGGTTTACAAAACCAGCGCCCGCAGAGGGACCTTGTCCACCACTGGACACTCCACCAACTACGTCCTGTCCATCACGCTGCCCTCTGACAAGCCACAGAAACACTGGGTTAACCGTGGTGTGGCATGCCTCTGCCAGCTGGACGACTAAGAACTAGCATCATCCTTAGGAAATATTTTACTATTAAAAAACTGTATATGCCAAAGAAAGCGTATGTGTTTTTATGTCAGAGTAGCACAGGTGTAAACAGACATGTAGAGGTTTAAAGTGTCGTGTTGTCAGATGATGCGATAGATTGGTGCATAGAAATAACACACTAGTGTCTCATTCTCTCACATCTACAAAACAATTGACTCCTAAAGGTTTAAACTAAACATCAGTTGACAATATATCCTCTGTGCTACACAACAAACGTGCTTATTTTATATTTACAGTGTTTCATACTGACTCAAAGGGACTTAATTGGTAAAAGATAATGAAAAGAGCTGCCTATTTTTATATAATTCTTTTGTTTCAGAATGGGAGGTGGATTATTAAAAATATGTATTACTTGATAATATAGACAACAATGTCAAAACAACAGAAGTGAAGTGTGTTCTGATGGCAATCACTAGATGGCAGCAAAGTCAAATCAGTATTCCACATGTGTCCAAACCCACAATTAGACTGTCTGCTACATCCTCAGTGAGATAAAGTCTTATAGCATTTATATATGGATTCATATAGTCATGCTGCCAAACAGTGCAGATGTGGTCTTAATTGTGAAACAATACCAATGCCAGAATGTGTGGGCAGGAGTGCTTTCATAATGAAACCCTAAACATGTCTCATGTACCGCCCTGAAGAGTGTCGAGATTAATATTTGTATGCAAATCAAGAGTAAAGCCGGTGTGCCTCGCCATCACTTACTGAGGTCTGGCTTGGAGCGTGATTTTCTGTACTGACAAGCAGATTCATGCCTTCATTATGAAATTCCGTACAGATTTAATGTTGTTCTCTGCACACAGACCATACAACCCACCATGCCGCAAATCATCCCGATGGAATTATAATTCAACCAAACTTCCGTGAAAGAAATGCGCTTACCTTTAAATCCCCAGTGGTATAGTTACTCGACTATCACTGTAGAGCAGATAATTGGTGAGTGATGCTGCCTGCATGTGTTGATGTCAGCATTGCTTGATGGACTCTGTAGTCGTGGGTTCAAAAGTAATTGATCTGATATCTAAATTCAGCTGATGCATCAAAAGCCACCTGAGTTTTTTGTGCATAAAATACTGCAGCATTTAATACATGCATTAAGTATTGCAGCTCAGACGAATGCTTCTGACGTCACTTGTGTCAAGTGATATAAGACGCATCTCCAGCATCCCACCTGTACCAAAGGGAACCTCGAAAGTGGTGACCTTGGACTTCAGTCTGATTCCCACGCCGGTTTAATCCGGATCTCAAAACAGTGCGACGGCCCCTATCTAGTCCCTTCAGGCCTTTTGAAGCTAATGTGTGAATGTCCTCCTGAGAAAGCACCCTGGAAAGCTAGATGACCATTTCCCTTTAATGAAAATGAGCCCTGCTAGACGGGAACAAGACACAGATGTCCTCCAACATTTTATGAGGGACCTCTGCATCTTCAGTATTACATTACAGAAATGTCTACTTCGGTTATCTCGGCAAGGGCAGCCAGCTTTTATTGGAGTCACTAAATTATGTTAATGTTGAGCTGATAATGAAATTGAAAAACATCCTGTCTTTTCCGATAAGTTTCCATTAAATGATGAACTCTATGTGAAACTGGGTTTTATTAAGGGGGAATTACACAGAAAATGGAGTGAACTATAATAATATAAATCACACAACACATTGTTGTTTTGCCCCAGTGATTGTGGCACAGACCTTGATTTGTGCAACTATTGGCGTAACTCTGTTTCAACAAGCAAAAGCATTTCAGCAATTTAGAGAGTGGTGTTTGTCTTGCAGAGTCATGGCAGCTTTGCAGTTCAGGGAACAGTAATATACCTAAAGGACCTGGATGCACTGCTCTCTGTGTATACTTTCTGTTTTGAGAAATGCTCTTCTAGTTACCTTCTGGGCAAAAAATAGAGGTGAATTTGTTCATTTTATTTGGCGTTTACCCTTGAGGAAGGCATCTTGGCATCTATCACTGAGTAATGCATCACAATGCCCCCCAGAATCCTTGAGGAAAATCCATGACCTTGATTTCAATTGAATATGAGGGAGGCAGTTGATGGTGGTCTACTGTGTAGGTCTCCAAAGGACTGTCTCTAAAGTGCACAGCAGAAAAGAATGCTAATTTGAGTGCAAGTCTAAACTGCGAACAATTGACAATCGCTTATAAACATTCAGAAGGATGACACGATCATGATTTCATGCCAAGGAATAAATAAAGTCTGCAGTTATTAGTGCCATAAGTGATTAATCTAGTTAGTTTTTTATTAAGTCTGCAGTTACAAATATAGTTAAGATTTGAAGTCATAAATGTTAATAAATCCTTAGTAAAGGGTTTCATTATCAGGACTTAAATTCAAAATATGAATCAGTAATTAATAAAGGTTTTCATCATAAGTATGCAGTTACAAATGTTTAAACCTGGATTAATTGGTTAAATGTTTTAATTATCAGATATCCGTTAAGCATGAAGTTGTAGATGTTAAAAAGTATTTAGTGGGCATAAATATGTCGTATAAACTAAATAATCTAAACTTTCAAATCAATTACAGAGAGGTTTCTCAACCTGGCAACCCAAAAAGTTGATCTAATTAATGGACTGTAACAAGGATAAGTATAGCCCTGTAGTCAACAGTTGCACCCAAAACCACACTTGGTTGCCGGAGGCAGAGAAGTAAAGCTCCGTCCGCCCACCAGTCTGACGGGCGGGGTGACTGACGATGACGGCCTGATTAGCTCTCACGAACCCGGCGATGAAGACCGGAGCGCGGCGGAGAGAGAGAAAGGGAGGACAGCGGGAGCCGGTTTGGATGTAGGCGAGACGTCGTCATGGTGTGTGTGTGTGTGTGTGTGTGTGTGTGTGCGTTGTTCCGTAGCGCGGCGTGAACAGGATTTAGATTTGGCCGGCGGCGGAGGAGGAGCACTCAGCCTCCGTAGCAGCATGTGCATTTCCTGAACGCAAGCGCACATCCAGCAGCCCGCGCGGAGATGCGTTGAGTGTCGGCGGCGGACGTCTGGAAGGTGTCGGTCACTGCTGTCGCTCAGCTGTCTCCTGCTGTCAGTGCGTGCGCGCGCGTGTGCGCGTGCGTGCAGGAGGAAGACCTTACGAGAGAGAGAGAGAGAGAGAGAGAGAGAGAGAGAGGAGGGGGAAGTTTTCTTTTCGCACGATCGCCTGACTTCACACGATGGCACGCCTGATTCCGCGGCCACCGCTGTCGCGTCCGGGGCCCCGCCGCGTCCAACGCATCTGAGGAATCACCGAGAAAAGACAACAACAACAACAAAAGTGTCACCATGGCTGATTTTGGAGAGAACAAGAGCGCCGTCGGTCCACCGGTTGCTGGCTGGAAAGCTGCGTCAGGAGGAGCCGGAGCGAGCCTGGAGACGCACCGAGGAGAGCCGGTGTCGAACGGAAACTGCAGCGTGTCAGACACCGTGAGGAGGGTCCAACACGAGACTGGCTGCGAGTCCCCGACGTGGGAGAGCGCGGGTTCAGATGCAGCCTCCAAACCGATCCCTCGACGCAGCAGTCTGATCAAGGTAGGCCATCGTTTCTGGCAGGGTGGGGGGGAAACGGAGCATCTTGCTAAGAAATACAAGAGGAAAAACAGTGTAAAATAAAACATGCATGCAAACTGTTGCCCGTCCATGACAGAGCTCAACCAACGTGCAATGAATCCATCGAGATGATGATAAAGTAGGATATCACGGTCACTTGAATTACATGCAAACATTTACATGAATGTAATGCTAGACCAAGGAATGAAATAAAATTAAACAAAGTCAGTTTAAAAACACTAGTTAGTTGTACATAAATAGATGTGGTGACCAAATAAACATACCTAAACACAGCCCCCCCTAACACCTACTACCTGGAAATAAACAGTTAATACTTTTACTTTTGCTTCCTGTCAGCTTCCTCTCCATCTGTACTTCATCTCCCTCACATTTCAATGCTGTTGAAGGGATTTAGACAAATGTGTAGAAATATTTGCCAACATTTAGACCACATGCCTCGACTGAGACCTCACTGATCTCCAAAAAAAAACAAAAAACCACTACATTTCAGAGCTTTTCACTCATGTGTCATCTAGGGTTGATATGTGCCGGGGAGGCTTTGATCCATTCACAGACTACAGCAGGCAATGTCACTTATTAGCACTCCATCAGCCGGAGAGGAGGAGGAACTAACAAGTGAAAGCACCTGCTGTCGTCTCAGAAATTGCCTTCCCTCCGCCCCACGTGGGTCACAGTTGAATGCCCTGTTCAATTAACCCCACTGCCTACACTGGTCTGAACTCACATGTCAAGTTCATTTGCGTAAACCCCCCGACGCCGATAGCAAACAGTCTAAGTTGCTGTCGTTTTTTCCCCCTCGAAAGGCATTTCAAGTTCTTAAAAACTCATCCCCTGACTTTGTGCTCTCATGTTTTGAGCCTTGGGCATGTGGAATGTCTTATATCGATCTCTAGTTGCTGCTTGTCTGCAGAGCTACTGCCTGTAAAGACACGATTATTCAAACATGGCTTCATCAGCTTCTGATTGGCTGCTCTCTGCAAGACAGGAAGCTGGCCAGTTGGCCAATTTCCTCGCAAGGTTCATGTTGCAATATTGCTATTAAGTCATAAGCAGTTGGAAATGACACATAACTTTCATCTAAACACACACACATACGAATGTACCTCACTCCCTTGCCCACACACACACAGACACACACACACACACACACATATGAATGTTCCTAACTTCCTTGCCCACACACACACACACACACACACACACACACACACAGGCCTGCTCTTGCCTGTCGTCCGTCTGTTACGACATTGCAGTCAGCCTGACACAGAGAATTTAGAAACACTCTGTTTGTTCAGAGAAGTTCTGGCGTGTCATGGCGTTAAAAAAAAAACACCCTGCCCTGCATCTAGAACACCGCCTGCACTTCAAAGAGGAGTGTTGCAGGATAGGAACGCTGCACGCGGCATCCCGTGTGTCGGAGCATGCATTTCCTTGACTATGTATTTGACTTGTTGGTGTTCAGTAGGGGCTGCACGGTGGTGCCTCACAGCGAGAGGGTCCCGGGTTTGATTCCCGGGTTTGGGCTTGTGTTCCTTCTGTGTGGAGTTTGCATGTTCTCCCGTGTAAGTGTGGGTTCTCCCCGGGTTCTCCAGCTTCCTCCCACAGTCCAAAGACATGCAGGATGGGGACCTGTCTGTCTCTACATGTCAGCCCTGTGATAGACTGGTTACCTGTCTGTCTCTACATGTCAGCTCTGTAATGGACTGGCGTCCTGTCCAGGTGAACCCTGCCTTCGCCCAATGACAGCTGGGATCGGTCCCTCCGTGACCCTGAATACGGGATAAGCGGTAGACGATGGATGGATGGTGTTCAGTGGGCACATTTAATGCCGAGAGCGTCCGGCACAACGGTGCACACGTACGTCTGTTCTTTCACCATAAACGTGCTTGCGTTTTGAATTCCTAAACACCTGAGGCTTAACATGGACGGAGCTCAGGGGGTTATGACTTCACAACAGTGTGGTCCCGCTGTTTCCCAAACCACCGCTGTGGCTTCACTGAGGATTCCACACAATAAGACTCTGGAGTGGTATGTGTGCAGATAAACAGGAAACTTGACATTCCAGACCACTTTTCAGAGGAGTCATGGGATTTGTGTGCCTTGTGTGTGTGTGTGTGTGTGTGTGTGTTCCCCTTCGTTCTTGGCTGAGGTAATGAGAATACTCTTAATTATATCCCATCAGTATGTTCCTCATGCTGCCGGCTGCCCTCTCATTTATTCGGTCTTCCCCCCGTGTGCGTGAAGGAGATGCAGAATCAGGTGCCCACACAGTTCGTGTCCCTTTCAAGTTCATCTCGGTGTGTAGATGGCCATCTCTCGGTCTCAAAACACACACACACACACACACACACACAACACACACACACTTGCACAGATCTGCCTTCTAGTAAAACACAGCGAGGCACAACAAATATCTGCTTTCCAGCTCTCTTATTACTCATGCCAACGTACGATATAGAGACTCTGATTTCACACATAGTTTGTGTGCGAGAGAGATAGAAATCGAATGTACCACAGACCACATATCTCAAAAATATCTGCCTCTATATCCTAGAGAAACAAAGCATTTTAACATAACCTACAGGTTTTTTAAGGGAATAGAAGCAAAGAGTTGCCTCAACTCTTAAAGGAGTGATGTTTGTATAAATGTGCTTTCTTGCTGAGTTCGATGAGGGTCGACCTGCATCACAGCATCATATCTAACCGACTGATATGGAGAGTGGTGTCGATCTCCTTATCTCCTCATCGAACTCTCAGCAAAAAAAGAAATTCTACTCCTTTAACTTTCTTAAAATGTTGAGACGCGTCTGCGTGTGTGTTTATTTCAGACGGAGGGCGCAGCATTAGCCAGTGGCGTGAGTACACAGCTGGGGAGGGTTGTTTTGAGTCAGAGCCGCCCCGAGCATCTCCTGTGGTTCAAATCAGAATATTTCGCCGGCTTTAAGCCACTTTAGCCTGCATGAGCATGAACTCTACCACAGCACAGGGAGTGGATAAACCTCCACCCCGACTGTGATGGAGCCACAGGACATGCTACTGCTCTGAGCTCCACATGCACACTTAACATTCATATACATTTGGCCGCGTGGATAGATATCCTAAATTGTGCCTGTTTGTGAGCATCACTGAAGGTCCAGGACTCAAGTCAAGGCTCCAACCGCCTGCTCTTGGTTTTGGTTGTCCTGTCCTCAGTGAATGCAGCTGTGATGTTTGGCAGCTAAAATCGTGGTTAGCTCTCTGACAAGCTGACCTTTTCAAGTTTTACTTGCTTCATCTTGTGTGTGTGTGTGTGTGGTGTGTGTTTGTGTGTTTGTGCGTGTAATAGCGTTCTTTGACTTTGTTCGTTCATCGGACTTCAAAGGTTTGAGGTGTAAACGAGCAGCTCTACTTGCCACAAGGGCTGGGGTTTCTAGTCAGACTGAGCAGTTTCTGTAAACGCTCACCACATTTTCAGCCAAACATCATTCCCGTCCGCTGAGCTGCTGACAGAATGTCATGACGAAGTGCTTCCTGCTCCCTATTTGACCCAAACATCACACACACACACACACACACACACACATGTGCAACTGTGTGTAGGTTCTCATCCATTGCTATGGATTGTATGTAGCCTTATTAACCCACATTTAGGTCAGTTTCATCCGAGGGTTAACTCGTTCAGAGCACAAAGCAACAGTTGCTATGGTTACCTGCCACATAATGGCCTTGAGCAGTGATTTAGAGCAGTGTGGTTGATTGGAACTATGCAGTTATATTGGACACCTGCCAGCCAATCAGGAGCAATCATAACGTATTAATGTCATGATAACAACTATCTACACACACACACACACACACACACACACACACACTGCTGGCACCCTGTTGTGGGAGTTCTGGTAAAGTAATGTCTCTGAAGCACAAATAAACCTCAAAACACATCTCCCCTTGTGTCTGTGTGAAATACTAAATCCTGATAGCAGAGTCTTTTTGAAGGCTTTTTTTTTTTGCACGTTCCATACATCATCTCACAATTCCCAGTAAATCACCTCCTAACCCCCGCTCCGGGGTGAGAGGCACTGGAATAAACTACGCCATTAATCATCTGTCGCCCATCCGCTGTCAAATACACAAGGCTGCAGCGAAGACAGCGCTGCCCCTCTGCCAGGACTCACTCCTCTATTCCTTCGCCTTTTCTCGCCACCATCTCTCTCTTTCTCAGATTTTCTGTCGGTCTTAATTAGTGGACCAAAGACGACACCCGCCAGTGACTCTGAGATGCTTTAATTAGTAATACTGTAATTAGCATCTCGCATCCATGTAAACATACGCTGTCATGCATCATACCACACGTGCGTGTAAGCGGCTAATGAAGGCCCCGCTGGTGCCTGCAGACAAATACCAAGGGCAGACGCATCAAGATGGACATTAATCTGCCTTTATGTATTTCCCTCCATCCGCCCTCTAGCTCATTTTTAAACTCTCTCTCTCCCTGTCATCTTGTGGGTTCTTCTCTAATAACTGCATCTAATCAGCTCTGCTACAGTCTCCCCCATTTCTCTCGCCCTCCGTCCGTCCATCTGTGCCTTTCAGTCTGATCAGTCTAGATGTGCGATCAGGGACATCAGCAACCTCACAGCAGTGTTGTCATTTTATTCACTCGTTAAATGAATGAATCACTTGTTGGGCTCACATACGTATCAAACCTAAAACGGTACATACACTTCTTTGTTTGTTTCTTTGTCCTCTGCGTCGTGGCTTCACTTTGTTCTCAGTGGAGTCACAGGAAGTTCTCTGTGACAAGCTGACAAGCGGTTTCCTGTTTTGGAGCACAGTGGTGGTTTTAGAGACTCGCCCTCCTCTCAGAAAAAAAAAAAAAACAGAATAGCGTCTTTGTGATGGAGACGTACATTACAATTCTAGATTAAAATCGAATGGTTTTTATTTTAACCACGGGTTTTCTGCGCTCGTCTCTTCTTGCTATGTGTGTTTATACTCATATCTGGTTTGACTGTGTGTTTCATTTTGCATAGAAACATCTATGAATTCACCACGGTATTTTATTCATGTGTTTATCTACCTGCGGGTTAATCTCTGCCCTCCGGTTTTATCTTGTCAGGATAATTTGTTCAGAGTCTACAGTGACGTCAGTGTGGTTGCGTCTCTCCCTATCAGTAATTTATGTCTGCTAACAAAGGTAAAGGTGCAGGACGGCCCCCACGCTTAGATAGTTGGTCAGGCCACTATGAAAATCCTACACCATGAGGTTTATTAGACTTTTGAGGGAAGGAATCCATTGATTCCATACCAGTTTTTTCATCAAGGATGACATGTTTGTTACAAAGTGCATGTATGTCCATCTTATTTATGTGTTTCCAGTCTCCTAACTGGGCGACGCATGCACAGCGATTGGTGCAGCCACACAGGGACCATTACCGCTAATGGTACACACACCCACACACACACACACACACAGGAAGAGATATAGATTGAGACCAACGTTAATCTCCAGAGGCTGTCACCACACTGCATGAGAGGGAGGAGAGTATGACTGATTAGAGTGGTACTGTACGCTCATGTGTGAAGCAGCACGTGTCTGTGTTTTAGAGTTAAGTCAATAAGTGTTGGCCCTGCATCTCGTTCTCCGTCACTGGGGAATTTCCCATGAGCTTTCATTTTCAAAGTCAGTGTTTTTCAAAATAAATGCTGTCGGCGTGGAGCCGTCCATCTATTTGAGATTAATTTAGTTAATGAAGGCACAAGATTAACTTGCTTAAGTCAGTGTTTT
Organism: Chelidonichthys spinosus; assembly: GCA_029853015.1. Classification (NCBI taxonomy): domain Eukaryota; kingdom Metazoa; phylum Chordata; class Actinopteri; order Perciformes; family Triglidae; genus Chelidonichthys; species Chelidonichthys spinosus. The sequence continues at coordinate 13,542,645 of CM056836.1, read as the reverse complement.
ATTTTGTTGGTATGTTTTTAGGGCCTATAATTGATTGTCATTCCTTTTGCTTCCTGCTGTTTTCAGAGTAAGATTAAAAGGAGGCTTTCTCTCCGTCCACACCCCCTCTCATGCCCTCTCTCATACCCCAATGCACCGGGGGTATTTTTAGAGCTCCGCCTCCTTCCCTCACCACGCTGGCTCAGAAATACTTGTCACCATTGGAAACACTTCTCCATCCTAATGAGGCAAATCTGTGAGGGTTTGTGAGGGTTCAGTGCCCTCCCTTCGTTCTGAGGGAAACCTTTTCATCCTCTCTGAATTATTCTTTCTCTCACATTCATATTCATTATATGAAACACAGCTCAGGATCTTTCTTTCTCTTATCTCTTTTTGCCTTTCATATCCCCCAGATTTCTTTCATATGAAGGGTCCCCTCCTCTCTCTTAAAAGATCCAAGTGCTCTCAAATGATCTCCTATTTGAATGAAATCAGAGTTATGCTGATGAGTATATATTACCCAGCCTGCCGATCAGTATTCACATAAATTAATTCTGAATATGAAGACGTTGATCGGTCCACTGGTGATCAATTTAGACTTTTTAAATACTCATACGCCAATTTAGCTTTATGTATTTCAATCAGGAGAGGCAAGCGAATGAAGAAAAGTTAATTGTTTTGTTATTACGGATGATGTGTGATAATGAAATCTTGACACTTGAATTCTACGGGGAGGTTTGTAATGAAAAGGTGTCTGCCCTGAGCGGCAGCAAGATGAATCCCCCGTGGAGTCCAGATACAGGTGGCGGCTGATGGTTCTGCTGAGACTGGAGGATGATGGGGAGGCGGAGGGGCACAAAGCAGCAACATGAACGTACTAAATGCAGAGAGAATCATACTTAACAGGAAAGCACAAGGTTGACGATGTAGGTGTGTGGCTGTACTATTGGGTAGATGTGACAGCCGATAACAGGATTAACAGCTTGAAATCATGAATGAACATGCGTGAGAGGAATGAATGGTAAGATATGTGTGAAATAAACTACAGGCCCAGAAGAATGGACAAAAATATGTGCAATAACACTATTTTTATCCATTTTAACTGCCAACTATTCATTGATTCATTCCAGTGACAAGATTGCTTTTCCTTGTCGAACTTTATAATAAGCTGAATATCTTAGAATTTTCGATTATTTGTCAGACAGTGGATTTGAGGAAATTGTGATTCTGACATTTTCTGGATGAAACCTTTAATCAATTAAAGCTAGAGTTGAAGGCTGGGTGTTTCATTTGGATCATTTCTAAAAATCAATAGCGCAGGCCGTCTCTTTTTAGTCAAGAAAAGAATTGGCAGATGAGTGTGTGTCCATTATAGAACTACATTTTGATTTTAAAGCTTTTATTTTTGTTACATATTGTCTTTTAGATTTTGCTTCCCTGCTTGTTATACATCGACCTACAGTATTTAAGACAGTATTATGCTGAGTATGAGGGCGTTTTGCTTTTCCGATCACTACTTAGGATTGAGTCAACTACAGTTATGTCATCCCGCCTCTCCCACCTTAGATTAGCTTCAATTAAGTCTTTGATTGGATTTCATTGGGGCTCTAATACAGCCATAATTGAATAACTTCACCCACATGTGTGCTCTTATCTGTCCTCGGCGGGGGTGACATCAGATCGGTCAGTGAATCAGACGGATGAGCTGTGATGCTGAGCTCAGATAACCTGATTGGCTGTGCCGGCGTCGTTGCGGAGGGGCAAAATTAGAATGCTGCTGCCTGCCGCCTCTGTCTGGCCAGGTATGATTAATGGGGTAATGGTGAAGGGCAAGGGCAAGCGAAGGCTTTTAGCATCAGGAAAAACAATAACAGATTGGGAGGAGGAGGCTCTACGTAGTAGACCAAATAATCTGTGTTTGTATATGGTTATATAAGCTGACATGCCTTTTAATCCTTTTGAGATCCATTCTGGAATGGAAAAAAAAAAAAGGTTTGTCATGCCAAAGCAAAGAATACTCTTCCGAGGGATAACTGTCTGTCGGTCTCTCTCTTTCAACTCATTTGTCTTCTTCTTATTGCCCCCCCGTCCCTCCTCCTCCTCCTCTCCCTCCTCATCAGGATGGGTCACGTGCCGGTCGGGAGAGGAAGAAGACGGTGTCCTTCAGCAGCAGCCTGTCAGAGAAGAAGATCAGCAGTGCTGCAGACTGCATCCACTCAATGGTGGGTCGGCCACAGCGTAACCCCTTTACATACAATGTACATGACATGTGATGTCAAAGTTTTATGGTAGACAAGGCTCTTCACTGAAAGGCAATGGGTGTCATCTCTTCACTCCAGGTTGAGGGGATTGAGCTAAAGAAAATCCGGACCAACTCGCGTGTTTACCAGCGCTACTACCTGCTGGACGCTGGCCTCCAGGCTCTCTGCTGGGAGCCGTCCAAGAAGGAGTCAGACAAAGCTCGCATCGCTCTGGCCTCCATACGGGAGGTCAGTTTCCAGATGATCAAAGATCAGATGTTTTCAAAGACTGAAATCGTGGGCTTCCCCTCAGACAAAGCTAGGCCCCTCCCTCCCCTCCACTTACTTTACTTGCTTATAACGTCATGTGATCCCATAGACAACACATAACCTAATATTGATATTCCTCTAGTTTGACATTCTTCACCAAATGCATTAAAATGGTCTCTCCTAAGACATTTATTGGTTTCTCACTCAGAGAAAGACTGAATGTTGGGACTTTGAAAATGAATTAACTCACGAAGTGTTTTCTACTCCTGCTCGATGTGTTCAGTGAACTATAGTCCCTTGAGGCTTCTTTGATAAGCTGCTGGTCTAAATCAACCCTCCCTCATTTTATGAATGATCTCACTGATTACGTTAGACTAAGGCAATGGGAATAATATTGTACATTGTTTATTTTATATACAACCCTGAGCCATATGGAAACCCAGACAACAATTGATTCATTTTTATTATGTTTGTTGTGGGTTTTTGCATCAACTGTGGTCTCACATTTTAGGTACGAACAGGTCGCAACACAGAAACCTTCCGCACCAGCGGCGTTTATGAGCAGATTTCTGAGGACTGTGCATTCTCCATCATCTATGGAGAGATGTATGAGAGCTTGGACCTGGTGGCCAACTCTGCTGAAGTGGCTAACATTTGGGTGACGGGCCTCAGGTATGACGCAACAAAGAAATGGGAGCAGTCTTACATCGGAAACACGTGTAATGAAATATGTACCAGAAACACAGCGCACACATCGAATCGTCAAAGAGTCTTCTGATCTTCAGAGATCATAACCATTGGATCAGTAGTAGTCACTACATTAAAGACAAATAAAAGGGCTAGCATTCACACATTTCCCTCTCTGTTATACAACGCATTCTAGGTCAAACTATTGTTGAACTAATCAAATCGAATAAATGAGAAGGCTGTGTTTTTCCCCCATATTTTATTCAACATAATATCTCCTTGTGGTTCTGGTTTTGCAATAATGTGAGTAAAATATTCTGTCCTCTTGCATCATGTCTGTTTCTCCGCCAGGTATCTGATGCAGTATGGAAAACATGCCCTGGACATGCTCTCCAGCAGTCAGGACAGCCTTCGTCTTGGCTGGCTGGAGCAGTTGTTCTCCTCCGCCGCTGATTCGGACGGACAGGAAGACGTCGAGGAAGGGATCCGCTTGCAGTTGGCCGTGAAGTTGATACAGAGCGTGAACCCCGGGGTGGGCAGCGGCAAAGTGGAGCGCAGGTTCAAAGAGCTTCAAAGGGTGAGGGAGAGGATGTGCGGGCTCAGTCTGGATAATGAATCTGGAGCTAAAGATCAAGGCGAAAACAGAAGAATAACAGGAAGAAATGAGCGAGTCACCAGGCAGGAGTTCATCGAGGTCTTTCATGACTTTTGCACACGTCCGGAGATCTACTTTCTGTTGGTGCAGTTCTCTAGCAACAAGGAGTTCCTGGACACCAAGGACCTGATACGGTTCCTCGAGGCTGAGCAAGGCATGGCTCAAGTGGGTAACACAAATGCAGAAAACACGTTCATTCTCAAATGCCTTCCTATTATATGTCATCAGACCTGCTGTCAAGTTTTGTCCTTCATCTCACCGTCCCCTTCCCTCTCTGTGTCCTCCAGGTGAGTGAGGAGACCAGCCTGAAGCTCATTCGGTCCCACGAGCCGTCGGAGGAGGGCCAGCAGCAGGGGTACCTGTCGCTGGATGGCTTCACCAGCTACCTCACCTCGGCAGAGTGCCACCTCTTCGACAGGGAGCACGACGCCGTGTGCCAGGACATGTCCCAGCCGTTGTCTCACTACTACATCAGCTCCTCGCACAACACCTACCTCATCGAGGACCAGTTCCGAGGTCCGTCCGACATCTCGGGCTACATCCGCGCACTCAAGATGGGTTGCCGATGTGTGGAGGTGGACGTCTGGGACGGCCCCGACGAGGAGCCCGTGGTGTGCACTGGACACACTCTCTCTCCACCCCTGGCCCTGCGTTGTGTGTTGGATGCGATCCAAAGGTTTGCATTCGTGGCCTCGCAGTACCCGTTAATTATATGTATTGAGAACCACTGTTCACTCCAGCAACAGAAGGTGATGTGGCAACATCTCACGAGGATACTAGGGGACAGTTTGTATACAGATCCCCCATACGAAGGGGAGTCCTACTTACCATCGCCGCATGCCCTGAGGCATCGGATTCTACTCAAGAGTAAAAAGTTGAGGACGGGTCCTGATGTGGAGGACGGGGAGGTCAGTGAGGAGGATGAAGGGGCCGAGATGTGTCAAAGGATGAAGGCCGCTAACAGTGGAGGAGCGGCGTCCGGAGGAAACGAGAAGGACGTGGTGCAGAAAAGTGTATCCTTCACAGCCGTCGCTCAGCCTAACCCCCTTCATATCCTCCCCAAACGTTTCACCCTCTCGAAGGAACTCTCCGACCTCGTGACTCTTTGCCACTCGATCCGCTTCGTTGACTTCCCCACATCCTCCAAAAGCCAAAAACCTTGGGAACTGTGTTCCTTCCACGAGTCTCTGGCCATGCGCCTCGTTGGCGACAGCCCCGGTGACTTTGTCAACCACAACAAGCGTTTCCTGTCGCGGGTGCACCCCAACCCCATGCGTATCGACTCGAGCAATATGAACCCTCAGGACCTGTGGAAGTGCGGTTGCCAGATTGTGTCTATGAATTTCCAGACGGCAGGGCTGATGATGGACCTGAACACAGCCTGGTTCCGGCAGAACGGCAACTGTGGTTACGTTCTGCGGCCCGCCATCATGCGGCAGGAGGTGTCTTATTTCAGCGCAGACACCAGGGACACGGTGCCTGGTGTGTCTCCACAGCTGCTCCATGTAAAGGTGTGGTGGAATAATGACCCCAATAAATGTGAACATTCTTTTAAACCGGGAAAATAATCTTCTTAATGAATGACGTTCCTTCCAGGTGATAAGCGGCCAGAACCTGCCCAAGCCGAGGGGTTCGGGAGCCAAAGGAAACGTGGTGGACCCCTACGTGTACGTTGAGATCCACGGCATCCCAGCTGACTGCACAGAGCGCCACACCAGAACGGTGACACAGAACGGGGACAACCCCGTCTTCGACGAGAGCTTCGAGTTCCAGATCAACCTGCCGGAGCTTGCCATGGTTCGCTTCGTGGTGCTGGATGACGACTTCATAGGGGATGAGTTCATAGGTCGGTGTCATTGAGTTTGTAAGAGTGGATCAGACTGTTTGAGTGTTATATTTCTTTAGAATTCTTGTAAATGAAATGTGATCTCCGTACTACCACAGGTCAGTACACCATCCCTCTGGAGTGTCTTCAGCCGGGCTACAGACATGTCCCGCTCCAGTCTCTGACAGGGGAAGAACTTCCCCACGCCAAACTCTTTGTCCATGTGGCCCTCACCAATCGGAGGGGAGGGGGAAAGCCTCACAAAAGGGGACTGTCCGTGCGGAAGGCCCGCAAGGGGAGGGACTACACGGCTTTGAGGGACTTGGGGGTCCGGGCTGTGGACGAGGTTTTCAAGATGGCTGCTCCTCCGCTGAGAGAAGCCACTGACCTGAGGGAAAATATGCAGGTGAGTGAATATTTGCCCAAAATATACCAGTTCCAGCTTCTCAAATGTGATGATTTGCTGCTTTGAATATAATAAGGTCAGACAAAACAAACAATATGAAGATGTTGCTGCAACCCCCAAATTAGCGCCTTTCCTTTTCATTGTAAGTGGATGGGGAGTTAACAAAAGACTGGGGCTGAATTTTCGGCAGCTGTTGCAAAAAGCTGACCTAACCTTTATGAGAGAGCAATTTGGTCTGCGGAGGCTTTTGTCACTCAGGGGCGATGAAACCAGTGATTATACGTTCAGTCAGTGTGGTGAGACTGTTGGCATCCACATCTCTGGAGCTGCAGGAGAGCAAATCGATGCTGGAAGAAAGAGACAGATAGCTCTGTTGCAGGAGTGGATTTTGGTTACCTGTGTGTGTGTGTGTGTGTGTGTGTGTGTGTGTGTGTGTGTGTGTGTGTGTAGGTAAATCAAATGGGACATAGTGTGGAGAAAAAAATGTGATAATTTAAATGTGATATCCGTCTGTGTGTCTGTACTGTTTTAAATAACAAAAGAGGAAAAGTGTAAAACTTTCTGTTTAATTTAGCAGTTGTTATATCTGTCCGTCTTTTTTCCCCACCAGAACTCGGTAGCAGTGTTCAGGGAGCTGTGTGGGGTGTCTGCGGTGGCTAACCTCATGCAGTGCGTGCTAGCTCTGGGCGCCAGGGTGTCAGGACCAGACGGGGCACCTCTACTACTGTTTGACCTCCGGGACCACTACCCCATGCTGGAGCCCCAGGGGCCCCTGCCTGACGTCCTTCGCCGGGTCATCTCCAACTATGAAATGGTGAGGAATGAAGAGCGCTGACGGTTGCTATACATTACTTCTGGTTTTGCACCAGATGGAGGAGTCTCACATCGCTGACATGCATTAAAAGGAAAGGAAGAGCAAATAAAAAGCAGCAGTTGTCACTAATGATGCATTGCTATGTAGCAGACAACATTCCCATTTGTTCTTGCTGTCACACGGCTCATAAACACATCAGCGATGTCCTCACCTTGGCCTGTAGCCGCAGTGTGTATTAGTGTACATCCGCCCCAAATACACTTCTGTCGACCAAGCAGAAAGTTATTTAACAGACTTAATTTATTTAATGATGTCTAAAAATAAATCTAGCCTTCCCTCTGGAAATAAATACAAAGAAAGAGGGACAGAGGGAACAAAGAGGTCAGAGCGGTCAATTGGTCCGTTAGTCCGCTCATTAAATAGTCAATAAAGAAGGATTTGTTTGGATGCTCAGCTGCTTGGATATAACGTCAGGCGTCCTCACTTTCATATCTCACTCTCAACACATTCCCTTTTAGTCTCTACGGCCGTCTTTCAGCCTCCTTCTCTCACGTATTTACCCCTCTCAGTGTCCGCCTCCTCTTTCTCCCCCTCCGGGTCTTGTTGCACTGTGGCTGACCACCTATATGTGGTTTCCATACAGCTGTGGTCCAGCACTCGTGCCTGTCTTGCCATGTTAAAACGTTGCTGCGGTAAACGACATTACACCCCTTTCCTGCCGTCTGTCTGGCTACGGCAATTGTTTTGTAAATTGATATTTACTCAAAGTGCACTTGTTTGTGTTTAATATTAGATATTCCCCAGGAGTCTCTCGGGTAGGATGATGGACAGTCAGGATGAATTGCCAATTTAGAGATACTGTCCAGAGAGCATTATGTGATGTGATGTGATGTGGTGTGTGTGTGTGTGTGTGTGTGTGTGTGTGTGTGTGTGTGTGTGTCAGGGACAGGCTGTAGTACAGACATATAGATCTGTTTCCTATTTAGTTAGGATTCAGGCTTCAGTGAATAAACTTGGACACTTTAATTTAACTAGGGTTGTTTGTCATTGCTATGCAGGAGGCGTATACCTGTGACTGTCTATGTGTGCATGAACATGCAGGTAAAAATGTGTGTCTGTGTGTGTGTGTGTTTATTTCCAGCCAAGCAGAGCAGAGTTGAAAAAGCTTGCTGAATACCATTACCATAGATCTGAATGTTGTTCGCTTAAATGGATTCCTCACCTCAATCCTGATGCCGGGAGGGGAGAGGCAAATAAGACAGGAAATAGGGATGAGTGTGTGTGTGTCTGTGCCTGTATGTATGTGTGTGTGTGTGTGTGTGCACGCCTCTTGAATTGGATGCGGTCAAATTTATGTCCTGTGTTTAATCCTTTATTTGTTGAACAGTGTTTTTTTCCCACAGAGGATCACATCCTAGCAGGGTTTGTGAGAGGAGGTGCAGAATTAATCAGGCAGAAGCTACTCATGTCATGTCCTCATGTATTTGTGTGTGTGTTTGTGTGTCTGAGCCTTCACATGCTCGCAGGTCTCCACTGTCCCATTTGTGCTAAACAGCCTACAGTGTAAAGGTGTTGTTTTTAATTGTAAATGTTCACCTCTCATGTTATTTACACCAATTTAATGTGTAAATATATTGTGTCCCTTTGCATCAGACACTAAAACAGACTGTGTACTACCTTACAAAAAAATAAAAGGCTAAATTAGTGAATGGTTGATGGTGCACTGAGGCTGTGTGAGTCACACTGATGGATGTTTCCTGTCTGCAGATGGTCCAGGCGAGCAGAGCAGTGGCCGAGCTCTCTGATGGAATCCACGACAGGATCCTGCAGATCCAGACAATGGGTGTGTAGGCGTGTGGGAGTGTGTTGTTGTGCTTGTGTCAGTGTGTGTGTGTGTCTGTGTGGAACGTCTGTTATGATGTGTGTGCAGAAACGATGCCCACGTTCCCCGTCCACTCATGACAACGCCCACACAGCCTCTTCGACGGCGCCGTTATCAACACTGCAGCAGCTGCTTTTGCCATCAACTTAACTCTCTTTTCATTTCCTTTCCCGTTACGCTCCCCCCCCCCCCTAATTCTCTCTCCTCTCCGCTTCTTCTATCATCTTTTCTTACCTATTGTTTTTTTAATTTGTCCTTCCATTTCCTCTTCCTCTATCCCCGCACCTCTCCTCTTTTCTTCTTGGATGTATCCTCTTTTCTTGTCTTTCTTTATATTTCCTTCCATTTTCTTTCCCTTTCTCTCACCTTCACCCCTTCCTGTTCCTCACATCTTGTGTCTTCTTTCCTCTCGTTCCTCCCTTCATTTACCTCTTCTCCACCTTTCATTTCCTCTCCTCTTCTTGCATCGCATTTCCTTTCTTTTCCTTCCTCTTATACTCTTCCTCTCCCACCATATTTTTTCCTATTCCATCTGCAGAGATTTGGCAACTCAACAGTGTCACACAACATTCCATATAAATGTCTTTATTACTTTTATCTGTATATTTTTGGCTGCAGCTCCCACCATCGATCATCCTTCCGTGCCCTTCGTCTAAGGGAAGGGCAGTGCATCTGACCTGCTGATATAATTTCTCTGATCTTTGGCAGAGGTTTGTTTACTTCAGCAGAGCCCCCTGGATGATCTGACATCAGTCAGCCAGACTTTCGTCAGAGTGGCAATAAACAACCCACCAATGCTCACCCACCCCCTCCCTCCCCACAATCCAAAGTCTTCAGCTTTCCCCCCGGGAGACACTGTGATTGACATTTGGAAGTGTTAACCAGTCGCTTGGGGAGAAGAAAATAAACACATTGGCGTTATTTATTTGATTCCCCAGGTGCTGGATTTAAAAAATAGCTGCAGTTACAGGGGTAAAAAAAAAACAACAACTGTTAACACATATATTTAAGTATTTGTGGGTTTCATGAGATTTTTTTTTTTTTTTAGTTAATATGTATTTCATAGCAACAAATACAATAAACATTAGAGAATTTTAGGTTTCCGGGGCGACAGTGTCTGCTGCTGAGAAACTGTGCAACCATGTTATGATTTTCAACTTTATTTCACATGTGATCACTTGTAGTATTATCAGTAAACGGAGCGATGTTTAAAAGTGGGACATTTAAGTAAGTTCATCTGATAAGGAGCTGCAGCAGAGCCCAAGGCCTGGTCTCATCAACAGAGCTCTTCCTGTGTGTAGACTGCTCAGAGTAAAGATGCTGATCAGGTGATCCCAAGGCGGACTTCCTCCCCCAGTCTTGGAAGAGGGAGTGAGCATAAACGGGTCTCTCCGAGGGAGCCATGGCACGGCTGGTGGCAGAGAGTATGTCTGGACGTTACATCAGAGCAGAGAGTTGTAAAGGAGAGGGCTAGATAGAAGATGGATGGCAGACTTGGATAGCTAGAGGCGATGCTGAGAGGAAGACACAAGAACACCAAGTATCAGAATGTGTTGGTGTGTAAACAGGAACATTTCATCCACATTTAAAAAAAATATTCTTTTGATCTTTGTGCTAAACATTCACAATGTTCCACTTCCTGGAGATATATTTTGCTGCAATATATATTCAGTTTTCAAAATAGATACATAACCAAGAAACAGTTTTGAACAAGTTTTCTTAGGTGTGAAGTACAGAATTGTGGCCAAGACTTAAAGAAGTATTTTTGTAGTTGAAAATAAACTTGTTAGTGCCCCCTGTTGGACAAACTATGAAAGGGTCATTTTTTTTTGTGAATCATATGCTGTGCCTTATGCCTTCACACCCACCAGATCTCAACCACCACCTTCACCAAATATGGGGGAATGTGAGTCAGATTGGTGTTTGATTTCCCATCACAACTGCTCACAGAACAGATAGAGGACAGGAAGTGAAGGTGATGCACTTCCTGCCACGTCCTGTTTGGTTGGCCCCAAAGGTTATTTGGGCTTCTGGGTCCGGGGCACTGTTTCTGTGTGTGTATGTCTGTGAATGCACACTGTCCGAGTATTGGCTCAGAAATCATGTTCCCTCCATTGGCTTCACTTGGTTTCACAGGGAAATAGACGCGCACTCATTACATTGGCATGTAGGCTTCGAGTTGCCTAGCAACCGCGCAGTAAAGGTTATTATTCAGGCAACTTCTGTAGGTGTGTGTGTACGCGGCGCGGTGACGTGTGTGCAGGTGTGTCAGACGTTTGGTGAGGCGTTATGTGTGAGGGATTGTTTAATTTGCATTCAATCGGTTTACTCTTTTCTCTGTGTGTGTGTGTGTGTGTGTGTGTGTGTGTGTAACATCTGGGCTCTGGTTGATGGCTCGCAGTGATGTGTGCCCTGTGTTAACCCACTTCCGGGTTTCCATGGCAACAGTGGGACAGTGGCCCGGGGCAGTCAGAGGAAGCCAGACACACACACAACACAACTCATTGCACATCCAGCCGCCGGCCAGACTCTTATGATGCTCTCTCTCTCTCTCTCTCTCTCTGTATCTCTGATTTTCCATTTACTAACATTCCTTTGCATGTGTCATTGCTCGTTCTCTCTTTCTTCTCCCCTTGTGAGAGAGAGATTAATTAGAAGTATGTAACAATTAATTGAGGGTGGCAACATAGAAAGACTTTGGCGATTAGGCCTGATTAATGTGAAGCATCTTTATTAGGTGCAGGAGGATGATAGAAACTAACAGGCTGATTGGTTTTGAGGAATTCAGGCGAAAGGATGATTGGTCAGATATGGTGACGTCATTTTTTTGTGAATGAAGGCAAAAGGTGAGAGACATCTTTCATACTGAGCCTTATGCAAAGCTTCATATAATCAGTGTATGTGCTGTAGTGTGGGAGCCCCCTACTCAATCTCATACACTCCCCATAGTCAAAGAGAGCCAGGCCGGACCACTTAATACTGGATTAAATTAGACACACTGCGTAGATGTGTTTTGTCATTCGGAATATCAGTGGCCGTGATGTATATTGACTGGCCTATGTTCTCGTAGTGTAATATGTAATCATCCCTGTGTCCTGGACAATTACAGTTCTCTTGTGCAACAAAGACGTTTGTACTGTAGCTTTATTTTAATTGAGAAAAGAGAACCTGTCTAACCTCTAAAGTCTGTGGGAGAAGCAAAACATTTAGTGACCCAGTTGTTTTAGGCGTTTGGAGAGATTAGAAGTTAGGGTTAGGGGAGAGAATATCAGGGTAAACCAATCAGAGGTAGAGTAGGTAGGCAGATGCTTTCGCCAGCCTAGTGGGAAAAAAAAGACAGGAGTCCTTCTCTGGGGACCAAGAATGTGTTTCAGTCTGCACCAAAGTGGTGGACCGAGCTACTGACATCACCATTAATAGAACCACGCTGAGAGCATTGCCTGTTATCAGTACAAATACAGCTTCCTATTATGTACGGTGCTTACTGCATCAACACAGGAATCATGAATGAAGTTTGATGTTTGCATTTGTTTTACATCAACGGCCTCTGAAGCATCACTCAACCTGCTGTGGTTGTGTGTATTTCCGGCTCTAGCCATGGAGTTTCATGAGAAGCTGCAGAGTCTGGCGGCGAAGGAGGGGTTGAGGGGTCGCAAGGTCAGTCGCGCGCTGGAGAGTTTCAGCTGGAACATCACCATCCTTAAGGTCAGCATTCATACGCTCACACAAACCCAAACAGCCTTCGGGGTAGACCATTAGAACATGTTTTTGGCCTCCAGTTAGTTACTCATCTTTTTGCTCTCTTTTAAATCCCCCTCCCTCCACGTCTACCCTCGGTCCCTGTCTCTCCTTGCTACCTTGTTATTTTCTCTCAGGGTCAGGCCGACCTGCTGAAGCACGCCAAAGCTGAAGTCCAGGAGAACATGAAGCAGGTCCACGATGCTGCTTTGACTGGAAACCTCACCAAGCAGAGTCTAGGACTGAGAAGGGTCCGCTCCTAAATGCGACGAGGCCACGATGACTTGCCCACCGTAAGTGCTAGAGGACGCTCGGCATATCAAGCAAATGAAAGAGGACCAAAACGACCAATCGTAGCTGCTGTGGTAAAACCCTTTTCATGTTATTAAAATTGTTCCAAGGTCTTTTCTCTGCATTGCTGTCCGACTTTCATAATGCTACGGGAGAACTATAGCAAGTACTGTGTTGAGTTGATGAATGTCTTGAAAAAAAAGTCTTGAAAATGCAGCGACGGTCCACCCACCTGTTGCTGAGAAACACTGGAGAGCAGCAGGAGTCAGAGCACCGCTGAGAGGACGAAGTCGTGAAATGACACTGTGGAATATGAATGTAGTTAGAATTGAAGCCACGTTTGATTTGTCCGTGCTGCATTTAATTGTAAATACAACAAATGTCTATCAACCTATTCTTATGTGCAATGTGTCTTGAAGAGGGAGGGGAAGTTGTCGTGTTTCTGCACAGTGTGAGATGACTCAAAGCTCTGCAAAAAAAGGTTAAAAGGTTTGTTTTGTTTTTTTAAACTGCCACCTCCACATTGAGCAGCTTGTACTTCACAAAGCCATCATCTAGCAGTGCCAAGCAAGGATTCAATTCATTGGGATAGGGTATGTATAAATGCAACATGCTTTCTCTGTTATATAAAACATATAATTGGAGATAAGCAGGAGTCTGTGGATGTTTAAGGTATTTTAACAGTTTATCTCTTGGACCAGTGCAGCCCCTTTAAATCACCAGCTTATTCCCATGAAGCATTTTTAGGGCCTGGATTAAGGCTCTTCATCCAACTTGATGTCCTTATTTGTCTTGCCACAAAATCACTTTACCCTCTAAATGTTGTGTCATACAGTTCTATATTTTTGTATTTTCCTGAAGCGCTTGTGCTAATTAAACCACTGTTACCCACCGTAATGATCAACTCTAGATGTGTCAATGTCTCTAGAGATAAAATACTGTTATGTTGAAAGTACTTACTTTGTGTGCAAAACACTGTACAGTATTTTACTATGTAATTTCAATCCTATTGCTGTAAAGAATATTTTACATAAGTTATTGATCGTGAATGATTCCAGGTATCCTGCAGAAGACGATGTTCGACCTGTTCAGCTCTGTAAAAGGTTGCAATTCATGGCCTTCCTTCACAGGAATGGAAATAAACTAGTTTTGAAATGACAATCGTGTGTTTGTTACTGTTTGTACTTTGATATCCAATCATGCATGCTGAGACATGAAGCAAGTTAAGTAGGTGTGAATGTGAGTGTGAATGGTTGTGTGTCTATGTGTCAGTCCTGTGACTGACACATAGACAGCCCCCCTATACTATGACATTTAAAAAACATTTTCACAGCATACTATACTTAACGTACTACGTTACACAGATGAGGACCTAACACTTGTTCTATTTTTAGCTCTTACTTTATCGGCAATGATACGTTGTGGTTTCTTTGTTTCCTTCTTTTGACAAATGTACTTATTGTAAGTCGCTTTGGACAAAAGCATCTGCTAAATGTAAATGTAAATGTACTGTTAAATATTTTCAAATTTTCATGAGCTACTATACTATATTTTATGACATTTATAGTTATATAATATATATATATATATATATATATATGCGTATAATGCATTTTTCAACTGAAGCTGTTATTGAATTTAAGGATTATCCTATCTTAAATGTGGACAAATTATGATTTTTGTCGACTGACTTTCATTAATTTTTGCCATACTATAGTATGACTTTTTTTTCCGGAAAATTTGACTTTGGCTCTTTTTTACTCACTACACTCCAACTATGCTTGACATATATCAGGGATTCTTATGACTTATTAATCATTTTTTACAATGTTTTATGAATTTTATTGAGTGGCTTTTTTCATGAATTTTCGACACTATATAGTATGACTTTTTTTTTGAAAAATTTGACTTTGGCTTTTTATGACTGTTTTTTACTCAATGCACTTCAACTATGTTTGACATACGATACCAGGGATTTTTATGACTTTTTAATCATTTTATACAATATTTTATGAATTTCATCAAGTGACTTTTTTCATTAATTTTCGCCATACTATAGTATGACTTTTTTTTTCTGGAAAATTTGACTTTGGCTCTTTTTGACTGTTTTTTACTCACTACACTCCAACTATGCTTGACATATGATATCAGGGATTCTTATGACTTATTAATCATTTTTTACAATATTTTATGAATTTTATTGAGTGGCTTTTTTCATGAATTTTCGACACTATATAGTATGACTTTTTTTTTTTTAGAAAAATTTGACTTTGGCTTTTTATGACTGTTTTTTACTCAATGCACTTCAACTATGTTTGACATACGATACCAGGGATTTTTATGACTTTTTAATCATTTTATACAATATTTTATGAATTTCATCAAGTGACTTTTTTCATTAATTTTCGCCATACTATAGTATGACTTTTTTTTCTGGAAAATTTGACTTTGGCTCTTTTTGGCTGTTTTTTACTCACTACACTCCAACTATGCTTGACATATGATATCAGGGATTCTTATGACTTATTAATCATTTTTTACAATATTTTATGAATTTTATTGAGTGGCTTTTTTCATTAATTTTTGCCATACTATAGTATGACTTTTTTTTTCTGGAAAATTTGACTTTGGCTCTTTTTGACTGTTTTTTACTCACTACACTCCAACTATGCTTGACATATGATATCAGGGCTTCTTATGACTTATTAATCATTTTTTACAATATTTTATGAATTTTATTGAGTGGCTTTTTTCATGAATTTTCGACACTATATAGTATGACTTTTTTTTTTAGAAAAATTTGACTGGCTTTTTATGACTGTTTTTTACTCAATGCACTTCAACTATGTTTGACATACAATACCAGGGATTTTTACGACTTTTTAATCATTTTATACAATATTTTATGAATTTCATCAAGTGACTTTTTTCATTAATTTTCGCCATACTATAGTATGACTTTTTTTTTCTGGAAAATTTGACTTTGGCTCTTTTTGACTGTTTTTTACTCACTACACTCCAACTATGCTTGACATATGATATCAGGGATTCTTATGACTTATTAATCATTTTTTACAATATTTTATGAATTTTATTGAGTGGCTTTTTTCATGAATTTTCGACACTATATAGTATGACTTTTTTTTTTTTAGAAAAATTTGACTTTGGCTTTTTATGACTGTTTTTTACTCAATGCACTTCAACTATGTTTGACATACGATACCAGGGATTTTTATGACTTTTTAATCATTTTATACAATATTTTATGAATTTCATCAAGTGACTTTTTTCATTAATTTTCGCCATACTATAGTATGACTTTTTTTTCTGGAAAATTTGACTTTGGCTCTTTTTGGCTGTTTTTTACTCACTACACTCCAACTATGCTTGACATATGATATCAGGGATTCTTATGACTTATTAATCATTTTTTACAATATTTTATGAATTTTATTGAGTGGCTTTTTTCATTAATTTTTGCCATACTATAGTATGACTTTTTTTTTCTGGAAAATTTGACTTTGGCTCTTTTTGACTGTTTTTTACTCACTACACTCCAACTATGCTTGACATATGATATCAGGGCTTCTTATGACTTATTAATCATTTTTTACAATATTTTATGAATTTTATTGAGTGGCTTTTTTCATGAATTTTCGACACTATATAGTATGACTTTTTTTTTTAGAAAAATTTGACTGGCTTTTTATGACTGTTTTTTACTCAATGCACTTCAACTATGTTTGACATACGATACCAGGGATTTTTACGACTTTTTAATCATTTTATACAATATTTTATGAATTTCATCAAGTGACTTTTTTCATTAATTTTCGCCATACTATAGTATGACTTTTTTTTTCTGGAAAATTTGACTTTGGCTCTTTTTGACTGTTTTTTACTCACTACACTCCAACTATGCTTGACATATGATATCAGGGATTCTTATGACTTATTAATCATTTTTTACAATATTTTATGAATTTTATTGAGTGACTTTTTTCGTGAATTTTCGACATTCGAGACTATGACTTTTTTTTTTTTTTTTTATTTGACGATGTCTTTTTATGACCGTTTTTACTCACTACACAGACTATACGATACAAGGGATTTTTATGACTTTTTAATGGCATATTATATTAATAACATTGCTTTGGCATACTATGCTGTAATATTTTCTGTGGTACTTTTTATTATAAACAATATAATTATATTTTATAAGATATCTACATTGTGACATTTTAATTACATTTTTATGACTCTTTTATTGTCGACTATAATGGAATTTTATTGCATATTATAAAATAAAAACATTTATGCCAATTTTATGGCACGATATGAGATTTGTTAACCCTTTTTATGACACAATAGTAAACTATGACATTTTTATGACATACCATTTATTTTATGGTAAACTACTTTATATGTTTTTAATGTAATGCTATAGTTTGATTTTTTTTAATGACCGATTTATGACATACTATAATTGAATCGATCCATCCATGAATCTATAAATAACCACGATTGTGTCCCTTGAGTGGTAGAAGATCTTATTGGAGAGGAGTGGATGCAACTTTGTTCTGATATTTTGTTTTCAAATCTTTGGCATTGTCACATACTCAGACCTCTCCAATATGCATAATTGTTTTCTCAGAGATTTTTTTTCTCAAATGCTATTTCCAATGTCATGGTTGAAATTTGAACCTCACCACTTGGACATTTCTCTTCGACAGTGGAACTGAAATGATGTAATTTAACAATAATTGTCAGGCAACGGTTTACATCTATGTCTTAAAATCAAACACAGCATTATCAAACAGGCACAATAACTTCAGTTTAGCAAGAGCAATGTAGTTTTAATGGGCTTGAGTAAATTCTGCTGAATGGGCAGCTAGAGGGACATTCTTCGTGTGCGCTGCTTTACATGTTTCCACAGGACACAAGAACAACTCAGTTATTATGTGAGAAATGAAAATAGTCAACTGCCACATTAAAATGTCCCCATTGGAATCAATAAAAAAAAAAGGGAAAAAAAAGAGACTTACTTTATAATTTAATAACTTTCATCCAGGAAACTAAACAAAAAGGGTTAAAACATATTTCTTAAAAATGCTAACAAAAAGAATAAGATCACAGAGTTAGGTTTTGTTTGGTTGAGAGAAGAATCATGGTCAGAGGCACTGGTTTGGGAGGGGGAGAAAGCTACCCTCGACAACTGGACATCATCCTTTCCTTCGAGTATCAGAGACGAGAGCTTTCTCTGAAAATGACATATACAGACATAATAACACAGGCAGAGGTATGGCCAGATCTCCACATTCAGAAGATTCAGAGTATCACACTCCCAATTACAGTAAGCTGGAGAGGAGAGTCCTCCCGTATGGAAAATTGCAGTTTGAGGTCCAACTCTTCAGAGTAATCTTGTAGTGACAGGGTAAGCAGTTCAATGGCGCCCTCTTCGTGTAGAGCAGGGTGCTACAGTTAAATATCTTGAGTGACAGGACCCAACAAAATGAATGAGACAGGCATAAGGTATATGAGATAGCATAGAGCATCAGCATAGACAGGACTGAAGTGGCACAGATGACAGGTAAAGAGACAGAGTATAAGGTATTTGTGACTGCAAGTGTCACAGTCCACATGTGCAATTTTTTAGCCGACAGCAGCTCCAGCGGCTGATTCCACCCTCTGATCCCAAGTCAGTTTTTAAACTTAATTTCTCAGGCATAAGAGGCCAACTGGCTTTTCACAGGTCGTTGGGGTTGACGATGGTGAAGTCAGAGTCCTTGCTGTGGGTGGAGCCCTCGTCTGGGCTGGAAGAGCCCGAGGTGATGCCGGCCATTAGCGGGTCATGGAAGATCCCAGCTGCACCCTCAGGCTCCATTCGCACCAAGCCGCGGCCCCGCCTGATGGGAGGGGTGCGCTCAGCTCCAGCCTTCTCTGCTCCTCCCTCGGCAGCCAACAGGTCTCCGTCCTGGCACACGAGGATGTAGTCATCCCAGTTCTTGCCCTCGGAGCCGAGGCAAGGTGCCATCTGCACACGAGAGATGGTTAAATGCATCGGTGTATATTTATATATATTGTGTTAGCAAAACTTGGTACACAGGTGTCAGTAGCCATCAATGCTATTTGCACCAACTTTTGTTGCCTAAACTTAACCAAGTAGTTTTGTTGCCCAAACCAAACCGTGTGATTTTGTTGCCTAAATCTAACAAAGTAGATTTTTTTTTTTTTTTTTTGCCTAAACTTTGCCAAACTGTGACAAAAAACAAGGAGTCAGCTAATAGTTTGTCTCATCTTTGCTCATAGGGTGAAAATAGGGTAAGAGTCCCATGATTGACCCAAACATCCACAACAAAAACTCCTCCACCATCATACTCTGTTACCGTTTATACTACTAGGAGGCAGGAGATTAGCTGGCCTGGTGTAAACAGTTGACATGGGTGCAAATAGACACTGGGTTAAATGATTTACCCATTGGATTCTAGTGCAGCATATGGATGCAGAAGGTGTGTTCATAAATCAAGGCTCTAACTACTGTCGGCTGCTTATTTGACACCAAAGTTCAATGCATTCAAATGCAACAAAACCCTGTTTTAGTTTGTTGTAATACCGATGGAGGTGCAGAGCTCTAATTCCAGCAGCCTAAAAGAGGACTGATCGGCAATTAACCTGTTGCTCAGGTGGGGTCACTGCCTGCTCCTCCTCTTCCTTCTCTTCCTTCTCCTCTTCCTTCTCCTTCTCCTCCTTCTTCTCCTCCTCCTCTGTGCTCAGGCTCCCATCCACATCAGAGTTCCGGCTTCGCCTGCTGTGTCCTTGTTGTTGGCGCTCACCACGGTGAATGTTGGCACTCAGAGCAGTTTCAGCGGCTGCTGTGGAGGTGTAGTGATCGTCAGCAATGGAGATCTCCTCGTTCTCCTCGGCCTCCAGCTGGCTTTGGTTGAAGCGCAGCGCCCCCTTAAGGATGTCTTTGATCTGACAGGATGCAGGGCAACATGCCAATGTTACAGAAACAGACAAAAAGAGCAGAATACATGCATATGAAAGAGTATAACTACAAAAACAAATCACAGACACTAATGCACTTGCTCAGACCCACCTGTTTGAGTCCAGCCAGTGACACCAGGACTTCATCCTCCTTCTCCAGGTGTTCTTGGAGAATCACTTCCTGGATTTTACCTGTGGAGACATAATATGAGGTTACCTAAGCTATACAACAACTGACAAATTCCCTAATCAGATGGATGAATTATTGTAAAAACTTGGAAACATTTTAAACGTTGAGCTGGAACCCCCCCCCCCCCCCAAAACATTTGCTACTTAATAAACACAGCAGCACAGTATTGCGTCTTAAATGTCATCAGAAGTCCCGTGATAGAGCAGAAACTGTAGCATCCAAAAAAGTGCACTTATTTCTTGCTTATAAGCCAGAGCAACCATGGATACAAACACCAAAATAAACAAATACATTGCAAAAACTTCTATAAAAAGACAACATATGAGAAAAATGAGCACAACACAGGGATTTGTATCCATGAAATACAATTCTTCAAACAAACTTAAATGTTATATGTAAATCTGATTATGTGCTGGATTTACTTATTTAAGACACTAACACACGATGTAACATTTAAAAAAAGGGCATAGTATTTGAATCAATAATATGGAGACTTGACCATTTGTTGCTGGTGTACGTTTCTAGGTGTTGTACTCACAGATGTGAGTGTTCATCATCTTGGCACAGTATTTGCTCATGGCCTCCAGGTCGTTGATCTGGCCCTGCAGGAACGACACCTGGGCCTCCAGGTCCCCCTCCTGCTGTGAAAGCAGATGCAAGTAAAAAGGAACTTGGTAAGCAAAGAGACAAGGAACCCACTGAGGTGAGATTAGGGTTGTAATTGTGAGAGATGAAGATGAAGAAATGAGACAAACAGAGAATAAAACATGCAGACGGTCTGCCTGGGAACAGCTCACCGACTCCTTCTTGCCCAGGGTTTTGCTGTGGGAGCGAGAGCGAGTGATGGTGAAAAACGACTCTTTCTTGGTGGCGGAGAGGGGCGGAGATGAAGTGCTGACATCACTCCCTCTGGAAGTAGGAAGAGGTGGGGAGGAGGTGGATTGAGCCCGCCCACCAGAGAGGCTTTCTATGCTGGGAGAGGAGCTGACTGTGCTGGAGATTTGGCCTGAAAAAGGGACAGAAAGAGGGAGGACAGAAGACAAAATATTAACACAATATGAATGTGAACAACTAACAATCAAAAATACGAACATCTTCTCAAATTGTTACTCAGTTTGCATCAGTCCAACACTGCTTGAGCATGGACGTTCATTCCTGACATTGGGATTAGTGTGTCTCATAAAATACTTTCATTTTAAATTAAGGAGTAGAAGGGACAATAATATCGTGCAATAATTGGAATAATCCATCGACTTTAAAAGTATAAAAGGCAAAATTGTTAAATATAAAAAGTTGAAGAATGAATGCATTACATTTGCATTTAAATGATGCATTAATTTTAAAATAAGATGGCTGAATTCATTTCTTTTTAAACTGAAAAAAAAAAGTATGTAATTTTATGTTGACGAGTCAGGTGGAGAGTCAGACCATCCAGGGCTCCTGCTGCCGGTCTGTGAATGATGTTCATTAATGAATCGTTGAATGCAAATGGATTTATAATTTTAAATTATATATATATTTTTTTCATTGATTAATTGTGTATAACTGTTCAAAGCCCCCATAGGAGAAGAAGAAACAACGCTTCTTTGCATTTTCTTTGTAAAGGCAAAATTTGCAAACACGTGACACACAACATTCACAGAAACTGACTTAAAACAAAGCATGCACACGTTCAAAGCGATGCTGGCAGCAGACTCCACAACAAGTTTTATAATATCAATTTACTTTCCACTGATGTGGCAAACTGTGATCTCCCTCTGCTGGTCAAAGTTGACTATTGCATGCTCTTGATTGGAATGTTCATTTTGTGCAATGTGTACCTTATTAGCCGCTAGTTAAGCAGCTGGAACAATGAATGACAAGCTTGTGTGCAGACATGCATCAGCAGGGACACCAAGAATGGACGGGGGGGGGGGGGGGGGGGGGGGGGGTCACACAAGCAGTTGCTATGGTAGCAATTACCTTGTGTGTCAGTGTGAGTCTGAGCTTGGAGGGAGACCTGAGAGATTCCACCTGAAACTACATCTAACAGACAGGAGATTCAAAGCTGATGCTGCAACACCCATAACAACCCACGTTCGCAGATAATCTGCACTGGTGTTAATCTGTACATGCAGGTAATCCACAAATTGCATAACAGCCCACAAAAATGCAAAATGTACGCGTCACGGAGCTCACCTTTGCTGAGGTGGACAGGCATGCTCTCGGATTTGAGCAGGCGGTAGTGCTGAGTGTGGGCGTGGCTTTGGGTCTGCGGGGGGCCGTGGCTGGATGTGGGCTCGGCCAGTGGGTGAGGCACGGTGGGCACGGTGGGCACGGGTGCCGTTGCGGGGGAAGTTGATGAGGAGGAGGAAGAGGAGGAGTGTACCTCGCTGTTGATTGGCGAGATGCCGCCAGACCCGCCCGATATTGCTGGAGCGATAAGCTTCCTGCCAAAGCTCAGCAGGCTGCTGGAGACCTTGTTGATGTTAAGGGGCGCCGTTTTTGTACCTGGACCAGAGCTGGAAAGACAAAAGTACATCAGCACAAATAAGAAGAAACCACTTTACATGTTTTCCGACAGACGAAAAGCAAACATGTGAAACTGATCCCTTTAGCATTCAGGAGATTGTTGCTGTCACCCTAAAGTCACAGAGCTAACAAGACATTTGTCAAATCAGCTCCTACTTGCAACTAGTTTGCTGTGAAATCTGCTACGACCTTTGATCTTAGAGAGAAGAACAACAGTGTGTGTGTTTTTACCGCGTCTTGTTCATCAGGTCAGCTCCTCTTGTATTGTAGTAATCCAGGTTCTGCTGGAACTGGTAGTTGACCGGTCGTGGATAGTTCTACAAAAGGAGGGACAGAATAAACATTTTAATATATTTGTTTTTACATTTAGAAAAAGGTCTCTCTGGTGTGTGTGTGTGTGTGTGATAAACAGCTCAGCCTAACCTGTGTGCACGCATCACCACATAAACAAGCGTAAACAAAATGAGTGCCTCGATATTTCTGAGTCAGTACATGAGCAACCCCCCCCTTCAATAGGGATGATGCCGTCTCCCCCCTGGGTGTTACTGTGAAGTAGACGTGCTGCGACACGGCTGTTCACCTGGGGGACACACCATCACGTTGGATCAGCACCTTCCTGGACCTTTCATCCCAGGAGAGTAGTGGGGAGTTGTTGTGTGAGGAGTGTACAGTCTGGGTCAGTGAACTCAGAGGGGGAACAGAAGGCCGTTTGAACCGGGACCAAGTATTAGTGGTGTGTGTGTGTGTGTGTGTGAGAGAGAGAGAGAGAGGAGAGGGAGAGGGAGAGAGAGAGAGAGAGAGAGAGAGAGAGAGAGAGAGAGAGAGAGAGAGAGAGAGAGAGAGAGAGAGAGAGAGAGAGAGAGAGAGAGAGAGAGAGAGAGAGAGAGAGAGAGAGAGAGAGATCCAGAGCGAAGCAAGTGTGTGAATGTTTTCTAGGTAGCAGTGTTACTGTTGATGTTTCAATGTCATCCTGCAGAAGATGTTTCTTGCAATGTGCTGGTCCCTGTGCTTCGTATACCAAAGGCATTATGGGTAAAATAGAAGTATTAGTGAGATGTGACTATCCCTAACTTTATCTCCAGTAGCATTTAAATGTTGCAGATTGCACAAAATGTAACACACACGTACGACTTCCCCTTTCTTGTTAACCAAAATGAACTGGTCCATTGCCTGCAGCTGTGCCTCATGTATCTACAGTAAGTGCGTTAAAATCACTTTCATATGTCACCGCTCAAGTGTGACACTGAAACGTTTGCAGCCAATTTTAACTTCACTTTTCACACTCAAGCATTTTTTCACACTGCAATAACATATTTTGGTCTACGCTAAACTAATACAACCCACAGTTTTTTTGTGTGTGGGTAAGTGTTCACTTCTGCAACAAGAGAAATGGTTCCGTTAGAGCAGTATCTCTTCTGTGATAATGACTGAATAGTTTCACTCAATTTCTCTTCTCCATTTGAACTTGTGACTGGTCCGGCAGTAGAAAGTGTTAAGTACATCACATAGGGACTTTCAGGGAAATGGAAAAGCAACAAAACCACAGCCTTTGATCTCAGAAACCAAATCAACACGTACAGTAATGACAGTGCAGTAATATTCATTACTTATGTTGGTGAGGTCGTTTGCTTACTTTGGGATCTCGGAGAAAAAGAGCCTTTTGCAGCAGGGAGTTAATGTCTCCTAACGGAGGGTAGTGCATTAGCAGGCCCAGGCAGGTTTGGAAGTTACTAGCAATGACTGAAACAGACAGAGCAACAAATGCAATATTAGTGACGCTGTGCGACGATTAGAAATCTAACATCAGAATTCATTCAGAATAAAGCATGTTATTGGATTGGCATTCAGAATTCTGCAGAATTTCAGAATTCGTTTATAAATCTGAGAGCTCTCTGCCCTGCAAGAACATGATAAACGGACACTCGCGTATTAATGAATGCACCCAGACTTCCTAGAACATGATTGCATATAGGTTCAAATGGGGAAAAAGCATTAGCACAACGGTGCCATACCACAAAACTTGGCAGGCGAGAGATCATACGACTGCATCACACTTCATCCAGCGCACAATCAAGTGTGTCAAAAATGATTTTCTCCAAAGCATTCTCATCCTGATAAACAACTTCCTGTTCCAAGGACACTTATAGTAACACTGTACTTAACACTCTACTTAATACTGTACTTAACACTGTACTTAACACTGTACTTAACAGCACTGCAACGATTAACAACATCACTATCTGTTGTGTTTGCAACTGAGAACTTTGTTTGTCAGTTTTCCTTTCAAAAGGTATGCTTTAGACACGAGATGGAAGATATTCTTCTGGAATGCTGCATGCAGCTTCCTTGGCACCGGTTCTATAGCAGCAGAGATTCAAAGTCTTACTTTTAGACAGTTAAGCAGAGACGACCGGGGATGTTTGTCAACATTAGAGCTGAAACCCCATCTAGTGTGGCGGCTAAGACCTACCGTATTCTATTTTAAGCAATATGACTCCATCTGATTAAATGAGGTGGAG